>OW203740.1:20697394-21299367 GCA_934045075.1 Yponomeuta sedellus
CAAATAGCTGATTGCCAGGATTGCCATTTATATAATTTTTGTGGACAGCTCTGCAAATGTCATACGAAACGTTTTCAGTCTTACCACAGACAGAGCTTATCCGTGGACAGAGATGGGTAGTGGGTTTTAGCCATTTTTTCCTGATTTATTTAGATTTAAACCCGGGCTTAAACCACAATCTATTTGCTTATCCCCGGACCGTGGATAAGCAAATGGTGATAGACACTCCAATGTCGGGCGGCTATCCCGACACTTATTCGCAAGGTATGGATAGGGGTCCCCACACTCGGTTCGAGGATATTTTCACAAATCATAGTGTTAGCTACAGGTGAACTGTACACTGAAGAGAAACTAAGGAAAACGCTAATAATAGATTTAATGGAAAATGTAGGCAATGAAACGGTATGTAACAGTGTGGTTGACAAATATGACAGTAAAAACGTAGAATAGTAAAAAGAAGGTGAAACTGTCCGCAACACATAGCATAGAAAATCGACACCACTAACAATATCGACGACTCTTGCCTTGGTAGTCAATCGTTTTACCGCCAGATCAGAGAGACAGTCAATCATTTCAAATTTACCTTCACATTTACCAATTGAATACTAAACTTTAATAAGTTTCAATGATTGGCTATATTTAGGTAGGTACATATAGTTCTTGCAGCACTAAACAGCACTGAATTAGACCGGATGAACCTGGCCCGGATCGGAGTTTCTCTGAAGGATATGATTTGTAACGAATGCATCCGACAGAGAACCAAAGTTAACGACATTGCTCAGAGAATTAGCGAGCTGAAGTAGCAGTGGGCTGGCCATATCTCGCGAAGAACCGACAACCATTGGAGTAAACGAGTTCTTGAGTGGAGGCCGCGACTCGCCAAACGCCCTCCGACCAGGTGGGATGACGTTCTGCGAAAAACTGCTGGCAGATGCTGGATGCAGCAAGCTGAAGATAGGGCGCTATGGCGCTCATTAAGGGAGGGCTATGTCCAGCAGTGGACTACATAGCCTGAAGGAGGAGAAGGAGAACCTGGTCCAGCATGTGCGAGGTATGGACACAATAATCCCTTTCAGATATTGTATGGAATCAGGCGTTACTTTGTTACATTATAATGCTGTTATGGAAACTCGTTATAGCATTAAAATGTGAAAATTACTTTCTTAAATTCCGCCAAAAATACCACAAGCACCATGCGGTTAGTTAATGCAGCGCCCCCCCCCTCCCACTTTTTCAAGCAGAAGCAAGACACGAACACACCACCACCGACACCAATACTTGTGTGAGAAAATACGCGACGCGTCTCGCCTCTAACTCGAGGCATCCTCAGGCTCACAAGTGTAAAAAAGAGAGAAACAAACCGGTCCACAAGAGATTAAGCTGAGTCCCACTGCGTTTTGTGTTTAAACAGCTGTAATAATTGACTTTAAATAGCGACCTAAGCTAGGTTTTTTTTGTACGTATCCTCTATGTTTGTGTCCCACTGCTGGGAAAGGGCTCCCCAATCAGTCCAGATTTTTCTGTCCTGAGCCACCGCAGACCACTCTGGCAGATGGTGGTCGAGACCATCATTCCACCGTCTTCTAGGCTAGCCTCGATTTCGATTAAGCTAAGTTAAGGTACATAAATCAAAATTGTAATATCCCCTGCGGATGAACACAATTTGTAAATAATATTATTATTATTAAATTATCTCATGAGTTTATAAGCAAACTTAACTATAAACTAGTGTAAACTATAATTTATACATTAAGTTCTCAAGCAACTTTATACAAACGATGCATGTTGTGACTGCCTGTAAGTGAGGTAAAACTTAGTCTATTTCTAGATATGATCTATTGTAAATATCCTAATAAATAAAATAAAATAAATATTCACTACCCTTGTTCCGGTCGTGTAACATTAATTTGAAACGAGAGACAATAAACATTTTGACGGCCTCGGTGGCGCAGGGGTTTGGCTCGCTGACTGTAAACCCGAAGGTCTTGGGTTCGATCCCCGGCCGGGACAAACAAGGAAACGAACTTTTCTAGTTTGTCTCGGGTCTTGGATGTTATCTATGTATTTATTGTATTAAATCTATCATCGAGTTAGCACCTATAACACAAGTCATTTAGTTGTACTTAGTATAGGGCTAACGAGATCTGTGTAATATGTCCATGAATATATATTATTATTATTTATCTAATTATGAATATTAGTATATACTCGTAGTATATCAATAATTAATAATAGTATATGAATTAATGGATTAATGGTAGTGTGTTGTTAACTAAAAAGGGTTAGAGTAAAAATTCTTTATTTCAGTTAGTACCCATATAATGTTAATAACAATGATGACTTAAACTATGTTACGAAAAATAATAAATTTTACAATAATAAATTAAATTTTACTGCTGTTACTGCTATGTGTAAAGGTTGATTTAGTTTGCTAGATGACCAGACTGTTAAGAAGATTCTCGGAACACAATACCGTCTTTGTATATTTTACGGCGAGCTCGGAGCAATTTCCTCAGAAGTAACGGTCAGTCGGGTCGACACGGCCTGTGACCCCAAACACACGCTATTTCATTGTTTATTCGATTTGATTTCAATAGAGATTGCTGACAGGCACTCGGAATTCGGAGACAAAAGATCCGCGTCGGCTTCACTCGGTTAACATTGGTCTAATCAAAGTATTATTTTAAATCGTTATCAACCCTTGTATGTCCCCACTGCAGGAGCACGGGTCTCTTCCTACATCGCAGGAAGGTTAGGCCATACTCCACCACGGAGGCAAAGTCCGGGTTGGTGGAGGATTGTAAGACAGTGGCGGGCCTTACTGTCAGAAGTTATCAAGCCGCCCATAAGGCTTCTGACATGGCTCAACGACTGCCATTACATTACAGCCGGCACCAAAGGCTTGCAGGCCTTTCGAAGCAGGAAAGGCTGGAAAAAATGCCACTAGCGGTAGTCACGGGACGGTCATCCATCCTGCACCTGACCGCGCCTGCTGCTGGTGCTTAACTCAAGTGATTGATTCCAATCACTCGGTTCGCCTAGGCCACGAGCGCTTCTTTAAATACGGAAAAGAAGATACAATTAGCATTGAGTACTGCGCTAGGAAATCCTGTATAGCAGGCGCTCGAATACCTTTAGCTTATTATAATAGTTTCAGAGAGCCTCTATTGCTACTAAGAAGATTGTTCTTTTGTCAGTAGCAATAGAGGCTTTGTTGAAATTAACGGAAATAATAATACAGAATTGTATTAACAGAAACAATAATAATAACAAAATAAAGCCTGCGAGTTACTTTACAACACGAGAATATTTAGATAGGGATCATAATACAAAAACTTACTTATTTGGCGACTATTGTTTGGGGGTCCCTTCGTGTGTCAGGGTGTGTGTGTGTGTGTGTGAGGGTGTGTGTGTGTGTGAGTGGGTGCGTCGGTGTGCGTGTATTTATGATGCATGTATGTGAGTGCGCAACTTTGAAAGAATAAGTGAGAACGAGAAAATATAAGTTTTACAAAAATAAGGCACATTTAGGTTTTGGATTTTTACATGCTTGTGATGTCGTGGTTCCTGGTTCTTACGACACAGGGTATCCTAGTGTGGGGCCAGAAGCAATATATGTGCCTGTATGTAAATGTCTGTTGTTGTTGTTATTTCAGGCATACTTTTACAAAACATGTAGTCAAATACAAACCAGAGCACTTTTTCTAGTGTGTCTCTAGGGAAGACGAAACCAAGGCTACCCGTGTGATCATACTTTGAGAATTTCACTAAGCGAACGCTGATTTGTGATTTTTGAGAAATCTGAAGAGGCCTTTCTTCTATCAACAGGAAACGGGTGGTATACAAATTCCACGCTCTAAATCAAGGCCAGGAAGCTTATTTTCTGGTAACTTCTTAATAGTTTGCCCTGTATTATTTTAATCTCGGTATGTATATGTGTTTCTTTTTATTTTTTTATTCTTATATCTATGTAATTGTAAATTTACTGTTATAAATTATATTGTAAACCTATTTAGAGGCTAAAAATTTCACCCATGCCGGGATTCGAACCCGCAACCTCTGGCTATCCGTGCCAGCGCTCTACCAATTGAGCCAATGGGCGACTCACGGCATCAGTGAAATTTCGAACCTCTTTACACTATTCTCTGTATAACGTACAGGCAGCGACATCTGACTTAATCAAATTGCATCACTTACAGCCCCGACTACCTACTTTGCAGTTAGGTTTAACATCGGAACGATATCACTGTACCACGGGTTAGTGCATTAAAAATAAAAATAGTATAATTAAATTGTATTTGTATATTTATGTAGTGAAGTTAAAAATATTTTTATTATCAGTGTATGTACTCGTTTTCTTTTTTACTTATATTTAAGTATGAAATTATTACAATATGATGATATGCCGCGCGTGGTACACTCATGGGACAGGCGCTGACTGAAAATCAGTGCTGGGGAATAATACCCTCGGCAGTATGCTGAGTCAGCTGCCTATTGCAGCAGCAGAGACACACCGTGACCATTGGTTGTAAATGTTTTGTTAATTACTTTGTTTTGTGGTGTCTCATAACTGTTGCTGTAATAAATGTGTTTTTCTTTCTTTTCTTTTTGATTAGAACAGAAAGACTGAAGAGTAAGTCTTAACAAATGAATTTTAATGGTTTCATTGCATGATTGTAACAAACAAATACAATTGAGGAATTAACCAGCAATATTTGTGTTTAAGACATAAAAATGTAGTTTTTAGCCACCTAAGGTGGGCAATACTGTAGGTGGGCAACACTGTAGGTGGGCAACACTGTTTTTTTTTCTCCTTCTTCCTTCCTTAAAGGTGAAGTGTGCTGGTGCAATAAATTGTTTAATAATTACTAAATATATAGCCTTCTTATTTCTAACAGGCTAATTGTGGTCCTTCGAGTTTGTGGACAGTACAGTAGTGTTTGTTCGACAAGTGCCTCTCGGGAAATTCGGAATAACGATTTGCTATACCGGGTCGTTAGTGCCGCCGGGTGGACGTCGAGAACTACTTTCTCGTGTAAAGCTCGCATTCCTATGACTTGTGAGAACATAATCTAGACTATTTCGTTGACTCAAGCGAAGATTGCGCTGAAATTCTATAAATTTCGGCGTTTTGAGTCACATTTCGACAATTTTTCTTTCGAACGAAGGTGGTTTCGAAAATTTCATTTCATCGAGTGAACTTCGTTCGCACTGTTGTGTTGGTATCCCTGCTTTCTGCGACCGGACGAGAGCAGACATCTTGTCGCTGGCCTCACGTCGGTGAAACGTCAAAGCTGTCAGTGTCATCCAAATGTCAGTGTAGTTTATAAACAAAGTTATAACCTAAAAGGAACAATTTGCGTAGAATCTTATTTCAAAAAGTGCGTTGTATCGTCACGATGGCGTCCGAAATCGAACTAAAACGGCTGCGTAAGATGCGTGGGCAGTGTAAAGCCACAATATCACGTTTGGAAAGCTTCGTTAGTGACCCCATACTTTTAGCATCTTCTACTTTGGACACTTTAGAGGCTCGCCGTGAAAAACTTATTGCCACGCTAAAGGAATATGAGAGCATCCATCTGGACATCCTCAATCTTGACGAGGAGGACGCTGAAGAGGTATGTGACGTCGAGGAAAAGTATTTTCAAGTGCTTGGAAAAATAAACTTTAAATTACGTGAAATGAAAAACAAACAGAACTCTGAATTAAACTCGGTTTCTAATTGCAAGTTACCCAATATCGAGATCTCAATGTTTGATGGGAAGGATTTTACCCAATACAAATCCTTCATTGACTTGTTTAGAGCTGTTATCGATAATAACAGTTCCCTGTCCAATGTACAGAAGCTCTTTTATTTACGTAAATATTTGACAGGCGAAGCACTCTCTGTTGTAATAAACCTGCCGCTTGTCAATGAATCTTATCCAGAAGCACTCAATTTACTAGATAAACGGTTTGACAACCACATACGGATTATTACCAACCACATTAATATTCTTCTGGACTTCCCTCAAATGCAAAAGGGTACTGCTGCTAACATTAGGTCTTTCGTGTCTGATGTGCGACAGCAACTTTATGCCTTAAAAAATATGAAGCAGCCAGTTGACCAGTGGGATATGCTATTGATATCCGTGCTATCACGTAAGCTTGACGCCTATACTAATCGAGCTTACCACTTAGATAGGTCTTCTGACTCATTACCCACCATTGATGAATTCTTGTCTTTCCTTGAGAAAAGGGCTATAGCCTTGGAAGACAGTCTTCCCTTAAAAAGTACCCACCAAGAGAGCAGTTCAAAATTTAAATCTCAAAATTATACCACACAAAACAACAAGGTTTCTAATGTTGCAACAAAACCAACCTATAAACCACAGATTTGCGGATTCTGTAGTAACGACCATCCTCTGTACTCATGCCCCAAATTCAAAATGGCGCCAGTGTGCGCAAGATTGAAATTTGTGACTGAACATAAGTTGTGCACATTGTGCCTCCGGAGTCACACTGACAAATGCAAATATAATTTCAGATGTAGATCTTGCAATCAAAATCATAATACCCTTTTGCATGAGGAAAGACCAAAGGAAGAGGAAGTAATCAATCTGCATTCAAATATTTCCAATCAACTAACAAATTTAAACAGTGAACTATAAAGGTAAAATTCACTGACAAATCTGGTTGTGATTTCCATGTAAAAGCTCTCCTCGATAGTGGGAGCCAAGTGTCCATTGTGAAACATTCTCTTGTGAAACAATTAAACTTGACCCCTATGGCTCAAGACACAAATATAATCAGTTTGGGCAATATACCAAACAAAGTGAATGAATCTGTAAACTTGCAATTAAATTCATCTAATTATGATGTTCAATTCAAAGTGAAATGTCATGTAGTTGATACTATAACTGGCACATTACCACAAAACTATTTTGATTTGTCAAAATGCATTATTCCAAGTAACATTCAACTAGCTGACAATGAGTTCAATGTACCATCTGAGATATCCATTTTACTGGGTGCTGATTTCTATTTTGCTATTTTGTTAAATGGACACATAAAATTAAACAATGGTCTTGTCTTACAAAATACTCTATTCGGACATGTTGTAGCTGGCTCTACTCAAATTAAATGTTTTCAATCTCAAAATTCGGATGTGACTTTAGTTTCAAATTTCCTTGCAACAAAGCAGCCTGAGCATGATAGCCTTGAAAAAATCATGAAAAATTTTTGGATATCTGAAAAAATTCCTGAAGAAATTACTGCTCAAAATGCTGAATTTCTTGAAGCTGAGAAGAGCTTTAAAAACTCAGTAAAGTTAGAGGACAACTGCTTCTCAGTTGATTACCCGTTAAAAAAGCCCATAGAGGAATTAGATATTGGAGAGTCTTTTTCCCTTGCTCTACAAAGGTTCTATGCTCTTGAGAGAAAGTTTGAAACAAACACAGAATATTTCCAACAATATAAAAACTTTATTGATGAATATGTACGGCTGGGGCACGCCAAGGAAGTGGACATCAATCAATATGATGTTTTCAATGATCCTGTGTATTTTCTTGCTCACCACGCCGTCCTTAATGACAGTAGCAAAACAACAAAACTGCGTGTGGTTTTTGGAGGCAATATGAAGTCTAAAAATGGCACCTCAATAAATGATGTCATGCTGAATGGACCTATAGTCCAAAACGATCTATTTAATAACTCATTTTGTTTCGTACTTATGTATACACACTCATGTGTGACATTGAAAAAATGTTCAGGATGTGTTCTATTAACGAAAAATTCAAACCGTTGCAAAACATTTTATGGAGAGATCATCCTAGCAAACCTGTCAGTTGTTTGCAGCTGCAGACAATAACATATGGTCTTAAAGCATCAACCTTTTTAAGCACAAGATGCCTTATAGAGCTCGCCCATTTGTATCAGGAAAAGTTCCCTCTCGCTGCCGGAGCCTTAAAGCTACATACTTACGTTGATGATGTTTTATGCGGCGCCGATAATGTAGAACAGCTGCAGGACCTGAAAAAAGAACTAATAGAGTTAATGAAGTTGGGTAACTTTAGCTTACACAAGTGGTGCTCCAATACTCCTCTTCTTCTTGATGACATCCCTGAAAACAAAAAATATTTTGATCAAATTGATCTAAATAAAGACAATATAATAAAAACATTAGGTTTAAAGTATGATATACTTGCCGATTCCTTCATGTTCTTGTGTCCGATGACTGAGAACAAAAATCCAAACACAAAAAGGGAGGTGTTAAGTTTTATAGGTAGGATCTTTGATTCCCTAGGTGTAATTGGTCCCTTGGTTGTTAGAGCAAAATTATTTATGCAGGAAGTGTGGAAGGCCAAGGCTGATTGGGACTCTACTTTACCTTGCAACTTATTAAAAATTTGGAAAGATTTCCTAAAGGATCTCAACTGTATGGGTTCAGTCAAAATCCCAAGAAGTGTGACAATCAGCAATGTAGAGTCAGTAGAGCTGGTGGGATACTGTGATGCCTCTCTTCAGGCAGCAGGTTGTTGTCTCTACCTAAGAATTTTATCAAGTGATGGTCAAGTTAAAGTTAGCTTACTTTGCTCAAAATCTAGAGTTGCTCCTATCAGTAGAAAACTTACCATACCAAATTTAGAGCTCAATGGTGCTCTCCTCCTTGCAGAACTTTCTTCAAAGGTTTACAAAACTCTACAATGTAGATATCAAGAGCTCAAAGTCTTTCTCTACACAGACTCACAGGTAGTCTTAGCCTGGCTCAAATCTCACCATTTAAAAGGAGTCTATGTCTCCAATAGAGTTAGAGATATTAAAAATCTGACCAAAGATTTTCAATGGTTTCACGTCAAAGGTTCTGAAAATCCTGCTGACCTTCTATCAAGGGGGCTCGCTCCTCACAAATTACAGGACAACCAGCTATGGTGGTTTGGTCCTCCCTTGCTATCGAAGAAATCGTTTCAACATAATATTGCTATTTCAATAGCTGAGGAGAAAGTAGAGTCACCTATATTGTCACAGGACAATTCTTCCCCTAATCAATCCTTTGATGTGTGCAATTTGCAAAATCAATTGACTGACAATAATATTTTTGATAAATATTCTGATGTTGACAAACTTCAGAGAATTATTGCTTTACTTTTACGCTTCAAAAATAATTGTTTGCATCCTAATAATAAAATTAAAGGTTTTATAACCACACAGGAATTGCAAACTTCCAATTTAGTCATAATTAGGTATGTTCAAGGCCAAATCTTTCAGAAAGAAATTGACTTAGTACAAAAAGGTAGTTCTGTTACAACAAATATTAGTGGTCTACACCCCTTTCTAGATGGCTATGGCATCCTGAGAGTTGGTGGCCGACTAGGAAATGCTGTTAATTTGTCCTATGACAAAAAACATCCTATTATTCTACCAAAAAATCACTGTATTACCCACATGATTATTAAAAAAGAACATTTGAGACTTCTTCATGCCGGGGCTAAATTATTGTTAAGTTTCCTATCACAAAAATACTGGATTTTAAATGGCATACGAGAGATTAAAAAGGTTGTGCATAAGTGCATAAAATGCTTCCGTAACAAAGCTGTAGCTGCCAGGCAATTGATGGGTTCTTTGCCACCTAAAAGAATTTCTGCCTCTAGACCATTTGAAGTTACAGGGATTGATTTCTGTGGTCCATTTCAAATAAAAGTTGCACGCATCAGAAAGCCCATAGTTAAAAAAGCATACATAGCTCTCTATGTTTGTTTTGCTACTAAGGCAATTCATTTAGAGCTGGTGAGTGATCTGACAACAGCCACTTTCTTGGCGAGTCTTCAGCGCTTTATCGCTAGAAGAGGTCTGCCAGCATATATTTATTGTGACAATGCACAAACATTTAAAGGTGCATCAAATAAGCTTAAAGAACTGTATGAATTACATTCAGCCAAATCTCATGTAAATGTTGTAGAGACATTTTGCTCTACTAACATGATTAAATTTAAGTATATACCCAGTTACTCCCCTGAGTTTGGTGGCCTCTGGGAGGCTGGAGTTAAAAGTGTTAAACACCATATTAAAAGAGTTGTAGGAAATGTAACCTTAACCTTTGAAGAATTCTATACTGTTATTACACAGATAGAGTCTATCTTGAACTCTAGACCATTGCTTCCAATGAGTAGTGACATTTCTGATTTAAATTATTTGACACCAGGACACTTTTTGATTGGTGTACCCTCAACAAGCTACCCTGAGTTGGATTATACTGACAAAAACATTAACCGTCTTAAATTTTGGGACTTATGCTCCAGATTAAAGCAAGACTTTTGGAAGCTATGGTCGAGAGACTATTTAACTTCCCTACAAAACAGACCAAAGTGGAAACATGAAAATGTAAATCTCAAAGAAGGGGATCTTGTCATAGTCAAAAATAAAGATATACCACCGTTTAATTGGCCTCTGGGGCGCATTGTTAAAACTCATCCCGGGCCGGATGGTAAAGTCAGAGTGGCTGAAGTAATGATGGGGCCCAAAAATAAAATATTTGTTAGATCCTACACGAAATTGTGCCCTCTTCCTGTAAATGAAAATTAATTTTAACTAAAAAATGTGTAACTAACATAAAAAAAAAAAAACAACTGTTATGCATATATTATGAACAGAAATGCTAGAAAGAATTGTTATTTTATTAGTTGATAAGATTCTTAAAATAAAAACTTAAACTTAAACTACAACTAATTAGTTAAGGTTAGATTAAAAAGTAAAACTAAGTTCAAGTACACTACCTAATGTTGCTTCTAGGCATTCATTCTTGCCCCCGAACTTATGTTTAAGACATAAAAATGTAGTTTTTAGCCACCTAAGGTGGGCAATACTGTAGGTGGGCAACACTGTAGGTGGGCAACACTGTTTTTTTTTCTCCTTCTTCCTTCCATAAAGGTGAAGTGTGCTGGTGCAATAAATTGTTTAATAATTACTAAATATATAGCCTTCTTATTTCTAACAATTTGCTTACTCTGAAGAACTGATCTTCTGTTGTATCCATCCTAGAACATTCATCATAGTATTCCAATACAATACAAGCTCTTATAGACGTTATTGGTAGACAATGCCACGATTCGAAGAAATCATTTGCGAGAGAATTATTATCGTAGAAAAGGTGAGCCCTGTTTCTATTTTCATTAGGTTTCTTGTTATTCTGATTGAAGATTCTTATATCTGTTTTTAATTGATAATAATTTTAACTTCTTCTATTTTTAGATTTGGCTTCATTTGGTACAAGCTGCGTTTTATATTATATTTTAAATCTGAAGGAAAACATCGTAAGGAAACCTGAGTGTCTGAGGTGTTCAAATATCTGTATTTATGTGTTTGGACTTTAAAGCACTTTTGCAAAAAAATAGCCGTTTTTAGCGGATATCGACTATAATCTTAGGCCGTTGATTCAAAGTTGTAGACTGTAGTAGCTGCATACATACATACATACATACATACATACATACATACATACATACATACATACATACATACATACATACATACATACATACATACATACATACATACATACATACATACATACATACATACATACATACATACATACATACATACATACATACATACATACATACATACATACATACATACATACATACATACATACATACATACATACATACATACATACATACATACATACATACATACATACATACATACATACATACATACATACATACATACATACATACATACATACATACATACATACATACATACATACATACATACATACATACATACATACATACATACATACATACATACATACATACATACATACATACATACATACATACATACATACATACAACGGTTCTAAAGATAGTTGCCGCAGTTGTTAAGATTTATGATGTTTACTTTTATAATATTAGTAAAATATTAGAATAAAACAAAGTTATATATTAAACGGGTCTAATTGCGATATTTATTAGGTAAAACTTAATTACCTTATTTCCCGACGTCACAGCAGCGTTACTCGCCACTTCAGTCTACCCGAGACCCGGCAACTGTAACGCTGCCGAAACGTCGGGAAACAAGGTAATTACGTTTTACCTGATAAATAATCGCGATTTGACCCGTTTAATATATAACTATGTATACTCCTCCGAATACTCCTGCTGTGTGGTGTCGGCCTAGAGAATAGCACCAACCCAATCTTCCCGCGGGTGTCGTAAAAGGCGACTAAGGGACACAAACCGGGGGGGTGGGCAGCAGCGCCCCCTGCAGTACAATCCACCGAACTGCGGTCCCTAACCCGCATGCCCAGCGTGGGGATTATGGGCATTACTCCCTATGATAGCACAACGTGGCGCTCTTTAGTGGAGGGCTATGTCTAGCAGAGGACTAGTATAGCCTGACGACGACTACGAGTATTCCGAATCATTAATAAATACTACTAATTTAAAAACCTATTTAGAGGCTAAAAATTTCACCCATGCCGGGATTCGAACCCGCAACCTCTGGCTATCCGTACCAGCGCTCTACCAATTGAGCCAATGGGCGACTCACGGCATCAGTGAAATTTCGAATTTCGTGAGTCGCCCATTGGCTCAATTGGTAGAGCGCTGGTACGGATAGCCAGAGGTTGCGGGTTCGAATCCCGGCATGGGTAAAATTTTTAGCCTCTAAATAGGTTTTTAAATTTGTTCCTTAGCACGGGTTAGTGCATTAAAAATAAAAATAGTGTAAATACTACTAAAACAAGTTACGATTTTAATTCCATTGTTGGGGCTCGTTAGCACCGCGTAGCGCCTTAACACAAGACCAATTCCAGCGTTTGAAAGCGTTTGCATGTCTCTACCATAAAGCGTTTAGGTTATCGGTTTGAACTGTACCGATTGCTGTTTATGGGGCGAAAGGTCGATCCTAAATGGGATAATTAATAACTCTGATTAAAACAGCGCTTAGGAACTGAACTGTATATTAAGCTAATTTGTAACACAGAGGTACTGCGCCGGGCTAAAGTTGGCGGCATTGAAGCTTATCTGATGAGGCGGCAACTGCGCTGGTGCGGCCACGTCTCCCACATGCCTGACGAGAGACTGGCAAAGCGAGTATTTTATTCGGAGCTCCGAAAAGGCAAGCACAAACGAGGTGGCCAGTTTCTCCGATTTACGGACGTGCTGAAGAGGAAGAGCTGCGATCCAAGTAATTGGGGGGAATGCGCTCCTGAGAGACCAGCGTGGAGACACAAAGTGCAAACAAGTGTCTTCACTTTTGAAGAGAAGAGACGAACTGATCTCGACGCTAAGCGGGATCACTTAAAAGCCCGACCACCTGCGGCAATACTTTATAATTATGTCAACGGAATTTTAAAATGTGACACATGCGGACGTACGTTTACAGCAAAGATTGCTTACGTCAGCCACACTCGGGCACATCAACGAAGCCTGATGGTTCCACAACAGTCACCGTAGCCGGATCGGCATGGACGACATCATCATCATAGTAATAATGCAGCTTATAGTAGCAGCTAGTATGGGTACCCCTGGAATTTCTCTTACTTAAGTCCTAGCACTTAGCCCCCGTGGTGGAGTATGGCCTAACCTTCCTGCAATGCAGGAGCCCAAGAGACCCGTGCCCCAAGAGTCAAGGGTTGGGGACATACAAGGGTTGATATCGAAGTCCTAACATGGCTTAATTCTGTCATTTATTTTGTGCAAGTAGAAACAAAATCGCATTGAATCTTATGTTCTTGTTTTTGGGTGCAATAAACATTTTTATCTAATCATATTGTATCCTAAATTACAGCCTATTTTAGAGCAGTCTTACTTGTTCTTCTAGCGTATTGAATGACTCTTGTCTATTTTATTTTAATGTATATTTGTCATCTCGTGTCATCATTTTTACTAACGACCTCCGACGATAAGGCTTCGCTGAATTTTATAAACTTTTTTCATATATGCTAGTTCAGAGAATAGGTCGAAGGTATTAATTAACCTTTGACCTATTCCCTGAACTCTGGCCACACTAGTGTGATATCATCATATCACATCACACTATCACACTAATATCATAAAGGAGAAATTTTGTGAATGTGTAGGGAGGTGTTAAAAAGGGAGGTGTTAAGTTTTATAGGTAGGATCTTTGATCCCCTAGGTGTAATTGGTCCCTTGGTTGTTAGAGCAAAATTATTTATGCAGGAAGTGTGGAAGGCCAAGGCTGATTGGGACTCTACTTTACCTTGCAACTTATTAAAAATTTGGAAAGATTTCCTAAAGGATCTCAACTGTATGGGTTCAGTCAAAATCCCAAGAAGTGTGACAATCAGCAATGTAGAGTCAGTAGAGCTGGTGGGATACTGTGATGCCTCTCTTCAGGCAGCAGGTTGTTGTCTCTACCTAAGAATTTTATCAAGTGATGGTCAAGTTAAAGTTAGCTTACTTTGCTCAAAATCTAGAGTTGCTCCTATCAGTAGAAAACTTACCATACCAAATTTAGAGCTCAATGGTGCTCTCCTCCTTGCAGAACTTTCTTCAAAGGTTTACAAAACTCTACAATGTAGATATCAAGAGCTCAAAGTCTTTCTCTACACAGACTCACAGGTAGTCTTAGCCTGGCTCAAATCTCACCATTTAAAAGGAGTCTATGTCTCCAATAGAGTTAGAGATATTAAAAATCTGACCAAAGATTTTCAATGGTTTCACGTCAAAGGTTCTGAAAATCCTGCTGACCTTCTATCAAGGGGGCTCGCTCCTCACAAATTACAGGACAACCAGCTATGGTGGTTTGGTCCTCCCTTGCTATCGAAGAAATCGTTTCAACATAATATTGCTATTTCAATAGCTGAGGAGAAAGTAGAGTCACCTATATTGTCACAGGACAATTCTTCCCCTAATCAATCCTTTGATGTGTGCAATTTGCAAAATCAATTGACTGACAATAATATTTTTGATAAATATTCTGATGTTGACAAACTTCAGAGAATTATTGCTTTACTTTTACGCTTCAAAAATAATTGTTTGCATCCTAATAATAAAATTAAAGGTTTTATAACCACACAGGAATTGCAAACTTCCAATTTAGTCATAATTAGGTATGTTCAAGGCCAAATCTTTCAGAAAGAAATTGACTTAGTACAAAAAGGTAGTTCTGTTACAACAAATATTAGTGGTCTACACCCCTTTCTAGATGGCTATGGCATCCTGAGAGTTGGTGGCCGACTAGGAAATGCTGTTAATTTGTCCTATGACAAAAAACATCCTATTATTCTACCAAAAAATCACTGTATTACCCACATGATTATTAAAAAAGAACATTTGATACTTCTTCATGCCGGGGCTAAATTATTGTTAAGTTTCCTATCACAAAAATACTGGATTTTAAATGGCATACGAGAGATTAAAAAGGTTGTGCATAAGTGCATAAAATGCTTCCGTAACAAAGCTGTAGCTGCCAGGCAATTGATGGGTTCTTTGCCACCTAAAAGAATTTCTGCCTCTAGACCATTTGAAGTTACAGGGATTGATTTCTGTGGTCCATTTCAAATAAAAGTTGCACGCATCAGAAAGCCCATAGTTAAAAAAGCATACATAGCTCTCTATGTTTGTTTTGCTACTAAGGCAATTCATTTAGAGCTGGTGAGTGATCTGACAACAGCCACTTTCTTGGCGAGTCTTCAGCGCTTTATCGCTAGAAGAGGTCTGCCAGCATATATTTATTGTGACAATGCACAAACATTTAAAGGTGCATCAAATAAGCTTAAAGAACTGTATGAATTACATTCAGCCAAATCTCATGTAAATGTTGTAGAGACATTTTGCTCTACTAACATGATTAAATTTAAGTATATACCCAGTTACTCCCCTGAGTTTGGTGGCCTCTGGGAGGCTGGAGTTAAAAGTGTTAAACACCATATTAAAAGAGTTGTAGGAAATGTAACCTTAACCTTTGAAGAATTCTATACTGTTATTACACAGATAGAGTCTATCTTGAACTCTAGACCATTGCTTCCAATGAGTAGTGACATTTCTGATTTAAATTATTTGACACCAGGACACTTTTTGATTGGTGTACCCTCAACAAGCTACCCTGAGTTGGATTATACTGACAAAAACATTAACCGTCTTAAATTTTGGGACTTATGCTCCAGATTAAAGCAAGACTTTTGGAAGCTATGGTCGAGAGACTATTTAACTTCCCTACAAAACAGACCAAAGTGGAAACATGAAAATGTAAATCTCAAAGAAGGGGATCTTGTCATAGTCAAAAATAAAGATATACCACCGTTTAATTGGCCTCTGGGGCGCATTGTTAAAACTCATCCCGGGCCGGATGGTAAAGTCAGAGTGGCTGAAGTAATGATGGGGCCCAAAAATAAAATATTTGTTAGATCCTACACGAAATTGTGCCCTCTTCCTGTAAATGAAAATTAATTTTAACTAAAAAATGTGTAACTAACATAAAAAAAAAAAACAACTGTTATGCATATATTATGAACAGAAATGCTAGAAAGAATTGTTATTTTATTAGTTGATAAGATTCTTAAAATAAAAACTTAAACTTAAACTACAACTAATTAGTTAAGGTTAGATTAAAAAGTAAAACTAAGTTCAAGTACACTACCTAATGTTGCTTCTAGGCATTCATTCTTGCCCCCGAACTTATGTTTAAGACATAAAAATGTAGTTTTTAGCCACCTAAGGTGGGCAATACTGTAGGTGGGCAACACTGTAGGTGGGCAACACTGTTTTTTTTTCTCCTTCTTCCTTCCATAAAGGTGAAGTGTGCTGGTGCAATAAATTGTTTAATAATTACTAAATATATAGCCTTCTTATTTCTAACAATTTGCTTACTCTGAAGAACTGATCTTCTGTTGTATCCATCCTAGAACATTCATCATAGTATTCCAATACAATACAAGCTCTTATAGACGTTATTGGTAGACAATGCCACGATTCGAAGAAATCATTTGCGAGAGAATTATTATCGTAGAAAAGGTGAGCCCTGTTTCTATTTTCATTAGGTTTCTTGTTATTCTGATTGAAGATTCTTATATCTGTTTTTAATTGATAATAATTTTAACTTCTTCTATTTTTAGATTTGGCTTCATTTGGTACAAGCTGCGTTTTATATTATATTTTAAATCTGAAGGAAAACATCGTAAGGAAACCTGAGTGTCTGAGGTGTTCAAATATCTGTATTTATGTGTTTGGACTTTAAAGCACTTTTGCAAAAAAATAGCCGTTTTTAGCGGATATCGACTATAATCTTAGGCCGTTGATTCAAAGTTGTAGACTGTAGTAGCTGCATACATACATACATACATACATACATACATACATACATACATACATACATACATACATACATACATACATACATACATACATACATACATACATACATACATACATACATACATACATACATACATACATACATACATACATACATACATACATACATACATACATACATACATACATACATACATACATACATACATACATACATACATACATACATACATACATACATACATACATACATACATACATACATACATACATACATACATACATACATACATACATACATACATACAACGGTTCTAAAGATAGTTGCCGCAGTTGTTAAGATTTATGATGTTTACTTTTATAATATTAGTAAAATATTAGAATAAAACAAAGTTATATATTAAACGGGTCTAATTGCGATATTTATTAGGTAAAACTTAATTACCTTATTTCCCGACGTCACAGCAGCGTTACTCGCCACTTCAGTCTACCCGAGACCACGGCAACTGTAACGCTGCCGAAACGTCGGGAAACAAGGTAATTACGTTTTACCTGATAAATAATCGCGATTTGACCCGTTTAATATATAACTATGTATACTCCTCCGAATACTCCTGCTGTGTGGTGTCGGCCTAGAGAATAGCACCAACCCAATCTTCCCGCGGGTGTCGTAAAAGGCGACTAAGGGACACAAACCGGGGGGGTGGGCAGCAGCGCCCCCTGCAGTACAATCCACCGAACTGCGGTCCCTAACCCGCATGCCCAGCGTGGGGATTATGGGCATTACTCCCTATGATAGCACAACGTGGCGCTCTTTAGTGGAGGGCTATGTCTAGCAGAGGACTAGTATAGCCTGACGACGACTACGAGTATTCCGAATCATTAATAAATACTACTAATTTAAAAACCTATTTAGAGGCTAAAAATTTCACCCATGCCGGGATTCGAACCCGCAACCTCTGGCTATCCGTACCAGCGCTCTACCAATTGAGCCAATGGGCGACTCACGGCATCAGTGAAATTTCGAATTTCGTGAGTCGCCCATTGGCTCAATTGGTAGAGCGCTGGTACGGATAGCCAGAGGTTGCGGGTTCGAATCCCGGCATGGGTAAAATTTTTAGCCTCTAAATAGGTTTTTAAATTTGTTCCTTAGCACGGGTTAGTGCATTAAAAATAAAAATAGTGTAAATACTACTAAAACAAGTTACGATTTTAATTCCATTGTTGGGGCTCGTTAGCACCGCGTAGCGCCTTAACACAAGACCAATTCCAGCGTTTGAAAGCGTTTGCATGTCTCTACCATAAAGCGTTTAGGTTATCGGTTTGAACTGTACCGATTGCTGTTTATGGGGCGAAAGGTCGATCCTAAATGGGATAATTAATAACTCTGATTAAAACAGCGCTTAGGAACTGAACTGTATATTAAGCTAATTTGTAACACAGAGGTACTGCGCCGGGCTAAAGTTGGCGGCATTGAAGCTTATCTGATGAGGCGGCAACTGCGCTGGTGCGGCCACGTCTCCCACATGCCTGACGAGAGACTGGCAAAGCGAGTATTTTATTCGGAGCTCCGAAAAGGCAAGCACAAACGAGGTGGCCAGTTTCTCCGATTTACGGACGTGCTGAAGAGGAAGAGCTGCGATCCAAGTAATTGGGGGGAATGCGCTCCTGAGAGACCAGCGTGGAGACACAAAGTGCAAACAAGTGTCTTCACTTTTGAAGAGAAGAGACGAACTGATCTCGACGCTAAGCGGGATCACTTAAAAGCCCGACCACCTGCGGCAATACTTTATAATTATGTCAACGGAATTTTAAAATGTGACACATGCGGACGTACGTTTACAGCAAAGATTGCTTACGTCAGCCACACTCGGGCACATCAACGAAGCCTGATGGTTCCACAACAGTCACCGTAGCCGGATCGGCATGGACGACATCATCATCATAGTAATAATGCAGCTTATAGTAGCAGCTAGTATGGGTACCCCTGGAATTTCTCTTACTTAAGTCCTAGCACTTAGCCCCCGTGGTGGAGTATGGCCTAACCTTCCTGCAATGCAGGAGCCCAAGAGACCCGTGCCCCAAGAGTCAAGGGTTGGGGACATACAAGGGTTGATATCGAAGTCCTAACATGGCTTAATTCTGTCATTTATTTTGTGCAAGTAGAAACAAAATCGCATTGAATCTTATGTTCTTGTTTTTGGGTGCAATAAACATTTTTATCTAATCATATTGTATCCTAAATTACAGCCTATTTTAGAGCAGTCTTACTTGTTCTTCTAGCGTATTGAATGACTCTTGTCTATTTTATTTTAATGTATATTTGTCATCTCGTGTCATCATTTTTACTAACGACCTCCGACGATAAGGCTTCGCTGAATTTTATAAACTTTTTTCATATATGCTAGTTCAGAGAATAGGTCGAAGGTATTAATTAACCTTTGACCTATTCCCTGAACTCTGGCCACACTAGTGTGATATCATCATATCACATCACACTATCACACTAATATCATAAAGGAGAAATTTTGTGAATGTGTATGTTGTTACTTCTTCGCGTCAAGACGGCTGGTGCGATTTTAATAAAATTTGGTATTTATTTATTAATCGTATGGCATCTTATAATGGCCTCACAACCAGACACAATGCGTTTTTAATTAATTATAATGAAATGTCAAATATTTTTAGGTCAAAATTTACAATTATTAAGGTACGTAACCGAGTCGCCGGAGAGGTTTATGAAATTATCTTTCATCCCACGGTATTTGGTCAATTCACGTTCGTAGACTATGTGATCACTATGTGATCATTTTTTGTGGATGACCGCATTCGCAGGTATTCCCTGAGTTACCCTGACACCCTGAGTTAACACATAGGCTACGTTGGGAAATACGACAAACCGCAGATAACACGGGCACCGCTAGTACCTATGTATGTAAGTACCAGTGAATTTTGTACTTTCTACAATCGACCACGTAACATAAATAAATGTATTACATCTTCTTCTACTAACGTTAGCAGCCTGTATGCGTCAGACTGCAGGGCACAATCAAATCAATTATTTATTGTTATTCTATTGATTGGATAATGTGAGAACCCTCTAACCAACGTAAAATGCAAACTACTACTCCGTCGCGCCACTTAACTCGACGGAGTTACGATTACGTAAGAAACTAGAGCATAATTTGAGATGGGCTTGCCGTCGGACGCATCTCAATCATGAGTTTTCCCGGTCAATTAGGGTTACTTAAAGTACCAAAAGTTTAATTTCCTTTCTCTATTTGCCTAAAGAAAAAAAACCTCTAAAATATTACATTAGATTAGACCTCTTTATTGTACACGCCAGAAAACAAAATAAATAAAAAGGCTTACATAGCACTTACAAGTATTGCAGTATACAATTGGCGGCCTTATTGCTGATAGCACTTTCTTCCAGGCAACCTTAAATCGGAAAGATAGGAGAAGGAGAATTTGAGACATAAACACAATAAAATAAAATTACATATATGATACATAGATAAATACTATTATAAATATACATAAACATTAAGTTATACTAGTAAATGCAATAAATGCGATATACCTACAGACAAAAAATAAAATAAAAAAATATTTGGAGAGAAAGAATATGTACTACTTTAGATTTAAATATAGCCGGAGATGGGGAGCGCTTTATCGATTAATCTAATTTAAAGATATAAAATATATTGATTAATAAAGACAAAATATATTGTAGACTTTTAGGCCGGATCTAGGTACTTACGGGTGTTGTTATATCGGACGTGAGATGAGCAACCGACGACGCGAGCTCCGTCTCTGCTCACCATGATTAAGCTCTGCGAATCGGAGCGAAACTTGGTCGGACTCTTCCGCTATAACAACACCAGTTAGTAGATCCGGACTAAAAGTCTACAATGTGTTGTGCTTACGAAAGTTTTAGTACAAAATTCATTGTAAACGTGTGTTCACAAAAGGTAAACTAGCGAACCACACTTCACCGGCATCGAACCCCAACCCTCGACAGACGTTCCGGCGTCAACAATATTTTACTCAAACATTAATCCAACCGTACTTAGGTCCGTCGTACACTGCATCCGACGATAACCATTTGCCGAGGGGGCCGAAATATTGTCCGTGTGCGCGGGCCCGATAACAACAGATTATGGCTGTGAAGCAACGAGGCACAGTCGATAGACAGCATACAAGCAAGTGGGAACAGTGTGGCTGTGTTAGTGTCCTATAGATGTGCAACTAACTTTATGAATATTACCGTCAAAGACATGCATATTATGCGTTATGCACAGGAAGACACAAGTCAACGTAGAGTCTTGAAGAGTAGACTAGATCTAGTCTAGATTAGAGGCTATATTAGTCTTCGTATACCTCACACAGTGTAGGCAGAAGGATAGAATTGCTATCCAAATTCATAGAGAGATGAGACGTTTTTTTCAAAATGTGCAATTTTGACACGTTATTATCAACATACGTGTTGTAATTTAACGTTTCCAAATAATTCTGTTGTATATATATGTTGCATCTTTTGCAAATTAAAATTTTTTTTTTTTGCATTTTTCTGCTTTCTTGTAGCGTTGTTTGTCAGACAATGTTTCAAACCATATAATTTTTATAAAATGGGCAAGTTCTTAGAAATACATCCCGGGAAAACCCTATAGAAAACCAACTTAACTCTAAATGGAGTGATTCAGAAATTATGCTATTAAGAAATGACTCCGCACTGGATGTGACAATATCCCAATTTATTAGCTTGGTCGAATATTATTGTTGTAAAAAAACTTTTTTCCATAGTCAGTCAGAACACTTTTACTTTACAATAAATCATTTTTATTTTGTTTTATTTAATTTTCTGTTCTGATCTGTTATCAGTTTCTCGTATGCTCCCTGTACGTTAACAATATTTTAATCTGCTATTAACAGATTTTATAAAAAAAACTCCTTCAATGTCAGAATATTTTGTATGCACATTTGATAACTGACAGGAGTTATCAGTATCAATATTATTATATTGTACGGGATGCCTGAATCTTGAACACACCGGCAGACTAAGCAAGAGCACTGAGTTTGATTGACGTCCCCATTGGCTTCTGCACTACGTAAGGAGATGATTTATGCAGCGTCCAGTAGCATCTTCACTCACACTGGATGGGTGAAGGGACCACACGGTCGCTGCAGTACCTAGGGCCAATGTCCTTAGATAGAGTAGCCTAGCCCAGCACCTATACTATCCTAACAGCTTAAATGGCCCACATGAAATACGTGCAATACGTGCAGAACCAACCAAGGCGCGGGTTTCCTAATGATGTTTTCCTTTACGGTTAGCGTGTGGTATTGCGACTACAAATTCGCATATGCATGTAACTTTGAAATGAAACAAAGTTATTGGTACATGCCTGGGGATCGAATCTGAGTCTAGGTGAGAGCGGTACGGTGGTAGCTCAGTGGATAGAACAATGATGTTCCCATACGTAATGAATAACTCAACAATCGGTAGACTAACAGTTTGTTGGTATCTCGGTGATGAGTGTCTCGCGATAAGTTATCGGCTGTCTCAATACTGTTCAGTTTGTATCCCGTTATGGTGAGTGCTGTGGTACGGATTATGGGCGGTTTCAGGCAGGATTTACCGCACCGCACGCCGATTTTTTCCCTACCATCGAGAAAACAAAACAACGTTAGCTGGGACAAAATGTCCACCACTTTCTCGAAATAGCCGTGACAAGAATCTGCCAAGCGCGAGGCGGTCAAGTACGAGAACATTGTGTATCTTGTGTTCATCAAAACTATTGTATTGTTTTACTACGCCTATAAAGTCTGTCTGTCCTGTAAAGGGTTTTTCCCTTAAGCCTTCATAGGCTGCCTATTATTATTAATACATATGTTAAGTATAAGATGCAAGGGAGAATATATAATTTGCCGTACATATGAAAAGGAAGTATAATAAATAGGGGAGCACTTCCAACGGAAAGGCTCTTCTCATAAGGAAAGACTCTTTCCCTGTTTATTTATTTAGATACATAGGAAGAGCTGCACAAATACACAAGGGCTACATAAACATAACAAGTCTGCTGTGCACCCAACGGAATGTATATGTTACCGGCAATCTGGGTAATACGGTATTCTATACAATACCTAGGCAATGTATAGAATACCTAAAACGTTAAGGTAATGTATGAAATATTTTCTGTTTATAGTTTGCCTAGGCATTCTATACAATACCGAATGCGCTACCGGCTTAGGGTTAGGGGGGAGGAAACATAAATGAAACTATGTACGTATAATTAAATTAGCCCCTCCGCTCTTTCGTAATATAGTGCAGTCAAACATGCAAGTCATAGCGGCTAAGGCTTATTTGTGAAAAAAAAATTCCTCTTATATAAAAAAAAACCTAACACCCGAAGTTCCAAGATCCTGAAACTTTTGACCTAATTTCGGTTTGGAAACTGAAACTATCTGGAAGCATTTTTATATTTAAACATACCTACTGAGGAAAGTATAGGCACTCAGGCAGCCCAGGCTACGAGCGATTCTTTTTTCTTACTTACATAACATTGATAAATACAGGCCCAAATATTTATATTACAAATATTTTACACATCGCCGGTGGATCAGCAGGAACACTATAAAATACCTAGGAATTGTATACATTACCTAGGTAAAGTATATAATGGAAAATAGTATTCGTAATATTTCAAAATTTGCCTAGACGCCATAGGTATTCTATACCTTACCTAAGTATTGTATAGAATACCTGAATTATACAGATTGCCGGTAACATATGCACCATTCGACATTAAATATAGCAACACTGCAAAATTACTTAAAAGTAAGGAACACAAACTAAAAAGATTAAAACTAAACTAAAAAAGAATTTAGAATAAAAGTAAACTTTTGGAACGAAAACAATCGATATATTAATAAACTTTCCTTATTTCACTTATTGTTTTTTATACGAATAGATAGATAGATAGAAAAAAATTATTGATAAAAATGGAAAATACACTGATAGATCTTAACCTAGGAGTACAGACGGCGGTCCTATCACTAAAAGTGATCTCTTCCAGACAACCTTTGGATGGACTGAACACCGTCTTACGATTCCTCTTCAGAGGCAATTTAAATAATCTGTGACTGCGTCTTTCTCTTTACCGCATACTATTTAAAGTGACTTTGCGGAGTATTTTAAACAGTCGTATTGTTATAATTTATAAATGACGAATGTGTTTTTTTAACTGTTGCTTATTTGGTAACAAATAATGGTACTACTATTGTGAATGTGATAATTTAGATGGATATTTGTAATGGCCTAAATGGTGTGCGTAAGTACCAAACTTTCATCAGAAAATCAAATGAAACTTTGACCTATGCAATCACTTAAATATTACGTAGGTATATTACATTATTTCCTCGACCCATATATAATTTAATTATAAGTATGAATTTATACGTATTTATTTCATTATTTATGTATGGTTTAATGAGTTTACATAAATTTTTAACCTAGAATTCCTAATTTCAATAATTCTACATTGCACCGACTACCCGTCTCTAATTTCTTTATTGTCTCCTTCTATGGTTTCTTAGAAGAAATTGCTTTTAGTAATAAGGCCGCCAGTTGTACTATATTTCTATATAATTTATGTCACTGTAATTTCTGTACACAATAAAAAATGTTCTATCTATGTTATTATTACTTATTTGTGTAGTTATGTTTCTCCCTTCTTCTGATTTTAAACACCCTCTCCTAAGGTCGGCTGGAAGAGTATTATCTTAGAGATAAGTTGGCCTTTGTAACAATGTTATGTAATAATGTTTTAAATTAATGGTTTGCAATAAAGAATATTTTTTAAAGTGCAACACATTTTTGAGTTAATATCTTATAAATTTAAATGTACATAAATCATATAATCTAATTTAAATAAAATATTTGAGCCAGATCGCTGTCGGGCGGCAGAGTACCAAGAAGGCTGGCGGCGTTGCCTCGTAAATCATTGATTGACATTGGATCACCTAACTACTACACCTGACTACCAAGAATTTTAAAACAGTATATTTGCGCTGTTCTGCTATTTTCCTGACTAGATAGGTAATTAGATAAAATTTACTTAAATAAGTATTTAAAACTAAACATGCGAATAGTATTAAAAATATTAATGAAATAATTCTTCGGTTTATTTGTAGTCTATTGTAGTAAAAAGCCATTTTGTTACAATACGAGTATGTGTACAGTCTGTTAGCTTTTAGAATATACCTCGGGTACAATATACATATATAGATTTGTCGTAATTCGGACATATTCATGTATTAGAAATATCGGAACGAATATGACACTTAATTAAATAAACTTAATGAGAAAAGTTTTATACAGAGCAGGAAGTTGTATTACACTTGTGAGCTTGCGGCGAAATGAAGCCTATTCTATGATATACTCGTATAAACATGCAACATCTCACATCAATTTCACTTATTAGATATTTGGAAAGTGTCTTTTGCAGTATACCTTATGTATATTTTTCCCACTGTGAAAACGGTGAATAATCTTTATGATGCACGGGATTATTTTCATAAATGAAATGTTTTTGTAAAGATTTTATTTTACTCCACGCTCGTTGTGTCATTGAAATTTAAATGTAGCATATTTTCTGCGAAACGAATGAAACGCTCGTGGCCTAGGCGAACCGAGTGATTGGAATCAATCACTTGGTTAAGCAACAACAGGCGCGGTCAGGTACAGGATGTGTGAGCATCCCGTGACTACCGCTAGTGGCATTTTTCCGAGCGCTTCCGTGCTTCGCAAGGCACGTTAAGCCGTTGGTGCCGGCTGTCATATAATGGCAGTCGTTAAGCCATGTCAGAGGCCTTATGGGCGGCTTGATAACTTCTGACAGTAAGGCCCGCCACTGTCTTACAATCCTCCACTAACCCGGACTTGGCCCCCGTGGTGGAGTATTGCCTAACCTTCCTGCGATGCAGGAAGAGACCCGTGCCGCAGCAGCGGGGACATACAAGAGTTGATAACGATATTTTCAGCGGACTTTTCCAATAATTTTTCTACGCTGACCAAGGTGTTTTTTTGCTTAGCCCGTTAACGTGCCACTGCTGTGCATACGCCTTCTCTCAGAGAGAGAAAACGGGCTTAATTATCACGCGTGCCCACCGCGGATTGGAAATTGCAAGCGCTGAGCTATTTGAACACCTCAGACACTCAGGTTTCTTAGCGATTTTTTCCTAGGTATGTTTTTAAAAAGAAAATAAAAACTATACGCAGGAGAAATATTATACATATACGACATACTCGTAATATAATAAAAAAATAAATACGTAGAACAAAAAAATATAAGTGTATGCGGCGTTACATTCCTTGTTGAGTACGCATCCCTAGAAATGGAGTATCTTGAGTTACTGACTTTTTTTAACGACAGTGAAGAAGTAGTTCTCTAGGTTTTTCACTGTTTGTTGTATACGAAACAATAGCAAATATTATTTGGATGTGAATTCACAGAATGGGTACTATAGGTAATAAATGTATTAATTTTTAAAATTAACTTTCTTCTTTGCATCTCCGTAATGAGATGCTATCAACAGGGTCCAGTAGCACCTTCACTCGCACTAGATGGGTGAAGAGACCACTCGGACGCTGCAGTGCCTGGGACTTAGTTTTAGATGGAGTAAGCTTGCCCGGCACCTGAACCAACCTAACAGGTGAGATAGATAGATAGGGAACACTGTATTATACATAAATATGGAAAATACTGTTTGTATTTAAAGAGGAATTAACATTTTTAATAATTCTAGAGCAGAAGTAATGGTATGACAAAACCAGATTCAATCGAAATGTTATGTTTTGGACTAACAATAAAAGTATATCTTAACACGAACCTTAAAGAGTATGTACAGAAGTCGGCTGTAACTTTGCTTGCCTCGTTGGTCTAGCCGTTAAGGTGCTTGGGTACCAAGACTGAGGTTCTGGGTTGGATCCCGACTGGGGGCCGCCGTATATTTGTACAAGTGGCCTTAGTCTGGGTGTATTTTCGTGTTTGTGACGTTCTTTTCTGGTTACCTAAGTACAGGATATCCTAGTTTGGGACCAGGACAAGTTATTGGGTTGTGGAAGTTATTATTAGGCTAGACGGCCTAGCGGGAAAGACAATTTATAGAATAACGCCCTCAAGCACTGCCGAACTTCTGTAACACCCTGTATAGCCTCCTAACAATAGGAGGTAACAATTACTCCGAATCTTCTAAAATTACGTAGATTTTGGAAAACATATTAAGGAAAAAATATTGCACTTTAAGTAAAGAATCTGGAAAAGTTATTGTTTTATAACTTTTCCAGATTTTTTACTTAAAGTTCATTGGGTGTGAATTAAGAAATTTATATATTATGTCCTACATATAGGACGCCAGGGTTTAGGAGGATAGAATAGGGCTGAAAAGAAGATTAGCGCTGATAGTTTCGGGGCTCGCACATTCAGTTCATTCAGTCGTTCGTTCACTCACTCAGTTGGCCGGTCGCATTTCATAGAAAGCGGGTCTTTTGAATCGATGCACGCGAAAATGACCCGTGAGACTGAGGTGGTAAGAACTACTCATTGAAGCCAAGACTGCCCGGTTTTAATAAGAGGTTTGTAAGCGGCTTAAGGGGAGAAATGCCGGTTCTGAAGTGAATAGGGGCTCGTTACACAAATGTTTGCCGGAAGCGGGGTACACGCAGAAATATGGCGTTGTGATGGTTTTAGTTTTATTCTGAAAATAATAATCCTATTTATTGTAGGAACTTAAGAGAACGAAAGCTTCGTAATGCTGGGAATAGTCTGTAAGCTTTTAAATTATACCTCGGGCTCTAGAGTAGGCTTCGATTTTCGCCAATTTTCGCCGATTTTCGTACTGATGATCGAGTTCTGATTTCGAAATTAAGTGTCATATTAGTTCCGATATTTCTATTACACGAATATATCTGATTCCATCCGATAGTTGCCGAGGTACCTATATTCTAAAAGCTAACAAACTATACTAATGTAGTATTACTGTATGTGCGAAAATGCATATAAATTATTCTGTCTATCTATTTATCTCCTACGTGCAATTCATAGAGCTGGTTTCTAAATTTCGAATTTCGCTAAGTAAATACTAGTAACGTTCTGTCTCGCTCTTATCTGAGAAATTCGAAGAGACAGCATTACAGTTACACTTAGAGAAATTCTCGATTCACAAACTGGCCCATTGTTTACGAGGTATGACAATGCGATGTAAATTGTATCGATATCAACCCTTAGATGTATTTCCGCACTGCTGGGGCACTGGTATTTTCCTGCATCGCAGGAAAAGCTTAAGCAATACTTCACCACGGGGGCCAAATCCAGTCCGGTTCGAAACTTTCATTTGACGCGAAGAGCCGACATTCTGTGCTTCTGCATCCGAATCGTCAGCACGATTAGGGTCGACTAGTGTTGGGAAGAATTAATCAGCTTCAGAGACAAATAAACGAAGTACGCTTATCTGCAAGCGCCGAAATGAGGTGCCGTACTTGCCCGGATAACTCTGCGTAAGCTGTTGACACACGAGTAGTGTATGTCCTCCGCGTCGTATTCAATAAAGGCGATGGGCTCTTATATGGCTAGTAAAACCGAATTTCGTCTTGAATTCTCTGTCCTTGAGTGGAGACCGCGACTCGGAAAACGTAGTGTAGGACGCCCTCCGACTAGGTGGGATGACGATCTGTGAAAAACTGCAGACAATGCTGGATGCGGCAAGCTGAAGACAGAGCGCTATGACGTTCAATAGGGGAATGCTATGTCCAGCAGTGGACTAGTATAGCCTGACGACGACGACTGTGTCGCCGAAGCGCTCATGGCCTAGTCGAACCGAGTGATTGTAATCAATCACTTGAGTTAACCAACAAGAGACGCGGTCAGGTGCAGGATGGGTGACCGTCCCGTGACTACCGCTAGTGGCATTTTTCCGAGCGCTTCCGTGCTTCGCAAGGCACGTTAGGCCGTTGGTGCCGGCTGTCATGTAATGGCAGTCGTTAAACCATATTAGAGGCCTTATGGGCGGCTTGATCGCCAAGCAACAGGTGACGTGGAGGTAGTGTCAACAGTGAGGTGATATTTTAATGTAATTATCTTTTAAAACTAAATAATGTCAATAATCAAATCGATTTTATTTCAACGTAAAAAATATACATTCTGATTGTGGAATGTAATTTTACAATGTCAAACGTGAGCCGCTGTCTTCGGGCTGTATTGTAGTGGAGAAAAAGACAGCGGAAAAAAACGCTCGACTCTGACCATCCTTTCTCAAGGTTAAACCTACCTACTACATCAATTGCCACCTAGACGTATGATAATACTTCGTGATTGGCATCAATAACATAAATGCCAAAAAAAATCTTGATTATCTTACATAAGTAAGGAAAATATTAGTTTGCGGTCAGACACAAACATCACTCGTAGACGTTTCACGTGGAACCAGTGGCTTTTTAACACCAAAACACGCTCAGCAACACGTGCTTCTGCGTTAAAAGTTGAAAAGGTCCAAAACGTACGCCCTCGGTGCCGCAGCGGTTTGGGACGCTGACTGTAAAACCAAAGCTCTCGATCCCCGGCTGGGTCAAACTGGGAAACGTCATTTTGTTAAATTTTGGGTAAGAGACACGAGGTGCCAATTTTTTATTGTAGGTGCCAAATGGAACCAAAGGGGTGCTGAATGGTGAGATAGAGAATTTTAAGATCCCGGCAGTGGTCCTGTCCTGCCATTATCACGCTCACTAAAACCTTGTTTTAAAATAACTAAGACCAGGCAACTCTGTTGCCTACCTTGTGTTCCGTAAATAAGATTAGTAAAAAAAAATATTAGTCCGTAATTGGCCTATGTTTGGCCTACATTTATTTACTTATTTTATATTGTTTTGTGCTGTGGGCTTTGATAAATTAATAAAATAAAACGAACGTTTCTAGTTTGTCTCGGGTCTTGGATGTTATCTATGTATTTATTATATTAAATCTATCGTCGAGTTAGCACCTGTAACACAAGTCATATAGTTGTTCTCAGTACGGGGCTAACTAGATCTGTGTAATACTGTGCTATGAATATTTATTTTAAAACTTATTCTAACTACTTATATCTGCAAAAGGTAGTTCGCCCAGTTTGCTTTTCAACTAACAATATATACAGTACTCAAAAGCTTAGAGGAAGTTAATGACCAAAACAAACCGTTAGGTTTAGCAGGGCCGATGCGATGATAAACTAAAAAGTGACCGTCGCCGGGTCGGCGGCCGCCCGGCCGGGCACAAATCTGCACAAATCGCCCCTGTAGCCCTACCGGACATGGGGGTAGGAACGACTATTATTATCTATTAGAAGCGTGAAATATTATATTTTCTTAGAAAATTCCGCCTCTGTGGCGCAGCGGTAGCGCATCTGCCTACCATGCGAGAGGTACCGGGTTTGAACCCCGGCTGGGCAGAAAAAAACACCAGGTTTTAGATGTTTACATGTTTGTAATGTCGTTGTATCTGCTTCCCACGGCACTAAGTATCTTAGGCCCCTCGCCCACGGCGACTTTTTATAGTGATGCTGACGAACGCGCTTAAGTCGCATTTGCAACGCGCTACAGAAGAATCCGACGCATCGGTTTCTTAGGTAAAAGCAGCACAAAAGACAACGTGACTAATGCCTGCTTCTGCCTCTACAGAGTCCATCTTGCAACTGTGGCAATCGCAAGCATTTTTGTGCTGTTAGTGAATAGCCGCTACTGCTTCGCGCCAGAAGCGCGACGTTATCGCGTTTGCATCGCGACTGAATCGTGGTTACGTGGGCCAGGGCACACAGCTAGCGACCGCATCGCGGCAGTATTGAAGCAAACGCGCGACAGCATCGCTACTGCATCGCTGCAAAAATCGCCGTGGGCGAGGGCCCTTATTGCGGGACTAGAAGAAATGTATGTGCCTGTATGTAAATGTTATATTAATTATAAAGATGAGTCGGACGCACGTGTAGAAGTACGGATGGGCAAACTTAGTAGAAATATTGGAAGCGGTCACCGGGCTGATGAGACCTTCCGTCGCAGTAGTCCGGCAATGCAGTGCACAACCGTAATTTTGAGCTTGAAAGTTCAGTACTTTCTAAAAAACCATGCCGGGATTCGAACCCGCGACTTCTGGCTATCCGTGCCAGCGCTCTTTCCAAGTGAGCTAATGGGCGACTCACCGCATCAGTGAAATTTCGAACCTCTTTACACTATTCTCTGTATTACGTACAGGCAGCGACATCTGGCTTAAGCAAATTGCATCACTTACAGCCCCGACTACCTACTTTGCAGTTAGGTTGTTACATCGGAATGATACCACTGTACCTACCCACATTATTATACTATTTTTATTTTTAATGCACTAAAACTCTCCAACTCACTCGACGAGGTTCTTCAGCGACTAGTTTACCGTAACGGCCACTCGGCTGTGGAATGATCTTCCGGTATCAATAAGGCGCTCCCCTTCCTCAGCTGTCTTTAAAAGCAAAGTTAAGGAGTTTTATCTGTCCCTGCAAGTTTAGTATTCGTGCATTGTCCTTTTCATTTGGTCTTTTCCGTATGTCTCCATATAGGTACACAATATTGTATTTATTTCTTCAACGCGTAGATTGTTATTTTAACGTATTTATGTAAGTTCATCATAACTATGTGTGTAACTGTTTATGTAGGTATATTGTTATTATATTAGTAGTGTATTAATATATTCATATTTGCACCGACTACCCGTCTCTTATTTCCTTCAGCAACTTTCCATCGTAAGGTTGTCTGGAAGAAATTGCTTTTAGCAATAAGGCCGCCAATTGTACTTTGTATCTTTACATGTTTTATAATATGTGATATGGTGTACAATAAAGAATATTCTTATCTTATCTTTCGGTTCGTTTGATTTTTACGGTCGGAACTGGCAAGCTCAGTAATCCGGTTGTATATCTATCATTATCGAACCGAGACTGGAAAGTCTCACCAGCACTTGTAACTTGATAGAGTGGACTGTTACGATTCCAAAGTGTCAAAATATGTATGTATCTGACAGTTCGGAGCTGGCTAAATCAGACAACTCCATACAGTGGAGGACTTACGTGATCGCACCACTAGTGCATTCGGGCAGATGTCTACCCAGTGGACTTACCTTGGTCGATCCATCGCATCAGTACTCTACTGCCTGCTCTGTTACTCTCGGATTCTTCTTCTAATTCTTTTCGTGTCAGCGAATCTACCAGTTTATATTTTTCCTGCCTAATAGTTGGCTACTGCAATTGCAGCAGCGTTGGCCTCTGTTAGGTCCTCCAGAGTGCAGGTGTGAGGGCACAATGAACATTGGAGCAGATGCACCATGGATTGGGATGAGGCTCCACAATTACATATCTCCCTCGGATTGAGACATGGATACCTGATATCCTGGTAATTTCTCCCGCCCGTGGGACAATATTGTAAACTTACTTCAAACCAAACTCTTAAGTATTTATTTATTGCGTTGCCATGTTAACAAGAAGCCATGGAGACCGGCCTGATTTACTGAGACAAGGGTCATTTGCGGCATTGAAGTTTTCGTTCCTACCTCGCTGGCGCGACCCTAATTTTCCCAACTCTGTGCAAAAATGTCCCCACATGGGCCCGCATTAGTCACCTTATCTGGTCACCTACCTGCCGGGGCCTATAAATACTGCAATATGATAACTAGGCTAACTTTGCACGTTATCAGAACAGAAGACTTATGTCTAGGGGTGAACGTGCTTACATACATCGTGTAATAAGGCAAAGCTCGCAAACTGTTTCTTCAATATCGTTTATAAAACCAATAAGCAAAACTATCTCAATACTTATTTTGTAAACAATCTTGTTCAAGCGCCCGTAGCCTAGCGGAACCGAGTGATTGGAATCAATCACTTGGGTTAAGCAACAACAGACGTGGTCAGGTACTGGATGGGTGACCATCTCGCGACTACCGCCTAGTGGCATTTTTTCCAAGCGTGCTTCGCAAGGCACGTTAAGCCGTTGGTGCCAGCTGTCATGTAATGGCAGTCGTTAAGCCATGTCAGAGGCCTTATGGGCGGCTTGATAACTTCTGACAGTAAGACAAGACACACAAAACACAACAAAAAAAGGACAGTAAAAGCATGGTGCTCACAGTAAAAGTACGTTTTATTAATTAATTTAGTTTTTAGAAGACTTTTTCAAATTATTAAAACATGGAATCTGTTTTCAGAAAAACACAGCGTCTGGTAATCATTTTCTTTCTTGATATTCGACGCGAAAGCAAAACTTACTTTTTTGTTTGACTAATTTATTTCGTAATAAGATCTTAACAAAGTTTTGTCGCTCTTAATTTTTTTTACAGTTGGTACCTATTTAATAAACTTAAATAAGCAGTAACTAAGCTCAATTAAAACAACCGAGACAAAAAGATAACAAGAGAAAACTTTGTGGGTAAATCAAGTTCTCTGAGAGGGTAGAATTTTCTTATGGACGCTACGCCTCATATTTTCGGAAATAATGTAAAACACGCGTGCTTCACTTCGCTTTGCTGTCGGTTGTCAAGCAATGGCAGTCGTTAAGCCATGTCAGAGGCCTTATGGGCGGTTTGATAATTTCTGAACGTAAGGCCCGCCAATTTCTTACAATCCTCCACCGACCCGGAATTGGCCCCCGTGGTGGAGTATGGCTTAATCTTTCTGCGATGCAAGAAGAGACCCATGACCCAGCAGTGGGGACATACAAGGGTTGATATCAACAAATATTTGGTTTTTATTTTGGCGAATACCTGGGCCGACAACCTGTAGCATTGTGGGCATAGAAGACAGAGATGCATGAGATATTTATTAAATACGGGCATAGTTATGTTCAAGAGGAACGAGAGAGAACTCATTGATTCTACAAAGTACAAATAGAAGCGCACGTGGCCCAGCGAAACCGAGTGATTGGAAGCAATTACTTGGGTTAAGCAACAACAGCGTGGCCAAGTACTGTATGGGTGACTACCTAGTGGATTTTTTCCGAGTGCTTCCGTGCTTCGCAAGACTCGCTAAGCCGTTGGTGCCGGCTGTCATGTAATGGCAGTCGTTAAGCTAGGTCAGAGACCTTATGGACGGCTTGATAACTTGGTAGTTTATTAAATATACAGACATATAATAAAAAACCGCCAAGTGCGAGTTGGACTCACTAAATACTGTAATAACTACACAATCAATGCAAGTGGCCTTGACAAGCCGAGTGATTGGACTCAATCACTTGAGTTAAGCAACAACAGGCGCGGTCAACTGCAGGGTGGGTGACAGTCCCGTGACTACCGCTAGTGGTATTTTTCCGAGCGATTCCGTGCTTCGCAAGGCACGTTAAACCGTTTGTGCCGGCTGGCATGTAATAGCAGTCGTTAAACTAGGTCAGAGGCCTTATGGGCGGCTTGATAACTTCTGATAAGCCCCGCCACTGTCTTACAATTCTCCACCGACCCGGACTTGGCCCCCGTGGTGGAGTATGGCCTAACCTTCTTGCGATACAGGAAGAGACCCGTGCCTTAACAGTGGCGACATATAAAGGGTTGATATCGCTATCGACAAAGTACAAAGAGAATAAGTAGGTAGTTTTAATTGTAAACTTAATTCAATCAAAGCAATTTATTTCAACGTAAAGAATTTACATTCTGTTAGCTGAATGTCAACGTACCATGTAAAATGTAAGCCGCTGCCTTCGGCCCGTATTGTAGTGGAGAAAAAGGCAGCGGAAAAAAACTTCACTCTGAATCTTTTCTCAAGTAATCATAAGCCAAATACATCAGTTACATACATAATAAGATTTTATGATTGCCATTAACAACACTAAATGCCAATGCATTGGTCAAATATCTTACAATAATAGGGGAAAACATAAGTGCTGCGGCCAGACACACGCACGGCAGTCGTTAAAATTAAATCGGATTTTCTTGTTAGGTAGGAACTGTAAATGAAAACATTTTAATTTTATTTCAATGCTGACCAAAACGGTATTTTTTCTGATCTTTTAAATGATACCCGTAAATAAGGTAGATAATTCTCTTTTCATCTTTTTATCGTCAGCCCCTTTGGGAGGAAGGAGCTTTCACAAAATTACGGAAGACTATTGAATTATTCGGGCCATTTCCGTCAACAGATAATATCGCCTACAAAAAAGCACTTTTTATTGCCAAATCAACCTTGTAAATATCCTGAACTTATTTGCAACCGACTGTGACGGAAACCAAATGTACCAAACCAATGTATCTATGCTCTCTCATAACTCCGAATACAATTATTGTATTACACTATTTTTATTTTTAATGCACTAACCCGTGCTAAGGAACAAATTTAAAAACCTATTTAGAGGCTAAAAATTTCACCCATGCCGGGATTCGAACCCGCAACCTCTGGCTATCCGTACCAGCGCTCTACCAATTGAGCCAATGGGCGACTCACGGCATCAGTGAAATTTCGAACCTCTTTACAATATTCAATTTGTCGCTGCCTGTACGTAATACAGAGAATATTGTAAAGAGGTTCGAAATTTCACTGATGCCGTGAGTCGCCCATTGGCTCAATTGGTAGAGCGCTGGTACGGATAGCCAGAGGTTGCGGGTTCGAATCCCGGCATGGGTGAAATTTTTAGCCTCTAAATAGGTTTTTAAATTTGTTCCTTAGCACGGGTTAGTGCATTAAAAATAAAAATAGTGTAATCATGTGGGTACAGTGATATCGTTCCGATGTTAAAACCTAACTGCAAAGTAGGTAGTCGGGGCTGTAAGTAATGCAATTTGCTTAAGTCAGATGTCGCTGCCTGTACGTAATACAGAGAATATTGTAAAGAGGTTCGAAATTTCACTGATGCCGTGAGTCGCCCATTGGCTCAATTGGTAGAGCGCTGGTACGGATAGCCAGAGGTTGCGGGTTCGAATCCCGGCATGGGTGAAATTTTTAGCCTCTAAATAGGTTTTTACAATTATTGTATTTTCGCAAATGATATCAGGCTTTATTAATTTAAATTGCACAATATAGTTCCTAGCAAGTTTACACAATAAACTGTACCTATTTTATTACCTAGTACCTATTTTACTAGCAAGTTTACACAATGAACTGTACCTATTTGAAGCGCTCGTGGCCTAGGCTAACCGAGTGATTGGAATCAATCACTTGGTTAAGCAACAACAGGCGCGGTCAGGTACGGGATGGGTGAGCGTCCCGTGTCTACCACTAGTGGCATTTTTCCGAGTGCTTCCGTGCTTCGCAAGGCACGTTAAGCCGTTGGTGCCGGCTGTCATATAATGGCAGTCGTTAAGCCATGTCAGAGGCCTTATGAGCGGCTTGATAACTTCTGACATTAAGGCCCGCCACTGTCTTACAATCCTCCACCAACCCGGACTTGGCCCCCGTGGTAGAGTATGGCCTAACCTTCCTGCGAGGCAGGAAGAGACCCGTGCCCCAGCAGTGGGGACATACAAGGGTTGATAACGAAATTTTATATTTTTGTTTTAGTGACACATTGATATTTTTTTTTCTTTGAAGTGGTTTTTGTTATCATGTGTAACATTCCCTTTTTTTCTTTTGTATTGTGTCATGTTGTTATAATAACTATATTTTTACTCTTTATTCGATATGAGCAACAAGTCCACTAATTATCCTGTATCTTTGTACATATTTTGATTTTTCTTGTACTAGAATATTTTTAAAAACCTATTTTGAGGCTAAAAATTTCACCCATGCCGGGATTCGAACCCGCAACCTCTGGCTATCCGTGCCAGCGCTCTTTTCAACTGAGCTAATGGGCGACTCACCGGCATCAGTGAAATTTCGAACCTCTTTACACTATTCTCTGTATTACGTACAGGCAGCGACATCTGGCTTAAGCAAATTGCATCACTTACAGCCCCGACTACCTACATTGCAGTTAGGTTTTACATCGGAACGATATCACTGTACCCACATGAGAATATTTTGTCTTATTTTATATTTCTTCCTGCTCACTAATTGTACTTACTCGTAGCAATAAATTTGGTCCCAGGACGCGACTAACGTATGTAACGTATATATTTGGCGGAGTTAAAATCCCTTGGTAATGGTTATGTAATGAGATGAAAATAGTATTTCTTAATGATTCGTGATACTGTAACGCTGCCGAAACGTCGGGAAATAAGGTAAGTACGTTTTACCTAATAAATAATCGCGATCCTTTCTCTTCTTCATCTTCAGGCTATATTAGTCTACTGCTGGATATGGCCCTCCCGTAATGAGCGCCATAGCGCGCTGACTTCAGCTTGCCGCATCCAGCATCTGCCGGCAGTTTTTAGCCCTCCCTTAATGAGCGCCATAGCGCGCTGACTTCAGCTTGCCGCATCCAGCATCTGCCGGCAGTTTTTAGCCCTCCCTTAATGAGCGCCATAGCGTGCTGACTTCAGCTTGCCGCATCCAGCATCTGCCGGCAGTTTTTAGCCCTCCCTTAATGAGCGCCATAGCGCGCTGACTTCAGCTTGCCGCATCCAGCATCTGCCGGCAGTTTTTAGCCCTCCCCTAGTGAGCGCCATAGCGCGCTGACTTCAGCTTGCCGCATCCAGCATCTGCCGGCAGTTTTTAGCCCTCCCTTAATGAGCGCCATAGCGCGCTGACTTCAGCTTGCCGCATCCAGCATCTGCCGGCAGTTTTTAGCCCTCCCTTAATGAGCGCCATAGCGCGCTGACTTCAGCTTGCCGCATCCAGCATCTGCCGGCAGTTTTTAGCCCTCCCTTAATGAGCGCCATAGCGCGCTGATGTCAGCTTGCCGCATCCAGCATCTGCCGGCAGTTTTTCGCAGATCGTCATCCCTAGTCGGAGGGCTAACCGCGATTAAACCCGTGTAATATATAACTGTGACATGATAATGTCATCGAGTTTCTCAACACAACCTCTGGTGTGGGGTATCGAACGACATTCACAGGAAATTTATAAAAAGGACTAAAGACTGGAACTAAAAAACGTAATAAAAGTAACAAAAACAATTGTTGAACACGGGACCCTTTCTTTATATATATATATTTTTTTATTTTATTTATTAGGCACACAAAACAGATATTAGCCAATACATCATCAAGATAACATTAATTAATATGTAAGATCAAGTCACTAATCTCCTAAACATGTGTACACAGCATGGTTACAATAATATGAAACTTAAATATAATTATATACATTGGCCTTTTTGCATCTACTTAGTGAGATGATTTATACAGCGTCCAGTGGCATCTTCACACACACTAGATGGGTGAAGGGACCACTCCGACGCTGTTGTGCCTGGGACATGGTTTTTATAGATGGTGTAGGCTTGCCCAGCACCTATACCATCCTGACAGCTTAATCGGCCTAGCCCACAGGAAAGACTAGTCAATACGTGCGGAGCCAACCAAGCCGCGGGTTTCCTCACGATGTTTTCCTTCACGGTTAGCGTGTGGTATTGCGACTACAAATTCGCAAATGTACGTAACTTTGAAATTAAACAAAGTCATTGGTACATGCCTGCACTCAGGATCGAACCTGGGGCTCCCGCTTGCGAGTCCATGGTTCTACCCACTGAGCTACCACCGCTTACTAAAAGCTTACTACCGCTTACTATGAAACTTAGATTAATAACTTAAACTAACACAACATAAATTTTATGCATTCTTTTACATTCAAAGCAAAGAACAATTGTTACAAATACATTATAAGAATAAGAAGAAGGAGGCGACTATTTTTTCGGGCTGGTTATACTTTTTCCAAATTCAGACTTCAACGATCCGATCTTAGGGTTAAATATGTCAATGTTTTTATTGATGTCCGTTATTTCATTATATGAGCGACACATATTTGTTATGGGATTGAAGTAAGAGGTACTATTTTTATATATCTCTACATCAGTCGGTTTGAGATCGATGGATGTTCAGCAGTCGGGTTTGTACTTTGTTATTTTTTTATTGTAGTTTTACGGTGTTTCCTTGTCTTGTGCGAATTCCAGCTCTAGTTCCTCCCTTCCTGTGGATTATTAATGAGTTGGCGAAAGGAATCGGTTAATTGAGGCCGGGGCAAACAGGAAGCAGGTCGTATATCTAGCGGGCGCGCTACAAGGAAACTGAATAACGTAAATGAACCGGATAGATTTCATCCACCGCCGGAGCTTTGCCGAAAATAATGCTATCCGAAAGGCTATCCTGCCACCGCCATCCGTGTAGTAAATCTCCACCTAAATGCCAATTTTATCTCCTAATGTATGGTAAGACCTATCTAGATAAAGAAATAAAATATTTTTGCAAATACTAGGCACATGATGGGCGTAATACTCGTATGATAACAAGGTTACGATTTCTTCAAGTTCATATTACTCTATCGTAAAACTGTGATTTTTATAAACTATCTCTCATAAAAACTGTAAACTGTACCATTGTAATGTACCTTCTGCTTGTATACTCAATGTTATAAAGGTCATGCTGTGTTTTTGTGGTTAAAATAAATATTTTGTATTTGTATATTGAATCGGTATCACTGGGTATTATCAATGCCTACGACCTGTAACACTAGAAAAGCATATTGAGGTTTCGAGTTAAACTTAGTAGGCCACTAGGTAAGTCTAATATAAAGGAATCTCCCTTTTTGTAATTCCAGTTATTTTTAGGCTTAGTCCCGGTTTCTGTCAGCTGACCAAAGCGCATATATATAAAAAAACATTTGACAGCCGTAATGTTAACAGTCGATTAACAAATTGTTAGTGTTCGAAAAACTGGGAGGAACTACGAAGAATCAACTTAATGAATAAAGTCGACCTCTGTGGCGTGGCGGTAGCGCATCTGCCTGCCATCTGCCGCGACAAAAAACTCCAGGTCTTGGATGTTCACATGTTTGTGATGTAGGTGTTTCTGGTTCCACGACACAGGGTATCCTAGTGTGGGGTCAGAAGCAATGTATGTGCCTGTATGTAAATATTAATGTTAAAGTATTATTATATTAAATAAAAGTCTACTTAGGCTAGTGCAATATTATCCTTTGATGCTCTTACGTAACATAACTACGTGGGTAATATTAAATTCTCGTAAGTACGCTTTGAGCAAAGCAGACGTACGCGAGGCATTCAAGCATGAAATCACTAATTAAGCTAATTAGTGCATGTCATAGTGAGTTAAACACGCGGCGCGCGGTATACACTAGGCTTCGCTTTCAGGGCGCCTGCCAGTAACGTCTTAGCAACGTGCGGAGTTTCTGCGTTAGTTGCTGCGAGTTATTACACAGGCATTGTTGATGCATGTTGTTGCGAGCTCATTACTTGCGAACTTAGGGCCAGTTGTTTCTGAATATAAATGAAAATGTTTTATTCAAAGAAGGGTAGGTAATTTGTATTCAAGGTCAGAGGGGTATCACATTATCCAATCAATAAAATAATAATAAATAATTGATTAGGTTGTGCCCTGCAGTCTGACGTATAGGGGCTGGTAACGTTAGTAGAAGAAGATGTAAGTAATACATTTATTTATGTTACGTGATCGATTATAGGAAGCACAAAATTCACTTGTACTTATATACAAAATTAAATGAAATTAAAAGGTTTTATTCAAAGTAGCGCAGACACTGCGGCTTAATGAATATTACAATTCAAACTATTGTCCATTTCAAAATGTAGATTATTTTGGAGAAAAAATGGATATAAAATCTCCAAACTTTGTCTTTGAAAAGTCCTTAAATAACAGAGTGTACATAATTATTATAAATCATGTACTGGCTTTAATTCCACACATCATTGTCATCTAATGCCCTTGCAACAATTGCCCTTGTGGCGCAAAGTGTACTTAACACATTTTTGAACCACGTTTCAGGCAAGCTTAATATATATTTCGCTAAGTAAATACTTAACTGTAGTGCTGTCTCTTCGAATTTTTCAGCTAAGAGCGTGACAGAACGTTACCTAAGTATTTACTTAGTGAAACTCTCAATTCAGAAACCGGCCATTAGTTTCAAACAAATACTCTTCCATTCCGGTAGGGGAAGGTGAGGTATAATGATCCCTTTAAGGGAAAAAATTAACTTTGGCAAAATTTTAAGGGAAAATCACAAGATTTCTATTGTAGGAGGTAGTGAATTCACTGAACTTTGTAACTGCATACTTACACTATTTTTATTTTTAATGCACTAACCCGTGCTAAGGAACAAATTTAAAAACCTATTTAGAGGCTAAAAATTTCACCCATGCCGGGATTCGAACCCGCAACCTCTGGCTATCCGTACCAGCGCTCTACCAATGAGCGCTGGTACGGATAGCCAGAGGTTGAAATTTTTAGCCTCTAAATAGGTTTTTAAACTGCATACTTATTTTTTATTTTATGTATGCGGTTTTTTTGTATTACAGGTTTTTGTAAAAGTCTAGTAAAGGATCATTTTATACACGCCTATATATAAAATGATCCCTGGGGCAGGGGTTAAATCATTTTATACCATATGTTAATAAAGTATGTATTCTTCATAGCAATTGAAGTACGTAAGCAAGTTACAAAACGTTTATAGTCTTTTAGTTTCATTAGAGATCTTTTTCTTGTAATTATCTACTGTTCAATCAATAAAACTACATATTAACAAACTTTTAAAAGATTTGCAATATTAAAAATATACCTAGTCAAGCATTTTTAATGTCATTACATGGAATTTAAACTCATTACTAGCGGTTTTGTAAGGCATACCATCTCTGACAGCATCTAATGCCTTTTGCATTTGTTCTTCAGACCAATATTGGCGATTAGTTTTGTGTATATAAATTTTCAGGCGCGGTCAGGTGCAGGATGGATGACCGTCTCGTGACTACCGCTAGTGGCATTTTTCCGAGCGCTTCCGTGCTTCGCAACGCACGCTAAGCCGTTGGTACCGGCTGTCATGTAATAACAGTCGTCAAGCCATGTCAGAGGCCTTATGGGCGGCTTGACAACTTCTGACAGTAAGGCCCGCTACTGTCTTACAATCCTCCACCAACCCGGACTTGGCCCCCGCGGTGGAGTATAGCCTAACTTTCCTACGATGCAGGAAGAGACCTGTGCCCCAGCAGTGGGGACATACTAGGGTTGATATCGATATAAATTCTTGGCATGATCTGTAAATTTAAAAACCTATTTAGAGGCTAAAAATTTCTCCCATGCCGGGATTCGAACCCGCAATGATCTGTAAAAACAAGAAATACCAATGAGGTAAAATTATTCCAGGGATCATTTTAAACACACAAAAAGGGATCGTTTCGTCCCTAACATCAAAATCCAAGATATTGATCAAAACATAACCTTCAAATACAGCGTGCGGTGATCGAAAATTGCTTAAATGTTAGCTGATTGCTATTATAATAACCCGCAAATAAAACAACATTTCAATAATTATATTATTTTTAATGCACTAACCCGTGCTAAGGGCAATTTAAAATGAGGACAAGGCATGGGTGGAATTTTTAGCCTCTAAATAGGTTTTTAAACATTTCAATAAACACAAACTTGTAAAAAAATGGTCAAAAACAGGCTTACGTTAGATCAGAGCCACACTTTTTATTTTTTTAAAATAAAATCTCGCCAAGCGTTAACACCGCCATGAGACTTGGAGAGGAAACTGGCAGGGGTGCGGGGAACTTGTTTTATGTGCTTTTGGATAGATAGCACTAGTTGTCTCTGGTTTACGACGGGGGATCATTTGACCTACGGGGATCGAGGAAAATAAGGAGGTGAGGTAACAACCTCACCTTCCCCTACATTATGCGGAACGCTTTAGAAATGTAAAAAAATGTGGTTTGCTCCCGCCTGTGGCGGTACCAAATTACTTTACCCGTGGATCCAATACACTGCACGAACTATGTCAGATGAAGGGATGATACGATTCATATCGACAATCGAACGCAGAGGAACTTAAACTTAGAGCTGCTTTTGTTAAACACAGTTTACTTGCCTTGGAGCAATAAATTAAGCGCGCCGGCGAAAGATTTTGTTATTTCCACTAATTGTATTGTATTGCTTTATTTCAGATAAATAACAATCTATAGGTTGTTAGTAAAATGACGTTCAGTATTAAAACTAAATATTTTAGTGAGATCACGAGCCATACCTAAATTAGAATATTAAATTAAATTTAAAATTTTGGAATTGAAATTAAAATTTTAATTTATAAGTTTAACTCCAAACTTATACTTTGGTTTACACAAATGCAAGTTCCAGTGTCTAGTTATTGGGCTATCCATTCTCCCTGCTATAGCTTTAGCACTGGCAGGCTCGAGTGAGAGGCGCGTTCTGAAATTTTATCTATGTTCTGGGGCATTATTATGTAAGTATCCACTGAGTTGCGTGATGTTTATTTTTACTTTTTTAAGATACTCCGGCTGTCAAATGCATTGATTTTTTTACACTTAAGAGTTGCCTAAATGCTTCACTGGATAGAGTGGAATGCTACGTAATAGGAGGGCTGAAGCAGACTGGTGCGCGGCTGTTGCTCAACAGCCAACGGTTCGTGGCCCTCTCCATCCATAACTTCGCAGCTCTGAGCTTAGTAGGTGCATGTAGGGTAGATTACGATAATAGGCTCTCGACCGAGGGGCTCTGTTTGTCCGCTGACAGGTAGACGGCTCGCAAATTGACCGCCCGAGGTCCTCAACTTTGTTACCTATCGATGTCACGGAGGCTTTGTGGAATAACGTCTAGCTTTCAGGGGGTTTATTCTGTTAGGACCGTGGCTTACTATACTTGGATTTTTTATTCTGTACAATTCTGACGGCTATCATTTCTTCACTTGACTAGGTAAAACATAAATAATATGTAGCATTTTATTTCTTGTTGCCCTCAAATAAATATTGACTGATATTGTATAACAGAGAATTGTATGTGCGACATTGGTACCATCTTTCAGCTTTCAGCATACACCTCCGTCAAAGACAGTTGTTTGTCAATGGTTGCATTTAAGATAGGATAAGGTAATTCTTTATTGCACCAGAGAATAATAAAAATTATTTAAAGTAAAAAATATTTATTTACAACCCACAACACTTTAATAAATGGTTTACATTATTGGTTTAGGGCAAATTTTTCAATAGTCAGATAACTTTTATCTGAGGAATAAAAATGGTGGTTTGACAGCTTATGTATGAAAATTATGTCAAACCGCCATTTTCATTCCTCAGATAAATCAGAATCTGGCTTGGAGCCTGGAGTTTGCCCATAATAATTAAATGTGACACAAGTTAGTGACGCAAATCATTCGTGCTTTATTATATTTTTGTGAATATAAAAAGCTTACCAATATATATTTTAAAAAATAAATTTCTAGTAAAATAAAAATACGAGTCTCTTTATTTTATTGGGTTTTTCGGCAAATAAATAGACATGAATTAAAATAAGTTTATACAGTACAAGTACAAAGTGAATAAGTGAGCGCCAAAACAAATAAATTCTAAGAACTGGGCGAATTCTTTCCTCAAAGCAATAAATCTATTCCAAATAGGAAAAAACTATTTTAAATACTGACCAAATTGTACATATATAATTTATCTGTTTTGGCACAGCTTTTGATATTTGTTCGCTATCACAGTTGGTGAGAATCGGCATCAAATAAAAATCTCGATTTTTATCATAAATTCAATTTGGTTTAATTACTTTGGGACGTTTTGGACATTATTTTATTAGTTCGTCTATATGTGATTTGCTACATTTGGCGATGATCTCCTCTTCGAATGTAGAAAGCGTAATAGAACTGTTTCGCTTGGCAAAAATTAAGAAGAATTAGGAGAACTGACAAGCAATAGAAGTCGTGGATACGAACCCCGTAGCCAAGTTACGTACATATGCCAATTTGTAGTCACAATACCACTCGTTAACGCTGAAAGAAAAGAACGTTAGCAAGACTTGTGTGTGGTGTTAACAGTGACTTGATCTATCAAATGCGTGGTGGGTACGCTTGGTTCTTAAAGTAGCCTAAAGTATCTCTCTCAGAGAGAAGAAGGCCAGTGCCTTGCATAGACATTTACAGGTTGCGTCACGTGGAGACATAGCAACCTACCTCCATTGGTTGAGAGAGAGTCTTGTCACGCCGGCTTTCCGATGTAAGCAGCGCGACCTTGTCTTTTTTTTTTTTCAATCAATGAAAACATTTATTTGTCATAAATATAGGTTTTCATTACATACAGGTATTAGGATACAATTGGATCTCTATGTTTTACCTACAGGGCATACAAATATTTTAGGTCTAAAAGATAATTATCTGGCATGCATTGCATGCAGTACCTACGTTTTATTAGCATCAATTCTTAATATTATCAGGTCAAAAATTACAATCAAAATCGTTGAATAATTTTGCTAGAGGAACCTGCTTGAAAATCTACCTCATGTACTATTACATGATCAGTCCACCTCTACCCACAGCTGGATATAGGCCTTTTCCCCATCAGGCCAATTTCCGAGGTGTTTCTCGGTTCACATCCACGGGCTCCTTGCCGGCCTGGCCACATCATTCGACCATTGGGCAGCTAGTCTGCTCACTAACCTACTAGGTACTGGTCAACCACTGCGTTATACTGCGCTAGTCCACCTGCCGTCTTCCCGCCTCGGCAGGTGTTCCGCCCATCGCCAGTTCAAACTCCATATACTACAAATACTAATTCATCATCATGATCAACCCATTATGTCCCCACCGAGGGGCACGGGTCTCTTCCCTCAGGAATGTATAGGCCATACCACCACGGGTTCCAAGTCCGGCTCGCTGGAGGCTTGTAGGACTAGTGGCTGGTCTTACTGTCAGAAGTTTTCAAGCCGCTCTAAAGCCTCTGACTTGGCTTAACGACTGCCACCTATCGACGGCAGCCGGCACCAACTGCTTAACGTGCCTTGCGAAGCACGGAACCGCTCGGAAAAATGCCACTAGCGTTAGTCATAGACGGTCGCCCATCCATGTGTTGCTTAATCTTTAACCTTTAACCAAGCAGTGTACTTTACAGGACCACATTAAATCGAACCCTATTAACTTGAAATAAAGTCCAAAACCAATTAAAATTCACACTGCCCATGCCTGGTTAAGGCAGCTGCCTAAGTGATCGCTTAGGATCACTCAGGCAGCCGGAGCTACGAGCGATTCAAAGTACTATTTACAAAATCGTCAATGTTCCCTTCGATACTTCGTGTAGATCTCTTTCCAAAGCCGAAGCGACTCGCTGCCCCACATGGGCTCTTTAGAGAACTCTCTGTCGATGACGAACAATTGAGGGTTGTCTTTGTCGGTAGGGGCCCACTTCACTGGCAGCAGCTTGGTCGTGCTTGGCGTCGGCTCCCTGAAATATTATAGAAATTATCTACTTAGTAAAGTTAAAATAAACGCCTAAACCAGTGAGTTCAGATGTATTTTTCTCAGAAATCATAAAAGGGCATAAGAAGCCTTCTATCAATTGATGACTTACATTGAATGCAGTTTGAGTGTAATTTGAGAATATTTTTTTTTATATTTTGATTTTAATTTGAATATTCCATTTTTATTCATTGTTATGATTTTTTTTTTCCAAATCTATCTTTATAGTTGCCGTATTCAATTATTATGTAATATATAATTAAAAACGGTAACTATTCAGTTTAGTGCTACGGGTCGGTTTCTGAATTGAGAATTTCACTAAGTAAGATAAGGAATATTCCTTATTGTACACTGGAAAAACAACAAATACAATACTATATTTCATTACAAGTGCGGAAAGGCTGTCAGTGCAAAGAGTTCCGACAAATCTCGAACCGAGCCGAGGCGCAGCCGAAGGCGAGGGTTGACAGTCGGAACAAGTTGCAATGACGGTTCCGCACGTGTACTGAACGACAATTTTTAATACAGTTGCGAACAAAATAAGCAATTTAATAAAGAAAAAATATTTGGAAAATGGCGCCAACCGTAAAAAAATATAAGCAGAGATTTTTTTTTCTTCACCCATTCTAGTAGGCAAAGGGAACTATACACATACAGCCAAGTCTTCAGTAGAATATTTCTATTGATATGAAATGAAAATGAAATTTAATGAGATGAAATGAAATCAAACCTAACCTTACTCATTCAATCAAATCATTGAAACAAATTAGTACCTTGGCACGGGTTAGTGCATTAAAAATAAAAATAGTGTAATCATGTGGGTACAGTGATATCGTTCCGATGTTAAAACCTAACTGCAAAGTAGGTAGTCGGGGCTGTAAGTAATGCAATTTGCTTAAGTCAGATGTCGCTGCCTGTACGTAATACAGAGAATATTGTAAAGAGGTTCGAAATTTCACTGATGTCGTGTGTCGCCCATTGGCTCAATTGGTAGAGCGCTGGTACGGATAGCCAGAGGTTGCGGGTTCGAATCCCGGCATGGGTGAAATTTTTAGCCTCTAAATAGGTTTTTAAATTAGTAGCTTCTTTTTAGAAATATAAGTATTTGCATGAATCATAAAAACTTCTATGAATTTTTGTAGTAAAAATTTCATGATTACACTATTTTTATTTTTAATGCACTAACCCGTGCTAAGGAACAAATTTAAAAACCTATTTAGAGCGCTGGCACGGATAGCCAGAGGTTGCGGGTTCGAATCCGGCATGGGTGAAATTTTTAGCCTCTAAATAGGTTTTTAAAAATTTCATGGTTGGTTTTTCTTTTTAATAGACATTATTTTGACAGTTGGGAAAGAGAACGCATAGTGCGGGAAAGGTAAAAGAAAACACGAGTGTGTTTTAACAGCCTGTAACAGCCAACATCCCGCACGCTATACGTCATTGCAATACGCCACTTTTTGAGCAACTGTATTAAAAAATAATTACCAATATACATAGTACATATTGCTAAAAGCAATTTCTTCCAGACAACCATACGATGGAAAGTTCCTAAAGGAAATTAGAAAGACGGGTAGAAATTAAATACGTAATTCGGCAAATTCTCCGATTTCAGGTTGCCTGGAAGAAATTGCTATTAGCAATAAGGCCGCCAATTGTATCTTATCTTCTGTATCTGCTGTTCTGTATCAATTTTCCGGTATACAATAAAGAATATTCTTATCTTATCTTAATTCTGTCACTTCCGTAGCATTCAGATACCGGCCCTTTTTTTTTCAGCCCTATAAAGGGCACCCTCCGGAGGACACGGGGGAGGGAGGTGGTGAATGCTCATGCATAACAGCACGGACCCGGCCGTGCTGCCAATGTGGGACTCACAAGAAGTGACTGGTTGGTTGGCACCTTGGGACTGGTTTTGGTCCTAAAGACCCCTAAACCCACATCGGGAGCAACCCCCCTCGAGGCCGAGGAGGGCGCACAAGGCCGAGGAGGGCGCATAATACCGGCCCTAATGTGTTTGTCTCAAACCCAGCTTGCTGATATGACCTGTGCATCTGCTACTTTCAGGGAAGCAGCTGGAATATAAGCTTTCCTTCTATTTTCCTTCAAAGCAGGTAGTAAAAAACCGGTCAAGTGGGAGTCGGATTCGTGCACCGAGGAATCTGAACTAGTAACGCCATCTAGCGTCCGAGGTACTAATATTCAGTTACATTGATAGTATCTATGTCAACTTTTGTATGTCCAAACTGCTGGAGCACGGGTCTCTTTCTGCATCGCAGGAAGTTGAGGCCATACTCCACCACGGATGCGAAGTCCGGGTTGGTGGAGGATTGTAAGATAGTGGAGGGCCTTACTGTCAGATGGTATCAAGCCGCCTATGAGGCCTCTGACATGGCTTAACGACTGCCATTACATGCCAGCCGGCACAAACGGTTTAACGTGCCTTGCGAAGCACGGAATCGCTCGGAAAAATACCACTAGCGGTAGTCACGGGACCCACCCTGCACTTGACCGCGCCTTTTGTTGCTTAACTCAAGTGATTGAGTCCAATCACTCGGCTTGTCTAGGCCACTTGCATTGATAGTGTAGTTATTACTACACTATCAATGCAAGCCGAGTTGGACTCACTAAGACTTACAGTATTTAGTGAGACTAACTCGCACTTGGCGGTTTTTTATTATATTTCTGTATATTTAATAAACTACCACATTCACGCGAAGTTTTAGTAATAATACTGTTATTCAATTATTACTAGACACCAGATTATATGAGGTTGCATAAGCAAATGTAAGATGACGTGAAAATCAATTTTTATTTATATCATAATTTTTACTTGTCGATTGATAGTGCTAAAGTTTAATGTGTTAGGCGTTACTCGTAAATAGTGGCGGGCCACAGTCAGAAAATTAATTCCTTCCTTTGAACAAGGCTTTTTGAATATTGGGTAAAATATTGAAGATAGTAAAGCACTTCCAAGTCCACTATAATGAAACTAATTAAAGCTGTTTTAGTACGGATTTCACTCGTTTATTATGATGACTCATCCGAGACCACGGCACCTGAGTGCTTAGTGCGAGTTTGACAGATCCAATCGAATAACTTTACTACCGCGTTAATCGAGTAGTGAGTATGAGTAAGTTAACCGTTCGAACTGGCAAAACGCTGTCACAGTACAACTCGCACTCGCGTTTATTCGGGTTTTGGCTGGCAAACGTGTTCACTTCTCAACGTAAACCATTACAACTGGCACTCAGCAATTTTAATTTCCATACTTGTCGCTAGGTGGCGCTTCCTCGATGCCATAGAAATATGAGTTTACGTTAACGACATCGAGTAGTTAAAAAACTCGCACTAAGCACTCTGTAAATGTGCCGAAACGTCGGCAAAATTGTAAAAAATATAATAAACGAGTGAAATCCGTACTAAAACAGTTTTAATTATATCTAGTACTCGTGTTAACCTTAGAAAATACTATAAGGAAACTCCGTAGGAATTTAAATTCACTTTAGCAAAAAAAAAACCCGTCTTGAAGGAATAAGAAAATCAAAATCTGCCTCAAGACCTTTCTGTAGAAATGGCGCACAAATTTCAAGTCCTGTAGCTACAGTTGACGTCGTTTGTTCATATTATTACTAAGTGAAAACTTTCCTGTAGATCTGTAATAATGGTATAGGTGCTGGGCAAACCTAATAATTTGAAACTATGTCACTTAGTCATATTTTGTAGATAAGTAGTTGAAGCAGTGGTAGCACTATGCCGGTAGAACGTAGGCCTCACATTCAAGATATTGTAGGTTCGAACTGTAGTGTGTCCGCATGTACCAATGACTTTGTTTCCCAAGTTACGTACATTTGGAAATTTGAAATAATAACACCACTCGCTAACGGCGAAGGAAAACCTCGTGGAGAAACCCTGCCTGAGGTGTTTACGCATCGCCGTGCTTCAAATTGTCAATCCACCTTAGGCACGCGTGAAAAGAAACCGTCGCTTATTTTATTTTTATTTTTTATTTTCTTTATTAGGGACAACAAACAGAAAAACAATATATTTTAAACAAATATCTTAAACGTAAAAAAAACAATACTTAATTGTACATCCAGCTCCGTTATCCACATCTTACAATATGGTTTTTATTAAACTAACTAATCAAACAAACGAACGCACGCTTAGTCCAAGGTTTGTCCAAAAACAAACCCTGAAAAGAAAAGGGGAGAAAAAAAAAAGAAATTTAATGACTTCATAACAAAACCTTCACCATTAACTTTTTACTGAAACATCCTTAATAATTTTAAGAGCCAGTGCCCTAAACGACGCAGGGGTAAGTGCAAATATATCTAGAGTATTAAGGTAAGTGAAAGTGTTTAACATACCAGGCCTAATTATTTTATCAAAACTAACAGAACTTACCCAAATTTAGCAAAGTTAGTCCATAACGTAGTCATTCTATCAATCATAAGCCCCTCAAGAAACCTTTGAGGCAGTAGAAATATGTGAGGTTTAAATAGATAGAATATGTCATCAGCATGTGTAGCACCAGGCATGTCTTTTCCTCCCTGAAATATTTTGCCAAGATTCATCCAACCACTGTAGTTGAACTTGTAGTTGAAAACTGGATGTGGGTTAGTCTTCAAAATCAGTTCACTCTCTTGTGCTCCAGGATATTCAAAATATGGCACACCGTGTAGTTTTGAAACTCGAAGGAGATCATCCATGGATACATCCCCGTCGCCGAAGTAAAGTCTACGTATTTTTTCGACATATAATTTTTTTTCGTTATCTGTTGGGAATAATAAATCCCTTGGCAAAGATTTTTCAATAGACAAATTTGCCAAAGTTGTGTCGTTTTCCATAGCAACAAGCAGCAGTCCTTCTTCGCTGTTCCAACCTATGATCATCGGCACTTTGTTATATTCTCCCCTGGATAGCAAATTTATTGGTAAATCTGTTAGAAATGCTTCCACTCCTGGTATTTCCTTCTCTACACAAGGAGCGTATATCAACTCTGAAACTATTGAATCGCCTTCATTCCTTGGTACTCTAGTAAGCACAAGCTCTTCGTCAGTTTTATTTATTAAAATATTGTACAGTTCGACTGGATCTTTAGTATCGTGCCCCATTTGTTTAGCTAGCAGACTCGCTAGGTGAACCGGGTCGTATTGGTTCGACCAGGAAGCAATTGATGAGCCACTCTGCAATATAGCTTTGTGGAAAAGACCTTTAGACATTGGGGATAATAAATGATACGACACTGATGCTGAACCGGCGCTCTCACCAAAAATTGTAACATTGTCTGGGTCACCACCAAAGGCTCTAATATTTTGCTTGACCCATTTTAATCCAGCGACTTGGTCTTTTAGCCCAGCGTTGCCAGGAGCTTCTTTGATTCCCAGACATATGAAACCTTGTATGTTTAGTCTATAGTTGATGGTAACTAAGACAATACCTTTATCAATCAGGTAATCTGGGCCGTAAACCGCTGAAGACCCTGTACCTTCGAAAAATCCTCCTCCGTGGAAATATACCATGACTGGCAGAGGCTTGTCGTGGATGCCGCCTGGGGTATAAACATTCAGCGTAAGACAGTCCTCTTGACCGATGAGGCGGCTCCATTGGCGTTGAGGACATTTCACATTCTCTTGCACTGCATCGAAGACGCCGTCCCATTTCTTCGCGGGCAGTGGAGCCTGGAAACATATATTAAATTTTTGATATGTTTTTTTTAAGTCCGTTTAAGGTTTATTTTAAAGTGCATAAAATATTCACTATCTATTTGTAATTAGATCTGGGCAGCGGTCTCCTAATTTTTAATAACCTTATGATGAGAGAAAGTGATGCAGGAAGAGACCCGTACCCCAGCAGTGTGGACATGAAAGGGTTGGTATCGTTCGGTATCGAGCCCTAATGACTTTAAGCAACTTTAGACTTACGGATATCCTTCTAACATTATATATTATGTGAAAGTTTGTGAACATGTTAGGATATTTATTTCTCAACCACCCAATGTCGACTGAATGAATTTACATTAAACTTGGCGCACAGATAGACAAGGATCTATTGTGATATAGGTCGACGATTGTTGCGTAAGCTAGTTTCAAATATTTATGGATTTTTTTAGTCAAAACCTACCTGAAATCTGTATTCCTTATTGGTATGTGCGTAAGGGATACTGAGGTAGTAGTGATGGCCCTTGGAGTGGAGTTCGCCCTGCACTTTCCCCACCCCCGGACTCCTCTCCGCGCCCCGCTGTCGGTAAGACCACGCCAGGACCAGGGATATAAGAACTAACCACTTCATTGTTGGTCACAATAGTTGATTTGACACGCTCACTTTGAATTCAATTGAATTCCTTGAATTCCTTGAATTCACAGTTACAATTTCACTTCACTGCACTCAAGTCATATCCCACTTCATCGTTTTCATGTGTTAGTGTTTTTGATAGTTGCGGATGATTATCTAGCGGTAATGCGGATGATGAGCAGTAAACAATGTGTTATGTTTGATACTAAATGCAAAGAAGCTTATTATAAGTTTATAACATTAAGGATTATGTGGAATACAAAGATGACTGGTATTTAAATAAGGTTAACGGGGGCGGCTATGTCTAGTACAACTTTAAATTAAAAACTCGGTTTTAAGTAGACTAAATGTGGAGATTTGTAAGCTCCACATAATCTATTAATTGTGAAACTAACAGTTTGGACGTTCATTAAGTAAATATTTGGTTTTTATAGTGAATAACACCAAATTAAGTTTCCGTATGGACAACACTATTTTAACAATTAATCGCTAAATGGTAATGCAATGAGGTGAAGTTTCATTTTAGTTAACACTCCACGCTCAATCAACACTGAGATCAAAGTGATAACGTTAGAGCTCTATTTACTAATATACAAAGAGGATGTGTTCCGAACGCGGTTCACCGGTTTATGAGACTATGTTTTCTGACTTGAAACACATGAATATATTCACACCACATTATACACCACACCTTTAAAGAACCAACAAGAACTATATAAAATTCATGTAAACTGATAAAGGTTAACAGACAAGTGATAACGTACACGCATCGACTATATGACTGTATGATTAATCATGATAAGACTTTTTTAGTTTCAAATTCCACATGATCCAAATTCCACTAATCCGTTGATCGGCGAACAAGACGGTTATTTAATTGCGAAGCGAATTTGAATAAAAGACCACACTACTGCAATGATACCGCTCAACTCCCAGACAATGATATTTTATTGACTGTTACGGACGTGAACTTTAGACCATGGCCTTGCTTGCTATGACTGTTTTGATAAAGTGAGTTGTCCATGTAAAGTACATTATCCTCCTAAGCCGTGGCTTTCTAGAAATAGGACATCACGAATAACTTTAATAATTCACACACACTATTTAAAAGGAAGTCCAAAAAACTCACTTTCCCAGGTTCAATATTTTCATAATAATTTTTTGGACAAAAACGAAAAGATTTTCAAAATCTACGCAGTTTTAGCAGACTTGAAGTAACTGTTACCTTCAGGGCTTAGGAGGTTAAATGGACAACTCACTTTATCAAAACGGTAATAAGTTTTGGTAAGCTTAGATTCAGGTAATACTGTAGGAAAGTTAGAAGTGATATTTACGCACTTATCCTTATAGCTGGGCCATTGTAATTATATAAAGCATAGATAATTTCTGCTCATACAACATTACGCCCTCTTGGACTGTTAAAAATGGTGATAATTTTATTATTTATTCATACATATTAATATTATTATACACACACATACACACACGTACGTACACACACACACACACACACACACACACACTTCTATAACTAAAATTATCAGAGATATATTGTTTTAAACGATCAATTAGGTATGTTTTGTAAAATTTTTAGTTTTTGTTTGGATTTTTATTCATTCTGTATGCATGAAAATCTAAATACTATACAAAATTTAGAATGTACTTTACTCATTCAGCTTAACAATTTAAATAAGGAATAGCGGGGTATCTGTAACACAGGTTTCGACTTAGTACAGAGTGCTTAGTGCGAGTTTTTTAACTACTCGATCGCGTTAACGTAAACTCATATTTCTATGGCATCCAGGAAGCGCCACCTAGCGACAAGTATGGAAATTAAAATTGTTGAGTGCGAGTTGTAATGGTTTACGTTGAAAAGTGAACACGTTTACCAGCCAAAACACGAATAAACGCGAGTGCGAGTTGTACTGTGACAGCGTTTTGCCAGTTCGAACGGTTAAACTTACTCATACTCACTACTCAATGCTCGACTAACGCGGTAGTAAAGTTATTCGATTGGATCTGTCAAACTCGCACTAAGCACTCAGAGCCCCAATGACGTGTAAACTGTAACCGCTGCTTATTGAATAAAGATTTTATTAATTTATTTATTGTACGTTTCAAGAGCTGAGGTATATAAACACTTCAGTCACTAGCGTTTCCTTACGAAGTTTTCCTTCACATTAAAGAGTGGTATTGCTACTATAATTTCCCGAACATACATAACTTCGAAAACAAATTGTATGTAAGTAGGTATATCGCCTGTCTTTCTGGAGACATAATAACCTGGGTGTCTTTAAAAGTAGAGTTAACCGGGATTTAACAGGTCAGCACGTAACATCGTGGACCCCGTCTTCGCTTACCATCAGGCGTATCCTGTCCTATTTAAATAAAACTATGCGGGGATTCAAACCCACGGCATCTCGATTAAGAAACATGCGCTCTGCCACTGCGTACTTATAGATACGTGCGTGAATTTTATCATTAACACTTAACTGACAAACACGTTCATTTCACTTCTCACTGCTGAGAAAGTTCAAGTTCAACATGTCATTGTATAAAATACCTACACATCATTTGTTGTTTAGTTTTTAGTGTGGCTTTTTTTATGTCTGTGTATTTAAGTGCTTGTTGTTGATTCTGTTTTCCTCCTTTATAAAATAAAATTTAAAAAAAGATAATTTCGTACATCTACGTAGCGACCAGCGGCACCTTCACTCACACTAGATGCACGAAGGGACTATATGGACGCTGCAGTTTTTGGGTCATTGTACTTAGATGGAGTAGGCTTGCCCAGCACCTATACTAGGCGTGATCGTTGCAAAGACGAACCGTTTTATAAGAGCGTTTTGTGTTCCGCGACGATAGGACCGTTTTAAGTTTCATTCTAAAGCAGTGCCAGCGACTCTAAAGCAGTGCCAGCGTTTGTTCGTCGCGAGACCAGCCCTTAGATTGTTTGACGCGGATATGTCCTTTAGTGCTATATTAATAGAGCCTAAAACGTAATGAGATCATTGCGACGTCGTCGTCGGCTCCTTGCTCGTTCCGTTCGTTTTGGTCTGTGATACAATAAAGTAATCTTTATGTCTATGAGTATACAGTCTAATATCGTGTAAAACAACTTATTTTTTCCGATGATTCGTGATTTCGTAAGTTGCGAACGAGGACCGTTTCGAGAACGACCCACTCCTAACCTATACCATCCTGACAGCTTAGTCGTTCTATCCCACAGAAAAGACAAGTCATTACGTGCGGAGCCAAGCAAGTCGCTGGTTTCATACCTGCCTGATATCAACCCTTTATTTCCCCACTGCTGGGGTCTCCTCCTGCATCGCAGGAAGGTTAGGCCATACTCCACCACGGGGCCAAGTCCGGGTTAGTGGAGGATTTTAAGACAGTGGCGGGCCTTACTGTCAGAGGTTATTAAGTCACCCATAAGGCCTCTCACGTAGCTTAACGACTGTCATTTCATGACATTCGGCGCCAACGGCTTACGTGCCTTGCGAAGCACTAAAGCGCTCGGAAAAAATGCCACTAGCGGAGTCACAGGATGGTCACCCATCCAGCACCAGACCGCGCCTGCTATTGCTTAACCCAGGCGATGGAATCCACTAAGCTACTCGCTTCCACTTGGCCACGAGCGCTTCCTACCTACCTAATTATTATTATTATATTTACCACGCCTTTCGTAATGTCCAACCGACACGCGACAAATGTACTGACAGACCTATTTCGCATTCACCAGTGGCCCTTAATGGAAGGGAGTAAAAGGCAATTTGGAATGCTGCAGAGGTCGTCAGCACTGGTTGATTGGCGACAAGCAGTTAAAGATGTCAGAACCGGTTTGTGGAAGGCACAAGTTGTGCTAGTCGGTCGGAAATCGGCATCTCCTCGGTTTTCAAGGGAAAAATTAAGTGTCAGTGGTCATAATCTAGTGGTCCGTGATGTGTTCAAATGACATACCTAAATAGGATTGTCGCACGAGTGGCAAAGTAGGTTAAATAGATAATGGAAAGTGTGGAGTCGTATCGCGCTGCGTCTGCGTACTTGGCATGTAGGCAATAGATGATTATGTAAGTATCGGTGTTTACGTTCGCTAGTTATTGTGTTGTTTACCTTTCTGTCGAGCTGTCTAGACTGGCCAAAGTTTGGTATCACGAGTCTATTGAGAATGCTTGATAAACTTTATGAGTTTCTGTTTGTGTTATTTCACGTGAGTCGAATGTATTTATTATTTTCGATCAGTTCAAAGTCCGATGCTAAAATGAGGAAAGTCCGATTGTTAATAGGAACGTATTTACATAGATTACGAGCTGACCCTGCCAACGTTGTTTTGCCATACTAATTACTTTACGATCTTTTAAAAACCTAATTAGAGGCTAAAAATTCCACCCATGCCGGGATTCGAACCCGCGACCTCTGGCTATCCGTGCCAGTGCTCTTTCCAACTGAGCTAATGGGAGCCAAAAGAGCGCTGCCACGAATAGCCAGAGGTCGCGGGTTCTAATCCCGGCATGGGTGAAATTTTTAGCCTATAAATATGTTTTTAAAAAATTGTCCTTAGCACGGGTTAGTGCATTAAAAAGAATAAGATATTATTATTTCCAAGCAGGCGACAAACAGTCTCTCTTTTCCTTAAACAGCTCTCCACCGTCGGATGTCTGGAAGAAGTTGTTGTTAACAAAAAAGCCGCCAATCGTGCTGTATCTTTGTAAATATTGTGTGTTTATTTTTCTTGGTATAAAATAAAAAAAAATCTTATATTAAACAGTCTTTAAGCTGTTTTAAAATACTGGATTGTCAGTGAGGCTAAGTGCGGAAATTTCAGGTCTAACTAACTATGTTACAGCATTATGACTTTAGTATGATTTAGTGGAATTTTTAGCCTTTAAATAGGTTTTTAAAAAATTGTCTTTAGCACGGGTTAGTGCATTAAAAATAAAAATAGTATACTTTACGATCTATTCTCAGACCTACAGAAAATACAAAACATGAAAATGTATGAAATCCTTTCAGAGTCGTTCTAACACAAACACTGTGGCAGGAGGTTTTGTATATTAGATAAAGCCGCAGCAACAATATGAGTGATTTTTGTTGATTGTGTGTAACAATACGGTGATAGTAGTAAAACACATCCTTCATATCTGAGAGGGCTTGGGTTCAATTCCGTCATGTACGAATGACTTTGTTTTCTAAGTTATGTACATTTGTGAATATGTACTCGTAGTAACAATACCACGCGCTCACCGTGAAGCAAAACATCGTGAGGAAACCTGTCTGAGGTGTTCATACCTCAGCTTTTGAAATTTCTTTCTCTGTCTGAGAGAAGTCCTGTACCGTGCAGTGGGATAGTGGGATGTTTATAGAAAGGTACAAAATCATTGTAGAATGAATTAGACGTCCAATGTATTGAGAAAATCTGGTTCACAAACAATCGTAGCGCTGATTTATACTAAAGTCATAATGCTGTAACATAGTTAGACCTGAGATCTCCGCACTTAGCCTCACTGACAATTCAGTATTTTAAAACAGCTTAAAGACTGTTTAATATAAGGAATTTGTTATTTTATACCAAGAAAAATAAACACACAATATTTACAAAGATACAGCACAATTGGCGGCCTTATTGCTAATAGCAATTTCTTCCAGACATCCGACGACGGTGGAGAGCTGCTTAAGGACAAGAGAGTCTGTTTGTCGCCTGCTTGGAAATAATAATATCTTATTCTTTTTAATGCACTAACCCGTGCTAAGGACAATTTTAAAAAACCTATTTAGAGGCTAAAAATTCCACCCATGCCGGGATTCGAACCCGCGACCTCTGGCTATCCGTGCTATTAGCCAGAGGTCGCGGGTTCGAATCCTGGCATGGGTGGATTTTTTAGCCTCTAAATAGGATTTTAAAATAATAATGTCTGTCTTTATAATAATAATAATCCTTTATAATATTTTTATTTTTAAAGCACTAACCCGTGCTAAGGACAATTTTAAAAACTTGGATTTTTTAGCCTCTAAATAGGTTTTTAAAATAATAATGTCTGTCTTTATAATAATAATAATCCTTTATAATATTTTTATTTTTAAAGCACTAACCCGTGCTAAGGACAATTTTAAAAACCTATTTAGAGGCTAAAAATTCCACCCATGCCGAGATTCGAACCCGCAACCTCTGGCACGGATAGCCAGAGGTTGCGGGTTCGAATCCCGGCATGGGTGGAATTTTTAGCCTCTAAATAGGTTTTATAAAATAATCCTTTGTTCATTTTATTTGCCTTTTAGTACAGACAGGATTACAAATTAAGCTTAAAAAAAAACTAGAAATACAAGAAGGAGATGCCTTAATATTAGAGTTAGCCTACTAAGTTCAACCCGTATATGTGGATGTTGTTTGCTTATTTTTTTACGTAACTTTATAAATATCAAATTTGCAGTGAACCTTCAGTACAACGATGAAGTGGTTAGTGCTCCTGACACTGGTGCTGGCGTGGTGCTGGAGAGAACGAGGGGAAGAGAGACGGACTGATGCTGGCCTAGTGAGGGGAGAGCGAGATGCGAGAGGACACAACCACTACCTCGGCATACCCTACGCCAGGGTACATAACAGATTTCAGGTTAGTTCGTATTACTTAATACTAGCTGGTGCCCGCGACTTCATCTGCGCTGGATTAGTATTTCGAGTAGCTTATAATAGCGCAGCGTACAATAGGACTAACATTGTGACATTGAAATTATCACATAAATCTTTTTGGGTCGCATTTGAAAAATATAACAGCATGACAATATTGAAATGTTACAGTCGGACTATAATTACACAATATTGTCAACATAAGAAATACGGTAGCTAAGCCCTAATCACAGGCATATAGGCGACTGCAGTATGCTTCTATAAACATTGTTTAACGATATAGATTTTTTCTTACTTACTTGACACTTATCGTCATATTTTGGACAATTCACACAATATCTTTATAAATTCAAGCCTATGTGTTATTCTGATGTGTAAGCTATACTATTGTAAAGTTTCATTAAAATCCTTTCAGTAACATAACATAACATTTTACATACTGGCACATACATTGCTGCTGGCCCCACACTAGGACACCCTGTGTCGTGGGAACCAGAAACAGCGACATCACAAACATGTAAACATCCAAGACCTGGACTTTTTTTTTTGTTTCCAGCCGGGATTCGAACCCGGGACCTCTTGCATGGTCGTTTACGTAGTTTTACGTGAAACAGTAACAAACATCCATACTTACAAACTTTCGCGTTTATAATATTAGTAGGACGTAAGCGTGAACAAGTTAGCCTTTGTGAGTGTAGAAACAGCATATTTTCAAACTAAGTCTGGACGTCTGAAGACGTTATTATTCATCCACTCATCTTACCTAGCTTTGCCTCGTAGCACAACGTCTGTAGACGGTGTAGAGACGTTGTAATCTATACTATTTTTATTTTTAATGCACTAACCCGTGCTAAGGACAAATTTAAAAACCTATTTAGAGGCTAAAAATTTCGTACCGATGTAAAACCTAACTGCAAAGTAGGTAGTCGGAGCTGTAAGTGATGCAATTTGCTTAAGCCAGATGTCGCTGCCTGTACGTAATACAGAGAATAGAGTAAGGAGGTTCGAAATTTCACTGATGCCGGTGAGTCGCCCATTGGCTCAATTGGTAGAGCGCTGGCACGGATAGCCAGAGGTTGCGGGTTCGAATTCCGGCATGGGTGAAATTTTTAGCCTCTAAATAGGTTTTTAAAAGTTGTGATCTATTCTAATGTATACTACTTTTTTTGCATTTAGAAAAGTTCTAGTTCTAGTTAAATCTAAAAGTTTATTTTTAATTTAAACTTTTTATTTGGCATTACAGTGCCTAAGGAACAGTTTAAATTAAAAATTAACAGTATGATATTTGGTCACCCTAAATATTACTTACTCACGCTTACAGATCCATATCAACCCCTGCATGTGCCCATTGCTAGGGCATGGGTCTCTTTCTGCATCGCAGGAAGGTTTTGCCATACTCCACCACGGGGGCCAAGTCCGGGTTAGCGGAGGATTGTAAGACAGTGGCGTGGCTTACTGTCAGAAGTTATCAAGCCGCCCATGAGGCCTTTGACATAACTTAACGGCTGCCATTGACAGCCAGCACCAACGGCTTAGCGTGCCTTGTGAAGCATGGAAGCGCTCGGAAAAACGCCACTAGCGGCAGTCATGGGACGGTCACCCATCCTGCACCTGACCGCGCCTGTTGTTGCTTAACTCAAGTGATTCCAATCACTCGGTTCGACTAGGCCACGAGCGCTTCACGAACACTTTACTGAGCGTTACAAGTTAAAGTAGGTGTTCATGTCACAGAACATTGCAAAGAGCTAACTGCCAACAGTGAGATGGAGAGGCATTTTTAGTTGCCCTTCGTCTTTTTCTTCTTCAGGCTATACTAGTCCACTGCTGGACATAGCCCTCCCCTAATGAGCGCCATAGCGCAACGTTGGGCCATCATTGGGGGGCAGTGCCCATAATCCTCACGCCCTAGTTGCCTTAGAGGTAGCAATAACGGCAATTGTCGCTTAAACCTTAAATATATCCCTAAATAATTCAATTCTATCCAAATCATTTTTTTTTGTTTTTGTCAAAAGCTTTAGTTACACAATTAAAAGATTATGTGTTAAGCTGACAAAATGCCACATTTATTCTTTAAAAAAAAGTTTTAACAGAAAAAAGTAAAAACCTATTTAGAGGCTAAAAATTTCACCCATGCCACGGATAGCCAGAGGTTGCGGGTTCGAATCCCGGCATGGGTGAAATTTTTAGCCTCTAAATAGGTTTTTAAATTTGTTCCTTAGCACGGGTTAGTGCATTAAAAATAGAAATAGTATAGAAAAAAGTAAATTAACAGAGTTTTCAATTGAGGTAATTGAGGCATTAGCCAGGTCCACACAAGTGTCTCGCATAAAATATTCCATGACACAGAATCGATGGCAATGGGTCGTTCTCTGCACCGCTTTCGAGAATTGTTCGTTCGTTATCTTAATTATTTTTTTTTTTGTTAAAAGTTTATTACAGTGAAACATCATAAACGTACAACGCTGTTGCCAATTTTGGCAGTTTAATAGTTTGGTAGGGTATAGATTGACGACCTCTGTGGCGTAGTGGTAGCGCGTCTGCCTACCATGCAAGAGGTCCCGGGTTCGAATCCCGGCTGGGAACAACAAAAAAACCCCAGGTCTTGGATGTTTACATGTTTGTGATGTCGTTGTTTCTGGTTCCCACGACACAGGGTATCCTAGTGTGGGGCCAGAGGCAATGTATGTGCCAGTATGTAAATGTTACGTTATAGATTCTCCACGAGCATAATCTTAGATTCTTCAGCAACACAACTGCGAATAATTGTTATATTTGTAACCAAAAACATATAAAGCATTATACTTAAAAAAATATAGAACAATAATCTTTGGATATACTGTTTTCATTTTTAATGCACTAACCCGTGCTAAGGACAATTTTGAAAACTTATTTAGAGGCTAAAAATTCCACCCATGCAGGGATTCAAACCCGCGACCTCTAGCTATCCGTGCCAGATAGCCCGGCACGGATAGCCAGAGGTCGCGGGTTCAAATCCCGGCATAGGTGGAATTTTTAGCCTCTAAATAGGTTTTTAAAATAATCTTTGGGCTTTGTGTATGCGTAATGACATTATTTTTGTACAGCGTCCAGTGGCACCATCACTTACACTAGATAGGTGAAGGGACCACTCGGACACTGCAGTGCCTGGGACATTATTTTAGACGAAGTAGGTTTAGACAACAAAACACAGTAGCACAATACAAAATACAAAAATATACAAAAATACAAAAATATTTATTGCCAAATAAGTAATATAACATTATAACATTAGCATTTTTACACAGCGGGCCTCGCACTAGGTAAACCTGTATCGCGGGCGCCCAAAACGGTTTTTTCAATTATTGTGTTATACGAGCAAACATTATAGAGACAAACATGCAATTGTCATTATGACACAAAGAAAAATCAGACAAAGGAAAACAAAAATCGCAGAACAACAGCGGGGGTAAGAAATATACATAAATATATGTGTAATATATTTGTATAGCAAAAATTGCAAAAAATATTATAAATCTATACATAACTATATGCATATACAGGGTGTTTCATTCAAATCGGTCAGTATGGGAAAGTCTGAAACTATAAAACATACGAAGATCTGTTCTGAGGAACCATGTCATCGATTTTAATACCAAGAAAAACTGCATTCATACATTTTAAAAAAACATCTGTACTCCGTTCGGGAATCGAACCCGGATGTTTTGAAAAAAAAAACTTCTATTAATTAAACACTAACAATCAATTGAAAAGACAAGCTATGACACCGTTGAAGACCGAAAAGTGGCCATAGAGACAATTTTAACGCAAATTCACCACATGAAGATACAAAATGCAATAGTAAGATCATTACCTAAACGTGTTGAATATCGTATTGAAAAAGGCGGCGGGTCACTTCGAGCACCTACTAAAATAAATAAAAGTATGTGAAAACAATTCATTTTATTCATTTTAGACATCATGTTTTATACAGACATTTACTACTTAAGACCTACACAATCGATATCTAAATAGAAATAGTGTAGGTTTTTTTCAAAACAACCGGGTTCGATTCCCGAACGGAGTACAGATGTTTTTTAAAAAGTATGAATGCAGTTTTTCTTGTTATTAAAATCGATGACATGGTTCCTCAGAACAGATCTTCGTATGTCTTATAGTTTCAGACTTTCCCATACTGACCGATTTGAATGAGACACCCTGTATATATATATACACACATACATACATAATATATACATAGACACGCATGCATGCATACATACATATATACATACACACACACATACACATGTATATACAGACATCTAAATTTGAATTCCAAGTATTATTGAGGTGATTTAAAAATAACGCATTTAAGACGACATAATCATCGAAATAGTTTAGTGTGTGTGAACCACAGAATGTGACTATTTGTAGATAGCACAGCTAATCAGAATACAGGCCTAGAATATGACATTAGTATCCAAGTACTTAGCCTCTAATTCAGCCAACGACATAATGGCCGTAATTGGCTAACTGCACTAGCCGGTAAAACAAGCCGGCTGTATACCGCAGCCAATACCATCCCATCGACACAGTGCGTGCATACATAGTCTATTCACTTTCCAGTCAGACATTCTAGTTTACAGCTCTTCATACAAGCAATGTGGGTATAGATTTTACGCTTATAATAATAATAAAACTTTATTTCAGACTATGCGTTCATACAGGCAGGCGGTACAAAAAAATTAAATTAAATTAAAAAGAAAAGTTTTTAGAACTACTTATGTAACAAAGTAGGGTCAAAGGGTGCATTAGTACTAAGATTACGAGACACTTTTATCCAACACTTGCACGTATCCGTCAAAAAGAGCCTGTCAGACAGCTCTCTTATTTTTCTCTTATTAAACTAGCGATCCGCATAAAAAAAAGAAGGACATTGACCTAGATATTAAAATTAATTCGCACTACGCGCTTTATATGCCTTTTCAATGCAGATTCACAAGGTGAATTTACAATGAATAGTTCATAACAATCGTCTGCGATTCACCTATTCATATTGAGTATAATATAATATGCAAGCGTATAACGAGTATAAGTAGAGCAAGCGTAGCTAGGAGCCTCCTTGAACGACGTAACTACTAACATAATTATATTGATACGCTCGTAAACAGAAGAACATGGAATTTAATAATGTACAACTTAAGACCGTCCATATATTTAGCTACGTACATAAACATGTGGCGCACCCTGTGAAACAAAAAAAAATCTCCTCCTACTGATTGGCAAATTCTTTCTCTGGGATGACGGACTTTGTTTGTCATCGATACGCTAAGTGAGAGAAGAGCAACACACGCCAAAAAACTATTGCTAGTCATTGTTTTTCTTAACGATTGCATTCTTCTTTTTCAGGATTCCCTACCAGTTGAGAAATGGAATGATGTATACAATGCTGTGAATGAACACGTAAAATGTACCCAAAGATTCGGATGGACAGTTGCAGGACAAGAAGACTGCCTCACGTTAAACATTCACACACCAAAAGCTTCTAATGGAGCTCTACCAGTCATGGTCTTCATTCATGGCGGAGGATTCAGAGATGGGAACAATTCACCATTCCTATATGGCCCGGACTACTTCATGGATAAAGGAGTAATCTTAGTGGCTATAAACTATAGATTGGAAATATTAGGATTCTTAAATCTAGGTATTAAAGAAGCACCAGGAAACGTCGGATTGAAAGATCAAGTAGCAGCCCTAAAATGGATAAGAAAAAACATAAGAGAGTTCGGCGGAGATCCTGAGAATGTAACTATATTTGGAGAAAGCGCTGGTGCGGCATCTGTCACTTATCATATTCTGTCACCTATGTCAAAAGGATTATTTCACAAAGCTATAATGCAGAGTGGTACAGCAATGGCGCCGTGGTCGTTCCAATATGATCCCTTGAAAACTGCTATTGCATTTGCTAAACAAATGGGTCATAATACCGACGATCCCTACGAAATATACAAAATCTTAATGAACAAAACCTCTGAAGAATTACTTAAGACAAGAGTGCCTAGAGAAGAAGGCAATATAGTTCTATCCGAGGGATTATTTGTGCCAAGTGTGGAAAAACCAATACCGGGAGTAGATACGTTCTTAACGGACTATCCACATAACTTACTTTCTAAAGGAAAATTCAACAAAGTCCCACTAGTATTGGGCTATAACAATGCTGAAGGTTACTTATTCGCTGCTAAAGAGAACAGTACAACAATTCCTAAAATAAATATCTTAAAATCGTTGCCCCGAGATTTGCAATTTCCTTCAAGCAAAGACAAAGAAAACGTTGCTAAGAGACTTAAAGAATTCTACTTAGGCCAAGAACAAGTGTCCAAAGAAAACATGGTGACGCTATCTAGGTTCTATGGGGAACCGTTTTTTAAATACCCGATGATAGCAACGACAGACTTTATGCTAAAACACAATAGCTACCCTCTGTACAATTATAGGTTTACACGTGATGGTTGGCTGAATATTGCAAAATTTTTCTTCGGCTACGGAGGGAAGGAAGGTGCTACCCACGCTGATGAACTATTCTACATGTTCAAACCTTTGTTCCCTACTCCTTGGATACTCGAAACTATAGTGATTGAGAAAATGACCACAATGTGGAGCAACTTTGCTAAATATGGGTAACTATGCACAATTCCTATTATTGCTACCTATAGGGCAACTGAAAATGCCTCTCCATCATTGTTGGCGGTTAGGCTTTGCAATGTTCTGTGAAATGAACACCTAGTTTAACTTGTAACGTTCAGTAAATCGCAGTTTCTGTGGTAAGAAAAGAATATTCTTTATTGTATCTTTACCTAGTTTGAATTGTAACGTTCATTAAGACGCAGCTTCTGCGCTACTTTGAATAAAACCTTTTCATTTCATTTCATTTCATTTCATTTGTGCACCAGAGCACTTTGTTTAAAAACAATTTGATTGAGTCTTTGTTCAGGGCAATTCTGAACAACTCTCACGCGCCTATAACACCGTTCCACTCATTGATGTCCACTCACTACATGACAACCTTCATCTTGCGCGCCTTCTGTTTTCTTCTAGGGCCTACAGAATAGTTTGATCTGTCTTTATAGAATATCAGTGATGTCATTGAGAATCTAGCTGGTGCACTTTGTAATCTGAATAGCTGGACTAAAGCGCCGGTAACGGAGCGGTAAAATGCCGCCTTCTTCAACCGGGAGATTGGGTTCGAAACTCGGCATTTACCAATGACTTTGTTTTCTAAGTTTCGTACATATGTGGAGTTATAGTAGCAATATCAATCGCTTACTGTAAAAAAAAAATCGTGAGGAAACCCTAGTGTCTGAACATCAGCGCTTGTTACCTACAATGGCTCAACTATGCGGAAATCTCAGGTTTAACTACAAACAACTAGTCGGTCAACTTTTTAATTTCAATGTAATGGTCGGTGATGTTACCAAATTGAGTCCACCCATTTTAGAGTTGAGCTTGAGGAGCTCTCGACAGTAAATAAAAAGTAAATTTCCTCTTCTAACTTTTTCGTTGCAGATACCCTACAGTAACCGTGTCGTCACTTCTTCCAACAAGATGGAGACCGACTGACAGATCAGACCCTCAAATTATAGTCATAGATAGAGAGCTATCTACTGCACCACTGTGGGACGACGAAGCGACGGCGATGTGGCATGAAATCTATACCAAGTATAGACGGAAAAAGTGACAACATTTCCATTGCTGCACGATCACGATAGTCATCTATTATATAAAAATGAATCGCTGAATGTGTTGGTAAGCGCAAATCTTGAGAGCAGCCGAACCTTTTTAAAATATTTCTTGAAGTACGAGGTAAAAATACTTACGAATCGACTGTTAGGCGGTACGAAGATCGCTGGGTCAGCTAGTATGTAAATAAAAACCAACGCACCTACGTTCGTATGGGAATTGCCCTTTGGTAGAGGTCTATAAATCTCTTAGGCCCAGTTTCTGAATTGAGAAATTCGCTAAGTAAATACTTAACAGTAGTGCTCTCTTCGAATTTCTCAGCAAAGAGCGCGACAGAACTTAAGTATTTACTTAGTGAAATTCTTAATAAAAAAAATCGGTCCTTACAAACGAAGAAGTTAGTTTATTTTCGGAACGTTGCGCGTGTTCGTTAACTTTTGTTCCTCCGAATTCGGTTTGTTTGGTCTATACTCGGCCTATGATCAAAGGGATAAAGATGGAAAACACTTAGAGATAGATAATAGATTCTATGTGTTGCTAAAAAGCTTCTCTATTGAGTACCGGTGGGGCCAACGCTCTGTTCTTTGTTAAATCACTGATACCTAAAACAGTAGCTTTTAATGTAACTTCTGAGATACAGTTTCCTTTCTTCATACAAACATTGGTTGGAAAGTCGTCCTTAACGTAACTGATTTCAGTGTACATTTGTAAAGCACTGCAGCATTCTATGAATTCAATTGTCTTTACATCTCGAACTAGAATTAGTGTGCATTATTTTTGTTGTAAATAGTCTCTTTAAAATCTACTTTCGAATTGCTCAATTAAAAAGAAAAGGTAAAATGGGTACTTGTTTTTGTATTTACGATCTGTATTTAATTTCATTGCTTCAACATCAGTACCGAAACGGTATTCATTAAGTAAGTCTTAAATTACTTTCACAAACATTCCATTAGTCAGATAATTAGAAAAACTTATTTAAATAGGTAGTCTAGACATTCAGATACCTTGACTTGACCTGAATGAATTTACGTTTTTTGGACCTTTTAATTCGCTTGTTATTTATTGCTCAGTCTATCGCTCACAACTAAAGTAAACTCGACCTCAGACCACCTTTACATTCTAGTTAAAAGTGGCCTGTGACGTTACCATTCTTAAGTTAGATGTGATATGATAACGTAGTAAAAGAAAATAAATAAATAAATAATACCTTATATATTTACCCGACTGTGGCGGAGCCCAAAAGGTGGTTAATGTGTTTAGCTCGTATGTAAGTATGTAGGACTCTAGCTTTTAAATATAAACTTCTAACCAATGGCCAGATTTAGATACGTGATAATATTTATTAAATAAAGAATAATCCATCGATTCGACGTGTTTGCGCGATTGTCATATGCTGTATAAAATCAGCATAATTATGCTTTATAAATGCAGGCAAAGCAGGCCGGACCCAAAATAGGCACGTAGCATTGAATTTTAAGTAGACAAACTTAAAATTCAAATCTCTACTTAAAATTCAAAGGTGGTATGGTTGGGGTTGTTCCACTAATCCCCATTGAAAATCCCCATTGATGGGGATTTGTAAACTTTTTTCCGTAAATCCCCACTGGCGTATCTTAGTATTGGCAATGGGGATTTGTGAACAAAAAGTTCATAAATCCCCATTGCTATAAAAGGCAGATATAATTGTACTTCGGTGCTCCCACAGTACATGCTGAGTAATAAAGAAGGCTGAAAATAGTCCCGACTATTTTTGGGGTTGCTGCCGCATTAAACAGTTAATAATAATATATTAAACGGGTCTAATAGCGATTATTTATTAGGTAAAACATAATAACCTTATTTCCCGACGTTTCGGCAGCGTTACAGTTGCCGTGGTCTCGGGTAGACTGAAGTGGCGAGTACAGTCAATTATTATGGGTGGAAATATTTAAGCAGTTAATGTTTAGCAGTTGTTGCTTAATCAGTTGCCTGGTTGTTGTATTAGATGAGGAATACATTACTACATGGTTGCGTAAGAAGAAAAAAGATTCTTCTACAGCAACTGGTTTTTTTGAAAAATTGAAAAATGGCAACTAGTTGCGTGTAAAGAAAAAACAATCTGTATTCGCAACTAGTTGCCGACAAAGAATAAAAATTCCGTTTTCGCAACCGGTTGCGAAGTTTAGTTGCCATGGCGGCCGAAAGGGACTGCATGTGTCATTGCATTCGACATGTGACGTGTCTACATAGAGGATTTAGTTGAAAAACGAATTGAAGGTTTTTTTTTTTTCAGTTTTTCCTTGACCTAACAGCAATTTTATGTTCATTTTTAAATATTTCGCTGCAACCTGAATCATGAATGCACAGACACATTGTGTTTCTAATACTTACATAGTTACACTATTTTTATTTTTAATGCACTAACCCGTGCTAAGGAACAAATTTAAAAACCTATTTAGAGGCTAAAAATTTCACCCATGCCGGGATTCGAACCCGCAACCTCTGGCTATCCGTACCAGCGCTCTACCAATTGAGCCAATGGGCGACTCACGGCATCAGTGAAATTTTTAGCCTCTAAATAGGTTTTTAAACTTACATAGTTTTTTTAATAGAATGAGAGTCTAGTAATGATATAAGCACTACAATGGTTGTTATTTGCCTCAATTTGGTAGGCTAAAAAGCAATAGCAGTACAATATAACAATCATTCACGGAGTACAACCCGCGCAAATTCAATAGGCATCTCACGCGAAGAAGATCGAATCCCGCAAGGGGCCGAGTTAAGCCGAGGGCCGCAGCACTTGTCATGTTTTCACGGCCTATGTAAAAAAGTATATATATTTAATAATACCTTAACATTTAAAGTTATTAATGGCAATCATGGAATCTTATGCGTATAGGTGGTATCTAATGTATTAGATTTAAGACTTGAGAAAAGATGGTCAGAGTGGAGTTTTTTTTTCCCGCTGCCTTTTTCTCCACTACATTACGGCCCGAAGGCAGCGGCTTTCACTTTCATGTTACATTGTACTTTGACATTCAGCAAACAGAATGTAAATTCTTTACGTTGAAATAAATTGAATTGAATTGAATAAGTAGAACGTGTTATACCATTGCAATGCGATTGTTACCAGACTACCGATAGTGTAAATGTAACGACCATTACCGGACTATTACGCCTCTATTGAACAACTATGCATTTTAGAGACTGGTCGACGGATGGTCCGTCGACCAGTCTCTAAGGAGACTGGAGGGCCTGCCCACGCTCGTAGTCCGAACACAGTTCTAACAAATTAATCCTTCACACCTATAATGCTTATTGAATTTTCCATTAACTGTTGAAAGTAAATCGCATCCCAAAGGCATTTCTAGGGTCCCGCACTCATCAAGGAGCCACGCCATGACATTCGCCATATCCGTCGACTGTGCGCTTCGCACAGAGACGACAAAGAATAGAAAGGTAAAATTTGGCGTAGCTATACATTTAATGACGCCGACAAATAGTAGGATAACATCAATAAATAAAAAAACTAAAAAGAGGAAAGAAAATGGAATTACAAGAACGGGAGTTCCTGTATAAGAGTGGAGCATGATCTTACAATACACTACAACATAGTGTAGTGTAGTGTATTGTTAGATCGGTCGTTTAAAATTATTTTGAGTGCAGATAAACCATTCGATTAAGGGGTCCGTTTATAAAATATTAAGCTTTAAAGCGCAAATTTTGGAGTGTCCATCCGCGTGACAGACTCTTACTCGGGCGGTTTTTATATATAGAACATCACAAATGTCATCAATTGGATCAATAATGTACCATAATTAAGCACTAACATTTGAAGTCTATTTATGTAAATCGACAAGTCACATAGACACTAGGTACATGTCACACCATCACCATCAAATCAACGTCCAAGATTCTACGACAAAGCGCGAGTGAGCGAAAACGGCCTTTAGGACCTGCTGCTAAGAGTGAACGGCGTCGGCAGAACAGGTATTGACCGGCAGCACATCATTGCGGCAGCCTTGAGGGTTGTGAAAGGTCCTCCACGGCGCTGCAGCCTGAGACAGGCCGGTCCTCAGTCGTAAACACAAGTCCAAAGGAATTTGGCACGTTCGAAACGCAAAATGCTGCTGCACACACCCGCGCCGTCGGAAATCGCGCTCAAAAACTTTGATAACAAGTTCGGAGTGTAGTTGAGAAGTTACGTGCTTCAATAGTGGAGGCTTCTGTTTGCTAAGTGTTTGTTTACAACTTGATAAATACGTAAATAAGTGCCCAACATGCAGGTGGTCGATGCAAATTCTAATATTAGCATATTTCATTTCATTTTGAAAGTTCTTTATTTATGAAAAAATTTACATTGATTAAAACATAATGTAAATTCAACCTAGGCAAGAGCAATCTCAGTTAGGAAGGTTTATTAGGCTTAGTAGGTGAGCCTACTATAAACATTAACACATGAAAATTACATTGCTTATACATTGTTATGCTACTCTAACAATTTTATGAAAAGCTATGCGCACTGCACTAATGCACATGTATGACATTCCTAATAATAAGGTACCTGTGCTGCCTGTAATATTAGCATAATTTATTAATTTATTTATTCATTTGCAAGCATACACGGTACATTTTATATAAGTAAATTACAATAGTTAAGAGCATGCGTGATGCGCCAGTATCTGGCATGCAACATTGTTTGCAGTTAATATTGCACTTGTTTTACCTATTGGTATTTAAGAGTCAAGGGGATATTGATTAGCAAATTCGCGGGAACTTCCTTTATTAGGCCGATGAATGGGTAGGTTTGGATAGAGCGCCTAAAAATGTAATTACTGACCCAAAAATACTGACTTAAAATGATGACTTTATAATTTCGATACAGTATTTTTGTTTAATACGGCAATCCCAGTAAGAGGAGCGCTACCCTTTGGCATTTAGCCGCATTGAACTTTTTCAAACTTTCGATGTAAGTATCTCAATCTTGCCTTGGATACAATACAGTAATCCCTATTACAATACAGAGCCCTGTTTCATATAACTTTATGTTAATATTAATACAATCTAGCAGACATTTTATCTAACCGATTAATCTTTCTTTTTGCACGCCTATCAACTTTTTCGGCTACCTCCTTGACTGGTAGAAAATGCTTATGGCATTAAGTTCGCCGCATTGTCCGGTTTTATTGTTAAAATTTAAGTCCTGACGCTGGATTGGCAAAAACGAATGACTAAATTCTAAGTTTATTACTAAATTGTAACATTATGAAACACACTTCTGTTTAAGGAACGTCTATGTTCAATTGACCTTTTTCTCGAAACATAATTGGTCATACCTACCTAACAGATTTGCTGACATAAAAATAAAGATATTATTTGTCAATCATCATGACTCAAATCATGAGTTATCTTCTACAGTACAAAAAATGAATCGCTGAATGTGTTGGTAAGCGCAAATCTCGAGAGCAGCTGAACCAATACCGCTAATTCTTTATTTAGACTATTCCTTGAAGTATGAGGATGGTTAATAAATGATATACTAAAAATATATTTTTTATCATATTAATTAATTAGTTACAGTTATTTATTTTTATTACTTTATGTTAGATTTTAGTTTAGTTAATAATTTAGTATTACTTTAGATGTTTTGTTTAAATAATTAGTTTTTTAATATTACGAATCAATAGTATTAATTAGTGAAAACAAAACCATTCACAACATAAACAGAACTTCCTGTCTAATAATAAGACAATATTAAAGTCAAGATTATTTAGTACACCCAAGTTCAATCAGGAAAAAATATGTATGGTCTGTTGATATATTCACAAATCCATCTATTTTCGTAAACATTACATAGTTCATGTCATGATCCATCTTAACACGTGGCATAGATAAGACCTACTACGACCTCGCTACTTCAGTGTGTAGCTCTCGAGTCATTCTTAGCCGTAGGTAGTTCCAAGGATTTGTGGTCAGGGTATCTCCAGACGTGTCTCTATTCTACTGTACTGGTAAAACCAACCACAAATTGCCAAAGGCTCTATAAGTGGAACACTTTTGTCCTCGGCAGTACACAAGGTCGTGCGCGTCTTTGCGACCCAAACAAAGTATTCAATCGGCTGGAGAAGCTCATTTGTGAAGTGTTTATTAATGATTGTGTTGCCACACTGTCGGCTTTTTCGCAACGAGCTCCGGCCGAGGTTGTTTAACATTGACATTGGAGTTATTGGTCCACTCGACACGGGCGGTAACTAATAGTAACAGTCTTAAGTGTTTCTTTACTTTAGGCTCGTTTGGAATGAGCGATTTGATGGGAGTTATTAGCGGATTTAAAGTAAAGTTTTAAGGAAAAAATATTTATTACCAACTAAATTGGCTACCCGTAGTCGCCCTTAGTTTTACCTAATGAATAAGATAATAAGGAGCCGTTTAGTGGACAAATCGCAGTTTGTGTCAAGTAAAAACAATTGATAATATTTTGTACGCAGTTCGTGTTTTCTTTTTCGATGTAATGACTACACACAGAACGATACGGAAACAAATCCGGCTTGTCAAAAAATTAAGTGAATTGAAATTTGTTGGATCTGCCGAATATAGCCCTACCGAAAGATATGGAGATCATGATACATCTACTATATGTTTCTGTAGGTTGTCTGGAAGCAAAAAGCTTTTACCAACAAGGCCACCAATTGCAGCGTGTGTCTTTGAAAATATTTTGTATTTTTTGTTATTTTTCCGGGGTACTCAGGGTAAAGATGCTCAATAATTTATTGCATTTCACAAGTGTATAATAGTAAATAATATTCTTATCTTTAACCAGGGTAATGCAGAAAAGACTAAGAGGAGTTTGTGGGACCAACTGTAAAATAAACTGAGGCTTGCACTAGCGAATATACTTACGCTACTGTTAATTTAAATATTACATTGTGACGTAACAATTTTGTCCTCGATCTTGGGCTTTCTGAAACAGCGTGCCCTTGACTAACAGCGAACTAACAGGATCCGCGTCCGGGAAGCGCGGCTATTACCGATATTGTAGAGACGGTTGCAGCGCGTGTGTCAATATCCGCTAGACAATACGTAACGATCGGCTAACTGTTACTACTCCTTGCACAATAATATGTGAGGTACTCCGTTTTGGCGACCACTTGCAATTGGCATGTACGGTACGGCTAGATGAGGGAGCTCGATCAAAAATATAGCAATAATAATATTGTTGAGCGATGTTAGCGGATTAGAAAGCCGGCTTCTCAATCGTAAGATCGTGGGTTCGAATCCCGGCATGTAGTTGCCCTCGTCACGACTTTGTTTTCGTTAAACGAGTAAAATCCGTGTAAATACAGTTTTCATCATTTATTTTCAGTGAAAGTGTGGTACTGCTGAATATTAAATTATTCAGCTTATATATAGGTACATACCAGATCGAAATAAAAACAAAAGTTTTTATTGCTACGTAAATAAGTTAAATTCTGTTTTTCGAATGTCAATGTACAGTGTAAAATGTAAGCCGCTGCCTTCGGGCCGTAGTGCAATGAAAAAAGGCAGCGGAAAAAATCTCCACTCTGACTATGTTTTCTCAGATCACCATAAGCCTAATATCAGTTCCAACCTAAATGATGAAATTTCATGTTTGCACTCAATAACTTTCATTGCCCAAACAATTGTTGATTTTCTTACAAAAGTAAGGAAAACAGTGCTGCGGCCATAGCATAACGCAGGGGCCAGCCATCAACAGCCATATATGTGCCACCAATGTAAATACAGGGCGTCCCAAAGTTATAGGACATGAAGGGAAAGTACCGTAAATATCATGGATAGGGTAGTTTGCTTAAAGTAGTTATGTTTAAAAGTTAGTAATTCTTCATTCAAAGATTTTCAAAAAATATATTTTATAAAACCCATGTACGTCCCACTGCAGGGCACAGGCCTTCTCTTAGACAGAGAGAGTATGGGTACTTTACATTTGTACTGTATTTTTTATATAATATCTGTGTACAATAAAGAATATTCTATCTATCTATAGGCAGAATTACCACGCGTGCCTACCGCGGACTGGCCATTTCAAGATCTGGGGTATTTGAACACCTCAGACACTCAAGTTTCCTCGCGATGTTTTCCTTCACATTTAGCGAGTGAGCTGCTATAACATACGAGAATGTACATAACTTAGAAAACGAAGTCATTGGTAGTTGTCAGTAGGGTAGGGAGGGGCTAAAAGGTCCATTTTGCGTATATTGAGTCATAACTACGTACGTTTAAGGTTCCTGGGAAAGACTTTAATAATAATAGAAAGTTTAATCCTTCATCTATAAGTTGCAATAGGTGAATACGGCCAGAATTTACCAATGCGCCCAATATGGGCGATACAAAATGTCTTGTCAAATGGTCCTTTTTACCCCACCTGCGGGGTAAAAAGGACCAGTCTTGGGGTAAAAAGAACCACGACAACTAAATCATATTTTGTGGTCAAATGTAGGAAATAAATAAAATTAAATAAACTTTATATTTATTTAGAAAATCGACAGATATGTTGAGTTGAGACCTATTTTGCACTGGTAACTAAGTTATATAATTATGGTACAGTTATGGTCAGTCTTAATAACAAATCTTTAGGTCTTTGGTCTTTTTGATCTTGATAAAGGTAACATCTTAAAACAAAGGTAACATCTCAAAATCGTACATATTCATAAAAGAAATCGGTAACATCTTTAGCAACTTAAACAATTAAAAAAATTAAGTAAATTCAACAAAAAACTAATCTCTTTAATGAAGTTCTGCTAATCTCATAGTCACGACAAATTTGCCTTACTGATTTCTTTTCATTTGTGACTAAATCAGCCGCTCGCTTCATCAGCTTAACGGACTTCGTACCACGCTCAGTGGTTTTTTTATAATTCCGCATTCTGATCATAAAATAGAAATTAATACATAGAATCAAAATAGTTCGTCGGGCTTAAAGGTCCACCGCGGTCCTTTGTGCCCCAATGGTAGGTGGACTGTTGTTTTCGTTTATGTAGAAAAACAAAATGATACAAACAAAAAAACAATGGCACTACGTGAAACTTAATACCACTAACCATTTATACAGAGAAATTATGCTTCGTAAGTTTAAAAATCGAACAATGAGACTAAAACTAACTAACATCTAAAACATTACTTACTTGTAATTTTCGCACGACTTGCGCATACACTCTCGCCGGCTCTAGAAGACTCACTGCGCGGGGCGACATGCGTACCCGTCCCTCGCCCCCTTCAAGCACCGGTCACTCCGTTGTCTAACGTGCACTTAGTTTCGGAGATAGGCATGGTGGACCTTTTTACCCGCGGACCTTTTAGCCCCGCCCTACCTGGGAATCGAACCTGGGTCTCTCGCTTCAGAGTCCATTGTCCTGCCCACTGGGCTACCAACGAAGTTTTATATGCGTCGTCGTCATGGGCTATACTAGCCCACTGCTGGACATAGCCCTCCCCTAAAGAGCGCGACGATGTGCTATCATAGGGGGTAATGTCCATAATCCCCACGCTGGGCATGCGGGTTGGGGATCGCATTTTGGTGGAATTGTACCTCCCCGTTTGTGTCCCTTAGTCACGACACCCGCGGGAAGAATTGGTGTGCTCTTCCCTAGGCCGACACCACACAGCATTATATATTCATAAACTCAATCTTGAATCCCGGAGGGTTGGGCCGCGAACAGCATTTGCCACTTGTCACGAAACTGAAAGACCTCTTTCACTGCATCAACATTCGTTACACGCTACTGTAAGCACCCCCACTGGTTTCGGGTACTTTTTATTATGCCCTCCACTAATACATATTACACAGATCTCGTTAGCCCTATACTAAGAAAAACTAAATGGCTTGTGTTATAGGTGCTAACTAAAGACGATAGATTTAATGCAATAAATACATAGATAACATCAAAGACCTGAGACAAACTAGAAAAGTTCGTTTCCTAGTTTGACCCGGCCGGGGATCGAACCCGAGACCTTCGGTTTTACCTGAGGGTTTTACAGTCAGCGTGCCAAACCGCTGCGCCACTGAGGCCGTCATTTGGTCATTTGGTCCCTTATTTTTTTTATAAACCGGCTTGGCTCACTGTTCCATACGTACTATGCTCACGTACTATAGTTATCAACAAAATTGGTTAGGTACTTATTTATCCAAGTAGGAAATTTTATATCTAACTTAGTTTGTCTGTAGAGGTCAAAAGTGCGAGCCATTGAATATACAATTGAAATTTAGTAATACTGTAAATAACCTACCTACCTACTTGATAAGTAATTATATTATAGATGTGCGACTACTTACGTCATACTTAAGGGGAACTGCAATTACAATTTGCTAAAACTTATTCAGTTTATGCTAACACAAAAAACCGACTTCAAAACACTACAGGACCACAAAAAATCTATGTTTTTTAACCGAATATCACGTTTAAATTCGATGTAGCTATTGCAGAAGTATAGTTGTAGCACGTGCATTTTGGACACTGACTTAAAATTTATTTCTACATTTATTAATATTAATTTATTTACATTTAATTTTTTTTACAATGTTTGTAGAAGTTGTTTTTAATTCAGCCTCGTGAATTAACTATTGACGAACAGTTTATTTGAAAATTGTGAAACAAAGAAAACATTTATACAGGATATAACAAATCCTCTTATCTCATCAATACAAACAACTTTTACTATGGGGAAAACTTCGGAATTGCGAAAAAAATATCGATAGATATTTTTCTATTTCGTAGTTGCCACCATATATTTGTTCGTAATTATGCTCATTTTTTCCATTCATATTTTGGTGGTATCTAAAATGTCAAAAACATTACGTCGCTATATTTAATTAATGTAATAACACCTTAAGAAACTCACTGAAAAATAAAAATCATCAACTCTTGCCGTACGCTTCATAATAGTACCTCCCCAGCTCACTGTACTCGTACATTAAACATTACGCGCTCAACTTGGATAAACGTGCGTAGATACCTAATAAAACCTCGCACTTATTACCCACTAATATATATCTATTAATTTATCTGTGCAGTGTTTATTACTTTGTAAGCAAACTTAGAAAAACATGGCCTAAAAGAAAAACGAAAGCGCGCCAAAAAGTGACGGCCAGAAAAAAAGAAAAAATGTCAGTGTTTTCTTTTTAATTCCGCCCGCGCCTCGTGAACTCTCGGCGGTACGGCCAGGATCATGAACAAGTGGGTGACACTGCTGTCCCTCATTGCTGCGAACTTCATGCAGCAGCCAGCCCCGGTGGTCAGGACCAGTGGCGGGCTCGTGCGCGGCCGCGTCAGCGACAACGGCCGGTTCTACCAGTACTTCGGCATACCCTACGGGACGGTGAATGAGGAGAACCGGTTTCAGGTGAGGCTAGTGACGGGCTGGGGAGAATTTAATTGGAAAAAATAAGTGAATTATGTTCATCGAAATAATTTACAGCGGTGGTAGAGTGATGGCTTTTCATTCGAGATTCGTGGTCGGTTTGGGGTCGTGGTTACGAGTCCCGGCAGGCACCAAAGACTTTGTTTTTTAAGTTACGTACATTTGTGAACTTATAGTAGCGATACCACTAGCTAACGGTAAAGGAAAATATCGTGAGGAAACCCTAGTCTCTGAAGTGTTAACTCAACTCAGCGCTTGTTACACACAATGGCACAACTATGATCTTAAGTGCGGAAACGAAGTAACTGTATCTCAGCGCTTGAAATGCCAATCCGCGGTGGACAGGCGTGGTGAGCCCACACGAAGACCTAGGACTGGAATCGAACCTAGGACTCTCACTTCCGAGTCCATGGTTCTGCCCTCTTTGCTACCTCCGCTATGGTACCCTACCAGTTATCAGAGCGTAATAATATTCTGTGTACACCGACCGTCTGATACGATAACGATTGAAAATGGGTCCCGATAATCTCATTTTATTCTAAACGCTTCGAGAATCTAAACGACCGGTCAAGGCATAGTTAAACAAGTGTCATTTATACGAAGGTTCTCGATTTCCGCGCGAGAATATAGTAAAGATTCCACATCGTGATACGAACACAAATCTCGATAATTATAACAAGGCAAAGGTCGCCAATGTCTCCGGAGTAAATTGTATAGAAGGGCCGCTTAGCCACCTCTTTTTGAAATTACATTACATTTAATGACATGAAAAAGTTTTATTCAAAGTAGCGCAGAAACTGCGGCTTAATGAACCCTACACGTCAAACCAGGTGTCTATTTCAAAATCTAGATCATTATGGAGAAAGAAATGGACAAAAAAATTCAATGAGTATAATCGATAAAGATTAGTTATTGTTGAAAACCTCTATTTTACACTACATTTCAATATACACTCATCAATTTATCGTTAATGGACCCGTGAATAAAAACATCTTGAGGAAACCTGAGTAATTGAGGTGTTCACAACCTCAGCGCAAGAATTTGCTAATTCCGGGTGGGCACGCGTGGTAATTAAGCCCATACTCTGACTCCGAGAGAAGAACTTTGCCATAAAGTGACGTATATAACTTAATTGGTCTTTGCATCTACGTGTTGAGATAAAGAATAATATATTTCCAAAAACCTTAACGAGTTGTTACAATAGAAATTTGAATTAGGTTAAGAATCAACTTTAAGATAAGATAAGAATATTCTTTATTGTACACTAGGAAAAAACAAACAAAACTTTATTACAAAGATACAGTACAATGGCGGCCTTGTTGCTTAGAGCAATTTCTTAAGATGCAACTTACAACTTTATTAAGATGTTTTTTTGTGCAACGGCCAAAGATTCTTTCACTCACATAAAAACATCGTGAGGAAACCCGCGACTTAGTTGGCTCCGCACGTGTTTACTATTCTTTCCTGTTGGACTTATATGCTACATAAAAAAAACAATCAATTCTCCCTCGAGTTTCTTGCGGGTTTGAGTTATCTGTTCTTATCAAATATCAGCGGAAGCTATCAAGGGAGCATAGTGGCCTTGCCCTTCTGCATCTCTGTACTTTGTATCAGTCAATGTCAGCAAGAACCAGTGTTGGCCGTTACACAATTCTTAAGCAAAAACTTTCGAAAGCATTACATATTATTAAGGGACATAAACCGGGGGTGGGGAGCAGCGCCCCCTGCAGTACAATTCCGCCAAACTGCGATCCCCAACCCGCATGCCCAGCGTGGGGATTATGGGCACTACCCCCCAATGATGGCACAACCTTGCGCTATGGCGCTCATTGGAGTAGGGCTATGTTCCGCAGTGGACTAATATAGCCTGAAGAAGAAGCATTACATATTATTAACCCACGGCCGTTTCTGAATGGAGAATTTCGCTAAGTAAATACTTAACTGGTCCTGTCTCTTCGAATTTCTTGAAAAGAGCGTGACAGAACGTTACATAAGTATTTACTTAGTGAAATTCTCTATTCAGAAACCGGCCCTTAGTTCCGGATTCATTAATTTGTCGGAAGAGTCCGACCTCGTTTCGCTCTGATTAGAAGACGCTCTTCGTCGGTTCGATCGTCGGTTCGTTCGTCGGTCGAGCTCTACCAAGAAAAAAAAATCAGTCAATCCAGTACTTATGAAGCAATTAATTTCCTTTACCAACCCGGACTTAGCCCCCGTGGTGGAGTATGGCCTAACCTTCCTGCGATGCAGGAAGAGACCCGTGCCCTAGCAGTGGGGACATACAAGGAATGATAACGATAACTATAATCAATTTCCTGTGCCAAATCTATTTCCTAAATAAATTGCAATGAATTTATATTCGATGTTGATAGATGGAGAACCATTATTAAGTCGTGTACTTAATTGTAACTAACCGAAGTTGATAACTTTTAGTGTGTAATTTAAATAAATAAAATTAAATTAGTTGGATTCTACTTGCTGTACTTAATTTGATCTGTGCTAATATTTTCAGTTTAATTATTTTAATATAAATTAACTTGGCTCCTAATAGGACACTGAATCGGCTAATTAAAATAAAAAAACACGTGTTGAAACGCAGAATTCTCATGTATGAGTGACCAACTCTATAGCGTAGTTTTGCACAACACTGGCTTGCACTTAGTGAAAAATATATATTGTATTACGATTTTTAACTGGTTGACTGGAAGTTAATAATGCTACTTAATAATAACGCAACTAAGAAGTATTTTTGAACTTAAAATTTCATAAGTACTAATAATTGTATTGTTACAGGATAAACAAGGCATTTGACGGAAGAGTCCGACTCTGTCTGAGTTCCGCTCTGATGCGCTCTACTCACCATGATTTAGCTCTGTGAATCAGAGCGAAACCTGGGAACCAATTCTCACTTCATTAGCAAATAATTCTTATACGACTCTAAGGCGTATGATTTGAATTCTACATAAAAAGTCTCTGGGATGCAGGTGTGAGGTTATGTTGGATTTTGTAACCATCTTTTAAAAAACAAGACGTGCTTGCTGTAATATAACAATTCTTAATGTAAAACATAAAACATTAAGTAAATAAATATGTAATTTAAAACTAAACTAACAATAATTAATTAATGGGTAAAGCGTTTAACGAAGACAGGTGAAATATTATAAAAGTGATTCTTTTATAAGGTCATTAATTCAATTATTCGTTCCTTTGGTCTTTGGTCATTCACGTTCCCTATCAACCCTTGTATGTCCCCACTGCTGGGGCACGGGTCTCTTCCTGCAGGCAGGAATGACAGCTAATTATGTTTACGACAAAATGACACCTCAGACCGAGCGAAATTTATTAGAGCATACGACTTTGTGAGAATTCCTGAAATTGATTCTTATGCGACAAATGTCTAATAGAGATCGCTCTTAGCGATAAAACCGGCAACTGTATAACATTACTTATATTTAAGAATCTTGGTTGTAATATTTTTCTGGTTGTGCAATAAAGTGTTCTCTATCTATCTATCTATCTGATCCTTCGAATATTTTGCGTCTAGGCTTTCAATTCGCATGGGCGAGAATCGGCTCCCAGGTCGGACTCTTCCGACAAAAAGTCTAGTCTAGTTTATCCGGTTGAATCCAATATTGACTCCGTAATTAAAATTCCTTTTTCGCCAACACTACCGAGAACCATCTGCGGTATTGTGACCTCTGTACTTCCTATCTAAATACCTGCTTCTGACACACGTGGTACATCACACTGGATTAATTAATTGCTTGTGTAGTTGTGGTTGTATTGTATAATTGTATACATCGGCAAACAAGACCTCGTCAACCTTACTGTTTGCTATTCCTGTTCACTTGCACCGCGTTCGTGTGAATAACATTGATCTTGAAAGCGTTAGTTGTTAGAGAATTCTTCCTAGAGGTAGGTCCATCATCATCATCAAGCCATTATATCCCCAAGTCCTGAGGGGCACGGGTCTCTTCCCTAAGGAAGGTACAGGCCATACTTGAGACGGAAGGTGGAGGCCAAGTCCGTATTGGTGGAAGCTTGAAAAACTAGTGGCTGGTCTTATTGTCAGAAGTTTTCAAGCCGCCTTAAGGCCTCCGAATTGGTTTAATGGCTGCCATCTATCGACGGCAGTCGGCACCATCTGCTTAACGTGCCTTGAGAAGCACGAAACCGCTCGGGAAATTTCCACTAGCGTTAGTCATAGGCGGTCACGCAACCATGCACTGAACGCGCCCTACGTTAACCTTCGTGATCGTTTAAGATCACTCAGGTAGTCGGGGCTACGAGCTAATCGAGAGGTAGGTTATAGGTTATATACGAGTAATACATACAGTCTATTTATTCTTACTTGTCCAATTTAGTAAACAAGATTCTAACCTTAAAATTGAGATTAGATGCCTAAACTAGAATTTTTTTTGCAAATTCATGAACTATCACGAACTATGTTTATTAAATTGGCAGCATGTTATCATATATAAAGAGTGTTCCAAGTTACTTAATTTATGGAAATATGGCAGTTTTGGACTAAAAAGTCACAGTTTAAGGGTAGAATCTTGTTTACTAAATTGGAAAAGTAAGAACAAATAGACTGTACTAACATATACGGGGTGTCTGACGGACATGCCACATGGAGGGAAAGTACGTTGAATATTTTAGATGGAACATATTACTGGAAGAATATTAACATTATTTTAATGTTAAAAAACAATTTAAACTGCATTAGTTTTAGATGTGTCACTTATTAACATATACTTCAGTTTACCAAGGTAAACTCTGCCCAACTAGAAATACTGAATAGGCCTCACACTACGTCGGGACAAGAGATGCATGACCAGACAAGCCCTAACGTAAACCTTGGGCAACTGAAAAAGGACGCAGCCAAGGATCACCTGGAAAAGATCTATAGCCCAAGAGGCCAAATCGATCGGCACTAACTGGTCTGAACTGGAAGCTACCGCGAACCACCGTCAATATCAACCCTTGTATGTCCCCACTGCTTGGGCAGGGGTCTTCCTGCATCGCAGGAAAGTTAGGCCATACTCCACCACGGAGGGCAAATCCAGGTTAGTAGAGACAGTGGTGACAATTGTAAGACAGTGGTGAACCACTGTCCGAAGTGGAAATCTATGGTTAAGGCCATATGCACCCCTAAAATTTGAAGGATCAAGGAAGAAGAATGCTAAGAAGAAAGCCTGACTAGCCACTAATTATAAATTTGGAGTCCAGTAGATATCATTGCTGTTGAAAAAAAGATCTATCTAAAATTTCTTGAACGCAATCATTATTCAGTGAGTTTTTTTCTCGGATTTACATTGATTTATATGGATTTATTGAAATAAAAGGGTTTCAATATTTATACTAAACCGGCGCTTTACGTGGTCTACGAATGTCGCAGTATTCATATGATCATTGTTCTACATAAAATTACATAAAATAATGACAATTCTTAGCAAAATAAAAATGGTAGGTGAAGCGAAACTATGAAAAGTGGTAGAACAAAAGTGGTACGTTATTGACAAACGCTTACACATATTTCAGAAATTGCGCATTTCGGAAATAACCATGTTATTCTTCAAATGAAAATAATAATACAATAAAACCTTTACTTTAAAACTAATTCATTGAGCGGCCAAAGAGTGGCCCGCTTTCTCGTCGTTTGGACATACCAAAGACATTAAACCGGGTTTCTTTAAAACTAGAGTCAACCGTCATTTAAATAGTAACCATGTAACATTCTACACTATTTTCTATCAGGCGCAAGTGTTAACGTGCCCTTATAAAAAAAAAACGTCTAGATATTTCATATAAATGTCTTAAGACACGCTATATCATATGTCTTATTATACTTACTTCCACAGACTAGACTCAGACTCTATCTGTGTTATTTCCATTTTTATGTTCAACTAGCTGACCCAGCGAACTTCATACCGCCTAACAGTCGATTCTTTATTTATTTCCCTCCGTAAGAACCATCCTCGTACTTCAAACAATATTCTAAAAAAAGAATTAGCGAAATCGGTTCAGCTGTTCTCGAGATTTGCGCTTACCAACACATTCAGTGATTCATTTTTATATTATAGACTAGCTGACCCCGCGAACTTCGTACCGCCTAATAGTTTTGGTTTACTCTTTCTCTCCGTAAGAACCATCCTCGTAATTGTAAGTATATTCTAAAAAAGAATTAGCGAAATCGGTTCATCTGCTCTCGAGATTTGCGCTTACCAACACATTCAGCGATTCATTTTTATATTATAGATAACGCGTTCTCTATCTCTTACTTTCTATCCATCTAAATAGGAAATATTCTGTTTTAATTTGTTATAAATACAGTATAGGTAACATTGTTACGTTTATTATTGAAATCAGTCTTCGAAAATGAATAGTTGTTTACGAAAATTTTATTGTAAGCCTACGTCGAAATTTATACTTATAATAGCTGACCCCGCCAACGTCGTTTTTCCATATTAATTAACCTACGACCTATTGAAATAAGTACAAACCAAGAAATCATAAAAAACATTGCAGCCGTTTCGGAGGAGTTCAATAATATACAATATGTGAAAACCTATTTAGAGGCTAAAAATTCCACCCATGCCGGGATTCGAACCCGCGACCTCTGGCACGGATAGCCAGAGGTCTTTTAAAGGTTTTTTATGATTTTTTGATTCTCCTAACAGCCTCTAAATAGGTTTTTAAAAAATTGTCCTTAGCACGGGTTAGTGCATTAAAAATAAAAATAGTATATACAATATTTTGACACAAGATTTTTATATGATTGTATGATTTGTATTGTGTGTTGAAGCGCTCAAGGCCTAGCGCTTTTATTCGTTGGTTCCAATCACTCGGTTCAGAGTAATTGGAACCAACGACTAAAAGCGTCAAACAGGCGCGGTCAGGTGCTGTATGGGTGACCATCGCGTGACTACCTCTAGTGAGTGGCATTTAATTTTCTTCCATGCTTTGCAAGGCACGTTAAGCCGTTGGTGCCGGCTGTCAATGTAATGGCAGTCGTTAAGCTATGTCAGAGGTCTTAAAGGCGGCTTGATAATTTCTGGCAGTAAGGCCCGCCAACTGTCTTACAATCCTCCACCAACCCGGACTTAGCCCCTGTGGCGGAGTATAGCCTAACCTTCCTGCGATGCAGGCTGAGACCCGTGCCCCAGCAGTGGAGACGTAACAAAGGCTCTCTTCGTTTAATCAAAAAGTGAGAGTCTCCATCAGATTATATTAATCCGCTGAGGGTTAAGTACAAAAGTTATTTAATAAATGTCAACGATATTAAAGCACACATTAAAATGCCCGCTGCTATAAGCAGGCATAAATATAGGTTTCAAATGACAAAATTGCCGGCTTATTACGAGCATGCTACGGCGTACACCGCAGCGCTAAGTTAAATACACGGAAGGACGATCGACCTACTTAGAAATGTTTTTCAGTCCTTTCACTTCTTACTTGTCATTTCTTAGTTTCCAGACTTTCCAAGTACCTTCTTAGGGTTCCGCACCCGAAAGGTTCCTGAGACGTCTGTCTGCCTGTAGGATGTGCACTAAGCCGTGTTAAGGACAATTTTTAAAAACCTATTTAGAAGCTTTAAGAGGCTGCAAGTGATGCAAATTACTTCAGCCAGATGTCGCTGCCTGTCCGTAATACAGAGAAATATTTTCACTGATGCCGGTGAGTCGCCCATTAGCTCAGTCGGAAAGGTTCGAATCCCGGCATGGGTGGAATTTTTTGTCTCTAAATAGGTTTTTAAAAATTGTTATTCAACGTCAATCCCCACTGCTGACTTAACGACTGCCATTAAATGAAAACTGGCACCAACGGCTTATCGTGCCTTGCGAAGCACAGATGCGTACAAATAAATGCCAATTTTAAAAACCTATTTAGAGGCTAAAAATTTCACCCATGCCGGGACTCGAACCCGCAACCTCTGGCTATCCGTACCAGCGCTCCACCAATCGAGCCAATGGGCGACTCACGGCATCAGCGAAATTTCGAACCTCTTTACAATATTCTCTGTATTACGTACAGGCAGCGACATCTGACTTAAGCAAACCGCATTACTCACAGCCCTGACTACCCACTTTGCAGTTAGGTTTTAACATCGGAACGATATCACTGTACCCACATGATTACACTATTTTAAATGCCAATTGCTGCTTTAATCTAACTTAACTTCGATACTGTCAACCCTTGTAAGTCCCCGCTGCTGGGGCACGGCACTTTCTAATTTGTGGGCATCGGTCTCTTCCTGCATCGCAGGAAGGTTAGGCCATGCTCTACCACGGGGGCCAAGTCCGGTTTGGTGGAGGATTGTAATACAGTAGCAGGCCTTACTGTCAGAAGTTATCAAGCCGACCGTAAGGCCTCTGACATCACACCTTAACTTACTGTATGAACTAACTTAACTATATTTAAAAAGATAAGAAGATAAGAATATTCTTTATTGTACACCAGAGCACATAGTATAAAAGATCTAAAGATACAAAGTACAATTGGGCCTTATTGCTAAAATCAATACTAGCTATGCCCTGCGGTGTAACTCGCGATTTATCGATTTTCCCACGTGAATAACATATTTTCTCGCAGTAAAACGTAGCCTATGTATGTGTCCAGGGCGTCAGCTAACTCCATACCGAATTTTATTAAAATCGCTCCAGCCGTTTAGACATAAAGAAGTAACAAACATACACACTCACAAATTTTCGCCTTTATAATATTTGTGTAACGGGTAATAAGTGTAATGATATTAGTGTGATAATTTAACTATATTTGATCTAACTTAACATACTGTATACTCTTACTTAAGTGTTTTTAATCTAAATTAATTAAGAAGCGCTCGTGGCCTAGGCGAACCGAGTGATTGGAATCAATCACTTGGTTAAGCAACAACAGGCGCGGTCAGGTAAGGGATGGGTGAGCGTTTTCGGCATTTTTCCGAGCGCTTCCGTGCTTCGCAAGGCACGTTAAGCCGTTAGTGCCGGCTGTCATATAATGGCAGTCGTTAAGCCATGTCAGAGGCCTTATGGGCGGCTTGATAACTTCTGACAGTGAGGCCCGCCACTGTCTCACAATCCTCCACCAACCCGGACTTGGCCCCCGTGGTGGAGTATGGCCTAATCTTCCTGCGATGCAGGAAGAGACCCGTGCCCCAGCAGTGGGGACATATAAGGGTTGATAACGAAAATCTAAATTAATTATAGTCAACCAGTATCGAATAAAAAGTGCAGTGATTCCGCGAGCATGCTCCCTGTACTTAAGGTAATCCGGCAGTAATGCTCGGTTAGTTAAGCTATACTTTCAGTCCCCTATGTTTTGTGGCAGAGCAGAGCGCATAATTGCCCCTGATTATGTCCGCTAGAGCAGGCGACACTGCACGCGAACTTCACTGTAACGCGGTGACATGGCTGTGAATAATGCGACGCTCTTATTTGCTATTTCTGTCCAGCAATTGACCTATCCTTCCAATGACTTCAATAGGCTAGTACTCGAAAAATAGAAAACAAAAATGTTTCCTAGTGTGATCTAATGGAATCACCCGTAGCCCCGGCTGCCTGAGTGATCTTAAAAACGATCACGACGGTTAAGCAACATAGGGTGCGTTCAGTGCATGGATGGGTGACCGTCTATGATTAACTCTAGTGGCATTTTTCCGAGGGATTCCGTGCTTCGCAAGGCACGCTAAGCAGTTGGTGCTGGCTGCCGCCGATAGATGACAGTCGTTAATCCAAGTCAGAGGCCTTAGGGCGGCTTTTGACAGTAAGACCAGCCACTAGTCTTGCAAGCCTCCACCAATCCGGGCTTGGCCCCCGTGCTGCAGTATGGCTTATATCTTCCTCAGGGAAGAGAACCGTGCCTTGACTTCGTGGTTGAGGTATTTTAGTACCCAATGCGAAGAGCATTTTCATAACTTCATAAAATAACTATTATCGTTATTATTATTTATACTTTATTCGACAAAAGGAGAAAGATTATTTTAAATAGCTTTGTGCTGAATCAGCGATTACAAGAATTTCTACAATTGCAATGAAAAAAATAGTGATATGTTATATACCGCATTTTTAGCATGCAAAGCAGGGAATTTTGGACTCACCGGCATACATTATTTTCATTGTTACATACATACTTATTTAGCAACAAGAAAAACATTTTTATTGTCATATAGGATAGTGCCGTCTTGCTTTATTTCACTACGTAAAACAAGATGGCGCTACCTTATCGCATGAGAAAACATTTATCGCTGTGTAGTGTGCACAAAGAGTTGAAGTTTGTCCTGCGTTTGTACTTAAGAACCTATTTAAAAACCTATTTAGAGGCTAAAAATTTCACCCATGCCGGGATTCGAACCCGCAACCTCTGGCTATCCGTACCAGCGCTCTACCAATTGAGCCAATGGGCGACTCACGGCATCAGTGAAATTTCGAACCTCAAGCAAATTGCATTACTTACAGCCCCGACTACCTACTTTGTAGTTAGGTTTAACATCGGAACGATATCACTGTACCCACATGATTACACTATTTCTATAGAAATAGTGTACTTATGAACCTTTTTGACAATGATAAAAACAAAAAAAATGTTTGCAACACACGAATTCAACACAATCCAATGTTTTTTTTTAAGTAGGACAGGTTACACTTGACCCCAGTCACTGATGGTAAGCGAAGACGGGGTCTACGATGTTAGGTGCTTACCTGTTAGCCGGTTAACTCTACTTTTAAAACGTTTCAGCCAAAATTAAACTATTGGGTACCTTTCTATACTAAGGTCAACACCATAGACCTGGGTGGTGAGTCTCTAAAATGAATATCGTTCATTTTAATTAACGATATTAATTTTCGACGGAATAATTTATAAGAAATGGTCGTTTCATTCACACTAGTAACCAATCGCATTGCAATGGTATAACCCGTGCTACTTAACTCGGCGCCTCGCACGATTCGATCTTGTTGGCGAGAGATGCCTATTTAATTTGCGCGGTTTTTACCCCTGGAATGACATTGTACTGCTATTTCAACTACCAAATTGAGATAAATAACTACCATTGTCGTCCTTATACCATTCTGTTGAAAAACTATGTAAATATTAGACTCTAGGGCCTGGTAACTCCATTCTTTTCACTTCGGCTGTTTTCTGATGATAAATAAAATATATTTATTTCAGGTTACAAGACTTATTTACGAAAAATTACAAGAACAGTACACATATAAAAATACAGACTGCACTTACAAAAATACGACTCTTCCAAATCAGTCCTTAGCGCCACTGGATACGCTTCCCGATCCGTGGCTACGTTTTTTAGCAATTAATTAAGTATACTTTATTGCACACGACACATCAATAGGACATTACATAAGAAATATCATGTACAAAGGCGAGCTCATCTCTGTAAGAGATTTCTTCTAGCAGCACAGTCTTGGAGAGTCGGGGCAACAGTATAAAACGGGTCGATATACGTGTACAAAATGAACTACACAGACTGCAAAACCCCTTAACAATAACCTAAGCCGAAATAATACACTACATAACCAAACAATCAAAGTAGCTGTTAATTATAGATCTCGTACTCATCTAACTCAACAATTTACTGCGCTTGAACTCATCTACTTCTTGTGTAAATTCCAGGCGCCGCTCCCGTCACCGGAATGGGATGGCATCCTCGAGGCAATCGACGAGAATGCGCGCTGCCCGCAGAACATGGTCGGCTCCATGATCTTCGGAGACCCCAACTGCTTGAAGGTCAACATCTATTCCCCCGTAGGAGCTAAGCCAGATAAACCTTTACCCGTCATGGTCTACATCCATGGAGGATGCTTCTTTGAGGGCACTGGTTCGGCATTCTTGTACGGAGCTGACTTTTTTGTCGAACACGGAGTAGTTTTCGTCGGTGTCAACTACAGATTGAACGTGGAAGGATTTCTCTGTCTTGGCATCAAAGAGGCTCCAGGCAATGCGGGCTTGAAAGACCAAATAGCCGCTTTGAAGTGGATTCAAAAGAATATTAGAGCTTTCGGAGGAGATCCTGATAATGTAACAATTTTCGGAGAAAGTGCAGGAGCTGTGTCTACCTCGTTCATGCTTCTGTCTCCTTCAGCGAAAGGGCTTTTTAACAAAGCTATACTACAAAGTGGATCTACATTAGCTCCTTGGGGACTTCAACATGATCCCATCAAGACAGCGAGTGCTCTAGCCAAAGAATTCGGATACGACACCAAAGACCCACACGAGATCTTCAATGTTCTCTCAAACAAGACTGTGCATGACCTTATCAATGCTATCAAATATTCAAGAAGAAAAAACTACATCACAGCAGATATTCTATTCGTTCCTTGCATAGAAAAATACTTGCCTGGAGTAGAGCCTGTAGTCACCGATCATCCAGCTAACATATTAAAGTCCGGGAACTATACTAAAGTACCAATGATCATAGGTTTCAACGACAACGAGGGAATATACTTCGTAGCTAAAGACTACGGTACGTCAATAACAGACGTAGACACGAACGATGTTTTCCAACCCGACTTGATTTTCCCGAGCGAAAAAGACCGAAACATAACCGCCGAGAGACTCAAAGAACATTACTTCTCTTCTGATAAAGAAGAAAAGATCACAGAAATGGTGGACTTGTACTCTGATCTCCATTTCAAAATGCCCTCGGTTTTCGAGTCCAAAATGTACGCGGAGACGACCGACAAACCTATCTTCTACTACCTGTTCAAATACAGCGGGTACATCAATATGCCGAAGATTATATCGAGGTTTGGGTTCATCAGGGGTGCGTCCCACGCTGACGAGCTGTTCTACATGTTCAAGCCGCACGCCTTCCCACTGCCGCACCGGTACTTGGAGAGCGATATGATCAAGAGAATGGTCAGCTTATGGACGAACTTCGCTAAATACAGGTACAAAATGTTCTCATTTCTTTTTAAGACCATAATACCGACTCCAGTTAATTTGTGAAAGGATGGCGTTCGTAGTCCCACATGCGTATTGATAATGTGAAATAATTTATTTTAAAAACCTATTTAGAGGCTAAAAATTGCACCCATGCCGGGATTCGAACCCGCGACCTCTGGCTATACGTGCCAGCGCTCTATCCAACTGAGCTAATGGGCGACTCACCGACATCAGTGATAGAGCGCTGGCACGGATAGCCAGAGGTCGCGGGTTCGAATCCGGGCATGGGTGCAATTTTTAGCCTCTATATAGGTTTTTAAAATAAATTATTTCAAATTAATTTGTGAAAAGATGGCCGTCATGTTCGTGGTCCCACATACGTGTTGATAATGTGAAATAATTTATTTTAAAAACCCATTTAGAGGCTAAAAATTCCACCCACGCCCGGATTCGAACCCGCGACCTCTGGCTATCCGTGCCAGCGCTCTATCACTGATGTCGGTGAGTCGCCCATTAGCTCAGTTGGATAGAGCGCTGGCACGCATAGCCAGAGGTCGCGGGTTCGAATCCCGGCATGGGTGCAATTTTTAGCCTCTTAATAGGTTTTCAAAATTGTCCTTAGCACGGGTTAGTGCATTATAAATAAAAATAGTACAATTTATTTTAAGCTACCAGGAAACTAATCTCAATAATTCTATTATTAGAATTATTGAGACTAGCTTCCATAATAGTCTCACCTGTAATTGGCACAAACGCTAGCCCTTAATAAATAAAATAATACATAGGTTTTGGTTACGGTGGCGGGGAGTCGCTGAATGCGGAAAGCACAACACCGTAAAACTCTGAAAACTATGTTATCTTATGTTAACAACCCTTGTATGTTTCCACCGCAGAGGCAAGGGTCTCTTCCTGCATCGCAGGAAGGTTATGCCATACTCCACCACGAGGGCCAAGTACGGGTTGGTGAGGGATTGTAAGACAGTGGCAGGCCTTACAGTCAGAATTTATCAAGCCGCCCATAAGGCCTCTGACATAGCTTAACAACTGCCATTACATGACTGCTGGCACCAACGGCTTAGCGTGCTTTGCGAAGCACGGAAGCGCTGGGAAAAATGCCACTAGCGGTAGTCACGGGACAGTCATTCGGTCCGCCTAGGCTGCGAGCGCTTCTGGAAAACTATGAGGGAGGCATGTCCTGGAGCGGGCGTCAAATGGCTGATGATGACGATAGAATGGGTTGTTCCACTAATCCCCATTGAAAAATTCCATTGATGGGGATTTGTGAACAAAACGCTCAGAAATCCCCATCAATGGGGATTTTCAATGGGGATTAGTGGAATAACCCGATAGAATCGGACATACATACCTACATATGTCACGAGATTTTTAAGTACTATATAAACCTGTACGTATTATAGTTATAACAACTACAAACATACGTACTCTTGTTGATTTATCATAAGTATAGTACGTATATGTATATATACTACCCCTCCCTTCCATATCACCCTTCAAATTTATTGTATTAAATGTAATCTGTTTATGTCTATGTTTATTATATTGATGCAAGTACTACCCTATATATTTCTAGTTCAGCAACACTAAGGTTAACTGGAAGATAATGCTGCTAGCATTAAGTTCGCTTTTGTACTTTTAATTCGTTTTAATAGTGGAATAAAGAATTTTAATAACAAAGTTACAAGGTTATCCAATTGCATTAATTACAAATACAAAGTTAGGAGGTTATCCTCCTAAGCCTTGGAGGTAACAGTTACTTCAAGTCTTCTAAACCTACGTGGATTATGAAGAACTTTTTCTTCTTGTTGTCCAAAACTTATGAGGAAAATATTAGACCTAGAACAGTAAGTTTTCCGGACTTCCTACAAAATCATTGGGTGTGAATAAGAAAGACATTCGTGATGTCCTATTTCTAGGACACCGGGGCTTAGAAGTATAAAGTAACAGATCCAGATCTTAATACCAACCGTATTGTTTCGTTTCCAGCGACCCGACGCCGGCGACGTCACCGCTGCTGCCAGTGCGCTGGGCGCCCAGCCGCGCGCCCAACCCGGAGGCGCTGGTCATCGACCGGCAGCTCAGCACCGCCCCCATGTGGGACTTGGCCTCCGTGCAGCTCTGGAACGACACCTATGCCAAATACCGCCGGCGGACTTACGGGTTCGGCGATGAGCTTTCCAATGACGTTTAGGGGTTGGGTTGTAATTCTATTAACAATACATAGGGTCGAAACAAATATAATATTCGTCGTCGTCAATTTAATTTATTTATTTGGAGAAAATACAGGCACAAATAATGAATGTATATACGTTTTACAATATTGATTATGGACTTATCTGTCCTATGGAACATTTCTCACTTATAGTCAGGCTATACTAGTCCACTGCTGGACATAGCCCTCCCCTAGAGAGCGCCACGTTGTGCTAACATAGGGGGTGATGCCCATAATCCCCACGCTGCGCATGCGGGTTAGGGATCGCAGTTCGGTGGAATTGTACTGCAAGTAATATAATACGGTAAACTTAGCGTAGGCCGTGGGGGTTGGGCAGTGACTGGAAGATGTGAGCCGAAGATCGGGCTCAGTGGCGTGTCTTGGGAGAAGCCTATCTCCAGCAGGGTACTGACACCAACTGATTATGATGATGAAATAATATATATGGCATGAGTTGGTAAATTATCTGCAGGGCATAAAAATACTGACCAGCCACTCAGCATCGCCCCCACGTGGGACTTAGTCGCCGTGCAGCACTGGAACGACTTTAGTCTTTGCAATGGCGTTTAGGGCCTGGGTTTTTATTCGATTATAGGGGGATGAAATAATTAAAATATTTGGTCTACGTTGATAAGTTATATGCACGGTATACAAATTCTTACCGGCGGCTCTTCACCACCGCCACGTAAGACTTAGCCGCCGTAGAGTTAAAAAACTACGTCAAGAACCTCCGACGGACGTGCGGGTTTAGCTATGAGGTTTCCAACCAATACTGTAATAAAAACCCAACGCTAAAAAGCCATTGGTTGAGTTTTAATTCGATTTTAAACAGGAAATAATTAAAATATATGGTCCTAACAAGTTATATCCGGTTAAGAAGCAATTAACAAGTTATATGCGGTACCGGGGCTCAGCACTGCTCGTATTTAGCTCGTAGGACTTAGCTTCTGTTCTCGCAAGGCACGTTAAGACGTTTGTGCCGGCTGTCATGTAATTGCAGTCGTTAAGCCACGTCAGAGGCCTTATAGGCGGGTTGACAACCTCTCAAACTCTGTTGTATAACCTTCCTGCGACGCAGGAAGAGATCCGTGCTCCAGCAGTGGGTACATACAAAGGGTTGATATCATTGTTCAGCTCTGAAGCGACAGATAGGCGCAGTACCGCCGGCGGTCATACCGATGACCTATCTAATGACGTTTAGAGGTTGGGTTTTCTGTAACAACGGCAACTGTTCGATTTATAATATAGAGATGAAACAATTCAATTAGTTGGGCACAGTTGATGAATAATATACAGGGTTTAAAAACACTGGTATCCTGTCCAAAAGCTACGCATACTGTACACAAAATTCAAACTACTTTAATAAATTATACTGAGAAACACTACGAATTAACTAAGAGCGCTGGCACGGCCGGAGGTCGCGGGTTCGAATCCCAGCATGGGTGGAATTTTTAGCCTCTAAATAGGTTTTTAAAATTGTCCTTAGCACGGGTTAGTGCATTAAAAATAAAAAAAATAGTATAACTACGAATTAATATTAGCAATCTTATGTGCCTAAGTATGAGAATGAACCAGAGCTTAAATTCACTTGTTTGAGATGACAATATAAAAATCTGAGTTGAGATTTCGAACAAAAGCTTAAAAGACGAAAAATATGATTTGCGATACCCTGTCTAGATACATACGTATATATAAGTATTGTATACGTTTCTTCAAAAGAGTGATACAAAAAAAATATTGTTTGCAAAAAGGGTGTAAAATTAATGCAAACAATACGTAGGTTTCGGGAAGGGTGTTTGTTTGTTAACACCCTGTATCCACAGCGTGAATTTAAATTCGTTCAGGGCATCTCTTTCTAGTACCGTTTGAAAGATTACTTTGTCTTAAATCGCGTAAAGTAAATTTTCGATCGCTTCTGCCGTAAAGCCATCGGAAATTTACTTTAGGCGATTTACGCAATAAAAGAAAATTTATCTCATTTTCGAAACGTTAAGTATCACTTCACTTAATGAAGTGAAATACATCTTACAATAAGAAAAAAAATTTATCATCTTTTTTTTACCATTGGCATAATCGCGGTTAGGATGTCTCCTTAAAAAAAAGCTCATGTCAACCTGAAATGGAACTTTGCTTAAAAGCAATACTTGGCATAGGATTAGAAGATATGTTCAACCATGTATTATTTTTTAAACATTATACAGGGTGTAACAAATTCCTCATAATCATCGGCCTTTTACTTTGGTAAGAAATTTGAAAAAACGAAAAAAACAGTTGTTACTAATGCTTGTACGTAATACAGAGAGAAAAAGGGGTTCGAAATTTCACTGATGCTGGTAAGTCGGCCAGTTGGGAGAGCGCTGGCACGGTTAGCCAGAGGTCGCGGGATCGAATCCCGGCATGGGTGGAATTTTTAGCCTCTAAATAGCTTTTTTAAAATTACAAACTGTTTAAAATGTTTAAGACCTAGCTGATACCCATGACTTCGTTCGCACATATTTTTTAATGTACTTTTCCGGGATAAAAGTAGCCTATGTGATATTCCAGGCTATAATCAATATCTGTACCGAATTTCGTCCCAATCCGTTCAGCCGTTCTGGCGTGATTGAGTAACAAACATCATACACACAAACTCTCACAATTATAATATTAATAAGATTATATAATATTTATAAGTTATTTCAATTATATTTATAAGGGATTTTGTTATGGTGATAGAACGTCTAGTCTTAGGTTACGAAAATTGTTGTTCCGTTGCTAATGTTAACCTATAATTATGCATATTTATTGTAACCAAACCGTTATTATTGTATGAAAATAGACAAAGACAAAGACAAAGATTTTTATTTGTGAAGCATGAGTTCATTGATAGGATGTATATAAAAAATAATTAGTTCTATACATGCTCTGCCTGATGAGGCGTACAAATTATAAAAAAGGCACCACCATTAGAAACAATAATATAAAAATGTCAACAAATTCAAATTAAAATTTTTCAGAGTAATAAAATGTAATGTAAATTTGAAATAGAGTTAATGATATATTAAAATGAAAATAATAAAAAAATTAAAAATGAATGAATAAGTTAAATTTTTGTTACAAATTGTGTAAACAGAACCAGAATAAATGTCAATTTAAAATACAAATTATATTACAATGTCAGTCAATGTCTTAGCTGAAATTATCATCTGTCAAGAATTCTGTTATATTATAATAAACTTTTTGTTCTAATAGACACTTTAATTTTGTTTTAAAATTATTTGTACTTAATTCTCGCAATTCCTTCGGTATTCTATTATACACTACAGGTCCCATACAGAATATGCCTTTGTGTAACAGCGCAGTATTTGCTTTTATAGTTTGTTATGTCAACTCATTGTTCAGCGTATTTTTTCATCAAATAACACTTGAAATTACATAATAACGAAACCATCATTCAAAGTGTAATATATTTGAACTTCATTAAGGGCCCTCGTTAGTTTAAATAAGTTTAAGAGCGAGTTGAAAATTTAACTCCATCCAGCGCGCCGACGTAAAAGCAACATCGAATTATATTAATATTAAAACGGTACATTATGAAAACATTTCCAATTAAGCCCGAAAAGATAATTTTAAAACAGCGGCCACAGCGCTGCGCGAACTTAATTTATATATTAAATTAAATACATTCACATCGTATTTCGAATGGAAATCGGCCGAGCAAGGGGTTTTATGTTTGCAAAGGATACCTTTAAATATTAGACTGAGTAATGAAACGGTTTCTATGGGGCACGGATTATACGAGGATTTGGCGGCTTGAATGAAATAAAACTTGTGAACAAGTCTCCTCACACACAGGGTTGCAGATAAAAATGTCCAGAGACGTCTTTCATAAATCCGTATCACGTAGTTTCTGTTTTTGCACGATTTTTGTGTGAAATAAAGTATACAGTATAAAGTGTAAAGTGTAGAGTATAGAGTTTAAAGTGTAAAGTGTAGAGTTTAAAGTGTAAAATGTAAAGTGTAAAGTGTACAGTGTAAAGTGTAAAGTGTAAAGTGTACCGTGTAAAGTGTAAAGTGTACCGTGTACCGTGTACCGTGTAAAGTGTAAAGTGTAAAGTGTACCGTGTAAAGTGTAAAGTGTAAAGTAGGTATAAAGTATAAGTAAAAGCTGAAGAAAATTGCGGTAGCGCAGTGGTAGAACGCGCTTCTCAATCAATGAATGCCAAGTTGCTAGCAGTGGCTAAATGAGGATGGTGTAAAACCGAAAGAAGGGACGTGTCCTGGGACAGCCTTTGTCCAGCAGTGGGCAAATATGGGCTAGTCGAATGACTGAAACGAATTTTGTCATAACTATGCCTTTCCCTAGCAGTAGTACACCGGCTTCTCAATCGGGAGGTCGTGGGTTGAATTCCGACATGTACCAATGATTTTTGAGCTAATACTTTCGTAAGCACTACACATTATTGTTTTAAATCTGGAACCTGGTCGGTCACTTCCGACAAAAATTATTAAAAAATTACGTTTTACCTAATAAATAATTGCGTTTTGACCCGTTAGAAGCGCTCGTGGTCCAGGCTAGCCGCGTGATTGGAATCAATCACTTGAGTTAAGTAACAGGCGCGGTCAGGTGCAGGATGGCACCTTAAGCCGTTGGTGCCGGCTGTCATGCAATGGCAGTCGTTAAGCCGTGTCAGAGGACTTATGGGCCACTGTCTTACAATCCTCCACCAACCCGGCCTTGGCCCTGTGGTGGAGTATGGGTTAACCTTCCTGCGATGCAGGAAGAGACCCGTGCCCCAGCAGTGGGGACATACAAGGGTTGATAACGATTAGACCCGTTTAATTTATAACTATATGATAGCCTTTTTTGCACAAAGTATGCATAGCATATTTTTTAAGCCGCGTTGGTGGTAACTCTAATATAACCTTGAAGAAGTTTATTGTAGATCCGTGTACAATGTCCCATAAAGGATGTATTAACCTCTGCAAGAGTAAATCGTGGAAATTTAGTAGACTCTTCCATATCAACAAGGCATGAGGCTATTTTCTAAGCATAATGAAAAGCAAATAGCCCGTAAGAAGGCTGTGCAGGCCCCTTGACTCCCCGTGTTAGTTTAGGTAACATTAAAATTAAGGGCGGCTTTAATTGAGGGCCTGATTGCAGCTGGAACATTTTACCGACGTTTTGTTGTTTTTTTACAGCGAGCCACAGATACAACAGATACGGCGTCAGCGGGCTGGTTCATGTGTTTAATAAGGTATTTCGCCTAAAATAATATTGGGGTGAAACCGTGAAATAGTATTTATACCATTATCGACATATGGGAGGCCCTTTCCCTGGAGTGGGACAGCCATATTGTATTAAAAAATCGGCAGACAAAACTCACATACCTACAAATAAAAAAAAAGACATCAAAATACGTTTTTCTAGTCGCAATAAATAATGTAATTATTTTTTATTATTAGAGTTTTCCGCATTTCTTGAGAATTTCTTCTGACTTTCATCCGGTCCTTTGCTAGTCTCGTTTAAGTTTTCCAACGGCCTTTACAATGTATTTTAGGTAATCTTTAGTTGAAACAAAGTCAGACAACTACGTTTACTCCTAAGAAGAAAACATGCTTTCGTTAGTAATGATTTGCTTATCTGTTAAGAACTGTTAAGAAGCGCCCTCGTGAGGAAAGAATCCCGACTGTTCAAGGTAATATATATGCAAAGTTTTCTGACCGTGCTAACTACACTCGTGAAGCGACAACCCTGGCTGCAGCATCAGGATATTTGTATCATTATAGTGTATCGTCGTAACAACTAAACAAGCAAGCAAAATTTCAGAGTCTAGACTACCGGAAGCAGTTCAAATTGACTTGCAAGATTTGAAATTAAATCCAACTTATAACAGTTTCTTTATAAAATCTCAATTCCACTAAAACACTTCTAGAGGTATTGTAGACTTTTTAGTCCGGATTTACTTACGGGTGTTGTTATATCGGAAAAGTCCGACCAGGTTTCGCTCCGATTCGCAGAGCTTAATCATGGTGAGCAGAGACGGAGCTCGCGTCGTCGGTTGCTCGTCTCACACTGAAAAGTCTACAATGTGTTGTGCTTACGAAAGTTTTAGTTCAAAAACTTCTAGAGGTATTTTATTTAATCTGAGTTTACTTCTTTTCCTAGTAAAATCTACACCACAGACCATTTCAGTCGGCGTTTGGAGTGTTTCAGAGGAAACTGAACAATTTATAGATGCATCCATCTATCGAATTGTGTTTATATTAATATTACCGATAAAGATTTATAAAAGTGCAATGTCAGAATTGCAGGTTGCTAGAATTCATGACAGATTTTGCTGATAATACCTACTCTTTGGGGTAGGTGGCGTCATCAGAATCAGTAGCGCCGTCAGCAGCAATCAATTCAGAGTAGAGTCAGCGCTGAATTGAATGAGACTAGTTTCAAGTAGTATGTAAAATAAGTAGTCATCAAGATCTAAATCGCAGAGACAGAGACGAGTCACACCCCAAAGTAGTCTTTCTATCGTATTTATTTCCGGTCAAGAATGAAAGTTCGGCCGGAGCCGGCGAGATGGCCGAGCAAGATATTACCAGGTGAAGGGTGGCTGATTAAAAGGGTCGCAGCCAAATTTTTAATTACCCCTGTGGCATTCGCCTGTTTGCGAGGTTTACGTCGGCTGATCTAATTAAATGGGCATTAATTTAGAATGGAGGTCCTCGTACTCGACCTTCCTGGATTGGCTTAAATTGTTCTTCAAATGTATTTGTTTGAAATTTCCCGCCTGACTTTAAAGCCAACTCGCGTTTCCTCTTGAATTCGCAATTTCTGAAACAAGCCAGTTAGAGTTTGTTGTTGACGACAACTTTTGTTCCAGGGCTTTTGAATTTTTTGTTCATTCGTTTTCAATATGTGTTCGTAGTTTTTCTTACTTTATAATGGCGCTGTTTAATTTATAACATAAACCACATATGAGTCAAAGGGTAAAGCACGAATTAAAACAATGTAGACACTGAAAAACCTAATCAATCTGAAAAAAATCATAGAACAAAAATTGTTGTGTAGTTCTATACTAAACGGGTCTAATCGCGATTATTTATGAGGTAAAACGTTATAAGTTTTACCTCATAAATAATCGCGATTACACCCGTTTAGTATAAAACTACACAACAATTTTTGTTCTATGATTTTTTTCATGTCGTTCAGATAATTACGTCTTCCCTAACAAATAATTTGCAATAATTGCGTAACTATGTACGGGCATCGCGAGTCATTAAGAAATTAAAATCGGTGTAAAACACGTTGTATCTTTAATGGTGTGTTTCGGAAGAGTGAATTTATGAGACCACCGTGTAAATTAGAAAGACGCGTAGACGACCCCAGGCGTATGTACGGTAATCAATTAGGGCATGTCTTCACAAAAGGTAATCAGCAACCGAGCTTGCAGACTTACAGATGTATTCAAGTGAAAGAAATATATCAGAACCGTGGCAAACCTTGGGCTCTGCCTAGCCCTTCGGGATACAAGCGTGGGCTCAAGATATCGTATCTACTACAACCTCTGTGGCGCAGCGGTAGCACATCTGCCTACCACGCGCGAGGGGTCCCGGATTCGAACCCCGGCTGGGTACAAAACAAAACATGTTTACATGTTTGTATTGTCGTTGTTTCTGGTTACCACGACACCGGGTATCCTAGTGTGGGGCCAGAAGCAATGTGTGTGCCTGTATGTAGATGGTTAAATGTTACTTTCCTCTTGTGGTCAAGTCGAAGTTGCTAATAGGCTATTATAACCTCTAGAAGCTGTAAATTCAATTTATGCCACACCTGGCAATAAAGTGGCTTTTTCCGCACGCTGCAGGTACGGAAAAAGCCGCTTTCTGGCCAAGTGTAGACTTAAAAAGATGTACACAACACGGGAGGTAGTAAAGAAAGCTCTCGATCGCATATTTACGTCCCTCGCTTGCAGCTCGGGCCGCAAACTTCTGCGATCTCGGCCTTTCTTTGTATCACCACCCTAGTTGTGCAATGTACTATTATAACATATTTGCTCGTAAAGTGGTTGTAATTACACCAATTTCAATATTGTAATATATCTCATTACGTACTTGTGCGATAATGTAATGTAAAAGGCACCTGTTTTTTTTTTAATTAAGTTTTAAGATACTCCGTCTAAAAATGAACGATACTTTTAAAAATCTTAGCAAAGAGGTTTTATGTCAAGAAAGTGGTAATTTTTTTATGAATAAAATTAACTTTGGGAAATAAAATATAACAAATAAACGTTTAATTTTTGAACTAAAACTTTCGTAAGCACAACACATTGTAGACTTTTAGTCCGGATTTACTTACGGGTGTTGTTATATCGGAAAAGTCCGACCAGGTTTCGCTCCGATTCGCAGAGCTAAATCATGGTGAGCAGAGACGGAGCTCGCGTCGTCGGTGAGACAAGCAACCGAATCGGATGGAAGGAATTGAAGCGAAACCTGGTCGGACTTTTCCGATATAACAACACCCGTAAGTAAATCCGGACTAAAAGTCTAAAACGTTTAATTCTTTAATTTAATTAATTTTGACAATAAATTACAACCATCTGTAACAAAAACACAAAAATATTAATTTACTTTATTAATAATAATGGCTGTTTTTGTACCTTTGCCTAAAAAAAAGTTGATGCGCGCGCATCGCTTGTTTTTATTTGAAAATGACGTCAAGTAGTGATGATAACAAAGTCAGAATTTTATTAATTTCCTCGTAAATATGTTTTAAAAAGTCGTATGACATACGTGCGCTTTGAAAATTACAGCCTCTGCTTCCTTATAGCCCTCGCCGATGGCTCGGGCTAGTAATATCGCCTCGGCTGTAATTTTCAACTTACCGCACTTATATCATATTGTACTATTACAACTACTAACAGACTACAAGCCTACACTGCGGAGCAAATGACAGTCAACCTGACCAAGTCCTGCGGCTTCATCTCCCGTGAGACGTATACAGGGTGGTAAAATACTGACGCACAAGCCATGAATACGGAACACGTAAACAAATAAACAGAAAACAGATAAAAAGTACCCGGAACCGGCGTGCGTGCATGCAACGACTTATGAACGTTGATGAAGCGAAGGGGATCTGTCAGGATCGTGGGAAGTGGCAGTCCCTGGTCTCTGCCTACCCTTCCGGTATACAGGCGTGAGGGTATGTATGTATGTATGTATGTTTACGGGCGACTTTTTTTTTAATCTTATTTATTTTATAAGCTATACATCATGATTGATTAAGTCAGCTTAAAACTAATAAAAACAATAGTAAACACTAGTTAACAGTTGGACTTTCTACTTAATGAGTAGTTTTATAATATTCAGATCTAAGATTTAATGACTCTATTATGAAACTAACAAATCTATCACTATATTCGGTAGTGAAGCGTGAACTTAAGATTTGATGGGAAAAGAAGAGAAAATCGACGGGACACTTTGCAACAAAAAAAATATAAGTCGAAATGCTGAGGACTCTACTAGATTCAAATATGCAAAACGTGCCACTTTGCTTGAACCTTAACACCTTCCATAGAAGTCGTTAATATCCGAGTAATAGCTTCTTTAGAGAAAATATTGGTCTCATGCAGAGAGTAATACAACGTGGATGTGGTTCAAAAGTGAACTGGGTCATTTTTATTCATCTTCTTCTTCAGGCTATATAAGTCCACTGCTGGACATAGCCCTCCCCTAATGAACGCAAGGCTGTGCCATCATCGGGGTCGTAATGCCTATAATCCCGACGCTGGGCGGGTTGGGGATCGCAGTTTGGTGGAATTGTACTGCAGGGGGCGCTGCTGCCCACCCCCCGGTTTGTAATCTGTAAAAATGGTACTCTACGCTAGCGCCACGTTTGCGAACGCGGCGGTGAAGTGAATTAGGATAGGTGGGATATTGGCCCTTGTTTGGCTTTAAATGAACACCCGGTATATCCATCAGGAGTGGCTAAGCGGGTCTCCCCACAGCACTCCCGGAATGCTAATACACAACGCTGGCAGGTAAGCGGCGCTCCAGATGTTATAATAATCAACATTATTATTCATAGAGCACAATAAGCCTTTCGGAAAGTTGGCGCATTAGCATAACTCGGCGTAATGAAGTTCGGAGCAGTTAAATCTCAAACATCTCGGTGTGAGGTGGATAGGATTGGATCGGAAGACTCACTCTAAGCTCAGGGTAGCATTAACATCATTGACTAAAATAACATTTTAGAAAGAATTTTCAAATCAAATCAGACTCCGTCAGAGGGACAGACGGTCGCAATGACACAAAGTAAAATAATTCTTAAATATCTACGAAGTTACAGTCTAGAAAATAATACCGGTTAAAAAAATATTTTTGGTGTTTGAAACAACTAAGCTGATTTTTTTATTCCGTAGAATTCTGATATTTCATAAGTGTTGCTACTTAGTGATTGTGTTGTGTGAACCTTGTGTGAAAGTTATTATTAAAAAAGCTCTCCAGCGAAAAAGGGAAATATTTGACCCATTTGAGGGCAATAAGAAATAAAATGCTTATATGTATTATTTTTAATGCACTAACCCGTGCTAAGGACAATTTTAAAAACCTATTTAAAGGCTAAAAATTCCACCCACGCCGGGATTCGAACCCGCGATCTCTGGCTATCCGTGCCAGCGCTCTTCAACTGAGCTAGTGGGCGACTCACCGGCATCAGTGAAATTTCGTACCTCTTTATTACAATATTCTCTGTATTAAGTACGTACGTACAGACAGCGACCCCTGGCTGAAGTAATTTGCATCACTTGCAGCCCCGAGTACCTACTTATAATGAATATAATGAGTAAAATGCTACATATTATTTTATGTTTTACGTAGAAAAGTCAAGAAATTATTAATTATAGATGTCAAAATTCAACGGAATGAAATAAATCTAAGTATTTTTTGACTTGTAACGTTAATTAACTCGCAGTTTCTGCGCTACTTTGAATAAAACCTTTTCATTTAATTTCAAGAACCCGTGACTACCCGTCATCGGTTAGGTCGCACTTATGTTATCTCTAACTCTATAGTCATTTAAGATTCATTCTAGTGCTCGCACGTTACCGGCACATTGCAATGTTCATCACCGTCATCATCAACCCATTATGTCCCCACAGAGGGGCACGGGCCTCTCCCCTGAGGAAGGTATAGGCCATACTCCACCACGGGGTCAAGTCCGGATTGGTGGAGGCAATGTCCATAGACCTTTAAAAGGGCTTGATGTGAGGCGGCCCCTCTGCACCATCAAGCTTGACAATCGGCGCGAGTCTAATGGAACTTTACGCAGCAGCAAACGCGCCGGGATTAAAACACCAGCCGCGGGCAAGTTTTATCTGTTTTTTGAGATTACACGGCGATAAGGGCCCCTTTTAAGAACCCTCTAATAAAAGGTAGCAGGCATTTGAAGGCGCTTAAATCATTAAGGTCAACGATTTAGGGAAAACAAAGAAAAACTCGTTCTCTGTGCGTGCTGCTCGCCAGTGGAACTCGTTGCCTGAGTCGGTCAGGGATAGCTCGTCGGTGTCGCTGTTCCGTATCAAACTGAAGGAGCACTTCCTTTCTAAACTATAATACATAATATTATTATATCATATCACTATATTTAAGTATTATATGTACTATATTCAGAAGTATGTTTATATGTATGTATATATTATAGGTATGTAAGTAGACACTGGTTTATGTTGTATGTATATTAGTATGTAGATATTATTGCTTATCACAATTGAGATAACTGTGTAATTTAATTATTGTTTGTACTTTACTTGCCTTTTCCCGCTGTCTGTATAAAAATATAAACATGATGGCTGGCTGGAAGAAATTTCAATAGAAATAAGTCCGCCTTTGCTCATAATATAAGTTAACCCTGTTATTTAAGTGCTTTACTTTTTATATTTTGTGCAATAAAGTGTAACAAAAAAAAAAGAAAACGGGAACAAGACAACAAGATTAGAAGCGTAAAATTACAATTTACGTTGATGTTTTTGCACACATTCCTTTGCAACAGCAACGGCAACCTTTATACGTATCCTAAGTCTCTCAGAGAGTTGTACATGAGATTGGTTGGATGGGTGCTTAATCCGTGATGCCTGCTTGATTAGTTACTTACGTATGTGATCAGCCATGCTTGTAACCTCTTGGTTAATAAACCCTTCTTACTTTACTTACCCATGAAATTGAACAAATTTCGAATTAAAGCGATGGGCGGTTTCACTTTCATTGTCCATTATAATTCTACCATCCTGAAACAAAACTACATAGAGTTGCTTCTGTCCTAAAGTGCTATTCAGATTAAAATGGGGGTCCGTGATACCATTCCAAGTCTTTTAAATAAACAGTTTAAAACATAAGATACAATTTAAAGTAATGATTCACGATACTCATACATAGTTATATCAAACGGGTCAAATCGCGACTATTTATTAGGTAAAACGTAATTACCTTATTTCCCGACGTTTCGGCAGCGTTACAGTTGCTGCGGTCTCGGGTAGACAATTAAGAAATAAAATAAGGGAAATAAGGTAATTACGTATTTCCTAATAAATAATCGCGATTTGACCCGCTTAATATATAACTAATTTAAATTATTGTTTAACCAAACAACTTAATACACTCCTGAGACAAGACTATGTAGATTCCTCCTATCATAAAGTGCTATTCAGATTAAAAAGGGTTCAGGGTTAGTGTACGAGCTAACAACGTACATCTGTTACTAGGTCGCCGTATCGCTGACATACTCGTAGTTCTAAGCAATCGTCAGTTCGCGCGGAGAGAACATTGTAAAGTTAGTCGTCTCGAGCCACTCATCAGTAACGCACGACCACCAATAAACTTGGTAGAATCATGTAGAAATAGACGTCTACCAACAGGGCGCCAATTCCCATTTTATTTGAAAATAATTCGTATTCGTCTCTAAGGCGTATGACCTGGTATTTGCATCTACGTAACGAGATGATTTATACAGCGTCCAGTGGCATCTTCACACGCACTAGATGGGTGAAGAGACCACTCGTATGCTGCAATGCCTCGTACATGGTTAAAGATGGTGTAGGCTTGCCCAGCACCTATACCATTCTGACAACTTAGCCAGCCAAGCCCAGGAAAGACTAGTTAATACGTGCGGAGCCAAACAAGCCGCGGGTTTCTTCACAGTTAGAGTGTGGTATTGCGACTACAAATTCGCAAATGTTACGTAACTTTGAAATTAAACAAAGTCATTGGTTCATGCCCGCTCTTGGGATCGAACCTGGGCCTGGGTCGCTTGTGAGTGTATTGTTCTACCCACTGAGCTATCACCGCTGTACGACTTGAATGTTGTACTTAAAAAGTCGCATGGCAATGCGACATTATGAATCCTCAAAGGTACTTTGTTTGTATACGACTTTGTGAGATACTTATGATTTATGAGACTTATGCTATACTAGCTAACCCAACGAACTTCGTACCCCCTAACAGTCGATTCTTTATTTTTTTTCTCTCCGTAAGAACCATCGTACTTCGAGGAATAATCTAAAAAAAGAATTAGCGAAATCGGTTCAGCTGCTCTCGAGATTTGCGCTTAGCAACACACTCAGCGATTCATTTTTATATTATAGATTAATAATAATAATCTAATCCTTCCAATATTTTGCGTCTACGCTTTCAATTTGCATGGGCCAGAATCGGCCATCATGAACCATCTTGCCATATCTACTGTGTGACAGAGGGAGAGCATCACACGCTCCAATCTCTGCCCTACAGTTATCATTCTAAATTTTTCAAATAAACAGTCTACAGTTTGAAGTACATCTCAAAACACGGTTTTAATTTCTTGAAACATTTTGTTTTAAACACGCCTACCCAGTCCGGCCTAAATTAAAATGTTTCGCAAGTAGGACCCGAGTTGAAGGACCGAGTGGAATCTTCCTGGTCCGCGGCGCGGCTATTAGCAGTTAAGTGTAATTAAGTGTTAAAATGCATCTCGCTTCTCGGCTAATGCCGTGTAATAAAGAAAAATATCTCGGAAGCGCGACAAGTCAGCTAATTGATATAAACCGAGGCGACATGCAAATTGTGCCGCCAACAAATACTAACAAAAGCACGATAAAGGCCTTTCTGCTGAGTTATCAAGAAACTATAGTAATAATAATGACAACTTCTGACAGTAACCCGGACTTGGCCCCCATGGTGGAGTATGGCCTAACCTTTCTTCGATGCAGAAAGAGACCTGTGCCCCAGCAGTGGGGACATATAAGGGTTGACATCGATAATAATAATAAGTACTTAATGTAAGTATTAAACGGCCTCGATGGCGCAGCGGTTTGGCACGCTGACTGTAAAACCGAAGGTCTCGGGTTCGATCCCCGGCCGGGTCAAGCTAGGAAACGAACTTTTCTACTTTGTCTCGGGTCTTGGATGTTATCTATGTATTTATTGTATTAAATCTATCGTCGAGTTAGCACCTGTAACACGAGTCATTTAGTTGTACTTAGTTTTGGGCTAACAAGATCTGTGTAATATGTCCATGAATATTTATTTATTATTAAACTCTAGGGTCAGGCCATTCCAGGTATCTCTCGCGAAGAAGATCGAATTGCGTGAGGCGCCGAGTTACTCGTAAGTAGCACGGGCCATACCATTGCAATGCAGTTTAGGTATCAACAGACTACCGATAGTGTGAATGAAACGACCATTACCTGTCGAATATTGAACTACTTTGCAGTTTGGAGACTCGACCCCCTGGTCCCAAACTAGGATATTATGATAGGATATTCTGTATTACGGTAGGTAACCAGACAAGGACGACACAAACATGAAAGAGGCTACTTGTACAAGTACGGAGGAAACTGATCGGGTCGTGTAAGAATAAGACAAGAATAAGATTGATTGGTTTGTACAGTTCTTTATTTGTGCGTTGCTTACAATCCCAGTGGTAGTTAATTATTCTAGTTTGAATTATGTTTATGGTAAGCAGACTGAGGGCTTCTTTATACAAGTTTTCAAGATGAAATCGGGAATCAAAAAAATATTTCAACGTAAAGAATTTTCATTCTTTTGGCTGAATCTATGTCAATGATTATGTCAAGTCATTGGTACATGACTTTGAAATTAAACAAAGTCATGTACCAATGACTTTGTTTAATTTCAAAGTTACGTACATTTGCGAATTTGCAGTCGCAATACCACACGCTAACGGTGAAGGAAAACATCGTGAGGAAACCCGCGACTTACTTGGCTCCACACGTATTGACTAGTCTTTCCTGTGGGCTAGGCTGACTAAGCTGTCAGGATGGTATAGGTGCTGGGCAAGCCTAAACCATCTATAAAAAAACCATGTCCCAGGCACTACAGCGTCCATCTAGTGTGAGTGAAGATACCTCTGGACGCTGTATAAATCATCTCATTAAGTAGATGCAAAAAGGCCAAATTATGTCAATGAATTATCTTAGCCGCTGCCTTAGAGCCCTAGATGAAGATAGTTTTCTATTTTTTCTATTGGTATGTTTAAAATACCCCAGACCTAAATATGCCTCATTTTACTCGAAAGCAGGTTAATTTGTTTATAATAGGGCAAATACATCGCAACATAATCGACAGCACAGAACAAAGCAATTTTGTAGGAATGTTGGAATTACTACAATTCTTAAAACTGGGAACTAGGAAAGGAAACATGGAAGCTAGCTAAATACCCTATTGAGCACATTTTTACGGTACATTGATCATTAAAATTATCCAACAGTAAAGCAGGCTTTTCACTATGGGATGGATTATAATATCTACCTATTACATCTTGAGATGTAATAATTTATCGCTCGTCATACATTTAGTTTCAAAGCTTTTATAGCAATGTGTGAACCGGTCTCGTACAAAATGTATCACCATACATTTTGTACGAGACCGGTTAATTTATTATTATTAATATTATTAGCGATAATTTATTACATCTCAATATGTAATAGGTTAAGGTATATATTACACTTCTGGACACATTTATTGGCCCACCTTGCATTTTCAGTTTCGTTTAGTCCTAGCTAAAAATTTATATTAGGTCGAGCAAAAAGTTTTCATGCAGTTTTCAACCAGGCCCATTCATAATTTTATTGATTAGTCTTTAAATGTATTGATGTAATCTTTTACTGCATCAAAAGTTTGTATTCAATCTAGCAATCATATTTAGGTAAGGGCCATCGAAACCTAAACTCTAAGGTGGTCCAATAGATGTGTCCAGAAGTGTACCTATAAGATAAGATAAGAATATTCTTTATTGTATAGAATCAGGCGTTACTTTGCGGAAATCCATAATAGCATTTGCATTTGGGAGCCTGAGGATGCCTCGTGTTAGAGGCGAAACGCGTCGCGTGTTTTCTCACACAAGTATTGGTGTTGGTGGTGGTGTGTTCGTGTCTCGCTTCTGCTTGAAAAAGTGGGAGGGAGGGCGGTGCATTAGCTAGCTGCATGGTGCTTGTGGGATTTTTGGCGGAATTCAGCAAAGTAATTTTAACTTTTTAATGATATTCTTTATTGTACACACCAGAAAATAATTACAGAGACAACAGTTACAAAAGAAGAGGTACAATTGGCGGTACCTATATTACATCCCATAGTCAGAAGCCGGCCTAAAGTTCACATGGAAGGTGCTAAGTAGGTAGGTACCTCATCGTATCTTCGCAACCAGCAAGTACTCGAGTCATTGTGCAAGCCTGCCTAGCCTGCAGCCTGCATCCCAGCTCGCTGCTACTTTCTATGTCAGTACGTCAGTACACTGTGCTCAAATAACTTGACGACACCGCTTAGTTGACTTGTTCGGTGACTGAAAATAGATTTTCGCACGCGCACACAATTCTTCCGTTGTTCAAATGTTCTTCGTTTTCCCGAGCAGTACAAGGTTTCAAAACAGCAAAAAAAAATGTGATGCAAATTTTGCGGAGCCGCTAAACAGCCGTGAAAAGTCCTAATGTTTTTTAAAGCCAAGTTTCATTGGATAGTGACATGGTTGAGTGTAATAATCAGTGATGTATGGAGTGCCGATGGGATATTCACAGATGTGGTAGAGATAGGTCAAGGCCAAGTGCGCGGATTGCGAAGTGTCAGTGGGCAAAACCGGTTTTATGGGATACCTTATGCGATTAGTACGAGATTCCAGGTAAAGTAAATCCTACCTATTATGAAGCGCAGTACAAAACAGAGTATATCAATCGTACCAATCAGAGACTACTTTTACTTTAACTTAAAACTAACCCTGCTTGCACAGGGTCGATAAAAAATTCGTAAGACTCATTTGAGTGTTCCCCTCCACGGAAATCTTTAGTAAAAGGCGAAAGATTTATACGTATTGAAGGGAAACCAGAGTTACTATTGATAATGGCTCTGAACGTTTATGTATGCCTGTAACAGACACAATCATAGCGCCATCTAGGAATGTTCTAGCGCCATCTAGTGTCAAAATCTAGAATATTTCATATAATTTTTTATTAATTGAAAATTGTTTGGTATTACTTTTTATTATAACTTTTCATTTCATAATTAAATAACTTTAGGCGCTTTGGGGTGCTAACTAGCGCCACCAATTGAATAAAAATTATAAATTGTTTTATAATACGTTTTTTTTTGCAGAAAGTAATTTTCAATAGTGGTGATAATTTATTAAATAACCTAGGTTCTAGGTTTAAGCCTACTTTTTTAGTTCACTTTTTGCAGAAAATTATTTAAAAGGTGTGTGTTTTCATTGAAAGCTCTTGATTGATTTGATGGTACAATAGAATTTGTTTATTTTCAGCCTCCTCAAGATCCGCCGAAATGGGACGGAGTTTTCAATGCATTCAATAGACTTTCCTCATGTGCGCAAACTGTTTACATAATCCCAAGCGGCTCAGAAGACTGCTTACATCTTGACGTGTATACGCCTGAGAATATCACCCCTGGGCAGAAGTTACCGGTGATAATGTTCTTGCATGGGGGTGCTTATTACTATGGCTCAAAGTTACACTATGACCCTGAATTTCTAGTCACAAAAAATACCATTGCGGTAATTATAAACTATAGAGTTGGTGTTTTAGGATTTTTATGCATGAATGCCGCAGCTAACTTAGGATTGAAGGATCAAGTCGCTGCCTTGAAATGGATCAAGAAAAATATTTCCGCTTTCGGCGGAGATCCGGACAATGTGACTATATGTGGGCAGAGCGCAGGAGCGAGTTCAGCTGCCATGCATTTTCTGTCACCGTCTAGCAAAGGCTTATTTCATAAAGCCATCCTGCTCAGTGGAACACCGCTATCCCCTTGGGCTTTTAACGTGGAACCTCTAAAACCTGCCTTTGAGGATGCAAAGAAATTAGGAGAGGTAGAAACAGCCGAAGATGTGTTAAGAGTGTTTCAAGACGCACCTATAAGAGATCTGCTGCGAGCCACTCAAGCCAATTCTATAGATACCAGATACTTCAAGTATTCACCCTGTGTAGAAACCAACTCGACTGACCCTTTCTTTCCGGCGAAGCCCTACGAATTGTTTAAGTCCGGACAGTTCAACAAAGTGCCAATGATAATTGGCTACGCTGACGTAGAAGGTATATTATTCTACGGGTTGCATAACAGAAGAACTTTCAAAGAATTTGACGCGAATTTTTTAGAGAAACTACCGTCGGTTTTCAACTGGTGCTCGGAAAAAGATAGAAAGAGAATCTCTGAGAAAATAAGACGGCACTACTTCGGTCATAAGCCTATAACAGCAGCCAGCGTCAAAGGTGTAGTTAACTATTATTCGGACTGGATAGCGTACTCGTCTGTTGATGCCTTTTCCAAACTCATGACAGAAGTTTCTGATCAACCGGTATACAACTATGTGTTCTCTTACGAGGGCGGGAGGAACTTCGCGAAGTCCATCTTCGGTTCACGCATTTCCGTGGACGGGGCCTCTCATTCTGATGATATCTTCTACATCTTCAAGCCAGCTGGTCTGTCTCTGCTGCTGTCAAACAGAGACAAGCTGTTTATCGATCGTCTCACCACGATGCTGACCAACTTTATGAAGACTGGGTAAGTTTCTGTGCATAACTCTTTCGTCACATTTAATTTAGAGCTGCCTTTTGTAATTATATTTTTTTAATGCATTAACCCGTGCTAAGGACCATTTAAAAACCTATTTAGAGGCTAAAAATTCAACCCATGTCGGGACTCGAACCATTGACATCTGGCACTGTAAGCCTGAGGTCGCGGGTTCGAGTCCCGGCATGGGTGGAATTTTTAGCCTCTAATAATAGGTTTTTAAATTGCCTTTTGTAAAACAAGTTTTTTCATATTAATTTCCGTCCGGATTAAATCAGGTTCCCGGAATGAAATCAATAATGTGTAGTGCTTACGAAACTTTTCAGTTCAAATATCATTGGTACATACCAAGATTTGAACCCACGACCTCCCGATTAAGAAGCCGATGTACTACCGCTCCGCTAAGCCAATGCATAGGCATACACAAATATATTTAATTATTTTTTATGTTGTAAAAATAAAAAGCTTTCCTACCTAATGAACATCACAGACGTTAGTTTCATAATTAATAGATTATTTGGCGAAGAAACTATAACAAAGAAACTCAACATTTATTGTTACCAAAAAAATGTTTAACTTAATTAACAGAGTTTTCAACTTCTTCTTCTTCTTCAGGCCTAATGAGCGCAAGGTTGTGCCATCATTGGGGGTAATGCCCATAATCCCCACGCTGGGCATGCGGGTTGGGGATCGCAGTTCGGTGGAATTGTACTGCAGGGGGCGCTGCCGCCCACCCCCTGGTTTGTGTCCCTTAGTCGCCTTTTAATACCCGCGGGAAGAATTTGGGTTTTCAACTAAAAATATATAAAAACCTATTTAGAGGCTAAAAAAGAGGCATGGGTGAAATTTTTAGCCTCTAAATAGGTTTTTAAATTTGTTCTCAGCACGGGTTAGTCCATTAAAAATAAAAATAGTATAAAAATATATATTTTTCAGGAGTGTAGACACTAAACACAATCGTCCTTATACTTTAATATAAGTAATACCTTATACTCGTAATATTCTATTGTTTAATACCAGGAGAAAACTCTTAACATATCGTGAGGAATTTTATTGTAGAACTCGGTACTCAATACTTTATAACAGCCATAAGTTCGGTAAGCCATAAGCCATAGAACCTTATACAGTGCCCCATGAAAGATGCATTAACTTTTGCAAGCCTATGGGCCTGTTTCTCAATTGAGAAATTCGCCAAATACCTAATTGTAACGCTGTCTCTTCGAGTTTCTCAGCAAAGAGCGTGACAGATCGTTAGTCAAGTATGTACTTAGTGAAATTCTCAATTTATAAACCATCCCATATGTCGTGGAAGCTGTGTGGTGTCGACCTAGAGAATAGCACCAACCCAATTCTTCCCGCGGGTAAAAGGCGACTAAGGGACACAAACCGGGGGTGGGCAGCAGCGCCCCCTGCAGTACAATTCCACCGAACTGCGATCCCCAACCCGCATGCCCAGCGTGGGGATTATGGGCATTACCCCCTATGATAGCACAACGCGGCGCTCTTTAGGGGAGGGCTATGTCCAGCAGTGGACTAGTATAGCCTGACGAAGAGGTCGTGGAAATGACAATTTTAAGTATATTTCTAAAAATTCGTTTCAGTCCTAGGCCATCCTCATTTAGCCGCTACTAGCTACTTGGCATTAACATTAACATTTACATCTTATTATAGCTTAAGTATATAATTAAGATTTATATTTTATTCTAGAATTTTATTGACATTTCTAATTTAATTTGATTATTACAATTTTGATTTGATTATTGCATTAATATTAATTATATTCTAATTGGACATGATTTGTTTGCCTATTTAGGTAGAGCAAATAGCAACTCAACTTTTCAAATTTATTACATCTTTATGTACTTGTGACTCACAGATCAATAAATGAATTATGAATATGTATTAAGCTTGCCTGAATCGCGGTTCAAAAAGTATGTTAAGCACACTTTGTGCCAAAAGGGCTACTATAGCATAAAGGATTATTTCGATGACAATGATGCCTGGAAATTAAGCCAGTGCAATGCATGAGTTCTATGTTTTATAATAATTATGTAAACTATTTTAACTAAGGACTTTGAAAAGACTAAGTTGGGCTTTTTTGTCCATAATGATCTAGATATTGAAATGGACACCTAGTTTGAATTGTAACGTTCATTAAGATGCAATTTCTGCGCTACTTTGAATAAAACCTTTTCATTTCATTTCACATATGTTTTTTTTTTGTCTCCAGTCCATCATTTGAACCCGGGACCGTAGGCAGATGTGCTACCGCTACGCCACAGCGGTCGCCACTTCTTTTTGTCCTAGGCCATCCTCAAGCTACTCGGCATTCACCTCCATCTTTTGAAAGCCGCTAAATGTCACAAAGATGTTTCGATGTCACTCGTTACGCAACAAAAGTGTTCCATCATCGTGCAATTTACGAAATGCACGCGTAACTGAGCAGACATACCCAAGTACCTTTGTAAGCTGTATGCTTACTTCACTTGATGACAAACGAAAAGCACTGCCGATTGAGGCTTCATAATAAGAGTGACCTTGGTTATTTGGCAAACAAGAGTGCAGAGTTGCTTTTTGAACGGCACGGCGTGTTCAATTTTGAATGAATGAAAAAATGAATGAAAATTCTTTATTGCACTAAAAACATAATTTGTACGAAGGCGAGCTTAATACTAGATAGTATCTTCCAGCTATTCTATTCTCGGAAATCAAAAGTAACCACTTTTGATTTCCGATAATTTTGATGACCGAGCAAGCGAAGTATTCTAAAATTTAGCGGGGGCATCAAAAGGGCACGAGGTGGAAAAACCTTTGAAAATTCTAACTTAAGGGGAAATGGCTAAATGCGAAAAAAAAGTTTTAACAACATGACATGAAAAGAAAAAGACGCGCGCAAATAAATAAATAATAAATCAGCTTATATAAATAATAAATCAGCATATTTGGCCGTAGAGGCATACAAAGGTTCCATCTTAAAATAATTCATATTTACAGTGTTATTTATAGACTTAGAACGGCGGTACCCCATTCGGTAGAACAATGGACTCGGAAGCGAGAGCCCCAGGTTCGATTTCCAGTGCCGGCATTTACCAAGTATGTACTTTGTTTTCTGAGTTATGTATACTTGTGAAGTTATAGTAGGCAGCAATACCACTCGCTAACTTTAAAGGAAAACATCGTGAGGAAACCTTAAGAACTGAGGTCGTCAAATACCTTAGGGCTTGAAATTGCCAATCCGCGCTAAACACGCGTGGTAAGGCACATAGTCTCTCTCTCTCTCTGTCTCTGAGAGAAAGCTTGTGCCCTGCAGACCTTAATAGACTTATAATTTTTATAAGTGTAATTGTATTGAAATATTGTCATCAGGCTATACTAGTGCACTGCTGGACTTAGCCCTCCCCTAATGAGCGCCATAGCGCCCTGTCTTCAGCTTGCCGCATCCAGCATCTGCCTGCAGTTTTTCGCAGATCGTCATCCCATTTAGTCGGAGGGCGTCCTACACTACGTTTGCCGAGTCGCGGTCTGCACTCAAGGACACGTTTACTCCAACGGTTGTCGGTTCTTCGCGAGATATGGCCAGCCCACTGCCACTTCAGCTTGCCGATTCTCTGAGCTATGTCGATAACTTTGGTTCTCAGAAATATTAAAAGAACATAAATTTATTGGCAGTTAATTAAAATGTGAAAGTTAATATAAAGACTACTCAATCACTACGCTGCACTAAGAAAAAAATAATCACATACTTAAACCTATTAGGTAAATGAGTTAGTTCGGCCCGGATTGTATAACTTGTCATCACTTTAATGTTTTGCTCAATCTCTTCCCGTTGTCTGGCTGCCGTCTGCTCGATGTTTCGTAACTCGATAACTATTGTGAATCAGTGAGGACGCCTCTATTCAAACTCGATAGGGTCCAATTACACGGGAAAATCGTACCCGAGTAAAAAAGGAGTCCATTGGAAACCAGATAACGGCTGGCAACCCTGCGTAGAGCTCGTTTTCATAATTCAATGCTCAGACAATATTGTAATTCGATCTCTAGTGAATCACATTGCAGACTTCAGCCGACCCCTACAGATTTTTATGCGGAGGTACAGTCTAGGACTGACTGCACTTTTATTCGTTATCAACCCTTGGATGTCCCACTGCTGGGGCACGGGTCTCTTCCTACATCGCGGGGACCAAGTCCGGGTTGGTGGAGGATTGTAAGACAGTGGCGGGCCTTACTGTCAGAAGTTACGAGTATCATGCCGCCCATAAGGCCTCTGACATGGCTTAACGTCTGCCATTATATGACAGCCGGCACCAACGGCTTAACGTGCTTTGCGAAGCACCGAAGCGCTCGGAAAAATGCCACTAGCGGTAGTCACGGGACGCTTACCCCTCCTGTACCTGACCGCGCCTGTTGTTGCTTAACTAAGTGATTGATCTGTTGATATCGACTAGTGTATTTTAGATTTAGAATATAACATATCGCACCCTCAGAACGAAAGAGGCCTAAGTAAAAAAATAGTGAAATTGAGTTACAATCATAGAGTCATAAAAAGGTATGCCGTGGACGGAAGATTCGCTTTGCTCTTTTTTTACAATAAGTGCCTTTGTTTTACTATTCATCGGATAGAGCATACCTTTTTATGTTTCTCTATGATTGTTAGGTACTCAATTTTTTGAGATTTTTTTGAGTATTTAAACTATTTTTTGATTTAGGCCTCTTTCGTTCTGAGGGTGCGATATTGCTCCTGAGAAGAAGGCATATGTCAGCCAAGTACCCTAGGGGCGCTAAATTTTTAATTGTACGCGTAGGACTGTTATTTTTCAGTTTTCAGCAAGGCAAGAAATTCGAGAAGTCGTGGGTTCGAACCTCGGCATGTACCCAATGACTTGGTTTCATTAAGTTACGTACATTTGTGAAGTTATAGCAACAATGCCACTTGGAAGACACTCGGGTTTTCTCACGGTATTTTCCTTCACAAACATCTTGAGGAAACCTGAGTGTTTGACGTGTTAACATACCTCAGCGCTTGAAATTGTCGATCCGTGGTAGGTACGCGAGATAATTAAGCCCATCCTCTCACTTTGAAAGAAGGCTTGGGCCTTGGAGTGGGATGTAGCTTTCTGCATTATTATCAAGAGAGACTACCATACGAGCTTTACACTACATCCCACCATTCCAGGAACCCAACGCCGACTCGGACGCAGCTGCTGCCTTTCACCTGGGAGCCGGCCACCTTCAACCAGAGCCGGGCGCTCCGCTTGCGCCTGCGGCCCTACTTGGAGACACCCGCGCCCCGGGGCTCCTACATGCTAGGGCTGCTCTGCCAGTACGGGCTGCGCGGGTACGTGCCGTGTGACAGCCGGCAGATGTGCCACGTGGGGAAAGACTGGGCCGAGATGTATGAAGACTGACCCCCGGTTCCATACGCCAATCTTAAAAGGCATACACCAGCCTCAGCCATTCCGTCAGTGTGGATATAAATTCAATTCACAGTCCGCCAAATTCATAGTGTTAGTGTCAAGTACAGTTTCGTTTCAGACAGATTCTTCTTCTTCTGGCTATATTATGTAGTCCACTGCTGGACATAGCCCTCCCCTAATGAGCGCCATAGCGCCCTGTCTTCAGCTTGCCGCATCCAGCATCTGCCTGCAGTTTTTCGCAGACAGATTACTTAGGTATACAATACATTCAATATTAATACTAGTAGTATATTTGTTCCTTTCGGGGTCGAGACTCTGGGGCCATAGGGTCCAAAGGCGCGGCTCCTCTGTAAGGAGATCTCGTCGCGCCTCGTCGACGCTTCATGAGAACCGAGGGCTGGTGCCTACTTTGGCCATAGGTTAAGCCTCGTCATTCAGCGAGGCAATGCCGCCAGCCTTCTTGGTACTCTACCGCACGACAGCGATCTGGCGCAAATATTTTATTTCATTTAGAAAACAGGCTTGAGGTGTTAGTTTCATTTCTATATTAATAAACATGTGTCTTTTATCAGTTCTACATTAAATTCCCTGAATTGTTCAGTTAATAGAAAACTCCGACTTTGTATTTCATGGTATTAATCAGTCCGTGTCATAAAGTGTCGAAAGGTGATTTTGGCGAGACATCCGAGTGTACAGAATTTATGCGAGTGTTCCAACAATCCATTCTTCACTTTTCTTTTTGATTGATTGATTGATTGATCAATCATTTATTTACACTTACACACACACGCAATAAAAACAATACTAAGCAGACTATACGTACAAGAGAAGAAAAGCAACCACACATACGATACACAATGAAACACAGACACAGAGCATTTTCCAGTGTGAGTACTGTGGGTGTGGCAAGTGCAAAAGGGCTCTGACTCAGCATAAGCTGGAGATATGATACTCCAGCGCTGGTCTTCCGTCAGTACCCGTGAGGCGGCATGCAGGCCTCGGAGAGATACCTAGTACGAACCTGAACAAAATCGTAAATGAGATTAAGCAAATAAATAAATAAGAGACAGTGAGTTATTTACTATGAGTAGCGAGTCAAACTTTGAGTTAACAAAGTGGACTGCTGGATAATGTTAGTTGAATGTCAGTTATGATAATTGCATAAATTGTAAAAATATAATTAGGATAGAATAATTGATAGGGCAATGTTAGTTGCGATAATTGCATAAATTGTGAATAGATTAATAAAATAGAAAATTTGTAAATTGTATATTGATGTCAACTATTTTAATTTAAATAAATGTATTATAGGTATGTATATGAATATATATGGGTATGTATATAAAGTCACAGAGAAAGTATCAATTGATTAGGCCGTACATAATTATTTAAGGAAGCTGCTTTTGGAGGATAAGAAGAAATTTCTTGTAGCTGTTTTTAAAGCAAGCTTTTGCTACATATCATCAGCCAATTTCATCCAGAATCCACAATCTTTTTTATAAATGAAAGCGAAGAAAGAACGGGCGCTGCTTAAATTAAGCGAAAGAAAATTGATTTATGAGAACCTAATTGTAGTTTAATTCAAAATATAAGACTATTATGTTTTTAAGTAAGTGTATTATAACAAATTGTTTCGATAAATTTAATTTAATGAGTAAGATATTATTTCCAAACGGTTATTTTGATTTACATATATTTGTCTATTTGCGTCCTGTGGTACATTATAATTATCTTAAATATTAGATGACAGCCCACAACATAAGCCCTGTAAGGGCATTGCATCATGCATGGATAATTTTTCAATGTTTGAGGAATTATGCCGAGGCCAGAAACCTCATTCATCGTGTGCTTTTGTCTGTACTTGGCGGTCCTCGTCTAGCTGCTGCCAGCCATCTACCGACATCGTGGATCCAGTGAGCTGGTGGGCGCTCTACACTCCGTTTACCAGTTCCTGTTCTCCACTGGAGAACTTACCAATCAAAGATACAAGCATAAAATGTACAGTTGTTTCAGCTGAGTATTATCACATTTCATTTAAAAACTACTTATTCTAATGTACAATTCAGTGTGAAACACCTTTACAGGAGTACAACTGAATGACTACAATTATGTCTTTAGCATTTTTTAAAGCCCTCCTATTGAAAATTATAGTTGCCCTCACCCGCGACTTCGCCCACGTTAGATATGTCACGGGATCGCATTACCGGAATATCAAGTCTCCTACGCCTCTATTCAGATTTTTGTCTATACGTATTCCAAGTTTCCGTTCAGCCGTTGCTTGATTGAGTAACAAACATCTTCACATTTATAAATATGAGTAGATTCAGTCGGACTTAAACATCGTGAGGCATGCAACATCAGTCTACAATAAAGCCTCTTCATGAGGACAGCGACTGCTCTGAAGAGCGCACTGTAGCTGCTTTTCTACTACTTATTTAAGCACTGAATTTAAAGCAATACTTACTAATATTTTTTTACTATCGTTTTTTATCGAGACCCTAACCCTAAGCGATGGTAGCTCAGTGGGTAGAACCATGGATTGGCAAGCGAAAGCCCCAGGTTCGATCCCGAGTGCGGGCATGTACCAATGACTTTGTTTAATTTCAAAGTTACGTACATTTGCGAATTTGTAGTCGCAATACCACACGCTAACGGTGAAGGAAAACATCGTGAGGAAACCCGCGGCTTGGTTGGCTCCGCACGTAAGGCCGACTAAGCTGTCAGGATGGTATAGGTGCTGGGCAGGCCTAAAAACCATCTATAAAACCATGTCCCAGGCACTACAGCGTCGGAGTGGTCCCTTCACCCATCTAGTGATCGGAGGGAAGATACCACTGGACGCTGTATAAATTATCTCATTAAGTAGATGCAAAAAGGCCAATATTTATTTATTATTTTAACCCAGCTGCGGGTCTCGACACGACTGACACCTCAAAACGTAACGTTAATCTTCAAATAATTCAAACTCTGCCTAAACGGCTACGCCGGCCAGCCACTATAAAGAAGTATCGTTACAGTCCCGACCAAGAAGAACAAGATTAAAACATAAATGGAATGGATTCATTCGTTACAGACGCAGGTATTGTTTTATCAAACCCACGATCCCCTCCGAAGAATAGAGATGATATTTACTTACGATTGCAAAGTGGCAAGGGCTCTCGAGACGCCACAAACAATACAGCGTTATTCCGAGCGCCGCCGTCGGCAAATGAAATAAACTATAAATCTGCAAACATGAGCCATTCAAGCAAACATCAAGCACTGGGGCTTTAAAGAGGAATGTAGATACTATCGAGTTCTAGAGTTGCATGCGACATTTTCCGGAACTAGGTATATACTCCATCCAAAGGTTTTCTGGAACAGATCGCTCTTGGTGATAAGACCGCCAATTGTATAACATGACTGAGATTTAAGAAATCATTGTCGATATTATTATTTTTTTCTGGTTGGGCAATGAAGTGCCCTCTATTTATTTATCTACTTGCAAGGAATTTGAAGAATCCAGTTACACTAGACTAGATGTAGGACGAAACACTTTTATTTTGTCTACCGTCTCTTAAGTCTTGTTATTCCAGAAGTTACTAGATTGGTCACTCACAAAATAACAATAAAGCGTCAGCACTCATATCATTATTTCATCGAATAAAAACAGGAAGAGAAAGCACACTGAAGTAATCCCAACCTGAAGGTGAGATAAGTATTAGGTACTCGTACTAAAGTGTTCTATATCTATCTATTACAATTCCTGTAGATAGGATCTATTCAAGAATATTAAGTCAAGTAGCTTTAGATATTTTAAAAACCTATTTAGAGGCTAAAAACTCCACCCATGCCGGGATTCGAACGTCGCGGGTTCGCTCTGGCTATCCGTGCCAGCGATCTATCCAACTGAGCTAATGGGCGACTCACCGGCATCAGTGAAATTTGGAACCTCTTTACACTATTCTCTGTACAGGCAGCGACATCTGGCTGAAGTAGATTGCATCACTTGATTGATTGATACTCATCAGTTGATTGAATACCGGCATGGGTGGAATTTTCAGCCTCTAAATAGGTTTTTAAAAATTGTCCTTAGCATGGGTTAGTGCATTAAAAATTAAAAGAGTATAAGCCTTTTAATGTATTTTGTTTTCTAGTGTGTACAATAAAGAGTTCTAATCTAATTTAATCTCTAATGCTACATATATAGCATAAACACACGCCTGTATCCCAGAGGAGTAGCCAGAGGCCACCCTACCCCTTACTCTATTTCGCAATGTCAACAAAACGGGATTTCGTATCCAAATAACAAGTAAGTTTTCAGTACTGATTTACCATTTTCACTTAAAAGAAAAACAACAGAAACACCGTTTTTTTATTGAAGAAGAAGAAAACATTTATTATAACAACAGTACACACACCACAGTAACAAAACAAAACCAGAAATAAACATTTACTAGAGAAATATGGACTGGGCCGTCGCGTCGGAGGGGATTTTTAAAAAGCAAGACAAAGTTCAACTCGATGTTGATTTAATTATTTCTCTCTCTGAGAGAGAGAGAGAGAAAGAATTTATTTAACGGCACAATACTAAAAACATAACAAAACAGTAACAAATTCACAAAACACAACAAGATATATATATTTTCTCACAAGTTCATAAAATTGTTGGGCGTCGTGTTATTTAAAACAGTGACCCAGGGTCCTTAATTTTTGGAAATATGACAGTTTTCTACTAAATATTGTTTACTAAAATGGGCAAGTAAGGTTGAATGGACTGTATAACTAAATATTTACATGAGTCCCCAAGATACAGGAACTGCTTAGTGTGACAGGGAAAGCTAGATAAGAAGTAAAACATGAACTTAAACGTCTGTGCAACAAATTCTGCTCCTACCGCTGGGATACAAGCGTGAGGTGTTGTTATGTTATTTACGCAAATTCTGTATAGAACAGTGTAATCTATCTATAATATGAAATGAATCGTTGAATGTGTTGGTAAGCGCAAATCTCGAGAGCACCTGAACCGATTTGGCTACCTAATTCTTTTCTTGGAGGGCAAAATAAAAAAAAAAATTAAGCCGCGAATATATTCTATGTGTGCAAGTCACGAAAGTTTAAAATATGTTAAAGAATCGACTGTTAGGCGGTACGAAGTTCGCTGGGTCAGCTAGTTTTAAATAAATAGGTATTTTTGCTTAAAAATCATATAAAAAACAGAAGAAAAACAAAGGTCACAACATGTCACTGCTGTTATAAATGGTAGCTGACTCAGCGGTATGCTGATGGGCAAGCATCTATTGCACATCACCCGTGCGCAGTGTATTGGAAGCCTGATTCTATTTCCGAGAGCAAGCATCATGTGTAGGTGGCGCGTCCGCTGGAAGCAGCACTCGTGTGATTCTCCGTCTACGCGGGTTGTCTCTCGGCAAACAAGGTCCGCGCCCGGTTTATAAATATGCAGATCAAATATTAAAAGAAAATCCACGAGATGATCTGTGGGGCAGAGCTCACGGTAGAGTCGCTGAACACAGAAGGGCCACCATGTCGGTTCGATTTTGCTGATCCTGCAAACAATTTAAAACAAAAGAAATAGCAGACAGTATTCTTTAGTTATTAAGTTAAAGCGCTTGAAATAGCCAACCCGCGTGGGCACGCGGGGTAATTAAGCCCATACTAACTCTCGCTCTCTCACAGGGCACAGGCGATCTTTCAGAGAGCTGAGAGAACGCCTGTGCTCTGTAGTGGGCTTGATATTTCTTAGTAATACTTCTTTTTCTTCCACACAACACAATCATTTGTCAGAACAAATGATCGTGTTGTGTGGAAGGGGCACAAGCGTTCTCTCAGCTCTCTGAGAAAAAGAGTACACTAGTTTGAGACCAGTGTCTCAAACTAGTGTACTCTTTGGCATGTAACCACGATCCTGACAGATCACCTTCGCTTCATCAACGTTCATTAGTCGCAGCATGTGGTATACAACATGGGATAGAGGCGTGAGGTTATGTTATGTTAATGGTTGTTTGATTGACACTATTGGTGGTCTACTGAACAATCGCATTCCGATTCTTTTTTTATTATTAATAACTAGCTGACCCAGCGAACGTCGTACCGCCTAGCAGTTGATTTTTTATTTTTAGTTTTCACCAGAACCATCCTCGTACTTCAGGGAATATTCTAAAAAAAGAATTAGCGAAATCGGTTCAGCTGCTCTCGAGATTTGCGCTTACCAACACATTCGGCGATTAATTTTTATATTATAGATGGCAAAAAAAAACCTTTACATTTTTGGTTTTACAAATATCACCAAACTGCCGTGCAGTTTGTTGCGGTCTTATAACTTAAGGTTTCCTTTAATTATTTTACAGCTACATATAATTAATAATGTACCTAAGTACCTAATGATTTATTTTCTTACTCAAAAATAAATTCCCATAGGTACCTATCTTAAACTAACATAACATATTATTATCATATATTGGCTAAACGAGCCTTTAAGACAGATTCAAGACTTGTTCAGCCAATATTTATCAACATTATTTCCTTTAACTTATTTTTCAAAGTGCTTATTTTTTTACTAAGCACGCAATCTCTACAAGAAATATTTAAATATACAAAATTGCGCGTTTTAATGCTGAGTAGATTACAAAATATCTTACAATTATCGTGCTAATGTCTGGGCCCAGACCAGCGATCTGTCTGCAGAGCTTGCTCTGTGGCGCGGCAGCGGGTGCAGCGCCGCCTTCTGCTCAGAATAAATATTCAATGTTTTCATTCAATTTCTCGTGACCACTGCCCGTGTCTGTCCCGCTGGCAGGGCAGGGTGGGAACAGAGGGTCGGAGGAGACACGAGGAAACTTCTTCAAGGTGGATAAGCAGCCACGGAAAATGATTTACTTACTTTCTCTGATGGCTTTCGGAATTGAAAATTTTATGACATTCTGAATTGATGTTGTATAGAATCAGGCGTTACTTTGCGGAAATCCATAATAGCATTAAAAAGTGAAAATTACTTTGCTAAATTCCGCCAAAAATCCCAAAAGCACCATGCGGTTAGTTAGTTGCATTTGGGAGCCTTTTCATTTAATTTCTCACACAAGTATTGGTGTTGGTGGTGGTGTGTTCGTGTCTTGCTTCTGCTTGAAAAAGTGGGAGGGAGGGCGGTGTATTAACTAACCGCATGGTGCTTGTGGGATTTTTGGCGGAATTTTGCAAAGTTATTTTAACTTTTTAATGCTATTCTGAATTGAAATAGTGTCTATACTATTTTTATTTTTAATGCACTAACCCGTGCTAAGGAACAAATTTAAAAACCTATTTAGAATCTAAATAGGTTTTTAAATTTGAAATAGTGTCTGTCCACGTCGTTGTATTTATGAGCATTCTGAACAGTGTTGTCTGTTTTAAGTACCCATACATTTAGAGGCTACATAAAAAAAATTATTTAAGTCCTACTGCAGGGCACAGATCTTCTTTCAGAGACAGGGAGAGTTTGGGATTAATTAGCACGCGTGCCCACCGCGCGGTGGTAATGGCCAAGCGCTGAAGTAATTGAATACCTCAGACATACAGGTTTTCTTACAATTTTTTCTATTTATTAGGCAATAAGTTACTTTAGGACACAGGGACTCTACCGAAATACAGATGTTGTAATCCACAGTTACCTATCTTGCTTCAAACCAGTCAAGAGATTTTTTTGCTTACCGCCGATTTCTGAAATGACAATTTCGCTAATTATATAGGCCGCAGAGTACATGGTATATACTTAAGTATCAGTTTGCATCACACAACTTTCTACTTAGTGATATTTTTCCTTTCATTTAATTCACCAAGTTTGTTAGAGATTTCATCCTTATAATTAACCCTAATGATCGATGCAATAAACGTAACAGGTTGTTATTTTTATAGATTTTAGTCGGTAATGTTACCGCTAAGACCATGTACTAGCGGTAATATAAAATACTGAGGGTGTTACCATTCATAGAGACTTATTAAGGGAAGATACTTTACCACAGACTTTTTATACAGCGTTTATGGCCTGTCTGAATTGTGTTTTATAAATAGGTACGTCCAATTATAAGATACATAGATAGAGAACACTTTATTGTACATAAAAATGGAAATTACACAGATATTTCTTAACCTAAGAGTACCTACAGACGGCGGCCTTATCACTAAAATTACCTCTTCCAGACAACCTATGGATGAACTTGACTAATACATTAGAGAAGGAAGTAGATGTACAAAAAACATAGAAAATGATAAATACGTGCTTAAATAACAGTGTGAATAAAGTAAGTTGTCTGGAAGAAATCGATTGCGATTTCGTACCGATAGCGGTATCTTTATAATTATTTTGTTTGTTGTTTCCTGGTGTACAATAAAGAATATTCTTATCTTATCCCACACAAATTCCATGACCGAATCTCCTATACGGTGGTAACTTACTTCAAGTAAGAATCAAGGAAGGCGAATCCCTCTAAACTGCAGACTACTCTGTTTCAATACAGACCAGTGGACTGCCTAGTGAGAGGAATTATTGTCAGCTCGCTCGCCCGCTCACTTTGCAGCGCGACAATAAAGGATTTATGAAATAAAGGGTTTATGAAATAAATAAAGGGTCTTGACAGCGAGACAGACAGACATAGGGATGGATTGATGGACGAACAGCAAAGTGATCCTATAAGGGTCCCGTTTTTTTCTTTTACTTACGGGTACGGAACCCTAAAAATGGCAAATGGATTGTGTAAGTTCGGTAGATCCAAAAATGGCTAGAGTAGACCGCTGCTCTTAACATCTACTTAGACAAGTTACGTGTCACTTGCGTTGTCTACGCCATCATAGAGGTTTCATCGACAAGTTTCATATTCATTCTTCTCTTGTTCTTTTTTCCATTGTCATCGCATATAACACATTTTCTCGTTGGCTAACCCTTTAATTGAGCCTTTATTTCATGCACGGCTTAGACCATTAAACAGGACATAATAAGCTATACACTACACAGTCAACTGTTTATATACTAATTAGGTACTTAGATAATACTATATCATCCACCGACTACTGCGTTGACCCGCCTACTTGCCTTTCTCTTAAAGCTAGCTGTTGCTTTATTTTCATTTAACTTTAAATATTATTGTTTACCTGTATTCCATTTGCTGTACTCGTAATTATATGCACAATTGGCATCCTTGTCACCTAGTTACATCATAGCTATTTAGTGAAAACTATTTATGGGTTCAGGTTAAATATTGTCCATGTCAATATTTTGGATAAACTTTTGCCTGTTTCCTGTTTTTTCCAAATAAATAAAATAAAACTGAAACAACATCTATAGCCGCCTATCCAATCGTAGTGAAAGCCAACCTCGTGAAAGAGATCACGTTTAATAATAAATCCAATATCTACACTCCTTTGTTTGATAAATTCTCTTGTAAACTACCCTTTTGTTTACAACACAGCGTTCTCGATCTATTTTAAACTAACAGCGTAACAGGGGGAAAGAGGAAACCTCACAAGTACTTACACAAACTTTACCAGTCCGCTGTTTATAGCAGTCATTATTAATTCGAGGCTGAATTATGTTCTGAAATAAATTAAATTCCCAATAGTGAATTGCGATTATATGCGAGCGTTCGCTCTTAATCAATTTGGAAGATAAATTATGAATTATTATCTCAAATTGTAAAGGGATACTGCAGGCGGCCGCCCAAGGGCTCTGGCTTTAAAATGTATTTAAATTATTCCCCAATAACTCTTCAGCAATTATAATAATGATTCAATGATGCTTTATCTATAAAGAAGCCAAAGCCATTGTCGTGCGGAGATGGTGATGAAATATGATGTTGTGATGCTAGCGGACTAATGAAATGCAATAAAATTTGGACGACTTTTTGGGGTTGAGTTTTATTAAACCCTATGAAATAGCTCAAAAGAGTTAGTGTTGAATAAGCACGAGTTGATTGAAAATATACGGAGTATTTTATAAAAAAACATTACTAATAGTAGGTATCTATCTAATTATGGACAAAGCATCATTAACAGACAGAGCATCGTTACCGATATCTCATATTAAAGTTACAAATGTATGTATAGCCAACAGATGTGGCATAGCCGATTTTGTTTCGCATTTCGTGTCATATTGACGAGTAAACCCCACAATTTTCGAATGTTTATGAAAATTCGCTGACTGTAAAAACGAAGGTCTCGGGTTCGATCCCCGGCCGGGTCAAACTAGGAAACGAACTTTTCTAGTTTGTCTCGGGTCTTGGATGTTTTCTATGATTTATTATATTAAATCTATCGTCGAGTTAGCACCTGCAACACAAGTCATTTAATTGTACTTAATATGGGGCTAACGAGATCTGTGTAATAGGTATGTCCATTAATGTTATTATATAATTTAGTTACAACATGTTTTCAGATGGATCGACGACCTGAAAAAGGTGGTTGGTAGTGATGGATGGCGAAAACGGCAGAACGGGTCCCTAGGCGCACCCTGGGAGAGGCTTATGTCCAGCAGTGGACTGCAATAGGCTGAAATGATGATGTTTTCAGATTTGTTGAGGTGTAGGAAATGTTTTTAAATGTTTACGGTCTTATTTATAAAAAGTAGATTCCACTAAAGCACTCATAAGCGGTGTTAGCGGAGCGGTGTCACACCGGCTTCTCATTCGGGAGGTCGTGGGACCAACGACTTTGTTCTCTAAAACATTTATGAAGTTATCGTAGCAATACCACTCGCTAACTGTGAAGAAAAACATCGTGAGGAAACCGGAGTGTGAAGTGTTACCTCAGGGCTCGAAACGGTGAGCACGCGTAGTAATTATTATTATTAACTAGCTGACCCAACGTACTTCGTGCCGCCTAAAACTCGATTCTTTATTTATTTATTTTTTTCTCCGTAAAAACCATCCTCGTATGTCAAGGAATATTTAAAAAAAAGAATTAGCGAAATCGGTTCAGCTGCCCTCGAGATTTGCGCTTACCAACATATTCAGCGATTCATTTTTATATTATAGATAAGTAGGTACTTTTATTGCACAATAAAACCGTAGAATGCGGCGAACTTATTGTAACCATGCTGTGTTTTGGAGATTAGTCTAGATCTTACATGTTAATGTTATCTTGATGATGTACGGGCTAATATCTGTTTTGTGTGCCTAATAAATAACATAAAATAAAAACTTAATTAAGCCCCATTAAGCTCCTACAGTGCGGCGTATATGGGCTGCATCATACTCTTACGACAGAGAGGAATTCCTCTCATAAGCCGGTTTTAACTGCGATAAGAATGTTTTAGTGGGATAGACTTACGTTTAAAAATCTATTTAGAGGCTAAAAATTTCACCCATGCCGGGATTCGAACCCGCAACCTCTGGCTATCCGTACCAGACTTACCAGATAGACTTACGTATTATAAAAAACCCCATAGGGCGCGTATCGACGAGCACGGTTTCTACCAGGCACGGCGCCGGCCCGGCCAGGCACGGCTCCGAACCGGACCGGCACTAGCACCGGTAGCGCCGGGTTCCATGTGCACACTTGTATGGAGCTTTATACATAACTGGTACCGGCCCGACGCCGGGCAGAAACCGTCTCGTCGACACGCGCCCCCTTAGCCTTGTTCTTCAGTCATTCAGTCTTCGAGCATCGGGCTTCAATCATAGATTTGCACTTCTGACGGTGATTCGCGGCTGCTTTGAATATACTACAATTTTATTATACTAAGATTGTTACCTTTGTTTACACGCCTAATAAACATAACAAAACTTTTGTTTCTTCAGATGTAGAGAATAGGCACCTAATACATACCTGTATCTGGTGACGGCCTCGGTGGCGCAGCGGTTGGCACGCTGACTGTAAAACCGAAGGTCTCGGGTTCGACCCCCGGCCGGGTCAAACTAGGAAAAGAACTTTTCTAGTTTGTCTCGGGTCTTGGATGTTATCTATGTATATATTGTATTAAATCTATCGTCGAGTTAGCACCTGTAACACAAGTCATTTAGTTGTACTTAGTATAGGGCTAACGAGATCTGTGTAATGTGTCCATGAATATTTATTTATTTATTTATTTATTTATTATTTTTATCTAACCAAGGAGTAAAGGTGCAACTTGTCTAACTAGGTACTTACGAAAAGCAAGGGTAGGTATAAACAAAAACAACAACTTTCCCCGTTCGTAATTGGCCAGGTAGGCGGATAAAAAAATCTATTTATTTTCCTTTTCACAACATAAAGATGATGACATTTTTAATGCAAAGTAGAGTTTAAAAGTGAAAGCCGCGGCCCATTAAACGTCACGATACATTGATCCCGGCCCCGGGAAATGGCGGCGGGAATCCACCGGATTTTCAGCCTTATCTCTAGGGTTATAAGGCCAGACGGGTTAGCGCTATCGCTGGTGTTGGGGTGCGATATATTGCCATAACCGGTAACAGAAATGTAACCACTCCGAAATAATATCGTATTATGGTAAAAGGATTAATGTTAAAAAGTTTGTTTATTTATATTAAAAGAATTGCCCCCGATGTTCAGAATTGACTGACAAGAGCTGGGAAAGTTTAAGTTAATCACAACACCTCACACTAATATTATAAAGGCGAAAGTTTATGGGTGTATATGTTTGTCACTTCTTCACGTCTAATCGGCTGGGGCTTAATAAAATTTGGTATGGAGGTAGCTGACAGCCTTGATTAACACATAGGCTACGTTTTACTGCGGAAAACTATCTTATTCCCATGGGATAATCGATAAACCGAAGCGCTCGTGGCCGAGGTGAACCGAGTTATTGGAATCAATCACTTGAGTTAAGCAACAACAGGCGCGGTCAGGTGCAGGATGGGTGACCGTCCCGTGACTACCGCTAGTGGCATTTTTCCGAGCGCTCCCGTGCTTCGCAAGGCACGTAAAGCCGTTGGTGCCGGCTTTCATGTAATGGCAGTCGTTAAGCCATGTCAGAGGCCTTATGACAACTTCTGACAGTAAGCCCCGCCACTGTCTTACAATCCTCCACCAACCCGGACTTGGCCCCCGTGGTGGAGTATTGCCTAACCTTCCTGCAATGCAGGAAGAGACCCGTGCCCCAGCAGTAGGGACACACAAGGGTTGATAACGATAACGATTCGATAAACCGAGGGTAACACCGCGGGGCACAGCTAGTGAAATATAAATGGTTCAACTCAAGAAGGCCTCTCACGGACCTCTGAACGTATTGGCTCAGTATCATTGCATTCCGATCATTCCGACATGTCGTTTTGTATGGGAATGGCTGTTGAGGAACCCTCTTACAGAGGTAGCTATTCTACCACTCATTACTTACAACTTTTATCATGAGACTCTCAAAAATCGCGAATAATGCAGATTATATACCTACGTCCCACTGTAGGGCACAGGCCTTCTCTCGGAGTTTGGGCTTAATTGCCACGCGTGCCCGTACAAGCGCCGAGGTATCTTCTTGTAGACTTTTAGTCCGGATCTACTTACGGGTGTTGTTATATCGGAAGAGTCCGACCAGCTTAATCATGGTGAGCAGAGACGGAGCTCGCGTCGTCAGTTGCTCGTCTCGTCTCGTCTCAGTGTGAGACCAGCAACTGACGACGCGAACTCCGTCTCTGCTCACCATGATTAAGCTGGTCGGACTCTTCCGATATAACATCTCCCGTAAGTAGATCCGGGCTAAAAGTCTACAATGTGTTGTACTTACGAAAGTTTTAGTTCAAATAAAGGTATCTTCTTTATTTATTTTTCTAAAAGCTTGCCCTCAGGTTCCACCGCGGTTTGGTAATAAATAGCTCTGATGTATCTGAACACCGCAGACGCTCATGTTTCTTCGCGATGTTTTCCTTCGCGTTAGCGAGTGGTATCGCTACTGTCAATTCACAAATGTAGAGGTCGTCATCGTCGTCGTCAGGCTATACTAGTCCACTGCTGGACATAGCCCTCCCCTAAAGAGCGCCACGTGCTATGATAGGGGGTAATGCCCATAATCCCCACGCTGGTAAATGTAGAGGTACGTAACTTAGAAAATAAAGTCAGTGGGTACGTGACGGATTCAAACCCGATCTCCCGAATGAGAAGCCGGCGTTGTACCGCTCTACTACCACCGCTCAGAATTAAATGATTTTTTTAATAGCCTATATACATACTACATTCTATTTATTCTTACTTTTCCAATTTAGTAAACAAGATTCTACCCTTAAACTGTGACTTTTTAGTGCAAAACTGCCATATTTCCTTAGATGAAGTAACCTGGAACACTCTTTTAGATACTCGTAACACGCAGCCAATTTTATAAACATAGTTCATGATAGTTCATGAATTTGCGAGAAAATGTCTAGTTTAGGCATCTAATCTCAATTTTAAGGTTAGAATCTTGTTTAGGTACTAAATTGGACAAGTAAGAATAAATAGACTGTACCTACGTCGCACTGCAGGGCACAGACCTATAATCAGAGAGATAGTATAGGGTTAATTACGACGCATGCCCACCACGGATTGTCAATTTTAAGCGCTGAGGTAAGTGAACACTTCAGACATTGGTTTCCTCACGATGTTTTCCTTCGCCGTCGGTAAAGCTATTGCTACTACTTCACAGAATAGGAACAAATCTAAAATTTATTTTTAAGCGTCTAAAAATACCTTTTTGTTATATTGCTTTTTGTTTAGTCCTCGGCATCCCAAAACTCTGAATCCTTAAGTCCGTTTCACTGGTTTCCTCCACACAGGGTACCCTAGCGAGGGGACCAGGGTTGCACCTACTGATATTACGGGTTTAACTTAGTAGGCCACTAACTCTTATATCAAGGAATCTCCTTGTGGTAATTCGTTTTTTTTTTGCTTAATTTGTAACCGTGTATATAAGGTTATATGTATGTAAGGTTTTTAAAATTGTCCCTAGCACGGGTTAGTGCATTAAATATAACCATGTATATACTAAGAGGCAAGTTGGTACTTTTCGTGATAAACACACTTTACCTGGGTATAAACGAAAATAAGGATTTTTCTTAATGTCTGTCTAGTTGTTCACTGGTCCTAAGCACAGGGTCGCAGGTTTCATTACAAAATTTTATTCAAAAATACCATACAATACCTATGATCAAATTATTATTGACGGATCGTATTTTAAAAAAGAGATTGTTTACTCTCTATTTTTAATCTCTAACACGATATTACATCCCAGATCCTTTAACACATAAACTCACCGATGTAGGTATTCTGTAGAGGGGTAGGCCATCAGAGGGTATCCTTATCTATGAGGTAGGCGAAACTGCCACTTGTCACCATCCTGATACATCACCTGCGCTGATCCGCGTTCATTAGTCGTTGTATGCCCGAACGCCGGTCCGGGTACTTCATAACTTACCCTTTGCTAACACATCCCCTATTTGGTCGTGGTATGTCCAACCAAAAATTACTCAGGAAATATCCCAAAAAAAGGCTCCCAACGAATGTAGAATAAACATGATTTACTGCTAAAGCCGCCATTAGCATTTGGCCCATAAAACTCTTGCTCCAGCGTAAAAGGGCCGCTTTTGGGCGCTATCAAAAAAGTATTATACGATTTATACGTATTACCGCGGCGTAATCCGCGCCGACGCCGCCATTTCAATTACCAGCGACATCCTACACGGACACACCTATTTTATTAAATATCTTTTTACATGGTGTTTCAGATAGGTCCAGTTAAAATTCTACGTAAGGCAAACGACATGTATCTATTACTAGCCGTGCCCCGCGGTTTATTAAGGAAAAAGGTGTGTATTAAATTAACAGTAAAATATATTTTCCCGCAGTAATACCTAGCCATCAGTGTGATGTGATGTGAAGTGTTGTAAGAGCTCGTACTTACTACGGAACATGAAAAAAAAATCAAGTGTTCCATATTATATGTAATTAATAATTACATATAATATGGAACACTTGATTAATTATACATTTTAATACAAAAAATCAAAAGGAAGGTGTTTGAATATCTTTCATTCATGTTTACTTAAATAGTTGCTAATAGTTTGTACCTGTTTCTAATGGCTTCAGTCTCGATGTAGGTAGGTACTTGCATGTTTATGATGACCTCGCCTGGATTGATATTTGCTCTATCCAATGTATGAAAGAGCAGGAGGTGGACGGTAAGAACTCAAATCGAACATACTCGTCATCAGTCGTCATTTTTTACACATCTAGATAAACTCATGCCTGTGTCCCGGACGGGCTAGGCAGAGCCCAGGGTTTGCAATTTGCCGTGATTACAGATTCGACAAAAATTGGTTATAATGGAGTTCCATCAGGGACTTTTTTGTAGATTCAAATCAATTTTATTTCAACGTAAAGAATTTACATTCTGTAAATTCTTTCGTCTACATTCATCTTTATTCCGATCCCTATGTTGAACAAGACAAAAATTATGTTACGCAATTTGAAAAAGAAATCAAACTCATGATTAGCCGTTTAAACACAATATATTATTAAAAAGGAAAACAATACAATATAAGAACAATATTGTGGATCACCTTTACAGAACAAGTACAGGGGCCTCGGCTCTATTGATCTCGGCGGCGGGCTTACCGACAATCGATTATAGACCTTACGGGGTCCGACTAAGGGTCAAGACCGGTGGGAAAACACTTGCACCCTTTTTTACTCATACAAGTTACAAGGTGATATTTTCAAGTCTCTGAAGCTGACACGTCTGTGCTGTATCCAACTCTCAACATATATTAACAGGACTCCAGCGCCATGATTATGCACATTTTCACATGTAAGTATCTGTGTGCAAAAAATGTCGAAATATCTACAGGTCTCTGTCGTACAATTATGTGGCTTAATATCACTGTCCCGTATTCACGGAAATGCACGATGTTTGATATATATTACGCCTCATACCTATACGGCAGAGCTAAGTACACATTTTCGCACACAGTTGTATATGTAAAAAGTTACCTTATCAATAGGCAGTTTCCAAAGTACTTAAGTATTACCCTGCATGATTTATTTGATTTTTGGGTGCAGTAAAGTATTCTCTATCAATCTATAATTTCCTTATGAACATTTTCGTAAGGAAATTATAGATTTATAGATTGTTTACGATGGTCGTCTTCTCCCACCTGGCAGTAAGCCCGCCGCGTCTCCCGCGCTACTAGGGCCAATAAAAACACAACCAGGTCTAGAATGGCTTAACAATTAGTGCTTTAATACAATCTCCGACCTTATTACGATTACAATAGACGTGATTATTAATTGCTTCTCCTCAAACGTGAGTCCTTATACAAAAGTTTGGCTAAACGGACTGGACATCCAAAGCTACGGAAGCGACTCGCTACGAACCTCCTTAATTATAACAAGCTACAAAGCGTATTTACAAAAATAGTATTTTTTTTAATTCTTCGTTTCGAGATCGCGCCCCGCCCCCTCCCATTCTAGACCCAGCGGCGACATTCTAAAACGTACTTTCTTACACACGCAATAATTTCGATCTTTCGTTTAATCCTATGGTCTTACCCGGGGTAGAGAATGGCAAGTGGCTGAATTCTTGTACCACAGATACAGATAGACGACTCTCCATTCCAATGCTGAAAAACCGTAAAACGCATATTTTTGGAATAATGGTAAATGTATTAAAGAAAAAATTCGAAATTTTGTCATGCAACAAAAGTTAATGTTAACATACTTTAACCGGCATTTTTCAGGAATTGACAATGTTAGGAATATAATGTAGGCTGCCAATGTAACGCTCTTCAGAGTCAATTTAAGTAGTCCGCGGCTAGTTTATTCCTTTACCAAAGACAAAAATGTCTCTGAGGTGGAAGGAATGTGAGGAGAAATCGTGATTTCATAAGACCAGTCTATATCTGTGGTTCCACATTTACGTGACCACCAGCCGGTCTCTACGCCGCAATGGAGGCGGTCGGTAGCGGCGCGGACGCAGCGAGGGTCGTCAGTGACGCATCACAAAAAGCTTTTGTCGATTCAGTCGTTTCACAAGCGAATTATCGAATACCGATGGCAACGGCTCGACATCGCCGTCGCTATTAGAGTTAAGGAACTAACAAACTAAAGCGGCCGCGGTCGTGGTCACAGTCGCGATGGCGTTGACTGATGATATTTCGCATAATTTACTGTAGTAGTACTTTTATGGACGGATTCAAACCAACGCATTCTCAACGCGAACGCGTCATTGATTTGTCTGACGTTCAATCAACTAATCGTGTCCATTCCATACAAATACTAGTGAGGTAATCGATCGGATCGCCATAGCGACAGCGACCGCTTTTCATTTGTGAGTTCCTCTAGTAACACAATCGGATTCCCTCAAAGTCGTGTCTCGCCGATAAAACGTTCTCTATTTACATTAATATTTAAAAGTCTTACTTTATAAAGAGCTAACTATAGATAAGTTTAAGGTAACACGGGACAGACAAAGGCCGCTAAGCTGTAGCAACTACGAGTCAGAATGTAAAACACTGCGTCCGCGACGATCGACCGCGATGGACCCCTAGCACGAGCATCCCAAATCTCGACGTCACGATACACTGCAGTGCGTCCCGCTCTAGCTAATTCACCGAGAGGGACAGAAAGGTTAGGTATTCGTGCTAGAGGAGGTTTCATATCACGATGTCCACTACGGCACTTTTATTATTTTTCAACACTGTCAGTAGCGCGATGCAAACTATTATAAATCTTCATAAGTGAAATTGTATTACCTCTAAAATAACAAGACGCTAATTATTAGCACGAAGGGTTGGTCAAGTCGCACTTCCACTGTCTACAATACTTAGAATGCGTGGATTGCCACAAATTTGTACAGTCAAGAACAAAAAACCTGTCGTAACGAAAGTGGGCATTACGCAATCTAATGTACGGAGAATAATAATTATGCTACCGACTGTATTGAAATGAAATAAACGTGACAAAGTGCGATAGTGGGCATCATGCTATGAAACCCTAGAGGAGTGTGCCGCACTCCGGAAACAAGGGCCAAAGTTCGTTCCTCCGTCATTAATTGGCCTACGTCACAAGCACGGGAACCCCGATGGGCGTTGGTCCCGGAGCGAAGCGCATTACTTTAATATATTCAACCACTGACCGAAGCAAACTGTTTCTATACACGAGATAGAGGAGTCTCCTCCCAGCGAGTGAGTCGGCAGCTAACTCTATATCGATATATCTATTACAATACGCATGACAATATACACAACACAACGTCCGTGAGTTCACGTCACTCTATATTATACTACATCGTATTATTATTTTTATTTTAATATATCATTATTTGGAACGTCCTTTGTCGTTGGAACACACTTATTTTCCCATTTGTATTGATTAATAAGTTATTACGCACACTAGTTGCCGTGGGGATATGGGACCGCGCGTGCGGTACGTTCAAGTGGCGCGCTGTGATTGGTGATTTAAACTGACGTCTTCACTTCTGATTGGTCGTTTTTATTGTTATGAAATTATGAGCGTTTTATAATTTCGTTTCGTTGATTAAGGCTGTTTTTATTGTGCGTTTACGTATGTATTAATTTCTTTAAATAAATACTAAAGGTTAGAAATCGTAAGATCAATTAATTTGAGCATTATATACCTAAAAGTACATAAAGCAAATATTAAAACGTACGAATATAAGGTACACTACGCGTCGATTGACTTAACTTTCACCAATCAAGTCGCCATCGTTTCGTACCAAGGCACTCTACGCAACGCAGTGAATTTAATGACATTGAGCCTTATTTCAGCCGCATTAAGAACCGAGCGGAATTCAGGAGTCTTAGAGAGATTCACTCGTCGTTATTTGCAGTTTCAGTAGACGATTGGACAAGGAACTTCGCCCGAAGGACGCCCAGCGTGAGGAATAAAATGCGTTAGTTCGAGCTACTATACAAACAGCACAAACAGCGCTTTAATTCGTAATTGGAGTCCACGATCGGGTAGGCGATCGCTATTACGATGATCGTTGCAGTGCAAGATGGCAATGGATAAGTTCGTGAACGATGGTAAGTTAAATATTAATATCAGCTCTCGTGCAACTGAAACTGTGCACAAGCTGGAGCCGACACAGCCTGAAGCTATAAGAGGAAAATTGACGATATAAGAAGAATTAAACTTTCTGATTCACGATCAACTTGCACGCATTAAAACTAGCTCTCATCGCAACGCTAGATAACCCAGTCCAACATATTCCGGACGTTCACATCGGTGCTCGGTGGCTCGGAACTAAACACAACGCACTGCAAGGCGATCGCTAACTTCCTCTGGAATTGAGGTCGCATTGGCGACGAGGCGGGCGGAGAACATGAGACGCACCTTAAACCCCAGCCAGGTCCTTCGGACGCCCCGGGGGCTGAAACTTCGACGCGGCGCAGCCGAACGGGCGCACCTTAAGGGCGCGTGTCGACGAGACGGTTTCTGCCCGGCACGGCGCCGGCCCGGCGTCGGGCCGGTACCAGTTATGTATAAAGCTCCATACAAGTGTGCACATGCACCGGTGCTAGTGCCGGTCCGGTTCGGAGCCGTGCCTGGCCGGGCCGGCGCCGTGCCGGGTAGCGTCGACACGTGCCCTAAGAGCGCAGCCGGGTCCTTCGGACGCCCGGGGGCTGAAACATCGACGCGGCGCAGCCGAACGGGCGCACTTTAACCCTTTAGCTGCCAATATTCCAAATAACAATGCCAATACAATGCCAATCCCGAGTAATCTCGGGTTAGGCAGCTAAAGGGTCGCAGCGCAGCCGGGTCCTTCGGACGCCCGGGGGCTGAAACTTCGACGCGGCGCAGCCGAATGGGCGCACTTTAAGAGCGCAGCCGGGTCTCGGGCGTACGGCCGCCCGGCGGCTCGGAGCGGGATGACGCGGTCCTCGGTTGTTGGAACGTGGCGCAGTTTGAAGCGGTCGGCGGCCCCTTAGCGCCGGTCACGTGGCCTGGGGCGCGGGCGCGGGCGGCGCGGGCGGCGTCAGCGGCGCAGCAGCGCGGGCAGGTCCGCGAAGGCGCAGGCGCCCAGGCCGGCGCGCGCCATGCGCCGCAGCAGCTCGCGCGACTGCTCCACGCACGCCTCCACCGGGGAGATCCACTCCATGCCGCTGTTCTCTGCGGGGAGGGGGGAGAGCGACGTTACACACACACACATACACACCCACATACGTTATCAACCCTTATATGTCCCCACTGCTGAGGCACGGGTCTAGACCTAGAACCTAAGATCAGCAACCTAGGACTTCATTCGATGTCCACTAAAAGAGGGCTGTTTTGGCAAAACTGCTTTAAAGTCCTAGGTTAAGTACTATTCTTGGACCTACGTTCTTGATACTAGGCTCTAAAAGAGTTACTATATCTATTAAGATGTATGATGTTCACTTTTCGAAAGACGCGTTATCAATGAAGATATGATTTTATTCACTGGTTACGTTAATTAGCACTGCGGTGCGACTTAATACATCTCGGATAAGCTCTATGTTTGAAACATCCAACCAAATTTGGTTCGATATCAACCCTTGAATGTCCCCACTGCTGAGGCACGGGTCTCTTCCTGCATCACAGGAAGGTTAGGCCATACTCCACCACGGGGGCCAAGTCCGGGTTGGTGGAGGATTGTGAGACAGTGGCGGGCCTCACTGTCAGAAGTTATCAAGCCGCCCGTAAGGCCTCTGACATGGCTTAACGACTGCCATTATATGACAGCCGGCACCAACGGCTTAACGTGCCTTGCGAAGCACGGAAGCGCTCGGAAAAATGCCACTAGCGGTAGTCACGGGACGCTCACCCATCCCGTACCTGACCGCGCCTGTTGTTGCTTAACCAAGTGATTGATTCCAATCACACGGTTCGCCTAGGCCACGAGCGCTTCACCCACATACATGCTCTTTCTTTTTTTCTCATATTACTTAGTTTTAACTTTAATATATTTTTTCTGTATAAGTACAAGTACTGTAAAAGTCTGTTGACCTTGATTATGTAAAATGTGTTTCGGAGGAGCACTGTTTATCCTAAATCCACAGGTTTTTAGCCTTTTTTAGGGAACAGGGTACCACTGCCTTAGTGATAAGGTCACTGTAAAATGTTTTTTAAATAAATTATCTTTATCTTATATTATCTTTGCTTTGAGAGGTCGCCGATACTGTGCGGTGTACATTTGCAGGCATCTGTGTCACGTGATCTAGTGCAGTGTTCCGCAAGCTTATATGTACGTGTTCAGGTGGCACCTATTGAATTTCAAAATTTCAGAGGTATACAATTTTTTTTACTACCTACATCATTTTGTATTCTCGGAAGAATTCAATTTTCTTTATAATACTTCCTTGCAAACCGAAGCAACATTTCTAAACCTATATGCCTAACCTAGGGCTAAAATATGGTACAAAATTGTATTTCCTCTAAAAACTATATTTTAGGAAAACGCAATTGTTATTTCTAGGCACACCTTTTGGTGTCTGCGGTACACCAGTGTGCCGCGGCACACAGTTTGCGGAACACTGACTCTAGTGTACGTCAATAGTAGGTAATTGTTTACCAAGGCAGCAAAAAACGACTTTTAAGACGAGAGTGATTACAGAGTGTAGATAGTGAATACAAAGCGTAGCGAAAGATTCTAGAGTAATAGTCTTAAGTTGAATCCTGATCGTAGCGAGGGATTCAAAGTACTCCACTCGTGCTTAAAATACTCGTAGTGTTACTACTACCGAGGTGAACTCTCATACGTAAGTGTAACATATGAATACGAATGTAACTTACATCCCCGAATTTCGGAAAAAGTATTTTTGTTCTTTGATATCTGAATGCATGCAAATTAAATAAAGTTATTAAACCTGTTTAATTTAACTTCATGGTGCCGAGTTTATCATAGAAACCTAAAAGAACCTTTTGTAATTAGGTGAAAACTCACACTCAGAATCATCATGGAACACTGTTTTTCTAATTTGCTTTTGCGCACGCCATTTGTTTTATTTGGCTCGCGCGCGCTTTTCTTATCAATGATAAGTTATCATACAACCAGCTACTTGTTCAAACACTGCTCGTGAATGAACTCTTTCGTGATTAAAACTTTTACTAGAATTATCTAAATTCCAAATTCAAATTGCGTTTCATCCTTCGAGATCAAAAAGCTATTTTGGTCTCTGTTTCGAGTACTAACTACACGACTCTATTGAACTAAACATTTTAGAGACGCACCCATGGTCATCCCCTCTGAAACACACCAACGCGGTGGCGGTAGCGGTCCATACGTACGTTTATATAAATACTATTGGAGTAAATGACATACGTTTGGACCTCCACCGGCCCCGCCACACTTACAGTCTATTTATTCTTACTTGTCCAATTTAGTAAACAAGATTCTACCCTTAAACTGTGACTTTTTGGTTCAAAACTGCCATATTTCCATAAATGAAGTAACCTGGAACACTCTTTTAGATAACACGCTGCCAATTTTACAAACATAGTTCATGATAGTTCATCAATTAGCGAGAAAAGGTCTAGTTTAGGCATCTAATCTCAATTTTAAGGTTAGAATCTTGTTTACTGAATTGGACAAGTAAGAATAGACTGTCGCGTTCTATCAGACAGAGAACGGTTAAGCGTTCAAGTGGTCCGCGTTCCCGTGTAAGTACATCTATGTAACGTAATACAACACGGAGAAAGCAAAATGGAGCTGTTGACGCTTGAACGCCTGACCGTTCCCTGCGTGCTAGCGCCGTGAGGGCGCCGCAGTGACTCACGCAGAACGCCTAACCACTCTCAATCTATTAGAACCCCCAAAGCGATCAGGCATTCAAGCGTACCGGTTTCCTGCGCCACCTGTTCGAGTACATCTATACACCACCGTAATACAAAGCAAAATGGAGCTGTTGACGCTTGAACGCCTGACCGTGCCCTGCGTGCTAGCGCCCCCTAGCTAGCGCAGTGACTCACGCAGTATGGCGTAGTTGAGCGCGTCGGCCACGGGCTCTCGGCGCACGGCGTGCAGCTGCCAGCCCACCGGGCTGTCCCACGGGTTGCTGTACGCCAGCAGGCTAAACGCGTCCTGCCATACAAATCAGACATCGTACATTGATTATATTATTTTCAATGCACCGACCCGTGCTAAGGACAATTTTAAAAACCTATTTAGAGGCTGACCCCCGGTTTCTCGTACACTAACAAGTCGTTAATCTACTTTGGCCCCAGGTTTCTTTACCTCGATCACTGGCTGTGCGTTGGCCATTTTGCTGCCGGAAATGCCTTGGTGCGCTTCACTTTACCCGTTATCCGCGCCTTTGAAATAACGGGGAGCCGTCCCCGTACGCTAGGCCCCAACTAGCGTACCACACACTGTTCCAATGTCTTTTCACTTTCGATCACGTCGGGGTCACCACTTTGGGGTTGTTAAGGTAATTAGTGTGGATGTGTTGATCACAAATAAATATATCAGAAGGTTGCAATTTAAAGGTTAAAAGTCTGTATTCAATTTAGTACACGTACAATGGTTTACACAGGAGTTTACACACAATCTTAGGTTTTACGTTTTAAACTACGGTACTCTAAAAGGTTTCGGAGGCGACTGCCTCAAAGGGTTTCGGGGGGACGACTGGCTGGACACCAGACGTCCGCGCGTGATCGTTGCGCTATGTTACTTTGTTGCTTCAAATGTTGACTCAGCGTTCCGAGTCCCTACACTACTATTAACAGATGTCAGTGGTCCAAAGTACGTACAAAAAAAAATATTGACAACTGTTAACAGTAGATTAACAGTTTGTTAGTGTACGAGAAACCGGGGGTAAAAAATCCACCCAAGCCGGGATTCGAACCCGCGACCTCTGGCTATCCGTGCCGGCGCTCTTTCCAATTGAGCCAATGGGCGAGTCGAACTTCTTTACAATATTCTATGTATGACGTACGGGCAGCGACATCTGGCTGAAGTAATTTGCATCACTTGCAGCCCCGAGTACCTACTCTGCAGTTAGTACATTGATTTAAACGTAAAGAATAGGCTATTTGACAGTGTAAAGAAAGTATTAATTATATAAATTTGACAAGGTATTTGTAAAAGGCACTACAGCATCCGAATAATCCCTTCACCCATCTAGCGTGAGTGAAAATGCCACTGGACGCTGTATAAATCATATCATTACGTAAATCATCTCATCACAAGGTATTTGAACGCCTCAAACACTAAGGTTTCAATTTCTGCCTGTACGTAATACAGAGAATAGTGTAAAGAGGTTCGAAATTTCACTGATGCCGTGAGTCGCACATTGGCTCAATTGGTAGAGCGCTGGCACGGATAGCCAGAGGTTGCGGGTTCGAATCCCGGCATGGGTGAAATTTTTAGCCTCTAAATAGGTTTTTAAATTTGTTCCTTAGCACGGGTTAGTGCATTAAAAATAAAAATAGTATAGTTATACCACTACTACTACTTCTTCTTACATAGACTATAGGTCTCTTCTATACTCTATGTAAGATTACGTCATTAATTTCCGACTTGGGCTTGCCGAATCCAGTCTTTTCCTGCCACGTTGCCCCTGGTCAGTCATTATTAAGTAAGTATCCACTGAGTTGCGTGACGTCGATTATTACTTTTTTAAGCAACTCCGGATGTCAGATGCATACATTTTTTGATACCTAGGAGTCGTCTAAATGCTTCACTCGATAGATGGAATGCTACGTAAGAGGAGGGCTGGTCGTCGGTCCATCTCGTTAGTTGCCTTCCCGCACTTCTGCAACCGTCTCTAAGTCTCCAGACTCCAGAGAGCACTAACAGACAACGTTTTAAGGGCATCTGCTAAATAAGCACGCGTAGGGGAAGTGCTATCCGACTACCACAAAAACTTTGTAACAGACTGTCAAGACGAATTTGATCGTATCGATGGATTCATAACATAAACTCTGTATCCCGATGGGGTAGACAGAGACCTGGATCTGACACCATAAGTATGGGTTTGTGGCGCCTTACTTCGGGCCTGGCCTTGTGGTGACTTGTTGCTTACCTCGAGCCCATGCTCGAGGTAAGCAACAAGTCACCCAGTGGTGGCTGTCCTCGAGCATGATGGCCTTGTGTTGGCTTGTGGCTTACCTCGAGCGTGGCCCAGTGGTGACTTACCTGGAGCATGATGGCCTTGTGTTGGCTTGTGGCTTACCTCAAGCATGATGGCCGTGTGTTGGCTTGTGGCTTACCTCGAGCATGATGGCCGTGTGTTGGCTTGTGGCTTACCTCGAGCATGATGGCCGTGTGTTGGCTTGTGGCTTACCTCGAGCATGATAGCCGTGTGTTGGCTTGTGGCTTACCTCGAGCATGATGGCCGTGTGTTGGCTTGTGGCTTACCTCGAGCATGATAGCCGTGTGTTGGCTTGTGGCTTACCTCGAGCATGATAGCCGTGTGTTGGCTTGTGGCTTACCTCGAGCATGATGGCCGTGTGTTGGCTTGTGGCTTACCTCGAGCATGATGGCCGTGTGTTGGCTTGTGGCTTACCTCGAGCATGATGGCCGTGTGTTGGCTTGTGGCTTACCTCGAGCATGATGGCCGTGTGTTGGCTTGTGGCTTACCTCGAGCATGATGGCCGTGTGTTGGCTTGTGGCTTACCTCGAGCATGATAGCCGTGTGTTGGCTTGTGGCTTACCTCGAGCATGATGGCCGTGTGTTGGCTTGTGGCTTACCTCGAGCATGATGGCCGTGTGTTGGCTTGTGGCTTACCTCGAGCATGATGGCCGTGTGTTGGCTTGTGGCTTACCTCGAGCATGATGGCCGTGTGTTGGCTTGTGGCTTACCTCGAGCATGATGGCCGTGTGTTGGCTTGTGGCTTACCTCGAGCATGATGGCCGTGTGTTGGCTTGTGGCTTACCTCGAGCATGATAGCCGTGTGTTGGCTTGTGGCTTACCTCGAGCATGATGGCCGTGTGTTGGCTTGTGGCTTACCTCGAGCATGATGGCCGTGTGTTGGCTTGTGGCTTACCTCGAGCATGATAGCCGTGTGTTGGCTTGTGGCTTACCTCGAGCATGATGGCCGTGTGTTGGCTTGTGGCTTACCTCGAGCATGGCCTTGTGGTGCGCGCTGCAGGCGTGGCGCTGGCTCATGGCGTACAGCTCGCGGCCAAACGCCAGCATCCGCTCCACGGACGCGCGCCCGCCGCAGCCCTCCGGCTCTGCGGGCGGGGGGAGGGGGGGCTCAGCGATACTACTAGCCCTGGCTCTAGGGTCGGCGGACTCAAGCACGTAAGTGTCATGTTTTAAGAATGTGAGGAAGTGAAATTTCTCGAAAACAATTTATTACGTTTATTGCAATAACGAAGAGACGTATTATGAAACAAAAGTAGTATACTGCTACTTTAATCACTTACGTTGTAAATAACGAACAATAATTTAATAACAAATTGACTTATGTGCTTTGGTCCGCCGATCCTAGATTTTTTATGACGATTCCATGTACATGACAAAGCGGAGTCTTTCTAGTTGTTGATCTGTAATCGACTTTGCAATGTACATCGAATTCTCATAGTAACCATGAATTGTAGTATTATGAAATAGGGTACATTCACGTAGTGAGACGCTCAAACTTTGGTTTTATTGCGACAAGAATACACTGAAATTCCATGAAATATTAAAAAAATTGCGCGTGACTTGGCTCACGTAAATGATTATTTCTTTAAACATATCATCCCGTTTAGGTGACATTTCAGGACGTCCTTCTTTAGTGCACACCTATTTCTATACATCGGATTTTAAATTGTATAGGTCCTTAGGTTGACTGCCTTATTTATAAAAACGCAATCCCACTCCAAAATTAAACCTTAAAACACTCCAAAAACCCTGTCTTAAAGAGACTGTGGTCAAAATTACTAGTAAAAACGTAAGCAAATAAACTAGCTCTAAGAAGTGCTTTAGAGCAATGTTTTACAAACTTGTTGTGTTTAAGGTACACCATTTGTTTTAATACAATTGTTTTCTCTTTAGAAACATTCAATTTTCTTTATCATACTTTTTTGCAAAACTGTGTCACGGAAGACGTCAAAAAAGCCCTCAATATTTTAGAACTTGTATACCTAACCTTTCTTATTATGTGGCTTTCAGTTTCATGTTACATAGTACGTTGACATTCAGCAAACGAAAATGTAAATTCTTTACGTTGAAATTGAATTGAATAACCTGGATCTAAAAGCGTGCTTCAAGGTGGCGTTTCCTCTGAAAACGGTATTTCAAGCAAACCCAAATATTTTCTTCTAGGCACACCTTCTGATGTCTGCGGTACACAAGTGTGCCGCGGCACACACTTTGCAGAACACTACTTTAGAGGAATCGTGGATTTATAAATAAGAGCATAAGTCTGTGCGTGGTATAAGTTAGTGTTAACCATTTTCCTGGTCAGAAAAATTACTTTGCAACCTGTAAAATGTATCCAAAAATAACTGAATATCTTTTTCATACACCGAATCTATAAATTAAAATGGAATGTGGGCACAGCTGTCTTGTCTTAAGCTTGAGTTTCTCACTACGCAACGCATAATAGGTATGACAAGTTGAATGTGCCTCAAATAACAATGTGAAATAAATGTATAAACAGAAGGGTTGTAGCGATGACACACTCTTCGATACCACGGAATTAGAGTGTTTTTGTGTGTACGAAAACATATTTAATGCCCAGTTCCATACGTAATTATGTCTGTTCTGTTCCATCAGATGTCTATGGAGATTACTGCTATTTGAAGGATTACAGCAATTTTTATGTTTGAAACAGGGGCATAATCTACAAAACACACATAAAAATTTATGATAATTGTAATGTCATGAACAGGATATAATCAAGGCGGGGAAACAACAAAAACAAACTTGCCAATCGTTTTATAGGCTTCGCATGGTGTTACCAAACGTTTGTTGGATTCAGAATCTTCGGCGATACCACGCAATGAAACCCCATATCATAATATGATACTGTAAACATACTTGCATAAAATAGTGTATATGAATACAGTTATTTTGATAATTAAATATTATGTTTGGGATACAATATTGTAACAAGCAGCCAAGTATTTCAAAGAATACACTGTGCATGCAGATGTTTGTTTCAGTCATGCCGCCTTTTCTTTACGCTTTGATTCACCCAATATCAAGGCTTCTAAATTGATATTTTGTTCTATATTATGCAACTTATAAAACTTACAAATTTTACATAATATGCACTATCTACATATCTTCAATGGTAATGTAAAATTACTATACTTATGTTCTGACTGACACCATATAAAATGTAAAATTACTATACCTATGTTCTGACTGACACCATATAAAAGTGTTGGTATAAAACCTGAATTCAATGATTATATACAAGGTTACTATTCCAAGTCGTGCAAAGGAAAACCGACGAACAAAACATGCAAAATAGTGCACAAAACAATACTTACTTTGACTACCAGCTAGCTAGATCAGGATATCAGTGAAGCGAGCCAAATTGGACAGAAAAACCAAACGATTTAAGCTAATAAAAGTTAGTTTTCTACAAAAGGAGCTGAAAAGTTAAGGATTTTTTTACTCTCTAGTAAACCAAGGCGTGATTGTTAACGCTGTAGAAATCAAATGTCAGTGATATCGATTCCATCGTCTTCACTTAAAAGTCTTAACATTCTCATGGATCGAACTCACCAGTGAACAAACAAAAGGAAGAAAATTCGGCGTTATCGTGGAGTAGAGAAGCGATGGTGTAGGTCAATGTAAATTGCTGCCAGGTAGAGATGAGTCACTTCATAAACACGCGCCCTTTCAGTTTTCTTTTCATGATAAACGTTTGTTATAGACTGTTTTATTCTTGTAAACCTGTTGGAACAAGTTCCGCGATACAGAGACTGGGAAGGCGAGTTGATAAAGTGTCTCGCGGTCTCGTCACCGCCGCGCTCTGAGACTAACAACTGATTGTCGATGTTTTTATGACATGTTATATTTAGGACTCGTCCAGTAATTACGTGAGGTATTTTTCCACAAACTGTGACGCGATTTAGCTAGTTGTGTTTTGCGATAGAACAAAGACAAAGCAAAAATATACCCACTTAAAAATATACTTCGAATATTAATTGAAACCCTCAATTAAATTTGGTGATATTTTGCCATCTCCTTCTTAATTAACTATTTTTCGTGTGAAGAAATAGGGGAGATGTAGGCAATCAGAGTCAGTTGGCAATGGTGATCACCTAAAAATACCAAAAACCGAACGCTACCGAATGGTATCAATATAATAATACGTTAGCTACACGCCATTCCCGTGTACTGGCAATGACTCACTGAGTTCGCGTGACACGCTGGAGAACAACGAAAGTGGGAAGATTTCGCGCCAATTTGATCTAATTTTACGAGTTGTTAAAACCGAAGGTATGTTGTGAATTACTAAACTTTTACTTCTGTACTTGTGGTATGTAGTAATCGTGACATGTTAAACTGATAATCAAATCTCAGATTAATAAAATATTATAAACGATCCCCATTACCTACATCTCCCCTATATTTTATGGGCTGGGGCTAAGAACTTCACATGATTAAAGGACAATCCATCAGTATGAATCTTTGTAATACCTCGTAAAATACAACACGATTGCTTCTGGAGCTGCCTGAACTCAATTTTTTTTCAATCAACACATGAGTTTATAGTATTTCTTAATGAATCGGGATACTCATACATAGTTATAGGGTTTAAGACAGGTCTAATCGCGATTATTTAATAGGCAAAATGTAATTATCCTAATTCTCGAAGTCAACGACAATCGCGATTAGCCCGTTTGATGTATATACGTAAGTCTATATACCTAGTTACATATTAAAAATGTCTATTATGTAAAACGTAATTATTTTAAGTCCCGACGTTTCGGCAACGTTGCAATACCGTTTAATATATAACTATGTTCTAATAGCGCTAATCGATGTGGTAAAACGTAATTACCTTAATTCCCGACATTTTGGCAACGCGGCAGTCCCATTTAATACAACAACATTTACATACAGGCACATACATTGCCTCTGGCCCCACACTAGGACACCCTGTGCTATGGGAACCAGAAACAGCGACATCACAAACATGTAAACATCCAAGACCTGAGGTTTTTTTGTCCCCAGCCGAGGTTCAAACCCGGGACCTCTCGCATGGTAGGCAGATGCGCTACCGCTGCGCCACAAAGGTCGTCAAATAGACAACTATGTACGAGCATCGCAAGTCATTTAGAAATACTATCGTAAAACCGCTATGACTTTATATTTCAGCGATCATTAAAACTTCAATCATGGTCACACGAGTTCATGTTCGACGTGCAAAAAATTGGTCTCAGAGGTATCAGCAGCCCGGAAGACCTTTCACGTGTATTCAACAGTTCAAAAACATGCCAACAGCGTCCAGCAGAGCCCAAACATTGGCGCTAGGTTTCGCAGAGCGCGGCTGGGTGTAAGGCGTATACGCACCGTAGTAGGGCGGCAGTAGCGCGTCCAGGCAGGCCGTGACGCCCGGCATGCCCTTCACCGGCGCACCTACAACCGCAGCACAGCTCACTGCGCGCCCGCGCCCTCCGCCGCACCCGCCCACGTCCGCGACAGTACCTAGCGACAGGCCGGACGCGACCGAGCGACGCCCCACTGTCAGCCCACGCTCGTCTACGAGGCTTCCCCAAGACTCAACCAATATCCCACGGATCCCTGATCACTGCTCTTAGTTATTTATTTATGTGTTGTGTTTTTTATTTTATCAATTATAGACCCTAAATATTTAAATAATTATATCCTGTGCAGATTATTATTATTATTCTTTATTTGAAAATCTAAAGTAATGAGAGAAAGGGAGAGAAACAGAGAAATAGTTTATTTGCTAATGAAATTCATTCTTCTTCGTGTCTATAGCAAAACGATTTTCATCAACTTCTTTACTAAGAAGTTACGGCCTAGAACTTTGTGATCTCAGTTGCAATCATTAGGTCTCCTGAGTGCAGGTTTTAGGGTACGCAGAGCACGATAAAATATGGTCTGCCGTCTGAGAAGTAGCGCACAGACAGATATTCATTACATATTTGCAGAACAGAATACAGGTCCTGGTTCAATCATAATCAGAGGGTGTCAATCCACTCTCAAGATTAGCTACTGAGCCCGATCTCTTCCCTTCTAGTCACTGCCCCCCGCTTTGCGAATGTCGTCGCTCCACCTGGTCATAGGGCGTCCCACGCTGCATTTGCAGTGGTCTCCACTCTAGAACCAGTCTCCCCCAACGGTTATCGGTCCTGCGGCAGATATGACCTGCCCACTGCCACTTCACATTATTTCTGTAGCAAATCACTTCCTTTTGAATTTGATCCCGCGGAGGTCTGGTTATAGTGGTCGTTTACTTTGGTCGGCCCCGTTTGCCGCATCCGTCGCTTGGAAATCAGTCAGTGGCTATCTTACCCTATCTTTCCGGGTTCATACAGATTAGGTAACTAGCCCAATTCCATTTATGTAAGGCAAAAGGATTTTTTATATTCCACCGATTATCATCATCAACGTGGTAGTCTGCGTAGGTTAATAGCAGAAGGGCGCAATACCTGACGTCGCAAAGTAACTAGTCGCCACAAGGTATTTAGGGAAATAATTGGGAAGTAAAACCGCTATAACCATTGAATATCGTTCATCATTTTTGACTTAAGCTCATTTGTGATACCTGCTCAAAATTAGTTTTATTTGCATTTGTATATGGGTCCATACGCACTAAAAAACAACTATTGTTCTTGAACTTCTGAATTGAATTGAATTTAAGTAAAAATAAAATAATAAAGGAAAATAAAAAAATTATAACAATAAATGTGGAGTTTTGTTAGCTCCCTCCCTCTCCACAATTAATTGTCGAACTAATAAGTATCACGGTAATTAAGAATATATTTGATTTTTTAATTTGAACTGGAATCTGGTATCTGCATACGATTCCAAATATTATGTTGAAGTGAATCCTGTGTCTCAAGTTGAGTCTTGGAGTACGTAGGCTGACTATAAGGTAAAATGTATCGTCTGGCATTCTGTCACTATTTACTTCACAAAGACGCAGTACAAGTGCTCAGGTATGACCACGTTCGAAGCGAAACGTTTCTATCTACTTGTACCATTAACACTGAACCTTTGAATATTGCCTAACTTATGAAACTCTTTGTAATAATTTTTGCCTTACGAGTAAAGTGAATATAAGATTGCGTTTCTGACAGAAAAGAAAACACTGGCAATATATTACAATAAATAATCTTTAACGGTCCAAGTAGATGAAACCCTTTCAGCATCGAAGTGCTCTGATCAGAGCGCAAATCTTGCGCCAACTATAGCCCAGTTGTATCCCAATCTTGCTCTAGCCAACCCAACGAAACAAAATACTCTCTACGAACCCCTGAACCCTCACAAACTGTCACTGACAAGTGAGTGACAGTGACAGGTTGCCTAGCATGCTGCAAGGTACAAATCGGGACGAATCTGGAATAGGCTATTTGACAGGTTTCTATAAATCAACTCAGATTTTTCGTTGATGTTTTAAAGTGCGCAGAAGATAATAATTTTAAAATCATTCGTGGTTTTTCCAGAAAAAGCAAATATACATTAATTTTTGAAATAATCCGCCAAAATGCTCCTGTGCAATATGGCGTCGCTCAGGAATTAGTGACGTCACTGGATAGTAAACAACAATCAACTCTCGGGTTCTCGGATCGGTATATTTACTGATCCATCATTAACGTAATTTTTTAGATTCGACCAATCCTGGCGGTTTTCGATAAAATTGCTACAGACACAAGATTATAAAGTTTTATACTGTTTTTTTTTTTGCAGAAATGATGCATTTTTCTATCTTATAACTGATACAAATGTATATTATTGAGTATTAAACTTTTATTTCACACTGTCAAATAACATACTTAGCCTAACCGTTTAGTTTTTTTCGAAAAACCATACCGCTTAAAAATTACTGTATGTTTCATGTACTTGTTCAGACAAATATGATATTAGTTAGTGTCCCGATTTGTACCCGCATAAGTACCCGCAGTACATGCGAGCGACAACGTTCGCCAACTCAACGAGAAACGAAACTAAAAGTACGAAAATACAACTGAAATTAAAGAAGTCATGCGACTAGGTGCAGATGAGCGACATGTGAACTACCGAGCTCGGGGGACTATCACTGACTTGCATTGGAGCAAAGCAAGCAACTTTGGCCATGTCAGAGGCCTTACGGGCGGCTTGATAACTTCTGACAGTAAGGCCCGCCACTGTCTTACAATCCTCCACCAACCCGGCCTTGGACCCCGTGGTGGAGTATGGCCTAACCTTCCTGCGATGCAGGAAGAGATCCGTGCCTCAGCAGTGGGGACATACAAGGGTTGATATCGAGCCAAATTTGGTTGGATGTTTAAAACATTAATAGATATAGTAACTCTTTTTAGAGCCTAGTATCAAGAAAGTAGGTCCAAGAATAGTACTTAACCTAGGACTTTAAAACAGTTTTGCCAAAACAGCCCTCTTTTAGCGGACATCGAATGAAGTCCTAGGTTGCTGATCTTAGGTTCTAGACTGTAGGTTTTAAAAATAGTTGTCACAGTTATTAAGATGTATAACGTTAGCTTAAAAAAACGTATTATAAAACAAGTTACTTCGTTTACACCGCTATGCACCGTCTTGTCAAATATTGAAGTCTATGAACTTACATAGACAAAGCAATGAAAGTCTTTATGATTTTTCAACTTAGTGAAAATGTCTACAGTTTGTCAAGGGAATTTCGGCGCGTAGTGTCAGTGGTAGCCCCTCGTGAGTAGATGACTCGTGATATAAGAAGCGAGTTAACGCAGCACACCGATAAAGCTTGGTTTAGTTATGTACACGCTCTATAGTATACTGTAAGCTTTCGCAAACCAAGTTTAAATTTGGTTCACAGAATGTGTTAGGGTATACACTTATGGAGGATTTTGGTACGTTTTGCACCGATTCGTGCCACGATTTTTTCCCTTTCGGTCTTCAAGCTTGCATTGCTTGCAATAGTATAATTTGTTACCTGAAGCAGTTTTCTATTGGGATGAACCGGATCATAATAGTACATTACACAACTAGGGTGGTAATACAAAGAAAGGCCGAGATCGCAGAAGTTTGCGGCCCGAGCTGCAAGCGAGGGACGTAAATATGCGATCGAGAGCTTTCTTTATTACCTCCCGTGTTGTGTACATCTTTTTATGTCTACACTTGGCCAGAAAGCGGCTTTTCCCGTACGCGCCCCGCGTCCCGTATTGCCAGGTGTGGCATAAAATGTTTTAATTCAATAAATAAATTATAGATTTTTCGGTAGCAAAAGCAGGAATATCAATATCCAGCAAATCATAAATAATATGATAAAATATAAATAATGAAAATGTGTGTATCAATGTGTCTACAAAAATATACAAAATAAACATAACGTCACTATGATGATGTGGTGGTGTGCAAATAAATTAACTTACATAAAGTAACGAAATAATAACAACAGTTTACATAAAATAATATTGTACTCAATAAAATGTGGATAGATAGACAATTTTATTTCATGTAGGTATAATACGGAAATTATACGTTTTAAAATAAACTAAGCATAATTCACCCAAGGTATGCTCCAATATAGGGAGAAATATTACTATAGGGAGGACGATAACTTGTGTTAAATAGGTAACGAGATATTAGTTGATTCAGCACATTTTCGATTTAAACTTATAATTTAATAGGGAATTTAAATAACAACAAATAACAATAACAATATCAAGGATTGGCAGTGTGAAGCTAAAATATATAAATGCTGAAAATTTAGCATTTCTGATCGGATGCCAGATTAATATTAATTTATATGATATTTAGAATTAAATTGGGGTCAACTGAGTTTCCACTGTGGTCTATTCGTTGGCTAATAAGCTTTTTTTGACAATGCAACATTTTGTGTTTTATTTTCAGACGAACATTTTTATCGTGTGGTAGAGTAGCACTATCGTACAGCAGAAATACAAGTGAAAAGGTACTAGTTCATATAACGATAAAACTGTTCGTGGCGTCCTCGAGGAGTTAAAGCGGGATTCGAACCCGCTCCTTTATACCTTGCCAGTGTCGCTAGTTTCAGTCATCTTGAGAATGCCGATGACCTACCATTTCATATTAATTTGTTTGTATTATCAATACGCTCAATATATTATTGTGGTTACAAGTCTATCATACACGCGTTGGAAATTACTAATCCGCGGTAGGCATGTGTGGCGATTAAATTCATGTTTTCTATTTGTTACAAGAATAAATACATTTTTATTTTTAATGCACTAACCCGTGCTGAGGACAAATTTAAAAACCTATTTAGAGGCTAAAAATTTCACCCATGCCGGGATTCGAACCCGCAACCTCTGGCTATCCGGGCCAGCGCAATTGCAATCCGCAGCTTAATTGGAAGAGCGCTGGCACGGATAGGCAGAGGTTGCGGGTTCGAATCCCGGCATGGGTGAAATTTTTAGCCTCTAAATAGGTTTTTACATTATTATTGTTCAAATTCAAATATGTTTTACTGAAAGTAGCACAGACACTGAGACGTTCATTAAGATACTCTTTCTGTGCTATTTTGGATTTTTTTTTATAATGTATCCTTCATAACCAGCGTAATAAACGTACTTAACTTTGGCAAACATTCTGTGATAGTTTGAAGACCATCATCGGCATTCTTTTCAATGACATTCACGGGACGCTGAACGCACGTCGTAAATGAATTAAAACCATTTATATAACCCAGTAGCGTGTCTCCTCCAACGCTCCTTTTCAGTACGTACCGTGCGTCCCGTTGTGCGCGTGCGCGTGTGCGTGTGCGTGTGCGTGCGCGTGCGCGCTGGGCTCGGGCTCCATTTCTACGTCGCCGTCAGCGTCTATGTGTGCGGGGGCCCCCGCCGCCCCCGCCGCCCCCGCCGCCGACTCGGTGGCGCCATTGGTGTGCGCGCCGAGTTTCCCGCCATCCGTCCCCCCCTCCCCCGCGCCCGCGTCTTCCTCGTCTGGCGGGGTCTCGGAGACGCCTGGAACGTGACGGTGGGGTCATGAGGTAAGGGAGATTAATAGCACTTCTTTTGGGAGCTCACCTAAAGCGGCCCGAAGAGATGCTGAAAAAGTTAGGCTCAAGGACACTGGATACATTTTTGTCATTTATGATGAAGAAAATTGCTTACTAAACGCAGTTCTTACGTGTACGAGCAGAGGAGAGCTTGCGAAGTCCTGGCTCTGTCGCGCAACAGAAGTTGGCGGTAGCGAAAGCAAAGACGTAATTTTTCTCTTAATGGTGTTCACAGCACGTAATTATATAGTTCTTGCACTTAAAGTTGTATGTGTATATATATAGTGTGTGTGTGCGCACGTGTGTGCGCGTATGTGCGTGCGTGAGAGTGCGTATGTGTCAGAGAGTACAGTACTACACATCATAAAAGTCGGAATCTACGTTTGCGCAGACTAGGAAGAAGTGTAACGAAAGTACCCGAAGCTATAAATACATTTAACATGATCTTTAACCGATACGGTTAAGGTGCAGAATTGATTGCCGCAGCTATACGCTATAGGTAGCGCTACTGTAGCGCTACCTATCTCGCTCACGCTGATATCGCCAAACTAATAGTCACCTGCATCGATGACGTTGAATCAACCTATAGCAACAAAGGCGCGCGGCCTGCCCTAAAATGAAACTATCTGATTGGTCGATCAACTTGCCGCACATCCAAAGTTTGGTCATCTGCGCAGGTACATCCGCGAGACTTATTTCTTGTGTAGCACTGTACGTGTGTGTGAGAGTGCGTGTTTGGTTGTGTGTCCACTCGTACCGTTGGTGTGTTTAAGTCCGTCTGCTGGCGCGTGCGCGGGCGCGGGCGCGCGGCTGGTGTGTGATATCACCGAGGTTGCCACGCCGTTGCCGACCGCAGACTTCTCGCCGCCGCACACCTGCGCAAACCAACGTACAAGCTGAGTGGTTATTGCCACACAAACATTTTTATATGAGCGATACACGACGGGGCCCGTCGTACCTGAATACCTCGTTTCGACCCTATGGGTATTATTCAAAAAAACAATAGGTTCTGGTTTCGTAATTTTATTAGGTAATTTCAATTTTCAACTGGACATTTCGATTTGGGTAGCTTTAACTAATTATTAAAGGGATAAAAAGTACCAAATCCCACGAAACCGACAGTACGTCATCAACTGAGATTCTACGAGCTGTCAATACTATGACTCCATATGTAACTGACGTCATTATTTAACACAATGCCAATAGGCAATCGGATCTCCATGATGCAGCAGAAACTACAGCTCGCGGTCTCTCTCTCTGCGACAGACTGTAGACCCCCACCTCGCAGTCGGAGCCGTTGACCATAGTATCTCCACGAACTGGCGGCAATGCACGGTGGTACCGTAGTAGGTCATAGGACTCGGATGGCAATGACTGAGCTAAGCCATGATATCTGGCTCAGTTACCCTCTAATTGTCATACTACCTGAGGGTATAAAAGGTTTCGCAATCTATTGTTCCCAACATTCCTTTTTCGGCATCCGAAGTGAACACAAGTAATTAGTCATCAACCTGTTATCACCAAGTGCTTTAATTAGCCCAAGACGCGACGCGTGTGTTTAAGTTCCAACTTGTCTGTGACCTGCTATTTTACAATGGAATTTGAAGTCACAGGTATGTATTATTAATTTACTTTACTATTTTGCCTTTTCCTTCTACATTTTTTTTTTAAATAGAGTGCTACGCCAACGTGGCATTTTTTATGTATTTATGTCTGTATATTTTTTACGTTGAAGCTTTTACTTATGTTTGTACCTACTTGTACCATTCAATTTGGTATAGAAATATGGGTTACAATGTCTACTACTAGGCCTCTCCAAATTTAGCTGCGTCATGCTGCGTCTGTAAGGTGCAGCCAGGTGCTACGCCGCGCGCCTGAACGCGTAGCAGGCGCGTAGCACTTGCTACGAAACATGTATCTATTTTGATCCGCTTTTAACGTATTTTTATTTTGTTTTAGGTACTAGTATTAAGTGTTCTTTCAAAAGAATGCTTGTACTAGATACTTGGCTGTCTATTAAAGACAGCAAATCTGAACTGGAGCGTTGGCATCGAGTTTTTCGAGACCTAATACAATTGCTGCCTGATGTTGAGAATTACATTGCTGATGACTTGGAAAAAAGAGTTACTAAAGTTTGTACAAGATTGGTAGCAATTTGGAAGCAAGTCACGCGCAACCATTCTCGCATGGTCTCTAAGTACGGAGACTGGCTGAACGAAATTGAAGTTTGCGTTCTGCCAACTTGTGCAACAGTAGGGAGCCACAACACCCAACGGCCAGCAGCAGAAGCTTCGACAAGCACCCAACAGCACCAGCACAGGAAGGACTTTGAGGAATGTAGCAAGAGATCAAAACGCCGCAGGCTTGCAGAGTTAAGTAAAGTAGACAGTTCTGCGATAAATTCTTTGTTGGACGATTCTAGTCTATCTAACGCCGCTGCATCTTTAAATTTCAGCACTGACGAAGTCTTGTCTCTTATAAATGAGACAAAACTGACTAAACATCAGTATCTTTTGGTGAAAGACTTCGTTAATGCAAAATCACCTAATGCATTACCATCTTATCAAAAAGTGTTAGAAGCTAAGAAGCGGTGCTATCCATCGCAAGAGTTTATCACGGAATCATCTGCTGAAGTAGAATTACAATCATTGTTAGATCATACTGCTTGCCGGATACTAGAATCCCAAAAACCCGTTTTGAATAATATTGACCCTAATAAAGAATTTGTTTTGATTGGAAAATGGGGTTTCGATGGGAGTACGGGGCACAGCGAATATAAACAGATTTTTGGAGATTCTGGTATCGATGATGATGGCAGTATGTTTGTTACTTCATATTGTCCTCTTCAATTGGTTTGTAAGTCCAATACCTCCGACCCAGATCAAATAGTTTGGAAAAATCCGCGCCCTTCTTCCACCAGGTATTGTAGGCCTATTCGATTCCAATTTGCCAAAGAATCCAAAGACCTTTCTGTGCAAGAAGAAGCTTATTTCAAGACTAAAATTGATAGTTTACAACCGACTTCTTTCACTCACGGTGAATATGAAATAAAAGTGCAGCATTCTTTACAATTAACCATGGTTGATGGTAAAGTGTGCAGTGCTCTGAGCGATACATCTTGTAGTAGATGTTATATTTGTGGTTCAACTCCAAAAGAGATGAATGACATTGATAAATCGCTGAGCAAAACTGCAGATAGTGGTACCTATCAATTTGGACTATCTCCTCTTCACTCGTATATCCGATTCTTCGAATATTTAATTCACGTTTCTTATAGATTAGACATAAAGAAATGGCAGGTACGTTCTTCAGACGAAAAAGCTCTTCTTGCACAAAAAAAACAACATGTGCAGCAACAGTTTAGGCAGAAACTTGGTCTAATAGTCGACAAACCGCGAAGTGGAGGAAGTGGCACATCTAACGACGGAAACACTGCCAGAAAGTTTTTTTCTAACTCAGCGGTTTCAGCGGAAATTACTGGATTAGATAAAATCCTTATTGACAGATGTCATAATCTGCTGCAGTGTCTTTCGTCGGGATACAAAATTAATAACGCCACTTTTAAAGAGTATTCTCTAGAAACAGCACGTAAACTTGTTGCTACCTATCCATGGTACAACTTGCCATCGTCTGTACATAAGGTCCTCATTCATGGGTCGGAAGTAATTGAACACGCATTATTGTCAATAGGTGAGCTTTCGGAAGAGGCCGCCGAATCTTGCAATAAATTAATCAAACTCTTCAGGCGTGACAACACGAGGAAAATGTCTCGGGTTGTCACAAACACCGACTTGATACATAGACTTCTCCTTAATTCGGATCCTTATATTTCTAGTTTAAGAAGGTTACCACAGAAGAAGAAGTCTATTCTATCAAAAGAAGTATTAAATTTGTTGTCGGTTTAGGAAAAAATGTAAAAAATAAGATAGGTATTTATGTTATTTTTTACATAACTCCTATTATGTAAATATAATATTTTTTGTCCAATTGTGTGTTTGTACTTAGATGTTAGTTAAGTATTTACTTTATTTGTAATATAAAATGTAAATAGTAAGGTTTAATAGTTATTAAGTTGCAAACCTTCTTTTAAGTGTAATAAAAATGCATAATTTTGTAAATAAAATAAGCTTTTTAAGATTATTTTGTTTTTTTTTTATTGTGTTATGGCTTAAAGTATTACAAAACACCATAATAATAATAATCAGCTATGACAACGACAGTCATTATTATCGCGAAACCCTATGACCGCTACTCTTAGGGCGTGGAACCAGTGTGCAATGTAGCAAAAACCGCAGCTTGCGCCCTCTCTGCGGCCAAGAGAGAGTGGACCCCTACCTCGCAGTCGGAGCCGTTGACCATCTCCACGAACTGACGGCAATGTAGCAAAAACCGCAGCTTGCGCCCTCTCTGCGGCCAAGAGAGAGTGGACCCCTACCTCGCAGTCGGAATCATTGACCATTGAATCTCCACGAACAGGCGGCAATGTAGCAAAAACCGCAGCTCAGGCTCTCTCTGCGGCCAAGAGAGAGTGGACGCCTACCTCGCAGTCGGAGCCGTTGACCATCTCCACGAACTGGCGGCAATGCAGCAGAAACAGCAGCTCGTGCTCTCTCTCCAGCAGACCAGGATGCAGGCGCCGCGTCAGCTCGATGGCCTCGCCGATGCGCCCCGCCAACACCAGCTTTGATATTCCTACGGGGGAAAAACAATTGTTAGTCCAAGTTATCCATTTTTAGGGTTCCCTGCAACAAAAAATTCTCCAAAACGGTTGAGACTGATGATGGCTGAGCACTGCGTTATGCTGGTGGACGAGTGCTGTTCATGTGTCTGGCCGCAGCACTTATGTTTTCCCCTATTATTGTGAGACATTTGACTAATGCTTTGGCATTTAGGGTTGTTAATGGCAATCATGAAATCTTATTAGGTTTACATATGGCAAAAGATGTATTTGGTTTTAAGATGATTTGAGAAAAGATGGTCAGAGTGGAGTTTTTTTTCCGGTGCCTTTTTCTCCACTACAATACGGCCCGAAGGCGGCGGCTTACATTTTACATTGTACATTGACATTCAGCAAACAGAATGTATATTCTTTAAGTTGAAATAAAATGATTTGAATTTTGAATTGAATTTTGAAAAGGAATATTAGAAACCCTAGAGGATCACTTTGTTGTCCGTCCGTCCGTCTGTATGTCTGTCAAGACCTTTTGTCTCGGGAACGCGTGGAGGTATCGAGGCCGAGAAGTGCTCGTGGCCTCAGGGACCGAGTGATTGGCGTCAATCAATAGGGTTAACCAACAACAGGCGTGGTCAACTGGTCAGGTGCTGGATGGTCACCCGACCATACAGTGTAAAATGCTACAAGCGGTAGTCACTGGATGGTCGGGTCGTCCAGTGACTACCGCTAGTAGCATTTTTTCTGAGCGCTCGCTTGCGTGTCGGCATGTTAAGCCGTCGGTGCCGATTGTAATGGCAGTTGTTAAAAACCTATTTAGAGGCTAAGAATCATGCCGGGATTCGAACCCGCAACCTCTGGCTATCCGTGCCAGCGCTCTTCCAATTGAGCCAATGGGCGACTCACCGGCATCAGTGAAATTTCGAACCTCTTTACACTATTCTCTGTATTACGTACAGGCAGCGACATCTGGCTTAAGCAAATTGCATCACTTACAGCCCCGACGTAATACAGATAATAGTGTAAAGAGGTTCGAAATTTCACTGATGCCGGTGAGTCGCCCATAGGCTCAATTTTAAGAGCGCTGGCACGGATAGCCAGAGGTTGCGGGTTCGAATCCCGGCATAGGTGAAATTCTTAGCCTCTAAATAGGTTTTTAAATTTGTCCTTAGCACGGGTTAGTGCATTAAAAATAAAAATAGTATAGGCAGTTGTTAAGCCATGTCAGAGACCTTATGGGCGGGCTCTGGAGAACTTCTGACAGTAAAACCCGTCACTGTGTAACAATCCTCCACCAACCCGGATTTGGACCCGTGGTGGAGTATGGTCTGACCTTTCTGCGCTGCAGAAAGAGACCCGTGCCCAACAGTGGGGACACACAAAGGCTTAATATCAACTCAGAAATATTATTTCTTCACACCGACATGGGATTGTACATCTAAGGATACGGTTTCAGTTCGATACCTCCACGCGTTTCCAAGATAAAGAGACAGACGTACGGATGATCGGACACATAGTAACCCTATGTTTTAATTCCGTTAAGGGTTTTTTTTTCCTTTTGAAGTACGGAACCTAAAAAAAACGAGAAGGTAGTTCTGGCACTTCATCGTGGAGTTGAGAAGCAGGCGTATTAGCGGTACGTACTCTGTCTGTTCTTGATGGAGGCGATGTCCTCCTGTATGGGCTGGCCGGTGGCGCGCGAGAACGCCTGCGCCGCGCCGCAGTAGCCGTGCTGCACCAGGTAGCTCGACACCATCCTGCGGGGGGGACGGTCAGCGGGGGGCACCACTTGACATGAAGCCGGCTCAAGGAGGGTGCATCACTGCCCCACCTGAAGCCGGCTAGAGGCGGGAGCATCATTGCCTCACCTGAGTGCTTAGTGCGAGTTTATTAACTACTCGATCGCGTTAACGTAAACTCATATTTCTATGGCATCGAGGAAGCGCCACCTAGCGACGAGTACGGAAATTAAAATTGCTGAGTGCGAGTTGTAATGGTTTACGTTGAGAAGTGAACACGTTTACCAGCCAAAACACGAATAAACGCGAGTGTGAGTTGTACTGTGACAGCGTTTTGCCAGTTCGAACGGTTAACTTACTCATACTCACTATTCAATGCTCGATTAACGCGGTAGTAACGTTTTTCGATTGGATCTGTCAAACTCGCACTAAGCACTCCGGTTCCAGACGGATTCATAGCTGCCCGAAGCCGGCTAGAGGCGGGAGCATCATTGCCTCACCTGGAGCCGACTGCAGGCGGATTCATCGCTGCCCCACCTGAAGCCGGCTAGAGGCGAGAGAATCATTGCCTCACCTGAAGCCGGATCCAGGCGAATGAATCACTGCCTTACCTGAAGCCGGCTAGAGGCGGGTGCATCTTTGCCTCACCTGGAGCCGGATCCATGCGAATGCATCACTACCTCACATGAAGCCGTCGGGTGGGTGTAACGGATACATCGGATCCAGATGAAGGTAACGAGTAAGGCTACGCAAATGTGTGTGGACAACTAGCACTACCAGTAGCGGTTACGAGGATAAACGCAAACGCAACGCTCGTGGCTTTTTTTAATTAAATTTGCGTTGTACCCGTCGGAAACCCGCTTTAGTTGTTCTCTTCTATTTTTACTCTTTCTATTTTTTTATCGTAGGAAACCAACTACCCAATTATTAAAATAATGAGGATCAACATATAAATGTTCCATGTACTGTCTGAGATATTCAAATACTTCAGCGCTTGCAATTGCAAATCCGTGGTGTGCACATGTGATAATTATCATGTGTGCACACCACTAGTACTCTCTCCGAGAAAGTTCACCAAAACACTAACACTCTCACTCACCGGTGCAGCACGTGCTGCCACTGGCCCTGCTCGGGCGGCACACTCACACTCTCACTCACACTCACCGGTGCAGCACGTGCTGCCACTGGCCCTGCTCGGGCGGCACACTCACACTCTCACTCACACTCACCGGTGCAGCACGTGCTGCCACTGGCCCTGCTCGGGCGGCAGCGGCACGGCGTCCACCGCGAGGCGCGTCCTCGCGCGCAGCTCGCGCAGCATGTCCTCGATGTCGAACACGAAGGGCTGCTGGCCGAAGTTGGCGTCCACCACCTCGCCCGGCGTCTGCAGGCCCACCGTCGGGTACAGGTTCGGCTGGAACCCAGGCCGAACAAGGGAACTTTACAATTATGCTTTTGTCCATTTAAGAATTTTCTAGTGAACTTTCGTTTCGTAATGCCTGCTACAATCGAGAGCGTATCAATATATTTTAATTCGATTCAGTTACACTACGGGCCACTTTGCAACAAGTTTGATAAAAGTATGAAAGAGTTAAGGAGATCAGCTCAGAACAGCTAAGCTCGTGTAATTTTCACCTGGAGTCAATAAAATCTTGTATTCAATAGGGGCAATGTCGAACATTACTAAAAGTAATATATCGACTGTGATCTGAAAATAACTCCAATCTCATATTTGGACCAAACCCTTTTTGCCTTCATTTTGTCATACATCCTCAGATTTACCGAGCTACATCGTTACATTTTATCATATGCTCGAACAAACGCGCGTAAATTGACTTCATTCTACTCCTCTTGTCTATAGAATTGAAAACATGTTTTTGGTCCGTAAAGTTAACAAATTAGATAGGATATATTGCCAAAGAGTCCATATGGAAGGTTCAAGGTCTAGTATTTGTCGAGCCTTTACTCCAAGCATGCACGCAAATTGAACGACAGCGTAGCCCTCTGACGCTTGCTCGATCCATTACTCGGCGCTTGTAAGTACAGCTGCGATCTGCAACGTCGCAACTCACGGCATTTAAATAACACGCGCGTTAAAGATAATATATTGTACGATTTCCTGGTGATATTTCCAGTGGGGAAAAACCCTATCTTTCAAATGGTCGCAAAAGATTTCTCCTTCTTTTGGTGCCATCTCCTATCGACGGTCGGCTATCATTGTACCTTAAATACAATAACAAATTGGCTACAAAATCATAACTTAGAAATTAACTATAAAAAAACTAGAACTCTACAATTTCGGCCTTACAACGGACTGAAATTGGATATAAACTTATCTTTTAATAATATTGAAATAGAACAGGTAGATACATTTAATTTATTAGGCCTAGTCATTGATACAAATCTTAATTGGAAAACCCATATTGAACAAATTAAAAGAAAATTATCCAAATTTACCTATGCTCTTTTCGAATTAAAATGTAGTACCAATATAGAAACAGCCTTAATAGCATACTACGCCTACGCTTACTCCTGGTTAAAATATGGTGTAATGTTATGGGGAAATAGTACTAATGCAAACGAAGTGTTTATTATACAAAAGAAATGCATTAGAATTCTAGCTCAAATAACAAATAAACAAAGTTGCAAACCATACTTCTTAAAATATAAAATTTTAACACTCCCCTCAATCTATATACTTGATATATGTACTTTTGTATACAAAAATCCGCAAATATTTAAGCAAGTTAAAGATATTCACAATATTAATACCCGACATAAAAATAGACTCCTACTCCCTCCTTCGAGACTCAAGATGTTAAACTGTAGCCCATATCACATGTCAGTGAAAATTTTCAATAAACTCCCGCTTGAAATAAAAAATGAAAAAAAATGTATTACATTTATAACCAGGTTAAAAACATTCTTAATAGAAAAATGCTTTTATTCACTGGATGAATTCTTGAATGCTCAGACTTGTACCTAGATGTATAATCTAAATGCTTCGATGTTAGATGTAAGTCTCACCCACTTTGCAATATCCGTAAAGGGTGACTAAGTAATAAGTACCACAAAATGTATACCACCTATCTACACTTAGTCTGCAATAAAAGATTGATTGATTGATTGATTGTAGCGACTTTGTCCCGTGATGATGCGACTCGAAGTTCTATGTTTCTCGTGTTGAACCACTCTTCAAGATTTTGGAGCCACGATGTTTTTCTGCGGTCAGGTCTCCTTCGTCCCTGAATTTTACCTTGTAGAATAAGTTGCAGCAGATTGCAATTGTAACTGCACATGATATGACCCTACACACAAAATAATGTCTCATTCCAAAGGGGAAAACTATACAGGCGTTTCGTATTAAAATGAATAAGGATAGAGAAAGATACGAGTTATGACAGCGTAGACTAAATAATTACAGTGGAAGTAAACGTGTCCAGTCCAATCAGTCAGTCCCTCACAGCAGAAGATAAATGCGTGGGAACTATAACAGAATGGGGTGTAAAGTAATCGCCATCTGGTTCTATCACCAGAAACAAATATTAGTATTTCCAAACCACCCCCTAGAGGGTAATACTAACCGGTAGGCCGCGGAAGGCGATGCCCAGATGGTGTCCGTTCTTTGTGTAGAAGCAGGTGTTGTCTAAGAGGTTGACGCCGCAGCCGATGACGTCACCGGTGGTGAAGGTCGGCCCGTACGGCTGACCCGTGCCCGACGAGCAGAACGAGTGCCCGTCGTCGCCATGGTAACCGTACGAGTGTTTGTCCCAGCCTGGGGGCGGAGGGGCTGACGTTAATACTAGTTTCTGCCCTCGCAGTAGGGAACTTTGGGGGGTGTTGACGATGGGAACATACTTGGGAGAAAGCTGGAATGGATGTTACTTGAGGAGGGTCTGCAGCTCGACGCTGTGATAACACGAGTGCTAGTCACTGCTAGTTTCAAAAATAAAAGTGTTTTTATTCATAGTAACATAGAAACATCGATTTCATGAACGTAACAAGTTAAACTAGATGTCCATTACAAATGGTATATTACTGAAGGTTACTTTGGAAGGAAGGTGATGACAATACTGGGTGGGAGTGAACGAGTGCTTGATTGTCCATCGTAGAGGCAGTGGTCCAGTCTAGAAGGCCAAGAGACTAAATTCTTTCTTCATGTGTCGCTACTTCTGGAGCACAAAAATACAGTTACTAACAAATAACAAGACAATTGGAAAATATTCACGGTTACATTCCTAGTAAATGATGGAAACATGGGCGTATAATACGATCATGCCTATGTTTTCACCATCTTATATTGATTAATCCGAGTACTCGGTTTAGATACATTGTGATACATTGTTTGGCATCTTCTTTAAATCTTTTTAGTAACGCTTTGCTGAAATGACAACCTCGTAAAATCGGTAAAAGCTCGAAAAGATTCAAAAACGGACGTAGTGGCCAAGGACCAGCCCGTGCTCAAAGCAGAGACGTCTTTTGTCAGAGGTCAAACTCCACTTCAGGTACCTAAACCTGTTGAATAAGACTAGCTACTAAGCTATGTTATTATGATCGCGTACTCCGTTTCGTAAGAGGCCATCCACCGGGACCACATGTTAGCGTGTGGCGTTGAATCCATCTTAGAAATTATTATATCCTATGTTCTTCTCCAATGTCCAGTCTATCCAGAGACTATCTGAAAGAGATCACTTTCAGTGATGAGGCAGCTACCTGTACTTTTAGATTGGGAAATATGTGTCATTTGTTTTTTTATGCCATGTAGAATAAAGTGTTCTCTATCTATCTGAATTGAGAATGCAATCAGCCTTTCAAACACAGTTCACACTCAGCTCAGAGTTCCGCCAGCCCGCGCTCACGCAGCCCTCCCCACTAAGCTACGTAGGGTAATAAAAAGCGTGAGACTGACTTGTCTGACCTGGCAAGCGGTTCATGTTGACGCCGTGCGCGGAGAGGCCGATGCCCATGTAGCCGTCGCGGCCTTTGGACACGATCCGCACCTCGAAATAGTAGAGGCCGCACGCGGCGGGGATCGGGTGCGTGGCCCGCACCGACGCCGCGTCCTTGTGGGTCTTGCCATGGCCTGTGGAAATACAGGCTCGGTGAGAGAGTACTGAGAGATCTATAACACAATTATGTTCGATAAGGTAAAAGGTTTACGGATAATGTCTATAAAGGAGGTGTCTTTAAATTGGCTACTCTAAGGTTTGAAAAACTTTTAATAACTGAATCTGAATCTAGAAGATTTTTGTAAGGATCTAGGCACAATTCCGCTGAGCTATTAAGAAATGACACTTCAGTAAAATTAAGCAAGCTTAAGATTAAGATTAGCAAGATTAAGATTTTGTTAATAGTGCAAAGTGCCATAAGACATCATCCCTGATCCCATCGGCTATTTTAGAACTGTTTAACGGAAATTAATTTACTGTATTTTATTATATCTATCTTTTCATAAATAAATAACGGCAATCTAAAGAAGTTTACAAGTATCTCGGAGGCCAAAACTACTCGACCAATGTCGAAAAAATTTTTATCCTTATTTAGACCATAAAATTCCATATTTTTTTCGATGTACATCGAGTAGCCGAGACTACCTTCTAGTTAATCTGTGGGTTCATCGACTTCGCAATGAAGGTACCTACATCGAATTGTCATAGTAAACCATCAATTATAGTTCTATAAAACTGGCGGCCCAAGAAGTTCACAGGATGGACGAAAGCTATTTATTATTACTAAATTCGGCGCGGACGAATCCACGGGCCTAGCTAGTGGGAAATAAAAAAGCGTGCAAACCGTAATGTTGCCACAATGTTTTTGTGAGATGAATACACCTGAGTCTGATAAGTATGGAGTGCTACAGACAAACTCCAAAAAATCTAGTAAGGTCAGATGCCATTATTTATTCACGAGGTTTAACAACCACAGACGTGATTATTCATAATCTTCAAACCAAATATCAATATACAGATCGATAGATAGAATATTTTTTTTTAATTACAGTCGTCGTCAGGCTATACTAGTCCACTGCTGGACATAGCCCTCCCCTAATGAGCGCCATAGCACCCTGTCTTCAGCTTGCCGCATCCAGCATCTTCCTGCAATTTTCCGCAGATCATCATCCCACCTAGTCGGAGTGACAGTAACAGAAATTTAATACAATCATAATATAGTACAGGGCACGGGCCATCTCTCAGAGAGAGAGTATGGGCTTAATTACCACGCGTGCCCACCGCGGATTGGCAGACTTCCGTTTTCCTGAGGTATTTAACACCTCAGACCTCCGGTTTCCCCACAATGTTTTCTTTCACAGTAGTATTGCTACTACTCTTATAACTTCACAAGGTCTGCGCCCCGTAGTGGGACGTTATAGGCTACGTAACAAAAAACACACCACAATTGGAGGACTAGATAAGAAAAAAATAATAGATAGGTAATCGGTGCAATTAAGAAATATAAAACTTTCAGTTGAAAATTTGTACAAGCTTACTAAAACCTAATTAAGTATAGAAATATACATACACAAATTATAAATAATAATATACATACACATACATAATCAAATTATATAAGGGAAGAGGAAATAATATAATATACCAACGTAATATTAAAGTAAATCATCATCAACAGATACAGAATGAATATGAATTGAGCTGTATTAACAATAACACGAGCGGCATATTGTAGAATTAACAAGTGGAATACATAACGTGTCGTTGAAAGAATCACTAATAGAATTAGGTCGCATTAACCGGCTGTGAACTCGCTTGGCAACTGTGGAGCAAACTATATCTTAACAAGAGCGGAAGTAAACTGACAATCGCTTGAGTGGGCTTCTCGTAAAATTGTCTTTGTGTTAACTGCGTATATAGGGTTTGTTTTTCACGTGGTGATTCGCACTCAGTTTCATTTCGTAATTAACCACAAAACTGTAATCATAACGTGTAACTATAGTGGGTTATCACCGCGGCATTCGTGTCAATATCACGACATGTTTGAGATAACAAGAATCATTAAAACTAGACATCGCAGCGTCTTTTCAAGGATATCTGAAAGAAGGCTGAAACAGCTGGCAGAAGGTTGTTTCTTTCAATTTTACGGTTGCCTAGACAACAAAGACCCCTTCTAGATTAAACCCAAGAACTTTCTGGTTAAAACTTCCTTGTTAAACCATGTCCTTTCGTCCGTGCGTCTTTCTATCCATCTGTTTCTCTGTACGCGGCCTATCACAAAGACGATAAGTACTATAAAGGTGAAATTGTGCATAAATATAACTTTACATATTAATAACGCCGACAAAACGGTCTTAGAGCTAAACGGTTTATTGCAGAAACGTGAAACATTTCAGGACAGTTTCATATATAATGAACTTAAAATGAAATCTATCCCGGCTAAGAAGGCTTTGCAAGTGTATTAGGCGTTAAGTAAAACTTCGTACAAATACCACTGAAAATGTTTACATTTAGCGCTTAGCATTGCGTTGTTAAATAAATGTTTATCTATCTAAAATTAGTTTAATAAGGTTGTTAGTTCCATAGAGCAGGTAAAACCCCCTCCTACTATGTCTACTTCGACGGCGCGTGGTCCGACACAAACTGAGGCGGTTTTTCTAGCAAGTGCAGGAAGTACCATCAAATTACTGTCCATTTATTTAGGTAATGAAATAAATGTAAATAATCATGATTAGTCTTTATCCAAATAGACTATAGTTGTAGCTATAACACAATAAATTACCAGTATCGCATCTACAGGATCGCCATATCAAAAACAGTTGACTCTTCAACATTCAAGTCTCCGCATGCCGTGTTGTATTAATTTAATTTTAACACTAATGCTTAAAGTACATCAAAATGAACGCTAAGTGAAAATCGGACTAAGAAATCTTATTTAAATTGGGCGTCACTTAATTAACCAGCCATTTGTAAACAAGGCCACGCATTCGTGCGAATTATACGCAACGGACTCACATACGACAGACATTTGCGAATAAAAATAGCTTGAACACACACGAATTTATCAACGCATGTTGAAAAACAAACACCCGAGGTGAATCTGGTTGGGACTAGTAGAACTTGTAGTAGAGCTACTTTCTTCTATTGAGATAAGTGTGTGAATGTTTTAAAAAATTACACTTCATACTACGATGCGATAGTGAGAATGTGTAGATTCTACAACGCAGTTGTGGTCGTTAGCTCGGAAGTCGATATCTTCAACGCGCATGAATATTGAACTCATAGAGTTGTGTTTTTTTATCCAATATGGACGATTGGCCACGTCCAATCTTCTTCACCTCTAAACGCCCTTTTTCGAACCTATTAACAGTTCCATAAATCTAGATCTTTCAGCGGACATCTTTTTAAAGTTTTCACTTTTCGAAAAACCCATTAAACAAGTTATGATTTTATTTCCATTAGTGGCGCCAATCGCGCCTTAACTGCTTTTCGATAAGTTACAACCACTTGAACTTCTTAGTAACTACAGAATTTGAATCTCTGCTTCAATTCCCAGTGTATCATCATCCATCCTTAGACCGAGCCACTCAACAGCCAGTATTAACGCCTCTACTCAATGCCTCTACATTATGCTATTCCGCAAATAAACAAAATCCCACATCATCTGCCTGTCGCAGTCCTAATCGCAAGTGCCGCGCCAATTTGGGCTCTAACACGTGGGCGGTAAGGCGCTGCGCAGTTGCGAGGAACAATGAAGACGCTTGCGGATCTCATATCGAATAGATGGAACAGTCAGTGGACTGTAGACTCATAAATCTATTTCTACACTAATATTAGGTATGGTGATCACTGTATCTTTATTATTGTGATCAAATTGGTTTCCGCTGTTGATGTCCTAAATAAAATAAGTGCAAATAAATAATTATCTTATCTTAAAATAAACTACAGAGAGGAAAGTTAGTATGTTTGTAAATATTTATGTAGAGGGTTGGATTGTAAAAATTCACGAGTCTTTCATTCTTTCACCAGTGTTTAGAATGGATGTTATAACGTAGTGATACGATGACAATGGCAGTTCATTAAAACGGCTGCAAAATAATTCGAATCTACATTTGTGCTGTTTAATCTATTCCAGGAAGACTTCTCCTGATTCTCGAAATTATGTACTTCAATGAAAGGTTGGCGACAGACCTTTTTATTCTAGAATTTTTCTTTTTTATTGTTTTTAATACATATTTGTCAGTTTTTATATTCAGTTCTAGTTCTTATTATGTCTAGTATAAATAAATAGATGTAGTGTTGCAGATGCAAACTATTATTTAATTTTATAGATAAAAAGTAACGGCGCCTATACGGTGCTCAACAGAAAGCTTCTTGCAAAAGTGCTTTTTCTAACGATGGGAGTTCAAACCGAAACTAATGACAGATATGCCTCTGTATTAAGCGTACCAAATCCTGAGCGATTCCAAAAAAAATAGTATGGAATTTGACAGATTGGAATCGCTCAGGTTTGGTGCCCCTGATCGGGGAGCTTATAGCTATGTCATGCCAATCGATGCCACAAATTATCATCAAGCATGGCTCCTCTCCGAATTTCAGCCAGAATCGTACCTACTGCGCACTCACTACAACACGATCAAAACAACAACGGAAAGAACAGGTTAACGAACCGACACGTGTTTACACGATAACCAGCACTCACACATGGGATACTTCGCTCTTTCGCCAGTGTGAGTCGAGGAGATTGCCACAAAACCGTAACGAAAAAACGTGGCAAGGTCGAGCACCACTCTTTTACCCGTTGCCATAGCGACCGACGCTCGGATGGGTTTGACTCTGTTAGCTTTGTGTTCGACAATTCTGGAGTACGGTTCCGCATCCTTTAACCTTTTAGTGTCATAATGTAGAGGAAGAAAACTCCTAAACAAGATTAAAAAAATACACTAAAAGTTACTCAAAAACAGAATAATTTCAGTCAGATTGCTTTCAAATTTCAAATACGCGCTAGAAAGCTCCATGGTTCGCTAGTTAGTTCTAGTTCTTATATCTATTATGTCAATATTTATTTATAAACAGTTGTAGTGTTGCAGATGAAAGTTTTACTAAATTTTATAGATAGAAAAGTAACGGCGCATATACGGAGCTCAACAGATCGAGAACTGTGGCTAAACTATTATTACTGTACTTATTCCTTCCATCTCTTTCTCGAATGCCGTGGGCCTCAAACCCCGTGGCGCATACAAACACATTAAACGCGCAAAACAAAGATATTTCGCATCCCTAAGACATGCGAGTTTACGAGCCATCGCTCTTTCCAAGTTAATGAAGCTGTTTGTCGCAATATGACACAGAGCTTCAGTATTTGAACTCTCAATGCCTCTAAAAGTTTTAAGCTCACTCAAAATTCCACCTTCTCCAGATAATACTAAAGTAGAAATTGCGGGAGTATACGTCAACCACAAATTAATATTACCAGAAGCACAATACAAGGAGGTATACGCCGATTCTCAGATACAAAACTCATCGTCATCATCGTTATCAGCCCCAAAAGCTGGGTATAAGCCTTTTCTTCAATTGCCACCTCTCACGATCTCTTGCCAGCCACAGCAGGACCCTCCGCCGACTCAACGACATCCTCCGACCATCAGGCCGCTGTTTCGCCCACTAACCGAAACACCTTTCTTTCACACAAATTTATTCATAAGCTGGTACTGATATATCCACAAACGAAATCCGCCAAGCGGCAGAAGATCAATGAAATTAATGGCAACAACATTGTATACATACAATAAAGAATATTCCATCTTCTAGAACAAAATTAATGAGGCGAGGGCCTGTACTGATAAGCAGTGTGTTAATGTGACAGATTAGCACAGGACCGGGAGGAATGGCGCAATAAAAAGGAGGCCTATGCCCAGCAGTGGGTTGATGTGGGCAGATTATAGATAGATAGATATAGATAATGTGGCAAATGTGAGATTCTGGGCGACTTCATTTGGTGGCAGGAGGAGTGTAATCGTTCGTGTAACAACTGCGTAACCGCATTGCGTCAATGGAAGCCTGCGCCGGGAGCGTACACGCGTGACATTGAGCTGGACGAGGCTCAGGGTCACCTTGCGACCGAAAAACATATTTATTTGCTCTGTTGGGGTGAGCCACCGAAGTTCATAAAGTGTCTTCCACTTCTTCGTGCATAATTTGGTGTAAAATCTAAAGGTTAGCGAAGAAAGGTCTGGCGTGAAGGAGGTCAAAGAGTAAACATTCCGAAATGTTTCGTAGATTTGCGGAATTAGGGCCCTCTCTCAGGAAATCAGGATTTTTGGGGTTCCGTACCTCGACAGGAAAAAAACGTAAGTCTTATATGGATTACTTTGTTGTCCGTCCATCTGTCTGTGAATACCTTTATCTTGGAAACACGTGGAGATACGCAGTAGAAACTAAAACCATATACTCAGGTCAAAAACTTGTAACTTAACGTAAAAATAATATACGGCCATTTAAGCCGCAAATTCGTATATTTCGACACTCAAAGGAATCAAAATTTATATAGTAGGTAATTTCCGTTTACGTAGAGCTGTGAAATTTCACAAGTAATATTTTCTTATACTACAAATTCAGGGTAAAATTCTAAAACTGTACCTTTGAAATAAATAGTAAAAAATAGTCTGAAGTTCGCGAAAAGCTACGAAAAAACTACTAGACGTAAGTAAGTACAATTTGTACGGCACCCTCGATGGGAAAGTCCGATTCGCAACTGTCCGATTTTTTATTTGATCAGATTTTCATAAGTTCTGCCGTAAACGCGGTTTTACGCTGTCTCCCACAATTCCGCATAGTTCACAAAACGTCGTCATAAATATCTCACCATCAAAATTTCTGACTTTTCAGATTTCCTGAAATGGATAGTGAACTTGGATAGACTCAGCTTACATCACACAGCGTGGTAATTACAAATAAGATTTATTTATTATTTCATAAAGTTAAAATACAATAGACATACCTAAATTATTTACATAGACATTAAAAAAAATCAGTACAAACATAATCAACATTCACATAAAGCTTCGTCAAAAAGAATGAAATTAAAAGAATGTCAAGGCAATAACAATATCTTTGAAAGCGTCAGAGATATTTCAAATTAAATTCACGAGTTGTTGCGAAATACCTACACCGAACATAGGACAATTTTAATTCAACAAGACTTCCTCGTTCAAACAGGATCAAGAAAATGCTTGCAGCGCTAATTGAACTTGCATGAACAGAAGTGCAAAGGATTCTTTGTCCAAAGGATTAATGCTCGCTATGTAGGCAGAGGTGCTCGACCCTTGAGTTGAAAGCTTTGGAAGTACAGTAGGTTCGCTCCACGTCTTGTTAAAATTTGACAAACATAAGGCAGTCGCGTGCGATGTGCGATGCAAAGTGCGTTATTTATTATTGTTTATAATTTTATCATTAATTATATATTTAATTATATATTTAACGGGTCTAGTCGCGATTGTTTATTAGGTAAAACTGCAAAGCTGCCGAAATGTCGAGAATTGAGGTAATTACATTTTACCTAATAAATAATCGCTAGACCAGTTTAATATAACTGCGCACATGTTGAATCATATATTGGGGAAAAGTGCGAAACGTTCCAAGTACACCTTTGCCAATTCGCGGTGGGGACACGAAACATATGATTATTAATTATACTATTTTTATTTTTAATGCACTAACCCGTGCTAAGGAACAATAAGGATCAATTGGTAGAGCGCTGGCACGGATAGCCAGAGGTTGCGGGTTCGAATCCCGGCATGGGTGAAATTTTTAGCCTCTAAATAGGTTTTTAATTAAGTCCATACTATCTCTGACAGTAAGCTTGTGCCCTGCAGTGGAAAGTATAATTATCCCTTGTTGTTTATAACTTAGAAGCTATGTATATGCAAAAAAGTAAAAGTTAAAAAAGTTTTATTATTATCAATTATGTGTTAACACATTGGTGACAAATAACATTTTCATCACAGAATTAATAAAATGTTTCAATGAATATTTGTTATTATGTTACCCTAACTTGCACACCAGGATTCCCTGTGTTCCCTGTAGTCTCTTCCAATAATGAAACAGAAGACATTTTAGATCTTAACTAAAAGATAAAATTATACAATGCTAATAACGACAACATTATAAAACTATGTATCAACATGTGCGGCTTGAACTCTTCTTCGAATTTTTTTGTTGAAGGTCTTTATAACAGCAAGACTAGAGGTGACCTAAGTTCAGCGGCCATGAGGGCCCGACCTCCGCACGAGGGAAAGGAGAAAAGTCTCGTTCGTTGGCTCTAATGGAGCAATATTGAGAAAGGACAGGTATTGGTCACTTGGTGCGGATTGACATAGGGTAGCGGTGTCGTTAGTCTATTTATTCTTACTTGTCCAATTTAGTAAACAAGATTCTAACCTCAAAATCGACATTGGATGCTAAAACTAGATATTTTCTAGTAAGTTCATGAACTTTGTTTATAAAATTGGCAGCGTGTTACCTAAAATAGTGCTCCTGGTTACTCCGTTTATGGGAATATGACAGTAATCGACTAAATAATCTACTTTACCGGTAGACTCTTGTTTACTACGAGAGTAGTAAAGTAGATTAGTTGTTGTTCTTGTTAAAATAGGCAAGTAAAGATAAATAGACTGTACAAAATTAAATAATGGTCAGTGAGGTGACGGTATATCTATACTTTTGCCAAATGTACTTTGATGAGTCACTGGATAATAAAAAAACGAAGATATTATTTAGATAAGTATGTTTTCACTCGCATATACTTTCGTTTTGATAGAGAAATTCGGCGTAAGCGTTCAAATTTTTAGTGGCCAACTTTAGCAAAAACTAAGCACTGAACTTATTTATCATGTTTTTTCAATAGACAGACATTTTACAAATATCAAAAACAGTTACAAGTTCCATCATTTCTTTAAACACTCCCCAGACTAAAAGGCAGTTTAAGAGTCGGTAACTGCCCAAATAACAAGGGGATCGGTCAGCTTAGGGTGTCACCACGGAGATACCTTTCAAAGGAGATATTTACACAGGCGGGTGTCGTCCCCACGTGAATTTATGTGAACTTTTGCTTGAATCTACGATCGTGGTATCACAATTGCGGGATTTTCTACGCCATTACGAAACACTATTTATAGAAAGATGTTTCCCGAATGACAATAAACCGACCGATCACCTAATCGAATACTTGTTTTATCAGCACCCATTTGCTCGATGATTCGTTTTATGTTATTGTATGTTTGTGTGTGCGACATCGAAATGGCGTAGGAAACCCCAATTGCGTGACAACTTCATAAATTTTCTAGGCAGACTACCCTTGCCGCGGCCAGCTGTCCGCGTAGACTGCAGACGCCATAAAAGAACAAAAACGCCAAGTTCATTTGTTTCATGGGCTTAATGACCCGCGCTAAGCCACTACATTGTGCACTACAAAGCGAACAGCTTCGCGCCGTTAATTCTAAAATTGGATGATACAGCCGAGTGCTCCGAGAGCTTCAGCAGAAGGGAATTTAGTGCAACCGTTCAGACGTTCAGAAGTATTATCAATAAAGAAGAGAAAGCACGCGTCGAGTGCAAGCCTCATAGATATTATACCGTGATCTTATGCCTCGTTTCCCACGGCATTTACCAGGGCTGAGTTTCATGAAACTACAATTCGTAGTTCATTATCCCAGTACGAGGTACATTGTGTAGCAGAAGCTACTTGTGAATCTGTGGGTAAATCAACATTTCGGATAACGAAATTTTTAGCCTCTAAATAGGTTTTTTAATTTGTTCCTTAGCACGGGTTAGTGCATTAAAAATAAAAAAAAATAGTGTAATTATGTGGGTACAGTGATATCGTTCCGATGTTAAACCTAACTGCAAAGTAGGTAGTCGGGGCTGTAAGTAATGCAATTTGCTTAAGTCAGATGTCGCTGCCTGTACGTAATACAGAGAATATTGTAAAGAGGTTCGAAATTTCACTGATGCCGTGAGTCGCCCATTGGCTCAATTGGTAGAGCGCTGGTACGGATAGCCAGAGGTTGCGGGTTCGAATCCCGGCATGGGTGAAAAATTTTTAGCCTCTAAATAGGTTTTTTAATTTGTTCCTTAGCACGGGTTAGTGCATTAAAAATAAAAAAAAAATAGTGTAATCATGTGGGTACAGTGATATCGTTCCGATGTTAAACCTAACTGCAAAGTAGGTAGTCGGGGCTGTAAGTAATGCAATTTGCTTAAGTCAGATGTCGCTGCCTGTACGTAATACAGAGAATATTGTAAAGAGGTTCGAAATTTCACTGATGCCGTGAGTCGCCCATTGGCTCAATTGGTAGAGCGCTGGTACGGATAGCCAGAGGTTGCGGGTTCGAATCCCGGCATGGGTGAAAATTTTTAGCCTCTAAATAGGTTTTTTAAGACCTTCTAGTGCTCACAAGACTAGGCAGCGCATGCAACTGATCACAGTGAGAGCTTCCTTGCATCACGCTTGGCCAGCGGCCAACGCGGCGCACGTCAAACTTTCGGCGCACGATGCACTCCGAGATCTTCCCTGTTCCCCATTTACACACTATCCCTCGCGCTGCAGCCGCCGCTTATTGCACTTTGTATTTCTAGAGATTTGTACTGATAAGTTATGTTTATCATAATTAAATAACAATTGTATAACATTATTTCATTTTAGATTTATGAAATCATGGTTGTAGTTATTTTTTTCTGTTTGCAATAATGTGTTCTAAATTCAAATTCAAATCATTTTATTTCAACGTAAAGAATTTACATTCTGTTTGCTGAATGTCAATGCACAATGTAAAATGTAAGCCGCCGCCTTCGGGCCGCATTGTAGTGGAGAAAAAGGCAGCGAAAAAAAAAACTCCACTCTGACCATCTTTTCTCAAATCTTCTTAAAACCAAATACATCAGTTGCCATTATGTAAACCTAATAAGATTTCATGATCGCCATTAACAACCCTAAATGCCAAAGCATTAGTCAAATGTCTCACAATAATAGGGGAAAACATAAGTGCTGCGGCCAGACACACGAACAGCACCCGTTCACGAGCATAACGCAGTGCTCAGCCATCACCTCTAACTATCCATTAGAGCTCGTGCTAACCAGTCAACTTACGGATCTCGAACAAATATCATCGTTAACCCTGTGAAGGTTTACGTAATGTCTTAATTCCATTCTTGCCTTCGTCTCGAGCGTTAGTTTTCCTGGCACCTATCGGCGGACCATCGTTGCAGATAGCGGCAGTCGGGTAGTCAAACCAAAATGTGAAGATGGTTACACCATCTTACGATGGTGGGTTACTGACATGGTTCTTGGTATGTTCGGTGCGAATTGTGATAGACGACAGCTTTTCAGGACCTCCCGAAAAATTACCCTTAATCCGCCAACGCATTAATGTGCAATTAAACCCGCGGGTTTAGTCGCCAGCTCCCTTCAGGGCCTTATTTCATAGAACCACTAATGCTTAGCGTATCGATGGCAGGCCATCGTGGTGAAAGGATTTACCAATCAGGGTAAGGGACTCGCTGATTGTTGAACAGGGTGTGCCACAATAGAACTTCAATTAATGGTTTACTATGACAATTTGAAGTATATTGCATTACCGATAAAAAGATTAACAAGTAAGAGGACCCGGCTACGCAATGTAGGTAAATCAAAGTGTCATGATAAACTATGCATTGTAGTTGTTCTATGAAACAGTCCTCAGATCGCAGCGGACGACGAGTTAACGAAGCAAACCTATCTTTGGAGCCACTCCAACCTTTGGCCACGTCAAATATTTGACAAAAGTCAAGGCGCGCGCGAGGTCAACCGCCGGCAAACTGAAACTCATTGTTTGTGTTCCGGAGAAGTGTAGAAGACGCTTCGAATAGATGCCTCAAATTCAGAAAGTCAATAATAACTTCCAAACAACACAAATTAATAAATTAAATAACTGCGAATTGTTCAAAAAACAACACCCCCCCACCTCCCACTGCGTTAACAATATTAATATAGTAAAATAGTTTTAATATATTTATATCTCTAGTGTCTGTCTGACAGTTAAAATGAATCGAACGATACCTCAAAGCTCAGCAATGAGTTTACCCATAATTTAAAAAAAATAAAAGGAAAATGAGTGAAAACGAGAAAAAAAGATCTCTTAACTTTTTAAGACCATAACTCCTAGGGGAGCATAGGGCCTTAACCACAGATTTCGACTTCTGACGGTGGTTCGCGGCATTATCCAATTCGGGCCAGCTAGTACCGATCGACTTGGCCTTTGGGTCCGTTGATATTTTCCAGGTGGTTCTTGGCTTCAGTTGCCCAAGAAAAAAAGATCACCCACCACAAATTTGTGTTTTTGCAAAATACGTTGAAATCGGTTGAAAACCTCACTGTACAAACAATCTCCAAGTTGTTCCTTCCGTGCTCTCATCGACAACACAAAAGGAGAGCTTGTTAACTGCCCGAATACTTTTTAATTAAGAAACTTATGTAGCAGTAAGCTACTGCAAGACAAACCGAAACCATGAAAGGCAATGCTAATTAAAAATCTTATGGAGAACATTTCGGCTCTTTGCTCCTCAAGGTAACATGTTTATAACTGGGTGCTTGCTCTCGAAACTATACGGCAACTTTAACTGTATCGAGTACAGTAATGCAGCCTTTATGCGTCGCACAGGCCTTCCCTCGGAGAGAGAGTATCGTCGTAAGCACCACTTGAGCTTGGGCTCAATCAATCACGGCTCTATTGAGTAAGATATTAATAAATAATATATAAGGAGTGAGATGACGTGATGTTTTACCGCGTTGTCGCGATCGAAACAGTGGTCGCGCCCCTCAGGCAGGGCCGCGTTTCATACAACAAGCCATAGTTTAGTTATATATTAAACAGGTCTAATAAAGGTAATTATTACCTTTATTAGACCCACACATATTCACACACACACACAATCTACAAACAAACACACGCACCTTAATCTGAGTGGCTAATAACTGTTTTTTTTTCTCTGATTATTTAATTTTTTGTTTTTCTTGCATGCAAATAATATTGTTATATTGACTGAAAGCCGTCCGCTCAATGTATCTCGACGAAAGTTTGTACGCACATGATTTAGCACCAAACGATTGTAGTCATTTATTTACATGTAAAATTTTGGTGTTGAAAAAAAAACAATTTATTATTATATAATTAAGTACCTTATCATGTTTCGGCAGCGTTGCAGTAGCCGTAGTTTCGGTGTAACCTAATAAATAATCGCGATTAGACCCGTTTAATAACTATAACTATGTACGAGCATCGCGACTCATTATCAAATACTATAATTCATAGTTTAATATACACACACACACACGTTCACACATATACCCCTCCCTCTCCTCGCCTCGTCCACTTCCCAATTACATTAAATTAAAACATTAATATTTAATTTGCTCCACTGCTTGATATTGTATAGTAATATTTACAAGTGAAATCTATTTTTGGCTTTATTGTTACAATAATTGTTTGCAGATATTTTATTGTTATTTTGTGCTGTTGGATTTCTAAATAAAGAATAATAATAATACGACAATTCGATGTAGGTCCGTGTGTAGCCGAGTCTTTCTACATATTATTCTGTGGGTTAATCAAGTTTGCAATGTACAAATAATTGTCACAGTTAACCTTGAAGTGTAATATGGAATAGAGCCCTAGTGTATTACTGTTTAAGGTCCCGTAGTTAACAAGGAAACCCTATAGTTTCGCCATGCCCGACTGTATGTCTGTCTGTCCGCGGCTTAGCTCAAAAACAATTAGTACAAAAAATCTGAGATTTGGCATAAGTATACATAATATTCATATTGACCGACGATAAAACGGTAGAATAAAATCCTTTCGTTCCGCTCTCTTGTGGCTAAACGGTTAATTCCAGAAACGTGAAAAAAATACAGTATACTTAAAAGGAAACCTAACACAACTAAGTAAAACTTGTGATTAGTCAAGTTAAAGAGTAATAGCCGACCGACTAATAAAAGGAAAAATTCCATTGAAAAATACTTTGACTTTGTTAGTTGCATAAAGCTGGTAGTTCTATGGAACCCAATGCTCGTGGCCCGACACGCACTTGGCAGATTCTAATATTATGGAGGAAGTGACGACTGTCGCATTGCAATACTGTGAAGTCGAGAAGATATTTTATCTAGGTTGTTAGGTTTAGTATTGAACGCTGATAAATTTTAACATTTTGGACTTTCAATGGCTGTGACATAGAGTCGACTTTACGAGAGAGCTTTCGAACTGGTGTAGGGTGATAGTTGCTGAGTGCTATGTTACAAAAATAATATTGTTGAACAAGGTGTAAATAAAATAAATAAATATTCATGGACATATTACACAGATCTCGTTAGCCCTATACTAAGTACAACTAAATGACTTGTGTTGTAGGTGCTAACTCGATGATAGATTTAATACAATAAACACATAGATAACATTCAAGACCCGAGACAAACTAGAAAAGTTCGTTTCCTAGTTTGACCCGCCCGGGGATCGAACCCCAGACCTTCGGTTTTACAGTCAGCGTGCCACACCGCTGCGCCACCGAGGCGGTCGTGTAAATGTACAATAATGAAATAATTAGTTACAGCGAACGTCACAAACTCACGACAGCAACGTAGCAACACACACAATATGTACAATAATGTACAATACAATATTACAGTAGAAGCAGCGAAAGTAAAGCGGCATAGGATGGCAAAGAAGTTTACAGAGGTAATAATATAAAGGGCTACGAAGTGCCACCAAGCGAAAAACATAACATTTTCTTTTAAAATATACTTGTCTAAAAGATAAACATGGTTTCATTTATTTTTACAATAATGTAAAAATAAATGAAACCAAAAATGTTTATTAATATACTGTTTTATACTTTAGGAGTAGCTCATAAGTAATAATAATAATAGTGGTGAAAGCTATTTTAAAAAACCTGGAACTCGGGACTTTTGCCGTTTTAGTCCTCTCTAGTCCTGTCTCTGTTCTCTTATCAACATCATCGTACCTAAAATTGTATGCAGTAGGTTTTAAAAAAGCTGCCACTCTCATTGTGATGTACACGTTATTGCAAAAAGGGACCGCAGCGCACGACCGTCAGCACGAGGTGCTATCCTGGTGCTCACTAGCGCCACCACCAATTCAATAAAAAACAAATAATACATATCTAGTTATATTCTCTAGTTTGTCTTGAATGTTATCTATGTATTTATTGTATTAAATCTATCGTCGAGTTGGCACCTATAACACAAGTCATTTAGTTGTACTTAGTATAGGGCTAACTAGATCTGTGTAGGTAATATGTCCATGAATATTTATTTATTTATACACACACACACACACATACATACATACATACATACATACATACATACATACATACATACATACATACATACATACATACATACATACATACATACATACATACATAACCTCACGCCAGTATCCCAGAGAGATAGGCAGAGACCAGGGACTGTCACTTGCCACGATCCTGACAGTCACCTTCGCTTCATCAACGTTCATAAGTCGTTGCATGCACGCACGCTGGTAAAAAACAAACCTTCTTTCATAACGCGTCTTTGAAAAAAGTCAACATCATAAATCTCCATAAATATTGCAGCTCTTTTTAGAATCTACTGAAAAGAATTTAAGCGTCTAAGAATCGAGGAGTTTACAGCATTTTTGCCAAAAAAGGCCGTTCTTAATGGAAATCGAATACAGTCCTTGGTTGCTGATCCTAGGTTCTAGGCTATAAATTCTAAAAAATATTATCACAGTAAAGTTGTTAAGATTTATGTTAACTTTTGGAAACCATCGTATTATAAATTATTTTAATTGGTGGCGCTTGTTAGCACCGGTTAGCGCCTTAACATGTCAATCTGATGTAGTCAGTAGGAACTGGAAGGATATTACCTCTACATACAGTGAAGGCAATGATGACATCTTGCTCCATATTGCTCTACGTAGCAAGCCAAAGCGGGATATGGCTAATTGCCGTAGCAAAGTACAGAAGTTATTAAAACAAGGTGTATGAGGAAATAACTTGAATTATTTACAAACATATAGTTACACAGGAGTATTGTTTAAAAATTTGATAACACTAATTGCGCTTAAAGTAATAATATTACATCCAACGGCGAGTTAATTCTTTACATGATGTAGCATTTAGCATTTAGAATACTCGTACACCTCGGCCTGTAGAGTAGGCTTCGGTTTTCGCCGAAAGCACACGAGTGTAATACTACTTCCTGCTCTGTATTAAACTTTTCTTCACTATTTTGAAAAGTTATGTAAAATTAAGTGTCATATTAGTTCCGATATTTCTATTACACGAATATATCCGATTCTATCCAATAGTAGCAGAGGTATATTCTAAAAGCTAACAGACTGTACATGCGTCTAATCATATATAAGGACAATTTCTTTACTTTTAACGCAATCCCTTCGCTAACCTATTTACATTAAGAAAAAAAAACATTATTTTGTCTATAGCCACTTCATTAGCTAATGAAGTAATAATAATAGTAATTGTCAAAGTGATCTATGGAAAACTACGAGTGTTTTATTAGAATTGACCGCGCCTCGTAAATGCCCTAATGACCTTAGATGACACCCACTCGCTTAGTTATACGATTGGCAGTGTCGTTAACAAATAGGACATTTTGTGTCGAATTATGGGCACCAAATCCTGAGTCATTCCAATCGCTTAACTGTCAAAATCCATACTAATTTGACGCTCCGCCCTCCACCAGATGGTCTGACGACCTGGGAGCGATTCTCGCCCATACGGATTGAAAGCGTAGACGTAAAATATACGAAGAATCAGACATTTGTCGCATAAAAATCAGTTTCATGTATTCTCACAGTCGTATGCGCAGATTCGCTAATAATTTTCGCTCGCTTCGAGGTGTCATAATATATGACGCATGTTAATTACCATGCGGCTGTTTATGTAGAATTCAAATCATACATACGCCTTGGAGTCGTATACGCATTATTTGCTAATGAAGGGAGAATTGGCTCCTGGTTACGGTGGCGGGGAGTCACTGGATGCGGGTGGCACAAGACCGTGAAGCTTGGAAAACCATGAGGGAAGCCATGTCCTACAGCGGGCGTCATGGCCGTTGATGATGACAGTAATGACAGTTGAAACCGCTCAGGATTTGGTGCGCGTAGCTGATCTTCTGTGATTCGGCTGATGCTCTCATTGTTGTTGTCCACAGCATGAGATTTGGAACTGTTACCGTTAGAGGAAGTCCACACGCTGGTCGTTGAAATAGTTCAAGTTCTAGACAAGAGTCATTAATTCTTGTTGTTGTTTCTTACTAACATTATGTTTAAGTTTTCTAATGAAAATGCACAATTTTATTACATTAGCACTGAATCCCTTTTGCGTTAGGGGAAGACATGTGTCCAAAAGAGAGTTATTATTTACTACAGATCTTGTTCTAATGGTGCACCGCTTCACATAAACTTTGTTTTTTGCATCTACGTAATGAGATGATTTTCAAAGTTACGTCTGTGAATTTTATTCGTAGTAGCAATACCACAGGCTAACGTTGTAGGAAAACATCGCGAGGAAACCCGCGTCTGGGTTGGCCCGGCACGTACTACGCACTGACAGCTTGATATAGGCTTCTCATAAATCACGCTTTCTGTGCCCTAACTTCTTCCAGAAGCTGCCAGTCATAGCGTGACGATAAGGATCATTACAGCAGCGATTTCTGAAGTGGATTCCGCGGAATTGAAGTGATCCTTGGATAAGTCATAGGGGTCCCGCGACTGGTATTTGTCACAGAATCGATGGATTATTTTGATTGATTGATAAATAAGCCCACATACAAGGACCTTCACAAGCTTTTAAGTGAAGTCAAATAGTGATTTGATAAGCGGTTTGGCGAAATAAACGAGGCGTATTAGTGTTCCGTAGCTTAGGACGTTTAGGATAGCATTAAATAATCTACGTTACGTTGGTTAGCGACGGTCACAGCTAGTCTAGATCAGACGTACGATACATCCAGAGGCGTAAGTGGAGGTAGGGCAGGTGCGGGCGGCGGCCGGGGCCCTGAGTGCCACCTTGACAACAAATAGAAAACATCCATATCCATTAAGGCGAAATCAGACGGTTCACTCTGATGAACATTCATTTTCCTTTCATTCACATGAGAATCACATTAAAATGTCAGAGGTAAGGTTCACTTTTAGATCTGTTTGAAAAACATTTTTTTGTCTCACTCACATAATATTTACACACTTATTTATGTAGTTATACATTTTTCCTCTTCTTCACGTTATCTCAGTTTAAACAGCCTCTGCTAAGATGAGGCTGGAAGATATCTCTTTTTTAGAGATACGTTCGGCCTTGTAACAAATTTATGTAATAATGGTTTGTAAAGATTATATATACCTACATATTGATTGCCGTTGTATATCGTGTGAGCGAGATGCAAATAATTGCTCAATCAATTTCTTTAATTGACAGACAAATACGGGGCAAAATGTATTGACTTAATTCAAATTAATGTACATTCATTCTTCGTTTAGACGTTTCACTATTCTTTCATTGTGAAAAATGAGATGCTAACCGTGCCAGCGCTCTCCCAACTGAGCTATTGGGCGACTAACTGGCATCAGTGAAATTTCGAACCTCTTTACAATACTCTGTATTACGTACAGGCAGCAACATCTGGCTGAAGTAATTTGCATTACTTGCAGCGACAAATGAACGAAAAGTGAACCGTCTGGTATCGCTTGTTGTTAACCAGAAGCGCTGGCTCCACAGCTGCTCTCTACATAGGCTTCTGGCTGCTTAGGACACGTATTTGCAGACGCAGCACGACATTTCTATCGAGGTTGTACCGTTAAACCGCAACACTAGTATTATAAAGACGAAAGTTTGTGAGTATGTATGTTTGTTACTTATTCACGTCTAAACAGCTAGAGCGATAAAAAAAATGGTACGGAGTTATCTTATTCCCATGGGAAAAATCGATAAACCGCGGGTAACACCGAGGGGCACAACTAGTACTAAATATAGACAGGGAGAGTCACGGTCAAAATCGGTACTCGATGCTCGGTCACCCGTGGTTGTGATAGTATAGCGCGCAATTCACCCAGTGAGAGATTTCTCTGCCTCACTCTCTCTGTCTCTGAGACTATCTCTCTCTCTATGATCATAGATCGTTTGCTGATGCAATTTTTAAGGCCGCCGTCTGTACTCTTAGATTATGAAATATTCGTGTAACTTGTTTTTTATGTACAACTAACTGCGCCCCGCGGTGTTACCCGCGGTTTATCGATTTTCCCGTGGGAACAAGATATTTTCCCGCAGTAAAACGTAGCCTACGTGTTAATCCAGGGTGTCAGCTAACTCTATACCAAATTTTATTAAAATCTCTCCAGCCTTTTAGACGTGAACAAGTAAGAAACATACACACTCACAAACTTTCGCCTATATAATATTAGTATGATGTGATATGATAAAGCGTTCTCTATGCCTATTTATCTTATCAAAGTATTAGAAAACGGCAAACTCTGCTTAACAGTTGAGTTATCCCGTGCTGATCTGTCTAACAGAAGGGCGCTGTAATGTATAATAAATATGCCGAAATCGTGCTTCACGCAAAGGTAAATTACTAATTTCATCAGTTATCAGAGGAAGTGCCGAGATTCGGAAATGTGTAGGTACACTTGAGCGCGAGTTTATTGGTGCACTGAAACGACTAGGGTTAAATTATTAAAACATGCATAGGTAAACCTATGTTATGCTTGCAGAAACTAGGTCTTGGTTACCCCTTAAAGAAACAATTACATAAAGGCTTACCAAAGAAACATAGCACCACAATACTATCTAATTCAAATGTCTAGACAGATGCATGTCCCAAGATAATTCAAAAAGTCAAAGGTCTAATGAAGCAAAGTCGTAAAAGATATTTTGTAACACATTGCTTAGCAGTAAAAGTACAAAGGAAATAAAACAAAAGTAAGTATAGCTCAGACAGCTAAAGAGCGAAAAGGCTGACACAACGACCAGTAAAGCAAGAAAGAGTAAGAAGCACTTTTTAAGTTGTATTTCTATTCTAACTCCAATTGAGTTCTTAAAGGCCTCGGAACATATTTAAATATGTTTATAAATTAGTCACCTTCAACTTGGTAAATTTTAGAGCACTGGGGCAGACCCAAACATTGTCATGTTTAAGATACCTAGACTTCTTTTGTGGCGTGTATTAAGTCGTAAATAAGTGTCGCCCTAAACAAGGATATCTGAAGGTGAGTAATAAAAGTGCGCGTTTTGCCATTCGACCGTGAAAAGAAAAGTCATAAAGACGTCAGACTCGGAGAAGGAAGGTGAAGACGATTCTTAACAATACACACAATGCATCACAACCAATGGCACGGAGATAGTTAAAGAAAGCTCGGCAACGGCTGATATACATGGCCATTTACAGGATCTGGTATGATGAATAGGCTTCGTGATAGGTTTCTAAAAACCATCTTACATTTTTCGTTGGTGTTTAATAAGTGCTCAGAAACCCTTTTTTTAAACCCGCCAAAACGCTCTTCAGCAATATGGCATCGCACCGGAATTAGGGACGCATTGGTCAGTACACACAAATGTCAAGTCAATTCTCGGGTTCTTGGATCACTATATTTACTGACCGACGTATCCCGACCGTTTCGATAAAATACAAGATTATCAAGTTTCATCCTGTTTTAATTATTTATTATGTTAGAATGACTTAAATCGGTATTAAAACTCATAACTGATACATGTGTATATAAATAATACTTTTTTTTTCACACTTTCAAATAGCCTATTGTTGTGGTAATGGTTGAACTAGCCCCAGTAACGCTTCAGAGCTAGAGAATTGTATACTGACATTTGTGTTGCTAAGCCACTCTCCATTTCGGTGTGTGGTAAGTCGTGTAAGTAGGGATGGAGGCTGGCTTCTATATTATCTGTACTAAGCCGATAGTTTCCGTTCGAGCGCGCCTTCACTACGTGTGACTGCCTACACCCCCGCACAGCCTCGGCCAGAGTCGCGTCAATGTGACACACAAAAACTCACTACTTTCACAAAAATTGAAAATTATTTAATAATAATAAAAATAACTTCCACACAACACAATCACCTGTCCTGATCCCAAACTAGGATACCCTGTGTTTTGGACCACGTAAGGACACCACATAGAAACCATAAACATCTAACCACACTAATGGAAGCTGGCAAATTGAATTTTAATCATATTGATTAGGATTGTCTAACATTTCTAAAATTCCGTCCTCACGGCTGATGTAATATGGAGTATATTCTTACAGCTCCATTATGAGCTACTGGAGCTGTAAGAATAAATAAACAATCCAGGAAGCAAAATAATTAAAATCGATACTAATGAAGACAATAAAATGCAACTATAGTTATTACACAAACACTTTTGTAATAACAAAGGTACGGAACATTAACGAAAGATTACCGAGTCCTGGTGGTCTCTAGGACCAAGTAATTGTTTGAGCATAGAATTCACTAGAATAATGACGCAGTGGCACTGTAGAGCCGAGTTGCCAAGCCGACGCGACCTTGCCCCGCACTAGCGATTAGCTTCAAATTCAATTACACTTCCACTTGCAACGCTTATTTGATTCAACACACAATTCGCTTTTGAGGTCTTCAAATACTTGCCAAAGATATTTGCCAAGTCTTTAACGACGTAAAGCGTGCATATTTATGTCCAATTCCACCGTGGAAAACTTTTATATGTTTGTAATTTCAGTAAAATGAAGACCCTCACGACGCGAAGACAAAGTCGATGCTAAAGACCGAAAAGAACACGAATAAAAACACATACCTACATAACTTTTCAGAAATAAAATGACAAGAGAATCATTCAAGTGTGTATTATAATATGAGACATCGTCAAAGATCAATGTACCTGATGGCTGTCACGAACGCGGAAGTCAAAGAAATAATAAACAATAGTGAATATAATTCGCTACCAACGAGTGCTAGGATCCGCTCCTTGCACATCCAAGCATGGCGACTATAGTGAGATAGGCGGCGCTCGTTGAACCGTCATATGTCGCGTTCAAACCGACAGAAACAAGCCCTACAGGCATTTAAATTCGATGTAGGTATCGAAGAAGTATAGTTTGGAGTCAATGCCAAACAAGAGCAGCACATGCATTTTAGGCACCGACTCCAAAATTATTTCTACAACAGCTACATCGAATTTTAAAGGTCATCTTCGTTAAAATCACTGCTTTATTATTTTTAGTATTACAGTGTTTACAAGTCGATGTATATTTAGAAAAAAACATGTTTTTGTGAATATCACTCCATATTCATATCTGGAAGAAATTGCTCTACGCATTAGCCGGCCGCCAATTTTACTGTATCTTTCTAATTATTTTATTAGTGTTTTTTCCCGGTGTACAATAAAGAATATACTTATCTTATCATATCACTACGACTCAGCCAAATTGCTTTTTCCGAATGTAAATGCACGAATCACTTCAAAAACACCCAAATCGCTTCAAGTGCCGATGCCTTTGAAATTTCAAGAATTCCCCCGGTTTCTCCAGGACCCATCATCAGACCCTGACTTTGTGACTAATTGTGAAGTGTAACTTTTCAAACAAAAAAAGAATTTTCCAAATCGGTCCACGTGTCTTTGACTGTGATTAATCGGGGAACTACTTTTTTTAAAGTGCGTTGATTAGTTGAGGAAAAAGTTTCGTTAGTTTCGGGAACAAATCGTGATAATGAAAACAAGCGAGGCTCTCCGAAACAACAGCGCTATACTACAACAAGTTAACTCTGGTTTCGTCTCATCTCTCCTACAATTCGTTTTTACGCTGTATACATCACGATAAGTAGGTTCAGGGGATTTTTTTTAGACGAGCAACAACTTCTGCTCATGTATATTTCTGTCTTGATCTACGTAAGTCTGTTCTCAGAACGCGCTTAGGGCCAATTTCTGAATTGAGAATTTCGAAAGTAAATAGTCAAAGGGTGACAAAACTTTAACGGCCTTACTAATAAAGGTTTAAGCTGTGTATACAGCCGTTATGCGAGGTCTGACAAACTGGTTATTTGTACGCTAAATGCGATTTCGTTATCAACCCTTGTATGTCCCCACTGCTGGGGCACGGGTCTCTTCCTGCATCGCAGGAAGGTTAGGCCATACTCCACCACTGGGGCCAAGTCCGGGTTGGTAAAATCTAAATCTAAATGCGATTAAACCAGTTTAAATTGATATACGTCAAATAATTATTCAGAGTGTATAACTTATTTATTAATAAGGCCGTTAGTATTTACTTAATTCGGAAACCGGCCTTCACGCTTCTCCTATGAGTAGAGAAAAAACTTTTACTTCGAGAGGATTGATAAGAAGGTAAATGTTTAAAAACCTATTTAGAGGCTAAAAATTCCACCCATGCCGGGATTCGAACCCGCGACGTCTGGCTATCCGTGCCAGCGCTTTTCCAACTAAGCTAATGGGCGACTCACCGGCAGCAGTGAAATCAACTCAAGCGAACCTCTTTACAATACTAACAGACAAATAGTCTGTTAGTATAGTAGATAACAAGAAAAAAATAGGTGAACAGGCTTCTTTTGGCAAACTATGCCCATCATAGACCTCATCTTCAACCTCGGGCTAGATAGAGAGTAAGCCAAGTAAAAAGGTATTAGCAATTCTACATGTTTGTATGCCAGATAAATGCGTGATGGCTGCTGTTGAATGAAAAAAGTTTTAAAGAGGTTAAAAAAACTTGACTGAGCATTTGCTGACCGAAAAGGTCCTTTATTCTACATAATAAAGTAATTTCCTAATGAAAACATCGTGAGTGTCTGAGGTGTTCAAATACCTTAGCTTCATATCGCTAAAGCGCTGTGGGCATGCGTAGTAATTAAGCCCATCTTCTCTCTCTGAGAGAAGGCCTGTGCCCTGCAGTGGGACGTTTATACGGTACATTAAATAAAAATATATTATTTAGTTATAAGTACTTTATACTATTTTTATTTTTAATGCACTAACCCGTGCTAAGGAACCAATTTAAAAACCTATTTAGAGGCTAAAATTTTCACCCATGCCGGGATTCGAACCCGCCACCTCTGGCTATCCGTGCCAGCGCTCTACCAATTGAGCTCAATTGGTAGAGCGCTGGCACGGATAGCCAGAGGTGGCGGGTTCGAATCCCGGCATGGGTGAAAATTTTAGCCTCTAAATAGGTTTTTATATAAGTACTTTGTACATTTTTGCAATTTTTCGCTACTTGGTATCAACATATTTTCAACTTTATTACTTTTTACATGTACCTACAGACTATATTATTCATACAGTGCTCTAAGCTATAAGAACGTCAATTGTAAAACATTATTTAGATTTAAAAAATCATAGTTGTAATTTTTTTTTCTGGTTGTGCAATTAAGTGTTCTCTGTATATCTATATACTTTTAAAGCTAAAGGACAGTTTTTGGATTGAGAATTTCGCTAAGTTAAGTGTAGTGCTCTATTCGAATTTCTCAGAAAAGCGCGTGACCCAAGGTTACTTAAGTTTTTCTTAATGAAATTCTCAATCCAGGAACCGGCTCAGGGTGTGCTTTTGTACGAAAACAATTGAGTTTTTAAGTTCTGAAACTAAGGAGGATATATTAATGTAGTGATTCAGAAAGCAAGCTGAAGACAGGACGCTATGGCCCTCATTAGGGGAGGGCTATGTCCAGCAGTGGACTAATATGAAGAATTAAAAAGTTAAAATTACTTTGCTAAATTCCGCTAAAAATCCCCAGAAGCACCATGCGGTTAGTTAATGCACCGCCCTCCCTCCCACTTTCTCAAGCAGAAGCAAGACACGAACACAACACTACCAACACCAATACTTGTGTGAGAAAACACGCGACGCGTTTCGCCTCTAACACGAGGCATCCTCAGACTCCCGAATGCAAGTGACCGTCTCCGCAAAAACGCTCTTAAAAACGCATTAACTAACCGCATGTTGCTTATAGGGTTTTTGGCGGAATTTAGCAAAGTAATTTTAACTTCTTAATGCTATTATGGAGATACAACATCTCTTATGAAGAAGAAGATTCAGAAAGTATGATCGCAATCTCGTCGCAAATCTCCAAGCTTGAGACAATCATATTATTTATTATACCATTACATTAACGGCATAATATTCAGTAACTCGCCGAGTATCGGTAATATGATTGCCGAAACTTTTCCATTACCCGAGGCGAGGCTTACCCTTTCAGTTCCAATGATAAGGGCTCCGACTGAATCCCCACGGTATCCGAACTCGTACACTCGAGGAAAATATCTCTATCTTTATAATGCTATCCACTCGAAAAACGGGAGCCACCGAGTGTACCGGGTTAAGTGAAAAGAAAAACACCGCGAAGAAATCCGAAGCCAAGCTGTTGAAATTAAATGAAACAAAATACATGATAAGTTGCCTGCTTTAACTTTTAACCTCCTTAATATATTACAAATGTGAAAGTTTGTTAAGATGTTTGGATGTTACTGAATCACGCAATAACGACTGGACTTATTTACATGAAACTTGACGAAGATATGAAGACATAAGACAATGTGTGGAATAAGTAAGACAAGATAAGATAAGAATATTCTTTATTGTACACCAGGAAAAACAAACAAAAATATAATTACAAAGATACAGTCAAATTGGCGGCTTTATTGCTTAGAGTAATTTCTTCCAGACAACCTACGATGGAGAGTTGCTGAAGGAAAAGTGAGACGGGTAGTTGGTGCAAAAATGAATATTGATATACATACTTATACTTAAAAATAATATACTTACATAAATCATAACATATGATCAGCCAGTTAAAACAATAACTTCCACACAACACAATCATTTCCTGTCCTGGTCCCAAAGTAGGATATCTCTATGTAACCACAAACATAAAAATAGACCCAGACAGAAGTCATTTGATATATCAAGTACGAGAGTTAACGTCTTAACCGCTAGACCAACAAGGCAATCACATCTAGGAACATACCTATTTGCGAATACAACACATTCGTTGTTGCTAAGTCATAGCCAGACACAGACAGAGCTTTATCAAGCCTATTGGAGATTGACCGTGCGCGATTTTTAGCCTCTAAATAGGTTTTTAGATTGACCGTGCTCCAAATTTTGCAGTAAAATACATCAGGTATTATATTTTAACCGATAAAGGCAAAACCACATGTCCTTCAGACCAGCGAGGGTCTCTCTGTGACCTTTCCTAGTGGCCTATATTTTGTCACGAGTAGTGTTTGGACAGAGAATATTTGTTTTATTCGAATTTTCCTCTGTTTTACTATTAGAATTAAATGCAGTTTATAATTCGATATTTTTAAATATTAAATAAATATTAGCAAAATAAACACCGACGTCGCCGCAGACCAAGGCAAAGATATCACGACCAACTAAATGCTGGAGATAGGAAGAGATGGAAAAACGAAGGGGAGCCTTTGCCCAGTAGCGGGACACAAAGGAGGCTAATTAAAAATAAAAAAAAACGTTTAATAAGCGTTTTTGCACTATTTCCAATGCTACCGCTTACGGTATAGACAAAATTAAAACTACGAAGATTATGAATCTGAAAAATATGACTTACATTTTTGTCCATTACTAATCATTACTTATTATCTAACCCTTTTTTAATTTGACAAACATTTCACGACAGGTTTCATTGGAGTGGAAGAGTTTTTCTTAGCCCACAAGTACTGCTACAAAACGCTACCAGTTGGACTGGTTTAAAATATTGTGAATGTGGGAAGAGAATTCAAATATTAAGCATTAAGACGCAAATTAAGGCATTAAAATTAAAAAAAATACCCTAAAACCTTTAAAAGGTTTTGGTCCTTTCTAGCTATAAGCGGCGGAGAGGAGATGGACGAACATGACCGATCCACAATGGTACCTAGTCGACTATGGAATCCTAAAATGGGCGAATACAACAAGCCCTACTGCAGAGTGTTAACGATGAATTGATAACGTCGTTATAAATAAACTGAGGCACTATCGGTGTCCGACCTAGGGTTGCCAGGCGTGTAGATTCGGCCGGCCAAGTTAGTCTTTTAACGTTCATGGTAGCATAAATATTTACAAGTCTGACTTTTTTAAGCGCCCTCAAATAGGTCAAAGAGCTGAACGTCTTGGCTGTATTAAAGGTCAGAGAGCTTAGTGCGAGTTTGACAGATCCAATCGAATAACTTTACTACCGCATTAATCGAGCATTGAGTAGTGAGTATGAGTAAGTTAACCGTTCGAAATGGCAAAACGCTGTCACAGTACAACTCGCACTCGCGTTTATTCGTGTTTTGTCTGGTAAACGTGTTCATTTCTCAACGTAAACTAGGAGTGATCGTTGCAAAGACGAACCGTTTTATAAGACTGTTTTGTGTTCCGCGACGATAGGACCGTTTTACGTTTCATTATAAAGCAGTGCCAGAGACTCTAAAGCAGTGCCAGCGTTCGTTCGTCGCGAGACCAGTCCTTAGATTATTTGACGCGGATATGTCCTTTAGTGCTATATTAATAGAGCCTAGAACGTAATGAGATCATTGCGACGTCGTCGTCGGCTCCTTGCTCGTTCCGTTCGTTTTGGTCTGTGAATAAAGTAATCTTTATGTCTATGAGTATACAGTCGAATATCGTGTAAAACAACTTATTTTTTCCGATGTTTCGTGATTTCGTCTCGTTCGCACTCGTTTGACCGTCCTCTGCGACTTGCTCGTTCGCATACAATGAAACCAGGTGCGAACGAGGACCGTTTCGAGGACCTGTTTTCGTTCCAGAAAAAACGGTTGCGTTTCGTCGTCGAAATATCGGACAACGACCCACTCCTAACGTAAACCATTACAACTCGCGCTCAGCAATTTTAATTTCCATACTTGTCGCTAGGTGGCGCTTCCTCAATGCCATAGAAATATGAGTTTACGTTAACGCGATCGAGTAGGTAAAAAACTCGCACTAAGCACTCTGATGGGCCGGCAAGGATTTTGACAAGCTGACTATGCACAACAGTTGCGGCGAGCTGACGCATTTCGAGGGTAATTTCTAATCTATATTCTTAAAAGTGTCTGGTTTTTGGTTTAAAACGCGACTTTTTATGACGCCGATTCCAGCTAAAGTATTTGGGTGCCTAGCAACCCTAGTCGGAACACAAGACCTGAGTCAAGGAAACTGGTAGCAGAGTGTTAAATTACAATGATACAATACTAATACTAAACTAGGTCTATGCTAGATTAACCTGGCAAGCAAAAGTATTAGTAGTGCTTGCACCCTTGGCCTGCCCTTGTCTTCGAGGCATTAGCAGTGTTTTGATAAACGAGGAAAAATTGTGCTACTTTTAAATTCACGGATCATACTTGGCACGTTTTCATTGTGAAAGTAATCGACATCTTCTAAAAACAGGCTAAATTTGGTCCGTAAATTTTTTCTTGTTTATCAATACAATCCTCATGCCCCGAAGACATGGAACTTGGCAAGTGCTTACATATCGAGTATTTTATTGAAACGAGAAGTTGGCCGCTTTTTACATTTATGTTTTGGTGGCTGACTTCACAGCGTCAAGATCAAGGGAATCGGGAACGAATCGCGTTATCGGCCGATTAGCCCCTTTGGGACGGATCGGGAGCAATTTTATTAGCGGGAGTGGCTGCCAAGTGGCCTGTTAGTTACAGGATTATAATCTCAAATGCTTATTATCCACGAGAGACATTGGAGTTTTTTTGTCCATTTTTTCTCCAAAATTGTCCAGATTAAAAATTATTAGTTGCAATATTTTAATTGTATCTTGCAATTAACAGGACTTAATTTAAATAAATCAACTGCAATATGCAACTAATCGATTAATGGCAATTAAAATTTTCAAACAATTAGTAAGATGATTAAATTTTTAATTTATTAATGCCCAAAACTGTTCCCGTTGATTGACCCAGTACTATGAAATTCAGCAAATTATATCGTGTCATACCACAAATAACGTAATTTGTATTTTATTCATTTTATAGACACATCCATCTCCACTATGCTAAATATTTGATTCTTATAATTTCACGCATTTAACAGGGATTTGCTGAAAATCAGCGTTGTGTTCAACACAACATTTATTTCCAAATTTTTTTTTAATCAATATCTTAAGTTTATATTATAAATTATTAGGTATTAAGTTTTTGTGTGTGTCATGTGATAATGATAAATGTTTATTCAATTTCAAATACAGGAAAACATCTGAAATCTATTATTAATTAAATTACAACAAAAAATCTTTGAGGTTCGGGAAAAAACTGCGATATTCCGATTCCTAAACTATTTAAAATATGTAAGTATATGTACCCCTGATGTCGGTCTCAGGTCCGACTCGCACTTGGTCGGTTTTTTTGTATGTTGGTTTTAGTAATAAAGAATTAATAATAATACGAACGATTAATGAAGATTCCACGATAGGCGACTGAAATTTTTCGTAGCAAAGAAACTTCCAGATTTCAAAGAATATAAGCTTGCCTGACTGGTAGCAAACAGAATATTTTATCAATCGCTCACACTTCTAAACCTCTTGAAGCTCTCCAAGAATTCAAAGGGATGCCAATCAGCTTAAAGTTAATGGTATATTGGAAATAACATTATTAAATTAATTAGAAGATTTTTCGTGGGTAAGAAGCTATCAGAAAAATCACAATATTCATAAAAGGTGACACAAAGTTTTGCATTTTGTGTAATTATTGCGATAAGAAGACATCATTATTGATGACGACAACTATATGCATACTCAACAGTGGATTTCCGAGCTAGAAAGACAGAAGAAGCCAAGACCTCACCTACAACTGATCTCATCGGTGCGAATAGGGCGGTGACTGCAATATATTGGCTGCCCTGTGCCAACACAGCGCTAGAGTAAACGTAAAGTTCTAAATTGCCATTTATCTCGCTACTTCCTTCGATTTTTATTGCCAGCGCTTACGGGCAATTTTATAAGCAACGTCAGCAACCCATGGTGTCGTAAGCAGAATGGTCTTGACCCGCGACCGGCCGCGGCCTACATTCGCTCCCGTGGCAACTGCTAACTTATTTATCTCGGGCGCGTTCTAAACATATTTTTCCCTGAATTTACTCCCAATTATAGGAGCTGTTTTTGTAAACAACTACGGTGTTAGGAAAAACAAAGGACTTTCGAGGTGAGGATAAGCAGAGAGAATATTAAAAGGAAATTGATGTTAATGTAGGCGAAAAGAAGGATATGTATCACAAAGCTAAATACAACGGGAGGGAAAGGGACGACGGTGAATAGGAATGATATTACAGTAGCTACCAAATTTAGGGTGAAGTCAGGAAGAAACTTTACGTATGTTGAAACGTGCACACGCTCAATATGTCATATTTACAGCAACAGAGCCATTTAGCCAGAAGAAAATCTTTTATCTTAGGAAACTAACTACCCACGTTATGAAATAATGAGGATAATACAACTGTTAACTCAAGTTTATGGATATGTTTCCTAGCTAGGCCTCGACCAAACCGAAAAGACATGGGGCGAAGGCGCGGAAAGGAAAGGCGTCGTCTTTAAAATTCACTTTCATACTAAATCTTGGGACGGGATGAAGCCCAAACAGAAAAGACGGGGCGAGGGTGCCAATTCCCGCGCCTTCGTGCCAGGTTTTTATATGTGCCCATACCCTAGATGTACAATATAGTCCTCCATTATACGCTTTGTCTATTACACACAAATCATAAGAGGTCAAGAATAAGGCATATTCTTACCTGTTTTCATCGAATGTGGAGCGAAGTGCTAAAGAAGATTTTCAACCTACAAGGCTGCAACAAATGTAAGACCTGCATCAGTCCGATCTGTTTATGGTCAGATTGAGATAGTGAACGGTTGTAGAAACCATCGGTAAAAAGTGTAAACAAGCCTCTAACGGCGTTCTGGGACAAGCGCTGCAAACTACTTTCACTCTCGCCTCAACCCGACTTGTTGAGGTGTTCTTTCTAATGTACTCGCTTTGCTAGACCTGCCCGAAAACTTTATCATAAGCGATTGTGTACCTTAAGAACACAATGAAGCAGGATCAATATTCTGAACCTAGAAGACCGCGCTAAGACGATGTTCTCTAGCAGCATCCCTTAATTGTCTAGTCCAACATAATATTTGCCTGAAGTGAACGTCTAAACTGTTTCCCTGAACAACTTCATACAATAGTTAAGGGATCACCATCTGCCCTTTAGGCGCAAACAAGGTTATTTACATTCTAGCCAAAATTTGCTTTCTAAACACAACGCTGAACACAGCGTTCCGCCTCGTTAATATTTAAAACGCCAAAGACAATGTCAAATCATACAGCTCATACAAGAGCTGCACTATAGGAAAAGGGACTTTATCGCAAAAGCGCTAAGTCGATAATGACGGCATATCACTAGTCGACAAGGCCGATGGCTTGGGTGGTAGTCGCTCAACAATGCGCCTTAGGCATTCGGCTATACAGTCTATTTCTCTGTGAGACTTGTGCGCGAGGGGAGAGGCAGAGGTGGGAGGCGGCGCACGTGGCTGTCGACCCAGCGTTAGTAGCTTGACCCAGTTCGCCGGATGGTGCATTTCGGGCTGCGCTTCTTTGTCTCCCCATCGCTGATAGCCCTTTGTCACCGGCCCAGAACACATCGCTGTCTAGTCTGCCTATTGTACGGATACGGCCCTGCTTGAGCTCTGGGACAAAGCCACTGAATGGTTTGAGTCGGATAATAAACAGATTAACATTTGACAGGAAATTCCCAAACGAAGGTAGAGGATTAGAACACATTGCACTGGAAAGTGGAAAAAACCTTTAAAAGCTTGAACAGGCCCCGATAAAAACCTCCTAGAGGGAGAATTCTCTCAATGGATGAATTCTCTCAATGCTAACAAATTTTCTAGCACTTGAAAAGCATGCGGTGGAGAGGGTATCCATTGTTTATTTTTCTTCGAAGGTATTTACTTTTTCAGCCTATTGTCTCAATATTCTTTATTTAACAAAAAATAATTGGAAAAAATAATTACACCATTAAATTAATTCAATTCTTACATGAAACAATTAAAGTTGTACAAGGTTAATTAAATAACTACATAATTAACAATTAAATCATGCCATGAATTAAAATAAATAGAACATTGCATTTTATTGATTTTACATTAATGTAGGTATTCTGAAAAATTATTGTTTCCGTTTGTTTTGCCTGTGATCTCCACACTAGGCGAACCTGTGTCGTGGAGATCGACGGTTGCCGGTTTGTGTGTGCCAGAGACGGAGTGACTAATCATGACATACCGCATTTCATAAACAGATAAAGTATTTTCAGCAAGAATCGTGTTAGTGATCATTAAAGGTACCTATATCACATAGGGGTGACTTCCTTATATCTTAGAAGTTAAACGTAAACACGTGTAGAGATTGAGTGAGATCTAAACTCGTCGCCTGGCACATTGCCGTGCAGCCGCGTCCTGCCGTCTAATCTAGATCTATTTTTAGTTAGGATTAATCTTATCTGCTGATATGGTGTAGTTATACCGTAGTAAATTCAAAAAAGAAATAGCCAATAGATTCACAACACAGCTGTTATCAAAGAATTTGCATCATAAAGATAGCAAAAAAACACTGTTCCTGAATCCCTGGAGTCAAGCCGACCTTCATGGTGGCCTTCGATGCTACCCAGCCGACAAACCCAATTGAACACTCAACCTCAGGTCTTAGGTCACCACTTCGGGAGGAATGCTAATGCAGATCCGAAATAGAACGTTGCCGTGCTCCGATCAACAGAAGTTGGAAATAGGAGCAGGGCGTGCAGTGGTATAACTGGAGTAGGCAGACGACAGGGTTCATCGACTGAAAACAATCAACAGACTATACTACTCCACTATACAAAGCCAAGCCAAGCGGCGCAGTAAACAAACAGCACACTCAACGCGATAAGAACCGCTAGCTAAAGCGTGTAAGAGCGTTGTTTATTAAATTATTTCAGTGGGAATCGACAATAGCGGCCGCGAGTACGTCACATCCTGTTTATTCACGGACACACGCTACGTCCGACCGAGTGGAAAGGGAGGCGCGAGGGCCGCTGCCCTGCACGGGCACTGTAAAGTTGCTTTACTCTCATTGACTTACAAACGCGGTAAAGTGCGTCTCGCCAATAGAGTTTAGACTGCAGATATTCAGAAATATCAACAGCCTGGCAGGCAATTACATTAAACATCGCAGTCTGGAGAAAAGTATATGCAGATTGCAATTCGTTAAACAAACAAATAGATTGTACATTTTACCGATACGAATATTACAGATTGGTTTTGCGCAATGGACGTTGTTCTAGTAAAAATAAAGTACTCTTTTTTTTTCGAGGCAATATGGAAATTTGTGAGCTTGAGCTAAATATTTCGATTAGAGTTGAATAATCTTTATTTGACACATAAAATGACAATAAGATAAACTTCACATAAAAGTTATCACGTATATTGTATCAAATCTTTATGCCATGATTGAGCCACGACGCTGATTTTCAGCGATTACGGCTACTTTAATATTGTTTATAGCGGAAAAAAAAATAACCAGCATCTTCGAAGCCGGAAATTCGTAATCAAACGAGATCCTACGAGGAGATTCTACTGATACCACTCGATACAAACCTCGTTTAAAATTCGTAAGTAAGTTTTTTAGTTCTGTAAAGCAAATAAAACGCCCCGTCCTTTAACGGAGCCCTAAACTGCGCGGGCCCAACTCTTGGCCGGTTATTTTTTACCATTGTCAATATTTAGAACAATGCCCATTGTACAAGTTATTTAAGTACCTACTAGCTGTAGGCCTTCTACACGTCCCTATAATTGAAGGCGGGACCCTGCGGGAGTCAGTGCCCTCTTGATGTGAAAGCATCGGCGACTAGCTGTTGATCGGATTGTTTCGTCTCTTCACACGATGGATTTCACGTGAACGCCTTCCCTTATAAATAATAACGCAATGAAATTAAACCCCTAAATTACAATGGAATGGAAGAAATTTGAGGTGCACGGTATAAATGATCGTATTTTCAGAACCCATCCAAGCTCGCTTTTCTTAGAGCAAAACTAGTTTAGTCACATACGGACGTAACTAAACAAACAGTTGAGGTGTTTACAAAGTGCCTCTGCTAACGGTATGCTGGTTTAAGAATCATCACAGATCTTTTCGTCCCTATAAAAATACATAATAAGAATAAACCGTGACAAGGTGACTTCATGTGACCATTACCTTCTTTGGCATCAGCGATCAAAGGTTTTGATGCGGACGCGCACTTCAACTCGTTTACTTTCTTAACCGAGAAGCTTTTTACATGTAACGAGTCGAACTGTCAACCAAGTGCACGTTGGGTGCAGCCTGATGATAGCAGACGAAGCTCTCACACAGCTTTGTAACTTTCTAAATCGCTGGGCAGTACCTTTACTGTACTGTCCAGCGTTTTGCGGTTGATGAAAGCTAAAGCTTTAGAGAAATAATGCTCCCTGGAAGGATTGTTCCCTGCAGTGGTCTTACTGTTCTGTACTAGCTGAGTTTCGACGTTGAGTTCATGTACTCCGTTCGACTGACAAGCCCTAAGGCGGCGCCAGCTCACCCGATGAGACATCATCTCGAACGGACCGGTACACGGAGGCCGCGGCGGCATTAACAGGAAGCCCTATTTGGACTAATGACTGTATGAGAGCCACAGCAGACATTTCTGCACCCATTCGCAAGAATTTTCTGGTGACAGAGGGACTAAAAGCATGATTATACTATTTTTATTTTTAATGCACTAACCCGTGCTAAGGAACAAATTTAAAAAACCTATTTAGAGGCTAAAAATTTCAACCATGCCGGGATTCGAACCCGCAACCTCTGGCTATCCGTGCCAGCGCTCTACCAATTGAGCCAATGGGCGACTCACGGCATCAGTGAAATTTCTAACCTCTTTACACTATTCTCTGTATTACGTACAGGCAGCGACATCTGACTTAAGCAAATTGCATTACTTACAGCCCCGACCACCTACTTTGCAGTTAGGTTTAACATCGGAACGATATCACTGTACCCACATGATTATACTATTTTTATTTTTAATGCACTAACCCGTGCTAAGGAACAAATTTAAAAAACATATTTAGAGGCTAAAAATTTCAACCATGCCGGGATTCGAACCCGCAACCTCTGGCTATCCGTGCCAGCGCTCTACCAATTGAGCCAATGGGCGACTCACGGCATCAGTGAAATTTCTAACCTCTACACTATTCTCTGTATTACGTACAGGCAGCGACATCTGACTTAAGCAAATTGCATTACTTACAGCCCCGACCACCTACTTTGCAGTTAGGTTTAACATCGGAACGATATCACTGTACCCACATGATTATACTATTTTTATTTTTAATGCACTAACCCGTGCTAAGGAACAAATTTAAAAAACCTATTTAGAGGCTAAAAATTTCAACCATGCCGGGATTCGAACCCGCAACCTCTGGCTATCCGTGCCAGCGCTCTACCAATTGAGCCAATGGGCGACTCACGGCATCAGTGAAATTTCTAACCTCTTTACACTATTCTCTGTATTACGTACAGGCAGCGACATCTGACTTAAGCAAATTGCATTACTTACAGCCCCGACCACCTACTTTGCAGTTAGTTAATTTTTTTCCTTAGCACGGGTTAGTGCATTAAAAATAAAAATAGTATAATCATGTGGGTACAGTGATATCGTTCCGATTTTAAACCTAACTGCAAAGTAGGTGGTCGGGGCTGTAAGTAATGCAATTTGCTTAAGTCAGATGTCGCTGCCTGTACGTAATACAGAGAATAGTGTAAAGAGGTTAGAAATTTCACTGATGCCGTGAGTCGCCCATTGGCTCAATTGGTAGAGCGCTGGCACGGATAGCCAGAGATTGCGGGTTCGAATCCCGGCATGGTTGAAATTTTTAGCCTCTAAATAGGTTTTTTTAGACTAAAAGCATGTTATATTAATTTCAAGTAAGCTTCTGTTACAGTTTTCTTTCAAAAACTTCTAATTCGAATAGACCTATTCTCGTAATTCCACCTGTTCGTCACTGCATGAACCTCTGAAATCCTAGCCTAAGCCCTGATTTGTCTTATATTAACCCAGACCGATATTGATAAAAGATGTAATGAATTCCAATTATGACTTTAAAAGTTCACCCAAAAAAAATCAGTTGTTTAAAACCAGAATTAAAAACACGGTTTGCCTTAAAATACTGTAGGTCGGGCAAATTGCGTGTAAAACGATATGGAGAGCTCGAACGCAATGCCAAAAAATTGTAGGCAGATGCAAATATGAACTCGGAAAACCGGTTTGTAGATCAAATAATCTGCAGTGTGATTCATAGACACTTGTCGACAAAATGACCGAGACTTAACTAATACGAGACAACCGGGATAGAGCTAGCCTTCGATATCAACCCTTGTATGTCCCCACTGCTGGGGCACGGGTCTCTTCCTGAAAGGCAGGAAGGTAGGCCATACTCCACCACGGGGGCCAAGTCCGGGTTGGCGGAGGATTGTAAGGCAGTGGCGGGTCTTACTGTTAGAAGTTATCAAGCCGCCAATAAGGCCTTTGCCATTACATGACAGCCGGCACCAACGGCTTGCCTTGCGTGCCTTGCGAAGCACGGAAGCGCTCGGAAAAAATGCCACTAGCGGTAGTCACGGGACGGTCACCCATCCTGCACCTGACCGCGCCTGTTGTTGCAATTTCAATCACTCGGTTCGGCTAGGCTACGAGCGCTTCCTTAGAGCTAGCTTTATCAATCTTATAAATTACTGAAGTCTGAATACAGGTGGTAACAGCACAGTGTCAGAAAAGAACAGAATATCAATAGCTCAAACCACATTTTGACATTAATCAGACTACTGAGTAATAGCAAAATAAGATCACCGGTTACAGACTATAATACCAACAGTGATTCCTAAAATGAACGCGGAATCCGAGTGCTCCGTCGAAAGGTCATTTGGATTCAGTGAATTAAATATTTCACCGAATTTTTGGATCGTTTTCATTTTTAGCCTCTAAATAGGTTTTTTTTTTTAATTTGTCTTTAGCACGGTTTAGTGCATTAAAAATAAAAATAGTATAATCGTTTTCATTGTTTATTTATTCAGCTATTTACGTTGTATTAATGAAATGGAATGGTGAAGAAAAACTTGAAGTGAAGTCAAATCTTGAATTTTATGATTTGGTATAGGGTTACGTAAACACTAAAAAGTTTCTAGTCATAAAGTTTAGAAACCACTGGTCTATCTATATTACACTTCAAGGACAATTTAATACAATAAAGTTTAAATCTGGTGGAATTTACTTGTTCCATTGAGGTATATTTGGTTCGTTAAATGTATCTGACGGAGAGTTCAAAGAAACGGTCTATCGATAAAGGTAAATACTTTGTGAAAGCTGAATAAAGATCTTCCTTTACTTCCAGGCACAAAGGTTAAGATTTCAAACCAGAAGTTACAATTTCTATAAAAGAAATAAATAGCTGGAAAGTAGGAAATAAGTAATATTTGATATTTACAACAATCGAATCGATCAAGACGAAATCGGGACGAAGCTTGATGTCTAAAGGTTTCACACAGAACCTGTTAGGAAGGTCTAAGCCATATGGAAATAAAATAAAGTAGAACATGCCTATGGTAATAGCACAAACGTAGCTAATTTGGTGTAAAGTACGCTTTTTTTCAACTTTTCCACGAGCGCTGATTACTTCCGCGGAGTCGCGTGCCACATGCCGCGGCCATCGATCTGCCATTCGCTGACGGTAATCAGTGACTGATAGCGGACGAGCGAATATCGATGTTCCTATGTGGACAATTGATATTTACGTCGCCGGCTACTAACGGGTTTGTTGGCTACTGGTATTAGATCCGTTGCTTCCGAGTTGACTGATATGTTTATTGTGCAGTCGACTGCACATCAGCAATTTATATATTAGTTGCATAGTAGACTTAATGTACTGCGTAGAGTGCACGCATGTAAGGGTTGAGTGCTGGCGAGTGTACGTCTGTCTGGGCAGGGAATGTTACTAAGCCTTGTATTCAAAATTACTTTCTTACGGGCACCAAGTATGTTATTATAATATAACAGTACAGTACATATATCATAATAACACAACGGATCTCACTAACAAAGGTGCTATTAAAAGGTACACGTACAAAGGGCAGACACATTAAACCTTACGAACTACTACCTCAAGATAAGATTGTAGCCAGGCACCTTTTTTTCTCGAAAACTATCTAGATTTTGAAATGGACACCTCCTCTAAGTTGTGACGTTCATTAAAGACAGTTTCAAAATTACTTAAAATATAAATTATTTGATTTTAAATCCTAGAGACCCAGTACAAATAAGGATTAGAGGTGAGACAACTAGAAAACTTCAAACGCAGGCTTATTTTTAATCAAACCGGCAGGCTGGATCTGCCTCCTTACTAGGCTTATGGCTGCATAAAGTATTGCGTAGGCTTTTATCTGCGGTTGCTCAGGAGTATTTCATACGTGTGAGTACATGTGAGACATTCTGTACGACAAGCGTAGACAAAACGCCTTCCATGTTAGGCTGACAGGACTGTCCTTGAGTCACGCGTCATTCTGCATTAGGCTGGGCGCATGTTGAGACGCAAGCACGGCGCACCGCAGGGCTGGAACGTCATTGAGCTACGTACGCTGCGGCGCAGGAACGTGCGACGCAGACATGGTCTGCGCTGCTCTGCGTCTCGTTGTAGTGCCGGCGCAGATGTCTGCGCGACGCGTGCACGTCGAGGCGTGTTTACAAACAATTTTTGTGCAATGACAGAACATTTAATTGAATTAGTTTGCTGTGAACCTTGTTTGTATGATACAAATCAACCAGACTATTCAAAAGAGACATTGAAAGAGTTATTATGGGTGAGAATTGCCAAGGAATGGAGCGAACTGCCCTGCCCTGTACTGAACTGTGCTGCGCTGTGCTGCGTCGACTGCGTTTCAACATGCGCCCAGCCTTACTGATACGAATGGTTTAGCTTCGCCTGATATGTTGGAAAAGTAGGTTGCAGATACCTTATCTATAAAGGGAAAAATCAATAGCACAGCTTGGGATTCCTTGCAAATTATTCAGTAGTACAGCGGTGCCTAAAGGACACTTTGGTTCCATGTATGGACGCAGCCATATCGATACGTTTGTTGTGACTGCAGACGAACTGACAAGTGTAGACTCCGTTTTTGTCACCGCTTACAGTCTTGCGTCTCTTTTTAACACGTGAGGGTAAGAGAATGGACGTAGACCAGGTAAAACGTTTTGTTGTTATATGTATTTAATTGTACCTATGTATGTGTGAGTGTTTTGCAAATAAATTTATTTCTATTCTATTTTAAAACTCTTTTGTCGACCGTATATTACAGACTGATTTGGATTGCATAGTACGCTAGCTCTTTTTCGCACGTTACTACTGCAGGGAACATAAAGGAATTCTTGGTGCAGGTTCTTGTTTTTAGGGTTCCGATCACAAAGACGAAACGAGACCCTATTACTTTGCCACCGCAATCTGTCTGTATATCCGTCCGTCCGACCTTTCAATAGCTCTATCTTTTGAACCGGAATAGGTAACCACTTGAAATTTGCACAGAATATGCGGCGGACTACCTAGCAAATAACAAAAAATAAGAGGATACAACAAACGTGTTTTTTTCGCAGTTTTTTTTGTTTATGCTCTATTGTAAACAAAGGTAGTACAAAGAGATATCAAACTGGGAGTGATTGTGGTACTTACTCATATTCGTCGAATAATAAAACGCCAAGCGCCAGTTGGACTCACTGAATACCTTACCTAAAGCACTCGCGTCGCCAGATGGCGTTACTGACACGGAACCCTCCGTGCGCGATTCCGACTCGCACTTGGCTGTTTTATAGTTATTCACGATAGAAGCTAATTTAACTGACGAAAGAATATGCATGTGCGTTTTCCATGAGCAATCAATATCACGGTCCGACCTACACTCTACTTTTATGTAGGTCAGGTTGAGCCTCGCCTGCATTTCGGGGGCCTATCATAATTGTTATTATCACATTTTCTCGTAATAAAGTAAACACTTGGAACGGTAAGCGTGGGTGTTATTATAAGATCAATTACTGTAAGACTATAATCCTCCACTTAAGACCTAAGCTTCGATCATGATCAGGAGCAAAAAAAGGCCTTGTTCGTCCAATTAGAATGATTTATGCAGCACGTGTAGAGACCATTACACAAGGGAGGTTATGGGTACAGTCGACAGCTGATCAGCCCTACATTCTTGCTGCAAAGTTGAAATTATATCTACCTATTTTATTAATTCAATGAACGCATGTAGAGGTTGAGGAGGATAGGTCTTCTGCCTTAACTACGGATTGAGGGGTGATCGCTACTTACTGCGCGTTTATTATTTCAATTTGTCAGTGATCACCTGTTATTGGCTCCAAATCTAATTCACCTTATTCTCTGTAAAAATGCCTCGTGTATAATCTATTGGTTTTCTAATAAACAATAAAACAAAAAGGCGCTAGGTACCTAGCGTGCCAACCGTCTTTAGGCGTTTTTTTTATATTGTACCTTCAAAACTGCTAAAACTAAAAAAACGATCTCAGCTAAAGATACACCGAATAGATTTAGATAACGGCTATATAGCTACCTACAACAAAATGTAAAGTACATGATATCAACTTTTTGTATGTCCCAACTGCTGGGGCTCGCGTCTCTTCCTTCATCGCAAGAAGGTTAGGCCACACTCCACCACGGGGGCAAGTCCGGGTTGGTGAAGGATTGTAAGACAGCGGGCCTTACTTCCAGAAATTATCAAGCCGAACGAAGGCCTCTGACATGACTTAACGAATGCCATTACATGACGGCCGGCACGAACGGCTTAACGTGACTTGCGAAGCACGGAAGAGCTCGGAAAAAAGCTACTAGCGGTAGTCACGGAAACCCTAGTGATTGATCCCAATCACTCGGTTCCACTAGGCCATGAGCGCTTCAAAATGACTATGTAAAGTACATAGTTATTATGAAAAATAATAATAAAACTATTTCATATTCATCTTAGGACTTTGGTCATTTAAGATAAACGCCTTTCCGCTTTATGTCTTTTCCCAGAGTGAGAAAATTAGTAATAATTTACAGTAAACTCAGTACAAACATACATTTGTAAATGACAGTAAATAACTGAAGAGAATGAAGTGAACACAGATATAATTTCCAAATTTATATAATTCCGTCACGCGTGAACATTCTCGGGGAACATTCCCGCCGGCCTATCCCTACGTAAACGGATAAAAAAGAATTGCCAATATCCATTAAAACAGGTTACCCGGGGCATTGTCCTTTAGTTGCAACTCGGTACCTTCTGTAGGACAATATGCACTCGCGAGCAAGGAGGCGCCCGCCTTTATATACCGTTATTGTATAGGATACACCTTTGTTCGTAGCGTAATAGTGTTCTAGTCTTTTTACCTCCACCAGGCTTACTTAAAGAAAAGAGAAAAATTATGAATGCAAAAATATTGCCATAATATTACCTTCCTGAGGCTCTCTTCGTTAACGTTATTATAAACTTGCAATCTATAAGTATGCATTCTAAGAGCATTGACTGTCTCTCGTTAGTCTAGCAGTATCACGTCTACTTACGATGTCAGAGGTCGTGGGTTCCATTCTCACTGGGGGGGGTTTCCCACCGTACATTCGTACAAATGGCCTCAGTTGGTGTATTTCCATGTGTGTCATGTCTTTTCCTGGCTACCATAGCACAGTGTTGTTAGCAAAAGGGCAAGGTACAGTTAGCACTCCGGTGCGTGTACACAGCGCAATAACGTCGTACAGTCTTAGCTTTTAGCATATACCTCGGCTACTATCGGATATATTCGTGTAATAGAAATATCGGAACTAATGACAATTAATTGTACATAACTTTTCAAAAAAGTGAAGAAAATTTTTATGCAGAGCAATAACTCGTGTACTTCCGGCGAAAATCAAAGCCTACTCTAGAGCCCGAGGTATATTCTAAAAGCTAATAGATGAAGACTACATAGATGTTTAAAAACCTATTTAGAGGCTAGAAATTTCACCCATGCCGGCATGGGTGAAATTTTTAGCCTCTAAATAGGTTTTTAAATTTGTCCTTAGCACGGGTTAGTGCATTAAAAATAAAAATAGTATAATTATATGGATGTTGAAGCGAAACAGGTTTGTCAGGATCGTGACTAGTGGCAAACCCAGTTTTTTGACTACCCCTTCGGGACACAAGCGTGAATTATTTATTTATGAATTTTTAATAATAATTCATAAATTAATTATTAATGAATTAAAAAAATATATTATTTACGTGTAATATTTTTGTGTCCAAGTACGCCATGTATACCTTAGACGCTCAGATTTCCCCGCGATATTTTTCTCCATTTATATGTTTATAAAATAAAAGTAATGCCACCCCTACTAAACCAAGGCCGCTTTATAAAAGCAGCGTGCAAGATACTTCAGCCCCATAACACCACCACTGTACCACTTGTATCCAGTCGAGGCGGGTGCAATGCCTCCCCGCTCGGATGGGAGGGGCCGGGCCAGTCTTCAACGTCACTCAGCGGGGCCGCCTGAGAGGTTAGAATTGCACTCCGTTTTGACGGACCTTTTTTTCGTAACATTCAAGTTGGCAGACTTAATCAAGATATTATTGCAATGTCACGGCAATGTCTATTTTAGAGCGGGCATGTGGAATAATAATCCCAGCCAAGTGCGAGTCGAAATCGAGTACCAAAGGCTCCGAATATAATACAATTGTAATATAAGATACACTCACGCCTGTATCCCAGAGCGGTAGGCAGGGATCCTGACATATCACCTCCGCTTCATCAACGTCCATTAGTTGTTGCATGTACGTTAGAATTTTATGGAGCGGTGTACGCCGCGCCGTCTTCTCAATCGGAAGGTTGTGGGTTCAAACCCCGGCATGTACCAATGACTTTGTTTTCTAAGTTATGAACATTTATGAAGTTATAGTAGCATTACCACTAGCTGATTGTGAAGGAAAACATCGTAAGGAAACCCTAGTTTCTGAAGTGTTAACGTACCTCAGCGCCTGCTACGTACAATGGCCCAACTAAATTTCAGGGCTAACCAATTATGTGGTAGTAATTATAATTATCAAAGGATCCGAACGTTCCCTAATCAATCGTCGGTTTGATTAACAGTTGTGCGTTTGATTATTTACTATCCACGTACGTGAAATATGTGACACCAGTAAAATATTTTAAGTCTCGAGACTCTGACCCATCCCTATCGCATAATAATTTTGCAAAAAAGTGAGTAATTATTTTTTTAGTTGCTGCATCGCGTCTACATATAAGCCGAGGATATCCTGCTACTTCCAATATATTAATTTGGAGCTCGCAGCGTTGGCTTATGACAGCGTCACGTCTAGACGGCGAATTAGATAGATTCGGTGCATTGACTCTGGTCTGGTGGAGTGCAGCCGCGGTCGATACCGGGTTCGTGCCCCGGCGAGACCACGCTGAGACGACAAAGTCCATTGTTAGGGCCCCAAACATGCCCTCAGTTAAGATGCATAGCTCTTAGAGAGTATGAGGTAGAAAAGGAAAACATGTAGAGCTCTCGGAGAGAGTGAGCTTATAAAATGGAGTGCTCTCAAAGAGACTGGGATTAAGATATCTCGGAGATGGGCTGTTAGAGTGTCTGAGCTTAAACACAAGCTGCAGCCTTTATTATGTCGGCGTGAAAAAAGGAAGAGCACTCGAAATACACGAAATTTAGATATGTAAAGAATTTGAATAAGAAATGTCCATCAATTAGCCCTCATTTGTCCACAGCTAGGTAGGGCTTCAAGGCTTCTGTTGCAAGGCATCTTTCTGTTTTCGTCAGTCTTCTTTCAGCCGATGCCCACAAAATAATGTTATAGACAACATTTTTGATTTGTGAGAGTGAAAGCTATAAGATTGAATTATAGCTTGAAAGTTGGATGACTAAAAATGTTTCTAGTATATAGTAATAAGTTGTTTCCCTTAGATAGTCAGAGTGGAGTTTTTTTCGCTGTCTTTATACCTACTAAAACTCGATTCGACGCCAGCGTTTATCTTTTCTTTATAACCAATTTTATTTTCACGGCTTTAGTTTGTACATTGACATTTAACAGAATGTAAATTCTTTACAATGAAATATTATATTGAGGTATAATTTGTTATCGATAAAATTAAATAAATACCATATATGCGTATAGCTTGCATATAAATCTGACGTGTGATTTGGCAAAGGCGTTTTAATTTCTGGGTAGTATGATCAGAAAGCTTTATGAAGTGAAGTTGCGTCTCGAAGACGGAACTTCACTATTTTCAAGACGTATTTCGAATACGATGTTTTCCGAAATATTAATATAGAAATATAGTTGAATATTTTTTGTTTCTTTATCTCGATACTAAGCATATTTTACTATTATACTATTTTTATTTTTAATGCACTAACCCGTGCTAAGGACAATTTTAAAAAGGGTTAAACCCATGCCGGGTTCGAATCCCGGCATGGGTGGAATTTTTAGCCTCTAATAGGTTTTTAAAATATTTAACTATTTAAAAAAAAAACTATTTAGAGGCTAAAAATTTCACCCATGCCGGGATTCGAACCCGCAACCTCTGGCTATCCATGACAGCGCTCTACCAATTGAGCCAATGGGCGACTCACCGGCATCAGTGAAATTTCGAACCTATTCGAACTATTAAACCGAACTATTCTCTGAGTGCTTAGTGCGAGTTTGACAGATCCAATCGAATAACTTTACTACCGCGTTAATCGAGCATCGAGTAGTGAGTATGAGTAAGTTAACTGTTCGAACTGGCAAAACGCTGTCACAGTACAGCTCGCACTCGCGTTTATTCGTGTTTTGGCTAGTAAACGTGTTCACTTCTCAACGTAAACCATTACAACTCGCACTCAGCAATTTTAATTTTCATACTTGTCGCTAGGTGGCGCTTCCTCGATGCCATAGAAATATGAGTTTACGCTAACGCGATCGAGTAGTTAAAAAACTCGCACTTAGCACTCCGTATTACGTACAGGCAGCGACATCTGGCTTAAGCAAATTGCATCACTTACAGCCCCGACTACCTACTTTGCAGTTAGGTTTTACATCGGAACGATATCACTGTACCCACATGATTATACTATTTTTATTTTTAATGCACTAACCCGTGCTAAGGACAAATTTAAAAACCTATTTAGAGGCTAAAAATTAGCTAATCCTTAACCCGTGCTAATCCTTAGCACGGGTTAGTGCATTAAAAATAAAAATAGTATAATTTTACTATTGTTCAAGTAAAGCCCACGTAGCTCAATTGGCAATTGTCAACAACATCTGAATGACCAAGTGTACTCACAGCGTATTGGCGATTACATAGGTATGTGATTACACAGGTTTCAACACGAGGTTTTCCGTCAAGTAAGCCAATGGTCTTGCTACTATAAATCCACAAAAGCAGCTATTTAAAGTAGAATACATCATTATCGTTATAAGCCGGGACTTTAAACCTGTACCTCACATAAGTAACTAGGCAATCCACCACGCTACAATCGATATCGACCCCTGTACGTCCCCACTGTTGGGGCACAGGTCTCTTCCTGCACCGCAGGAAGGTTAGGCCTTACTCCACCATGGCTAGTCCGGGTTGGTGGAGGATTGTAAGACAGTGGCGGGCCTTACTGTAAGAAGTTATCAAGCCGCCCATAAGGCCTCTGACATCGCTTAGCGACTTCCATTCGATGACAGCCGGCACCAACGGCTTAACGTGCCTTGCGAAGCATGGAAGAGATCGGTAAAAATGGCACTAGCGGTAGTCACGGGATGGTCATCCATCCAGAACCTAACCTGTGATTGATTCCAATCACTCGGTTCCACTAGGCCTTCGATTGGAATACGCCGAATATAAATACCTAGTCGGGGAGGAGGCAATGTTCCCGGGACTCCGATACCTGGTTGATGGTTGCATGTTGTCTTCTCGCCAACTGTAGGTATTTATATTCTACCTATTCCGATCATTGATGGTAATAAATTCTTATTCTAGCAATGTGTCGATACAAAACACGGTCAATAACCTGTCAACTGTTAGGAAGCAAGAGGTTGTTAGTGCGTCATCGGTGCATGATACTGCCGCGAAGTAGCGGTTTATTGATGTTAATTATTAAGCGAGTTAACAAACTCTTCTAAAAGTTTTAAGACCGCCAATTTTATATCATGCACAGTAACTTAAGTGCACAATGAATCTCAACAAGTTGCAACTAACAAGTTAGCCAGTCAGAAATGAGATTTCCGCAACAGCTATTAACATACCTAGCCATTGAATGTAGCAAACATTGGTGTATATTAAAACTCTTCAGACGCGAGGGTTTCCTCACGATGTTTTTCTTCACAGTTAGCAAGTGCAATGCTGCTATAACTACACAGATGTACATAAATTAGAAAACAAAGTAATTGGCACATGACATAATTCAAACCCACAACCTCCTGAATGCAAAGTCATCATTCTACCGCTCCGCTGCCACCGCTCTTTCATTGTAACTATTAAAACGATAATCTGTCATTAAAGATATGCGAACAAAAGAAAAAAAATGAATTATTATATTTAAAAACCTATTTAGAGGCTAAAAATACCTAATAAATAATAATAATAATAATAATAATAGAGGCCGCTGCCTGTACGTAATACAGAGAATATTGTAAAGAGGTTCGAAATTTCACTGATGCCGTGAGTCGCCCATTGGCTCAATTGGTAGAGCGCTGGTACGGATAGCCAGAGGTTGCGGGTTCGAATCCCGGCATGGGTGAAATTTTTAGCCTCTAAATAGGTTTTTAAATTTGTTCCTTAGCACGGGTTAGTGCATTAAAAATAAAAATACTTAGTGTAATCATGTGAGTACAGTGATATCGTTCCGATGTTAAACCTAACTGCAAAGTAGGTAGTCGGGGCTGTAAGTAATGCAATTTGCTTAAGTCAGATGTCGCTGCCTGTACGTAATACAGAGAATATTGTAAAGAGGTTCGAAATTTCACTGATGCCGTGAGTCGCCCATTGGCTCAATTGGTAGAGCGCTGGTACGGATAGCCAGAGGTTGCGGGTTCGAATCCCGGCATGGGTGAAATTTTTAGCCTCTAAATAGGTTTTTAAATTTGTTCCTTAGCACGGGTTAGTGCATTAAAAATAAAAATACTTAGTGAATTATTATAACAGGTCATTTCCATGTATGTTAGATGTTTTATACAGAGTCTTGAAGCGACTCTTACCGGATAGGTGGAGTGACTGCTTGGATACAGATGTGACTGTGTATATGTAAACTACAGCATATAGATACTAAATAACTTACATTCTGTAATGTCAATATCCAAGAGTAATGTAAGTCTTTAAGCTAGCTAGTTTTTACAACTGAGAAATGAGCAATGAAAAGACTTCACCCTGTCTTCTTTTCTCAAATCAAATAAACATATCGCTTGCTCTAGCTCAACACGCACTCAACTATGTGGGCCAAGGTAAAGTGATTCATATCTAACTAAGACATTATGGAAGTCAATTTTCTATTAATCAGTTTTCATCATTGCTTAATAAGATTATTTTATACAAACACTGCAGCTGCAGTAGTAAGCAGGAAATGCTGATATGTTGTCAAGCATAGCAAGAATAGCAATGATCTATGGGACTTGTATGATAAGATAAGATAATAAGATATGTATATTAGTTATTTGCTTAAATAATTATTCGTTGAATTAACTTTAGTCCCTTTTTCCATTAGTAGCAGAAATTAAGGGTGCTTCACTGCTCCTTGAGCACCTCTAGTTTACTAAATACTAATATTCCTTAGTACATATTAAACTTTTGCCTGGCTGGCAGGAGGTGGCCATGAACAGGGAGGAGCGGAAAGCAAAGGGGGGGGCCTTTGCCCAGCAGTGAGCCAAAGTCGAGGCGGCTACATGTAGCCCAGAGATTTCCTCCCAAATCCCTAGACTCACTTCGCTAATTTAGTCTTTTTATTTTCTGTTATGCCCATTTCCTATATTCGAGATAAGCCCACAAATTTAGGGTGAGTTTATTTGTTATAGTACAAATATGATAATGTATCTACTTGGAATAACCACAAGTGGTTATTTCCACCATTTTGACTTGCAAAGTTAAAAAGTTGTGTACTTGATAAAGTCTACAAAGAGATTCCTAATGATATTAAACACATAAAAAAGTATGCTAGAAAGGCTACTAAAACAAGATCAAATTGTAATATTTTTAAGTTAAAAACTCTGTTAATTAAGTTAAAAGCATTTTTTGATAAGAATAAATGTGGAGATTCTTATCCACATAATATGTCAATTTTGTAAACATTTTTTACTTGCTTCACAAGGCATGTTAAGCAGTTGGTGCCGGCTGCCGTCGATAGATGACAGTTGTTAAGCCAAGTCAGAAGCCTTAGGTCGGCTTTAAAACTTCTGACAGTAAGACCAGCAACTAATCTTGCAAGCCTCCACCAATCCGGACTTGGCCCTCGTGGTGGAATATGCCCTATACCCTTGTGGGAAGAGACCCACCCGTGCCCATCGGCGGGGACATCATGGGTTGATGATGAAGAAACAAACACCTGTACCTGGAGAAAAGGCTGAGAGTGGGGTTCGGCCCAATAAAAAGGATATAACACTGAAGCGGGCGCATGCACCAAATAATTAGTATTGTTCAAGAAAAAGTGATCGCTGAATTAGAAGATCATGGCAAGGGGCAAACATTGGTATCTGCCTACCCCTGAGGAGTTTTTTTTAAATTACATTTTAGAAAAAGAAATGTTGCTTACACTACTAAAAGGTTTTAGTTTAGTAATGGTGTTTCCTATGTAAACAGAATAAAGTATAAAAATCTATCACTAGCTGACCCCGCAAACTTCGTACCACCTAACAGTTAATTTTTTCTCTTCGTAAGAACCACCGTCGATCAGTTCAGCTGTCCTCCAGATTTGGGCTTACCAACACATTCAGTGATTAATTATTATATTATAGATGGATTATCTGTTATGGATTATTTAGCTTAATAAATCAGACTGAAAAATACATACAAAATCTGAGTGTGTTTTTTAATTATGTTTAGTAAACTGCTTTATTGTACACAGGAAAAATTTACACAAAATACTGATAAAGGTACATGGTACATGTACCTTTATCAGTATTTTGTGTAAATTGCCTAAATTTTTTCTCCATGGTACATGTACCTTTATCAGTATTTTGTGTAATTTTTTCCTGTGTACAATAAAGCATATTACCTCCGACGCTGTAGTGCCTGGGACAAGGTTTTATAGATGGTGTAGGCTTGCCCAGCACCAATACTATCCTGACAGCTTAGTCGGCCTAGCCCACAGGAAAGACTAGTCAATACGTGCGGAGCCAACCAAGCCGCGGGTTTCCTCACGATGAGTTCCTTCACCGTTAGCGTGTGGTATTGCGACTACAAATTCGCAAATGTACGTAACTTTGAAATTAAACAAAGTCATTGGTACATGCCCACACTCGGGATCGAACCTGGGGCTCTCGCTTGCGAGTCATGGTTCTACCCACTGAGCTACCACCGCCTTTGAATGACTACAAGAAAACAATATTCCCACAGAGATAATAATATTAATAGACACAGGATATAAAACAGCAGCAAACCACTTTACCTGCATAAGTTGCAGAGTCATAATATGCTAATGTGAGTAATACCTACCTACTTCAATATCACAATGCTTTTGCTAAGTACTTGAACCTCACTAGTTCATATATAATGATTAAAAAGTGTCAAAATATTGCAAGTGTCATTTAATACATTGGGTATTAATTCTTGGTGCTGACTAGTGTAGGAAAAATTTTGCAATCACTAAAAAGTTGGTTAAATAGTATCCTGCCATGACCTACCAATAGGTTATCTGTTCATTACTTCAAGTGTACAAGGTTATTAAGTTTGTGGACTATGGACTCTCCAAAAGGTAGAATTAGTGATATTATATGTACGCAGAAAACAAGTTAAATTATCGTCCATCGGAATTCTGTTAAGGTTTTATTATTGGTTTACGAATAAAAAAATATTTTAACAATTTTTTTCTTTCAATTAGCTTTAGGTATTAATCTCCGTAAAATGTCATGCTAACTGTCATGCTGCTTATTCGAATTTAACTGTTCATGTTCGAAACATTACACATGACACCACAAAATTCTTAAGTATACTGGTCCTTCCGGTGCGTAATGGAATATTATATGGATCAATTACAATTATTGGTGAAAGTTCAATATAATTAGTTGTTTTTCATTATAAAACAACAAAACCATTACTGGTTCATTTCCAAATATGCAGTTATGTAGGCAAGTCATAGTAAAACGGCTTATTTCTGTATTGGAACAAATCGAAATTTTAGCTATAATTAAAAAAATATTCGCTACTGCCATTTGATTATATTATAATTTAGCATCAATGTTTCATGTCTTACTTTTTGTGTGAGAGTATAATATAAAAAGTTATAGAACTATAATTTTTTTTTAAATTCAATTTTATCTTTGTCAAAACTTTGACTGCCAATTACTCGAGTATGGTAAATTTTGAAATGTTCCAGTACTGTCTCCGATAGACGCTATATGAATAACTTTATAATAACACTGTCAACTGTTAGGTTTGCAAAAATAATTTAGTAATTGGCTGTGAGTAGCCAAACATCTGACTTTGAGTGAAGCCAAAGATATTGTTACCAACAAGGTAGGTAGCTAGAAGTTTTGTAACCAGAGTGCATGTAACAATATATAATTTTGACTTTTAACATTAGTAACCAATAAACAAAGGATAGGGCCTATTTTAGTACTGACGTCTATGTATTAGTTGCAACTGATAAAGGTACTAACTACGTAAATTTATTGCGCAATATTCAGCAGCTAATGGCAACGATTTTAGCTTCGAGCGATTCACACAGAGAGCAAATACAGTTATATGTTACACCAAAAGACACCCATCCAAACGTCTACTGAACACTATTTATAGCTTAAAATATTCTCTATCGTGGAACTTAAACTATAATCGTCGAGGTGGTCAGTCTTAGAACAGCAAAAGACGCGTCGTCGTGATATATTTTGGACTGTTGTTACAAAATATACGATCAGCTGATTTCTTTGTTTGAGTGATGCGACAGCCCCATACAAGCTGTTACGACACGTCAGAAACGAGCTACTTTCGTCAGAAATTCAATTAGATTCTACGTTGACGATTCTGAATGATTCCAAAGTAAGATGATCTAGAATTACGCGAATAAATAATCCATAAACAAACCTTGAAAGTTCTTACCTTTGTAGTGAACTCGGAGATTATTTTGCGACAGCCCGATGTAGCTGAATTTGTCCTTGGTGCTCCAGGAACGTGGCAAAGGGGTCTCATCTTCATTCACATTAGGATAAAGCAGTTTTAAACGATCTACAGTATCACTTTGCACTTGATTTTGGGAATCCATCGTTCCCCGTCCACTACCCATTGCAGCCATTTCTAATTTCTGAATTTCATGTCAGTGAGTGAGTGACGTCACATCCACTACTTTCACAATCCTCGGATAGGTGGCGCCCTTGCGAGACGAAGCGACCATAGAGAAAACCGTAACCAACCGTTGAAAAACTAAAGGTAATCGTAGATAAATACGCGACTGCCTGCGGCTGTGGGCTGCTTATCTCAGCGAAATACAATGTTATCTTTAGTGATACTGATAATCACTACAGAAACAAAAATCACTAAACTTTTAAAGAAGCCGTGGAGTATTAACACCAATATTACATAAAACTGTTCATCGCTATGCAGGTTAATCATACCCCCAAACATATAAAAGAAATTGAACACAGTATTGAAAGTAAACTCAAAGTCATCAAAAGAACTTCAAGTGAACTTTATGAAAATCAACAGGTTTATTTCGATCAAGTATTACAGGTTACATAGATTCACTATAGATCACGAAGCAAAAAGAGAGCCTCTAGATTTTTAAGTATATAATTAGAATATTTTTTGTCTTGCAGGTCTATCAAGAGGGTTTCAGTTCTTTGATTCATAAAACAATAACTTGTTCAAATGTGCTGCAAGCTGTTCAAAACGCATACGACAATTCTTTGAAGATACGGGATCAGAGAATATCTCAATTTATTATCCAGGATGTGAGTACAAGACCAACTTTAATCTTTTAAATTATAAATAGATATCAGCTTTCAACAACATCATTCCGTGTTTTTACCGTTTTTACCAGGTTTTTACCCTACTTGTCCAACTAGTGTTCTTTGCAAATGCTCCTACAAAAATATTGCCAAGTCCATCAATCAATCAATATCAATGCAATTTATCTGTCAAATCCAATAAATTATTCAGTGAGTGATTGTCATGATTATTATTTCATTTTGTTTTGTTTTGCTTGGCGTTTGAAATAGTTGGAATTTTATTTGATTTTATTTATCATTGTCGAGTGAAAAATAATATTATACTTGCGCCACAAATTAGACTTGCGCCAGTATTGGCATAGCAATAACGCTTCTTTCACGGAAGTGTTTAATTCGGGTTGTTGGGTAAAGCCTAAAGCTCGAATACTTCAGGGCATGTTGTCACAGTCCCACAGCGATGATACCGGCACGGAGGCTCCTACAGTGTTCGTGTTGGATGGTGGCTTCTCGTCGCAGCTTTCACGCCACGTTGGCGATCGCGTGGACGGCGACCCTCTGTGGACGGCGCGCTTCCTTCGGACTCACCCGGCTGACATCACGCACACGCACCGCGACTTCCTGCGCGCCGGCGCCCAGCTCATCATGACCAACACTTACCAGGCCTCCGTCGGAGGTTTCGTCAAGCACCTCGGTCTCACCGCTGACGACGCCTATAAGCTCATTGGCCTGGCTGTCGAGCTGGCCAAAGATGCTAGGGATGACCATATCAAAGAAGCTCAACCCAGTTTCAAACCATTGATTGTAGGCTCCGTAGGACCCTATGGGGCACATCTTCACGACGGATCTGAGTACAGTGGCAACTACGCTGATTTTACTTCTAAGGAGACCATGAGTGAATGGCACAGGCCTCGTATACAAGCTTTAGTCGAAGGTGGAGTGGATTTATTGGCTCTTGAGACAGTCCCCTGCCAGAAAGAAGCTGAGGCCCTTCTTGAAATACTCAAGGAGTACCCTGACACCAAGGCCTGGATGTCTTTCAGCTGCAAAGATAAGAAGAGCCTAGCTCATGGAGAAGATTTCCAAACAGTCCTCAAGAAGTGCTGGAAGGCAGGTACAGGGCAATTAGTGGCGATTGGGGTAAACTGTTGCAGCCCATATAATATTGAAGATCTATTGAAAGGCATCAATGATAACAGTAAAGAATCACCAATAACTTTTGTGGTTTATCCTAACTCAGGAGAGAAGTACAATGAAACTTTAGGGTGGACAGAGAAAGACAAATGTGATAGTCTAGCCACATTTGTCCATACATGGCTTGATCTTGGAGTGAGATTTGTGGGAGGGTGCTGCAGGACTTATGCTGAAGACATAACTGCCATCAGATCCCAAGTAATCAGATGGAGGGATAAGAGATCTCAACATGTTGCATAGTTCTAACAGATAAGATGAGATACTACTATGTACACTGAATTGTTTAGATGTGATAATATTTACAATACAATAATTATATTGGTACATAATGTTTGTTTATACTTATTGTTATCGGGTTGTTTGTATGTTCAATAAGTTATCAATAAGCCTTTATATGTTTGTTACTGAGTTAATATAAAATTTTCGTATATGTTTTAATTGTCTTTCTTCATAAATTAATCATTGATTTTTATTTTAGAGAGTATTTGGTATATCTGCAAAGGAGAAAGATAATGACAATAAACTGAAGAAGATACTGAAAGAAAACAATGATCTCCGAGAACAAAATATTAAATTAATGTTAGAAGCATCAAAAGCAAAGAAAGAGATGGGCAAGGTCAGTCAAAGATTTTATCAAACTCACTCGAATTTAAACTTCAAAGAAAGTGCCATTTCTTTTATACCACATGAGACAGACATTGATTTTATTAAAATAAAACTATAAAAATATTTGTCTGGCTTTTCGGAGTCCCAAAACGAATTATTCCACTATGCCGCCCCACTGGTGGGGCAAAGTGGAAACCTAAAATCTGAGAATCTGTTCCACTGAAACTCGATGTAGTTTGGCAGATTCCACTAGTCTTACGTGTCTTTTGCCCCACCAGGGTTGGCCCTTCAGGAGATTTATAATTAATTGTTAAGTTTCACGCATTAATTAATAATAAATGTTTTACGCGATAAAGAAACATAATCCTCTATTATAATTATATACTAAAAATAAACCGGCAATGGCGAGTTATCACCATTTCTTAAATTTCGCAATTCCTGGAACACTTGATTTAAGGCGCTTTGGGGTGCTAACTAGCGCCACCAATGGATTGAAAATCATATCTTTTTGACCGACATGGTTTAATAATACGTAACAAAAAAAGTATTCTATTATTTGGTGTATATACATTTCATACACATGTACAGTCACTGTTACCATTACAAAGTCCTAAATATAATCATCATTCATTTGGCTTAGCAAATAATTGCCACCAAGTTTTATTTGGTGCAAAACTAGTTTGTATTTGTACCTGGCGATGTGTGCGCCGTTTCCCGGTCAATGATTGGTCGCTTACATTGAACAATAAGAATATTCATAGTCATTTGCATTTCTTATCGGTTCGCAGTTAATCTTCAAGTGTTATTACCACAGAACATTCTGTGGTTATTACTGTGTTAAATATAAGTATAAACCCCAGTTTCTCGTACACAAAAAATCTGTTAAGACCTACCTAAGGTTTTTTCGTATGTCCTTTGGCCAGCTGTTAACAGAGTGCTTAGTGCGAGTTTGACAGATACAATCGAATAACTTTATCGAGTCGAGTCGTGAGTATGAGTAAGTTAACCGTTCGAACTGGCAAAACGCTGTCACAGTACAACTCGCACTCGCGTTTATTCGTTTTTTGGCTGGTAAACGTGTTCACTTCTCAACGTAAACCATTACAACTCGCAGTCAGCAATTTTAATTTCCATACTTGTCGCTAGGTGGCGCTTCCTCGATGCCATAGAAATATGAGTTTACGTTAACGCGGTCGAGTAGTTAAAAAACTCGCACTAAGCACTCAGTAGATTAACGGCCTGTTAGTGTACCAGAAACCGAGGGTAAATCGTTTCGAATTTATATTTCGATGTATGTATGGATGTACATTCATTATATGTGTTCTATGTAATTAATTAAAATTTTTTGTACGTTTGTACCATTACGAAAATAGCAAAAGATTTAGTTAGGTTTGTCTGCATAAAATATTTTTTGTTATGTAAAACATACAGCCTAGAACGTAGTATCAACATTCTAGGACTTAAATCGATTTCCACTAAAAACGGCCCTTTTGGCGGAAATCGACTAAAGTCCTAGGTTCTTGACTGTAGGTTCTAAAAATAGTTGTCACAGTGGTTAAAATTGTTGGCGTTTACTTTTACAAACAACGTATAATAAAAATGTATGTATTTGTCAATTTCCTAGGAAAATTATAAACTTTCGTAGGATTGTAAACGAGAGATATATTGTATTATCTTACGCCCACATTTTCGCAAATTGATCAACTTACCAAATTCCAGCGTAAAATAATAAGTAAGCCTTAGCAAAACGCCACCTGCGCTCTGATTGGTTCAATAAGTCACGTGTTCCTGCTCCATCTAGAAATATCGTTGATGAAGTGAAATTTACCACAGAGATACGAAAGTTTTATAGTGGTCATGACCAAAATAGTAAGAAGTCGATTAAAAAAGTCGAAAATTAAAAAAGTCGTTAAAATGATGTAATACTATAATAAAGCTAAAGCTTTGGGACGTCGCAATGTTGCAAACCGAAATTAGGTTCGAAGTTTCAGGATGGAGCGAGCGGAGCGAAGATGAAGCGAGCGGAGCGAAGCTCCATCCTAGAACTTCGGGTGTTAGGTTTTTTTTTATATAAGAGGAAAAAAATGGGTCCAGAAGAACAAAATCATTCATACAGCAAGATTTTGAGGTTAGGTTTACAGAAAATTCAACAATAATTTTCTCGAAAACTTCGCATCTCCGGCAAGAATGGATTGCAGGTAGGTAGGTAATCGAAACTGATCAATTTATACTAGTGTGGCAAGTTTGATCGTACTTAAGTCTATGGACACAAGCATTGCCATTGTCGACATCAACCAATCAGAGAGCAGTATGTTATTTGCCGTATTTTATAAAAGCGTAAAATAAAAAGCTCTTCTGTGATTGGTCGAACTGTTTAGAATCTTTCGAATGGATATCCGTTAGTTTATAAATTAACCACGAGACTTCGCAAATTAATAAATTTGTGAAAATGTGGGCGTAAAATAATACAATTTGTCTCTCGTTTACAATTCTACGTAAGTTTATAAATTTCCTAGGTAATGTATAAACTTGCGGATTTTGTTATCTTCCGGTGACATATTCATTTTAATGGTGCGTCTTAAATCATGGCTTTTAGGAATTGCGACTTTATTTAAGAAATAAATGCCGATAACTTGCCGGTCTATTTAGTATGTTTATAATGGAGGATTATGTTTGATTATCACGTAACTCTTTTATAATTAAATAAAGTAATTTGTGAATGTTTCCAAACATTAAAAAAGCTCCTGAAGGGCCAACCCCGGTGGGGCGAAAGACATTGAGACTTAAGACTAGTGGAATCTGCCCCACTACATCGAGTTTCAGTGGGGCAGATTCCACTGTCAGATTTTAGGCTTCCACTTTGCCCCACCAGTGCGGCGGCTTAGCGGGGCACAGTGGAATTATTCCCCAAAACCTGTACGTATTGATTTTGCCCTGTACTATCTTGTATTTATGTATCTGTATCTACGAGCGCCTTATGCCTTTTCTTTCGTGTTATGTGTTAATTTGTCCAATAAATGTCTTTCTTTCTTCTTTCAAAATGCGAAAAGTCAGGTTACTACTCTCATAATAAAAAATATTCATATGTATATTCCATTTATCCTTACTTGTCCACTATAGTAAACAAGATTCTACCTGTGGAATTGTTTATGCCTTTTAGTCTAAAACTGCCATATTTCCATAATTGAAGTAACTTGGGACACTACTTTAGATAACACTGTTAGACTAACAGTGTTATCTAAAATAGTATAAAACTAACAGTGTTAGTTTTATAAAGAAAGTTCATAAACTTGGAAGAAAATATCTAATTTTGGGGTTAATTGTCAAATTTAAGGTTAGAATCTTATTTACAACATTTATCGAGATACCACATCAATATACTTATCTATGGATCACATTAGTTAGACCTGAGATTTCCGCACTTAGCCTCATAGTTGGGCCATTGTACGTAGCAAGCGCTGAGGTACGCTAACACCTCAGACACTAGGGTTTCCTTACGATGTTTTCCTTCACGTCAGCGAGTAGTATTGCTACTATAATTTCACAAATGTACATAACTTAGAAAACAAAGTCATTGGTACATGCCGGGGTTCGAACCCACGACCTCCCGATTGAAAAGCCGGCGTTCTACACCGCTCCGCTACTACCACCGCTCCACCACCACCACCACCGATGGATCACATTATGAAAAGAAGAAATAAAACCGTAAAAAGAGAAATAAAGGGTTCCGTATCATTATCGATATACAACGTTTGAATATTTCAAGCGGCATCGTCAGCCTGTTGCCGTTATTATTATCGAGTAAAAAAAATCACGTTGGTTATATGAGAGCCCCCTTTTAACTTTTATTTTATACTGCATTTAGTATTTGCAGTTCTAGCGGCAACGAAATACATCATCCTGCCAAAATTTGAATGGTCTAGCTTAGCTATCACAGTTCTGTCGAGTTATCAGTATCACAGACAGACAGTGAAGTATGAGCACGGAACTCTAAAAATGACACGTTTAGTTTTTATTCAGCATCGCCTCTCCGTAATCGGATTAAAAACATTTTTTGTGCTACATTTAATTTATTTTCAATCCCAGACAACGAGGTAAAGCGAAGCTTTCCACAGAGCACTATACTAATAGAGTCACAGAACAATTAAACCAATAGAAGAAACGATGGTCACGTGACAGCGTACAGGCCTAATTGTCAAAACGATGCCTTAATGCCCTGAGTAAGAGTCCAAATTAAGATGGTAATGTAACTTACAATAGTGGCAGCACTCTGAATGTTTTCAAATTTAGTTGGGTTATCGCAAGTGCAAAATCTGTGAAGACGTCGTCGGATTATTTTAGAAAATTGAAATAACTAAAATATTTTGGTGCACACAACTTACCCTGGGATATTGTACAATAAATGCACAACGAGGTGAAAAGTGCGCGGTGGCTGCAGGTCACATAAGAAACAAAGAAAACGGAGATTATAATATGAACTTCCAAAGGTGAGTACCTAAAACCTATGTTTTCTCGCATAAAAGGACCAACGGATAAAATATCACTTTGTAAATAAACTTCCTAATGACTCATTAACCAAAATTACCGTAATTGTTGCTTCTCGAACCCTTCTACGCTCTAAAATTAAGAAAATAAACCAATCCATTTGTAGGTTGTCCTAGTGATGGGATGGCAAAAGCATGGTCGATGAAAATTCGCCTCAGTAGTAGTATAGTCGATACTTGTTCATCACGCCTTCTTAATACATAATCCATTGTTTCTTCTTGTTCAAGTTTTCCCAAATTGATAAATGGAAGCAAAAGCACGCAAAAACGCAGAAATAAGAAACAGGACAAAAACGACTGTAAACTGCGCTCAATGCACTTTAGACCCGAGTGATTGGGACGAAGAAACTTATTGCGAACACGCCTGAAGGAAGATATGGTGCCCACCTTAGACCAGTAAAAATGGAAGTAATGGTGAGAAAGTTAAACATTTGTTGCAGAATATGTACCTCTACCTTTTCATATACACTTATCACATGTTTTTACAAAACAGGATGCTCCCAGGAGTTTATTTTGTATTCGAGCATAACGAGAATAACTATGAAAACTTAAATATTTTATTTCCTTTGCCATACTTCTTTAGTTAAGTCTACTACATCCAAACAGTGTCCCAGGCACCACAGCATCCGAGTGGTGCCTTCATCCATTTAATTCATTTAACAGTTTATCTTTATTTCAAAATTTCTAAATCTTAATAAGTAAACAGTGTGATATGAGAATTGATAATATAAAAAAAAACAAGCCCAAACATTCCACATCACGATGTTGCTTATATTAAGACTTCTACGTGTACACAATTTGTTTTCCAAACCCCATCAGCTGTTTTATGTTTGTCCTGAATTTAAATCTCACCCAACGACAATACAAACTACCATAGACTTACCCACAAAAAACCATCTCTCCAACAGTGTAAATCATAGATAAAGAAAAGTTGAAAGGTAAAAACAAAATGTTAAATGAATGGACGTCAAAGCTGTTAGTTTCACAATTAATAAATTATGTGGTGATCACCTTATTGCAAAAAATATCTGACTATATAGATGCAAATTGTACCTTACTTCAAAGTATGTAATTAATTATCAGGATCAGTCAATAATAGACGTAGCTTGTAACCCAAATAGCTTTTATAAAGAGATCTAAAACGAAAGTGTTTAAAAGTGGAATATGTTATTATTTAAGCAGCTCTCTTTTGTAGGTACGCCTTTATTAAAAGTTTCTGTTTGTTTTCAGGTCAGTACTGAACATGGGAAGTGAGCAAAATGTCTGTTATCTGCCAATGCGACGGTCATATTCTTCTTTCTTGATCAAATTTACTGCAGCCTGACGTAGTTGATGATTCTTATAGTCTTGCGTTCGAAAATTCCTTTGTTGATGTGGTCATCAACCCCTATACCTGTTGTCTAAAATCTGTCAATGAAACGTATTCAAATATCAGAATTCATCACTTGACACATCAAATTACTGCATCCATCGAATTACTGAATTATTACTTGCAATAATAATATAATATTGTGATAATTAAATACGACTTTTAGCGACAGATTGCGGCCGAAGATGGATTTACTTAGTCAATATTAGCAATAGTATTTTCCTTTTCAAATTTCATTGCAAGATAAACAACTTTTTAATACAAGGACCTAACTCGATCTGTATTTAAAAATTGGAAGAAGAAACGTAACGTAAATTTGGATGTCGTTACGGATTTTATTCAGGAAGAAATCTGAGACGGAGTATTATGCTGACGTTGACGAATATAATTGTAAATTCACTATTTTGTATAAAAAAGTGTTGCTTTTTAAATTATTGTTACTTATTTTGATTAAACATGATTTAAAACTTATATACAAAGCAATTGATTATAATTATTTACATGATTTAGTCCAAGGTTTCTTCATTTTTCAACGTTTCTATCGATATCGATGGAGAGTTAGGCCTATCCCTAGTCGGTAGCGTTTGACAGTAGGGCCTGTACGCACCTTGAAATCGGTGCATTGATAAACGTAGTGCCATCTCTTTTTTTCTTATGGAAGGTTGGTTAGCGAAAGCAGGACAACATTACTGTCGAAGGTTTCTGCGAAGTTACTGCTACCCCTTGAATAGAGTCATCAATCACCTAACCGACATAGCGACATCTAGTGTTATTGTCAAGAACTAAAAAATGTTGTATATTTATAGCTACACCTAAACGATATTGGGTGGACGATAGGTAATTTATGTTGCTTTAAATTCTCCACATAACATACATACATGTTATTTGTAAAAAAGCTTTGGAGAATCCTTTACCAAAATGTTAGAACCTTTATAATTAGTAACATGTTACGTAGAGAAAACTGTAGATGAACAAAGCCGGGCCTATACCTAGGTAGAAGGAATAAAATACAGAAATATTATTTGCGGTTTTTATTAATTTTTTTTCTGTATTCACAGGCGAGTTTCTTCATTTCATCTTGGGTGTGGGATAGTGTGCTGGTGCCATTTAACAATTTATTAATATCCCGGCACCAGTTAAATATAAAAAATCGAGAGCACAGTTCAAAAAAGAATTCTGATAATTCATTTTTGTGGGCCAGGCAAGAACCACAGCTGAAATCAATTTTGGCATACAAAAAGCTTTCATTCTGTTTCTAGTGATGTGTTAGGTTGTTATCGATAAGTACCGGTTTTTCTTCCAGGCAAAAGACGAACAATTCTCCGATTATGTGGCGTTAATGAGAGAGCGTGACGCTCGTTACACCCTATACTTTGAGAATTTAGGTCTGCATATGAAACTGAAAGAACTCGATGGATCCAGCTCGGCCGATTATTCGTACGGCGACCCTGTGGTCTTAAGCATAGCTCTTGATCGCTGTCGGTCAGTACAATTTATTGTTAATAAAACTACGTAAATCGTGATTAGAAGTTGAAATCACCTAAGGTGATTTTATTTTTCAGAAAACAATTAACAGTCACACAAATGAAACTAGCGAAGATGACTGACGAGTACGCCGAGACGGTTCCTAGGAGAGATTTTGAAACACTAGAATCAAAATACCTCGCCTTCAACAAAACACTAGAATTGTTACAAAAAGAACATGAAGATTTGAAACAAAAATACGTTAAGTTGCAAAGTTAGTTAGATTATACTTATAAAGTGAAGTAGATAGCAAATTTGACGTCTTAGGCAAACTGTCTTATTACTTTCAGCCCAGAAGAAGAGTACAGAAATAGAGTTAATCGACTTGAAAGATCGTTGTAGTGAACTAGAGCGTGCTGGGACCCCTAGACCTCGGTGGGAGCTCTGTGCGGACTTCATTGGGGGTGGTCGTGATCGGTAGTTTTTCAATTTTGTTAACATCAATGCTAACTGATTAAAAAGGATTAAACGACTAAAATATTTTGTAAATAATGTTTCAGATGGTGGCAGTTGGCCAGTGGCCTTTCTTCTAGAGACACTTTACGTGTTCTACTCAAAGAATTAGGTCCAGCTGCAGAGAGCGATCATTTAGAGCACTTTGATGGACTAGTAAGTCTTAAACAACATTTCAGGACCTAAATATTTTCACTGATGTAAGAAACTCTCAGCTGATATTTTTCCAGGGTAAAGATCCTATGATTCCCCCTTATCTGAGATACGAGGGTAAAGTGCGGAATCTGCGTTTATCACGACGTGAGATAAGTGTTATCATTAACGACGTCTGGCTCGGGAAACTAGAGAATGGAGGGTCGTTGCCTATGCAAGATTATCTCACCAACTATTTTAATGATCGGTAGGTACCTTGATAATTTGTTGCCATTTTTTAAGGCACCTAATTCTTAACGAATTATCTTGGGCGCTTAATTAAATATTTTAACGTAAACCTGTGTTTAAGTTAAAATATTTGTAGATTAGGAGGTTAGGATACCCCAAACAACATTTGTTCCCAGATATCAGCAAACGAGTGTGCGTGCAGAATGGGCGTACAATCTATGCTCAAGTGCTGAACAGATGCTGGACGAGCCACAAGTAAAGTTGTTCTGGGGTGTGCTACACGGTCACCTCAGTGAAGATATTTACTGGGGGCTTCGTACCGAATGGCATTCGCTCAAAGACAATTTGTACAAGCACAGCAAGGATGGCGAGGTAATGTAGCTACACTAATCCCGATTATACTGATCCCTGACCCCTCTGCCTTATAAGAAGGCTGTTAGCCTGCTGCTTAAATTAAATTATCATCTTATATTTCCTAGTTATCTTACAGACAATAACAGTGGAAGATTTCGAAAAAATATCAAAGACGACATTCCCGCTCAAAACTGAGGTGGATATCAAAAATATGTCTGACGTAGTGAAGAAACAATTGAAAATTAAAATAAACTGTAACGAAATTAATCTAGATAAGCTATTACAAGAGGTAAGTAGATAATTAACAGTAGGTAGTTACATACTTAGATTATACCTTAAACAACTTGTTTTCTAGAATGAGGAAGGTTTTGACCGTATCGAGCTAGCCCGCGAATTGTATCGTCAAAGACAAATTTATCAAGACAAGTACATAAGGGAAATAGTCGCTGAATTGGGAGGAAAAAACGCAGCCAACAAAATGATCAGTGTTGAAAATTTGAAGAGAGCTTTTGCTATTGTAGATCCTGCTATTGGTAAGCTATTCATGAAATGTATACGTTTTATGGATTTTGCTTGATTAACAAACAAACGCCTCAGTCCTTCTGTGCATTGTAATCTGTGACCTAGGAACTGTCCAATGTTATTTATCTAGGTAGGTATTTCATTACCTCTGATTGTAAGCTATGTTTATTATAATTTTTGTCTATACAAACTTTAACTTCATATTTCAGATCATATTAGAATGGAAAGGAATATTCGTTGGGCATTCTCTGATAAAACTTCAGATCTAAAGAGTATCAGTCCATTACCATTGCGAGCTTTGGCTGTGCGGTTGGCTGCTGGTGATATCGAACGTGTTGGGCCAAGATATAAGGGTACCAAGCGCCGTAATATTACTAAGTAAATGAGACGATAAAAATTAAATGTTATGAAATTGCCGTATTGCCTATATACCTATTTTATCATATGGTTAAAAAGTAAAAACGAAGAGCAAGATATGATTCGCCCACTGTCATGAAATCGTCATTGAATTGAGTAAGAAAATGCTTACCTCTGATGAAATGTTTTTTTGGAAAAAAATAGAAAATAATAATAACACTTAACTACCTATTCAAATTGAGTTTCACTCATCTAATCGTTTAACAGTCCATTCCTTCCTTCCACATATAAGCTAAACATGATTTTTGAATGACACTAAAGAAATCATTCGACTATGTATGGCAATCATTATAATTATATTTTAATGCACTAACACGTGCTAAGGACAATTTAAAAACCTACTTAGAGGCTAAAAATTCCACCCATGCTGGGATTCGAACCCGCGACCTCTGATTATCCGTGCCAGCGCTTTTTCCAACTGAGCCAATGGGCCCATTGGCTCAGTTGGATCCCGGCATGGGTGGAATTTTTAGCCTCTAAGTAGGTTTTTATATGGCAATCATATATTAATTCATATTAATTTATTGCATTGTCATTTGTCAGTACAGTTCGTATTTGTAATTTTATAAGTTGGTACATCACACCCTGTAAGGGGCACTACAATAATATTAAAACAACATAATCGACTTTAGACGATTTATAAAATTCAAATTAATTGCTAATTGTCTGTGGCCTAGCCACGATTACTAGGTACGTGCTCGTCGACTCGTGTTATTCCGTCGCGAATCGGGCCGATTATTAGGCAATCATTCAAGCGTGAATGGGAACAAGTCGTCGCGATTTATTGTTTTGTCGCTCGTTCCTACTTTACGGCTTAAAATTAAATTGTTGAAGTCAGAAATTAACCTATGCGTATTTTTTCTGCCTGTAGTGTGAAAAAAAAGTATTATAATTTCTTTAATACATTTCTATCAATTTTTTTTATTATCACTTTCTGAGCTCCTATTAAGCACCAACAAAAAAATGAGCGATTTTCTGACAGTTCCTAAAAAATAGTTCCAATCTCGCTACTAGATGGCGATGCTGTCTACGTACGTAGTTTTTTTTAATACTGCTGAGAGACCTTTATTAGTCTGTGTTTGTATATCACTGTCGTCGTCGAAGTTAAAGTTTTGTCATCACTTATCAAGTTATCACTGTCGAAGATTTTATTACAAAACAGACGTCATTATACCTACTTAATTTTAAGTTTTTAACAGTGCATTTGCATGACTTCTCATAAATTGATGATTTGTTGATTACCTTAAAACCAACCGGTTTTTTTGTAAAAGAAATTACTAGAGTTGGGTAAATTGTTCTGTGGTCTTGACGGAACACAGAGTATATTACTATATGAGACGGAATGACAGAAGTTCACAGATTACAGATATATTGTGAAAAAAAATCAAGTCAAGTTTTATCAGAGCCATCTGTCGGAGTTTCAAGAACTATTTTTTGTTTTTAATTTGCTCTAGGAAAATCCCTCATTGAGTTGGTTTTCAGAAACTTGTCAAATGTCCTATTTATATGCTCTGTGCTATTGACTTTCGTAGTTTCATTCGATTATCCGGATTAACCTCAGTGATAAGCGTTCATTAATTTTGAAGTCGAATACGAACGTTAGTTTATGATTGGTCAAATTATAATTTCATTGATGATCGCGCGATGCTCTAAGAATTTTACTCTTTTTTTTACCAAATGTTGGGCAAAGTTACGGTTTTACGTACAGTACTAAGGATCCAGAGGTAGAGGACATCTCTTTAATTGTCACTTTGAACTTGATCTCTGTTGATTCTGTAGTACACCAGCCTAGCGCAAGTAGGAACTTTGAAATTTTTGTTCGCATTTAGCCCCGTTTTAATGGCGGACATATTTTTGTCTCACTCTTTAATACTACTTACTCTTTCTTTGCTGTCAATGTCAAACTGAAAACATAACAAATATGGCGGAACGCGGCACATATTAGAACGTTTTCTAGTTAAAATTTTTGTGTTTTAAGTTTGTTCAATATCTAGCTGTGTGTATCTTGTTGTACAGTGTTTAGTGATTTTCTTTTAATATTGGCATTGATCGGATGGTGTCGAACTTGTGCCATTTGTAAAATAAGATGCAGCCGGTCAAAGGGTACCAAAAGAAAGTTTATGGGTAAATTTCCTAGGGATGAAGACCGGTAAGTATTTCTGGCTACAGTTTTTGTCATCTTGCACAAGAGCAAGATCATAAATTATGTTAAATAACGTAATTAATATACTATGAGAAAAATACTCATATGTTTCAATGTCATAGTGATGTGCCATACACATATTCAATATCGATAAAAAAATATCTGATAAGTACCTTGGTCAGAATTACAATATCGATAAAAAAATATCTGATAAGTACCTTGGTCAGAATTACTACTCAGTGTATGACGGGTGAATTGCTGTAAGCCATAACAATGTTTCAACGATGCACTATTAGTGGCTGCATTGAATGTTGTTTTTTTTTTAGATGCAGACAATGGGTGAAAATTGTGGAAGATCTTATATCGTATATCCCCATCGAAAAACTCCACCAACATAAATATGTTTGTAGAGATCATTTCCGGCCGAAAGATTTTTACAACTATTTTAAAAGGAAGCCGATTAAAGAAATGGTGAGTTGTGTTATAAACTTATAATGTAACACTTACTACATTTCATGAATAATTATGTAATAAAACACAAAATACGCCTTGCTTTACGTCGAACATTTGAATATATTTTGCTCCGTCATTTAGAACGCAATATTATTATTACGTCTTAATACGTAAATGACATACTTTGATAAACATTTTTTTTCAGGGCTGTATCTTCTCTACTTATAAATGCGCCTCCTCTTCCTGATTACTTACTAGCTGAGTTTCCTTACCACGTAGCCACGTCGCATCACTTGAAACTGGTTAGTGATTGGAATTACTAAAATATTTTTTTTACTAATTTTTAACTTAAAATATTTTTTTATAAAAATGTATTTGATAGTTACATAGTCAATTATGCAGTTATGTGGTAAACAGGAACAAACTATTTTTTTTTCGGACTATTCTTGCAATTGTTTATTTTCAGATTCAGCTATACAAAAACCTATTAGTTGTCGAGCTTCACAAAACAACTCTGGTACGTAGACTTTTCATGTATCGCTGAAGTTTTTTGTAACTAGAGTTTGTTTACTTTGATAAATTACAAAGTGTTATCATTTTCAGCACCTTGTACAGCAGCCAAAATATCAGCTGTTGCTATTGGTCCAGTAGGGTTTGACCACAATTATTGTGGCCTGGAATCTCAGCATATTTATCAGAACTATCCCGGTAAGTAGCATAGTTTACCAACAAATTAATAATTAATAACGACTCAACTTAACTTTTTTTGACGATTTCAGCACCTGAATCCAAACCACCGATTGATGAAGTTCGCTCAGATTGGACACCTCTAAGGAAAAACCAAATAGCTGCTGAAATAAATTCAATAGACCTTGACCACAATTATTGTGATTTGATAATCAATAATAAAATACTAATTTCATTAGTCGTTTTATTGAAAACATTGATTTTTATTAATTTTATTAGGCTAACTGCGGAGCCCCTGGATGAAAATTTATCGATATCGATAAATGTAGTACCAATGTAAGTGGACGTCCCTAATGCACAGACAAGTTGTTATGTTGGTAGCACTTTTGACATTGCATTTTTGCTCTATTGGTTGGTATTGCTAACGGGGCTAAACTCATTACAAAGGGTGTTTTTCAAAACAAATGTACATTGCAGATAAGAAGTGTCCTATACATTAAGATTTTTTTTAGATTTTTCGTAAGCAATGTAAGTAGTTAAACTGCTTTTTTGTCCAATAGTAACATATTTTAGAATCACAAACTAACGTTAGATGCGAGCCAAATATTTATATGAATAAAATGTAATAAAAATAAAGTGTAAAAAAGTGTAAAATCTTCATGTCCCACCTGCAACTTCAAACTTTCAACTCGTAAGTTTTGGCTGAATATTAGTGCTACCACCACTATTATAGCTGCTGTACAGACGTATATTAACCAAACAGACGATTTCAAGCTCTATTTTGTAGATATTGAGCTTGAAATAGCCGGTAACACTAATTAATTGCTGTCCCAGGAATAACACGTAACCGGAATTCCGGAAAACGTCACGGCAAAGATTTCGACACTTCAACGAAATATTACCGAAGAATTATATTACTGGTTATTTCTGGCAACACTATTCTTGTCTATGGCGTACGGCCGCCACTGCAGAATCAATTTCATTGAACAAAATCTGTGACGAAAGTGGGTGCATTTTTGTGGTCTCGAAATTGTATTCCGGAAAGTCACTGGATTTTACAAGGTATTTAGCAGTTTATTACGATATTTGATGTAACACAATCCTATTTTTGTTCAGAAACTCTCGTTTACAAAGTTGTAAGTAGCCATAACATAATCACGAGATCGTCAATTATTGTTTGAAGATTTGTTGATATTAATCGTCACGTTCCGGTCCATCACGTATTGTATGACAGGAATATTTTTGTGACGAACTGGAACTATTAAGGTTGTGCTACATGTGGCTAATGTCTAATGTTAGTGAAAGTTATGTATGTTTGTTTTTTTCTATATTTGCGTAAAATAATAATAGCCTATAATAATAATCTCGCAACCAGACGACTCGTAATCTTGAAACAAATAAAAATGTTGTGTACAAATCAACAAATGTAGCGTAGATATTTATAACTACAAATATGCAGGGGAGACGCGTTCATCGTTAATCACAATATCACTTACTTTAATAATACGTTCTATTTCAGTTGACATGGCCCTCACAGCAGCCGAACGGGCCAAAAGGTACCGAGAGAAATTAAAACAAGACCCCGTAAAATTTGAGGAGCAGAGAAAGAAACAACTAAAACGTCTCCAAAAGAGTCGAAAAAAAGTAAAAGACTTATCAGAAGAAGAAAAAAAAATTCAAAGAAAACAATGGAGGGATGATAAGAAAAAACAGAAACAAAGAAAAAAAAAAGAAAACGAAAATCAAGCTGTAGCTGTATCAAACACATCGGAGTCCAAGAACACGACAACTCCTGTCTTAAAAATACGCTATAAAAATTTATGCAGAAACTATCAAAAGTCTCTGGAATATATTCGAAAATTAAAAACGAGAAATGAAGCGACCCGAAAGAAAATTTACCGTCAACAAATTGCCCACACGAAAAAAGTGGATGAACTACAGACAGAAATAGATAAACTATTGGCACGCCAGGAAATCTTAGAGCTGTCATTACGTGAAACCTACAAAACTACCCGAATCATATCAGAAAAAAGGCTGCTTAAATCTATTGCGCTAAACCAAGTGGTCAAAAACAGCAAATCTGTAACAGCTGTTGCTAGCTGTTTAGGCATTAAAGGCCGTATAAGGCACAGCAAAAACAAAGATAGAGTTGTAAACAAGAAAATACAACACGAACTTAATATTTTTTATTTGAGAGACGATATCAGCAGGACTACTGCTGGAAAACGGGAAACGAAAACAAAATCGAAGCAGAAAATGCAGATAAGATACCTAACCGACACAATAAGTAATTTATACGAAACTTATAAAAAAGAAGGTGGTAAAATCAGTTTTACGACTTTTTATCGATATAAACCGTATTACGTTTTGTCACCAACCGCCAAAAATAGAGATACATGTATGTGCATCAAACACTCCAACATGGAGTACCTCTTCATGGCTCTCAAAAACAAACATATCGTAGATTACAAAAATCTGGAAGAAACTATTAGTAAGTCTGTTTGTGATAAATACTCGTACGCATGCATGTCCGATGAATGTGAAACTTGTAGTACCCAATGCCTGCAATACAGAGAAGATAAATTTGATGAGGAAATCACGTGGATGAAATGGGAAAGAGTTACACACACATACCAAAAATCGGGAAAAGAATGTACTACAAAAAAAACTGTAAAACTTTTGAAGAAAGGAACGGTTCGCGAGCTTGTAACCCAATTTAAAGAGGAATTTTCGAAATTCAAGATTCATTATTACAACTGGAAGGAACAACAGCGACAATACCAAATCTGCATAAAAAATTTGGGCATTAAAGAGATCGCCATATTAGTTGACTTTTCAGAAAATTACGACTGTAAACTTGGGACTGAAGTACAGTCAATGCATTTCGGAGCGTCGAAAAATTGTGTTTCACTTCATTGTGGTATCATTTATTGGAATGATAAATCTCAATCATTCGTTACAATATCTGATAACGTTTGTCATGAACCCAATGCCATCTGGGCGCACCTCTTGCCCATCTTCAAATTTGTCAAGGAAATGGACCCCACAATAGAAACAATCCATTTTTTTTTCTGACGGCCCCACATCCCAGTACAGGCAGAAAAAGAACTTCTACCTAATCAACTTGTTTGCAACAAAATTGAAACTGAAATATATTACCTGGTCATTTTCGGAAAGTGGGCATGGAAAGGGTGTTGCAGATGGCATTGGGGGTGCAGTCAAAAGACAGTTAGATAGGCATGTGGCGTACGGACACGATGTGACAGATGCAAATGATGCTTATATTATCTAATTTTAAGATTTTATTTAATAACATGTACAATGTACATCTACCTTAAGTTTTTCTTGTTAGTCACTTTGAATTCCAAATAGTCACTGTCCCATATTGTTACGGAAACAAAAATGGTTATTATTTAATAAATATTTTGTTATTAGTCATTTATTTGAACTGATTTAGTTGGCATTGACGTATGCTTTGATGTTGAGTTTATTCGTTGGAGTTTTTATCTTTAGGAAGAGAAATTATTGTTTTGTTTTTAAAGTCAAAACGTCACACTGTGACTATCTAGAAAGAAAAGTATTCGTTTGACAAGAATTATTGTCGCTGATATCTGTTTGATTGTTGATTTATAAATATTTTAACTTCATTTAGTAATAAATAAAGAGAAACTAATACAACAACCAATAGTTTATACTTTATTTATGTTTTTCTTTGTGACGAACCGGAACGTGTTCGAGTCGAGCTCTGACATAAAACAAATATTATCACGATGTTTGGCTTATTATTGTTATGTTGGATTGATTTTTACACAGTTAAAGATACATTTAATCGAATTAGATGAAAAAATACAGCCAAACCACCACAACTTAACAATGACTTCCGGTGCGTCACGTGTACATTAATTTTGAAAAACGCCCAAAAGCATATCAGCCTAGCGCAAGTAGGAACTTTGAATTATTTGTTCGCATTTAGCCCCGTTTTAATGGCGGACATATATTTGTCTCACTCTTTAATACTACTTACTCTTTCTTTGTTGTCAATGTCAAACTGAAAACATAACAAATATGGCGGAACGCGGCACATATTAGAACGTTTTATAGTTAAAATTTTTGTTTTATAAGTTTGTTCAATATCTAGCTGTGTGTATCTTGTTGTACAGTGTTTAGTGATTTTCTTTTAATAATGGCATTGATCGGATGGTGTCGAACTTGTGCCATTTGTAAAATAAGATGCAGCCGGTCAAAGGGTACCAAAAGAAAGTTTATGGGTAAATTTCCTAGGGATGAAAATACCGGTAAGTATTTCTGGCTACAGTTTTTGTCATCTTGCACAAGAGCAAGATCATAAATTATGTTAAATAACGTAAATAATATACTATGAGAAAAATACTATAATGTTTCAATGTCATAGTGATGTGCCATACACATATTCAATATCGATAAAAAAATATCTTTCAATATCGATAAAAAAATATCTGATAAGTACCTTGGTCAGAATTACTACTCAGTGTACGACGGGTGAATTGCTGTAAGCCATAACAATGTTTCAACGATGCACTATCCAACGTGGCTGCATTGAATGTTGTTTTTTTTTTAGATGCAGACAATGGGTGAAAATTGTGGAAGGTCTTATATCGTATATCCCCATCGAAAAGCTCCACCAACATAAATATGTTTGTAGAGATCATTTCCGGCCGAAAGATTTTTACAACGATTTTAAAAGGAAGCCGATTAAAGAAATGGTGAGTTGTGTTATAAACTTATAATGTAACACTACATTTCATGAATAATTATGTAATAAAATACAAAATACGCCTTGCTTTACGTCGAACATTTGAATGTATTTTGCTCCGTCATTTAGAACGCAATATTATTATTACGTCTTAATACATAAATGACATAATTTGATAAACATTTTTTTACAGGGCTGTATCTTCTCTACTTATAAATGCGCCTCCTCTTCCTGATTACTTACTAGCTGAGTTTCCTTACCACGTAGCCACGTCGCATCACTTGAAACTGGTTAGTGATTGGAATTACTAAAATATTTTTTTTACTAATTTTTAACTTAAAATATTTTTTTTATAAAAATGTATTTGATAGTTACATAGTCAATTATGCAGTTATGTGGTAAACAGGAACAAACTATTTATTTTTTTTCGGACTATTCTTGCAATTGTTTATTTTCAGATTCAGCTATACAAAAACCTATTAGTTGTCGAGCTTCACAAAACAACTCTGGTACGTAGACTTTTCATGTATCGCTGAAATTTTTTGTAACTAGAGTTTGTTTACTTTGATAAATTACAAAGTGTTATCATTTTTAGCACCTTGTACAGCAGCCAAAATATCAGCTGTTGCTATTGGTCTAGTAGGGTTTGACCACAATTATTGTGGCCTGGAATCTCAGCATATTTATCAGAACTATCCCGGTAAGTAGCATAGTTTACCAACAAATTAATAATCAATAACGGCTCAACTTAACTTTTTTTGACGATTTCAGCACCTGAATCCAAACCACCGATTGATGAAGTTCGCTCAGATTGGACACCTCTAAGGAAAAACCAAATAGCTGCTGAAATAAATTCAATAGACCTTGACCACAATTATTGTGATTTGATAATCAATAATAAAATACTAATTTCATTTGTCGTTTTATTGAAAACCTTGATTTTTATTAATTTTATTAGGCTAACTGCGGAGCCCCTGGATGAAAATTTATCGATATCGATAAATGTAGTACCAATGTAAGTGGACGTCCCTAATGCACAGACAAGTTGTTATGTTGGTAGCACTTTTGACATTGCATTTTTGCTCTATTGGTTGGTATTGCTAACGGGGCTAAACTCATTACAAAAGCATAGGGAGGTCCCGTCTCTTATTTATATGCTCTGTGAAGCATATAGGGAGGTCCCGTCTCTTATTTATATGCTCTGTGTAGTACACTGGTACCTAGTTTTTATACCTTTTTATTTGATCCTGTTTAATGTGTAGGTACCTACCTATTTGATTATTAGAGTTGTTCCTAATTTGTCCGACAAATTTCTGGAAACTGAATTAGCTAAGAGAACTGTTAAAATGGCTGATATAATCGACAATGAAGAGCTTGATAAAGATACCGTAGATTCTGAAGAGTTAGAAAAACATTTTAGCACGTGTTACTATTTACGAGCAGAAAAAGCGGTTTCTTTAAAAAAATCTTACATCAATAAGCTAAGTGGAACAAAGTAAGTATTCAGTGTTATTTATAAATAAAAAACGCAATTTCTTTAGACTCCTTAAGCCTGTTTAGCTCTTGCACTAATATCATAACATACATTAATCGACCGATTCATTGCACTGGTATGATCTTTATATAAATTCCAGCAGAGGGTCATGGTGTAGCAAAGGGTGTGCAAGGGAGAAAACACTTTTGTGATGCCCCCCTTTGATTAAAAATATAAAAAGAATGGGTTACGGGGACCCTATTTTTTTTTTGCGAAATTGTGATGCCCCCCTTTGATTAAAAATATAAAAAGAATGGGTTACGGGGACCCTATTTTTTTTTTGCGAAATTTTTCTGTCTTTTTCCCTTGCACACCCTTTGCTACACCCTGACCAGTTATTCAGTTGTTGTCAAAATTGAGGTTCAGCTTCCCAATTCTACCCACCTTGTGTTTCTTTTGGTTATAGGTCTCTAAAAATAGCTGCAAGTCTATCAGATAACAGCATAGAAGTGTACCAGTTAAATGGGCCTTCTCTCTCACGTGTCTGTCATCTCAGCGGCCACGGGAAGACTGTGGGCGATGTGGTATTCAGTCCCAAAGAGGATCACATGCTGTACAGTGCTGGTCAAGATGGGGCAGTGAAACTGTGGGATCTCAGAGACAAGGGTACTTGCGCCCAGGAATATAAAAGTGAGTAAGTTTTTTAAAGATATTGGATACCTTGGACTCATCTGATGTTGAGAAGAGGAGTCTATGCAACATAAGACCCCATCTTCTACAGCCCTGTCAGATGCCTTTTTACCTTTTTGCCTTCCCAAATTAATTTTCTTTCATCCTTATCTAAATAAATAAATTGCTAGGGTAACTTCTGTCAGAATACATCTTCTATCTGTCCTCTTAGTCAGGCACAGAAGAAAAAGAAACAAATTAATGACAATTATACCTAGGAAACACAAGTTCCCAATATGACTAAATAAATCTGAAAGAAAAAAAAATAATTGTGGTGAATTCAAAAATGGTGAAAACCTATTCTTATTTCAGTTGAAGAAGACAGCACGATAAAACCATTTGACTGCATGGATGTGTCCTGCAATGGTCGCATCATCTGTGCGGGCAGTCAGTTGGTGAAGGAAGATGCATACATTGTGTTCTGGGACCAACGACAACCAATGTCGCTGGGTGGGTACTGGAGTTCACACACTGATGATATAACACAGGTACTTTTTCAGCTTCAAGCAAAAACTTTCATTGTTGTATCTTTTTTACATAGCTCAGTCGGTGTGTATGTATTTTATGTAGCCTATTTTATTTCATTTTTTTTTCTCTTCTCTGTATCTGCCATCAGCCCTTGTTTGGCTGTAATCAGATGGTTTCTGGGTAGATCTGGCATTAAGAGTATAGTAATTGAATTTTTGACTATACATCCTCAGTAGTTTTGTCATCAATGACGTGTTTTCGCCTCAGTCCCCTCACAATGTGTCTGGTATCTTGATAGCCTATTTTGTGTGTGTAGTGTTTTATGCATTTTTTTTTCAATTCAATCATTTATTGCCTTAAATTACAGTTATGTAAGGTGTTACATTCTGATATTTTATAGTACAGCGTAATTTTACTGGTAAATGGCATAGCAACTTAGTACATAGAGTAAAAAATTATATAATCAGTAAATAGTATTTATACATTTAAATTAATTTAATTACCAGAATGAATAATACTAAAACACATTATCATTCGATTTCTATACCTATCAACTCTCAATGAAATTTCGTTACCGCCCTAAGCCATTGTCAATAATTTCATTTTAAATGGGGACACATAAGGGGTTTATATCATCATCATTAAAACATAACATGTGAAACATAAATAATAAATTCTAATAAATTCAAAATAACGCTATTTACATCATATCAAAAACATTTATTTTTTATAGCTGTAAAATTCGTTAAGACTATAGGGACACATTTCTAGCAGGTACTGTTGTAGGGCTCTACTAAACCTATTTCCATAGAGCGATTTAATTTCATCTGGAACTTTATTATAAACGGTAACAGCCATTACTTCATACTTTTGCTGTATGTGGTTGTTCGACAAAAGGCCACATTTAAATTATGCATATTCTTTTTCTGTAATCTTGCACTCCGGTTTTCTGTTCTGAAAGGAAATTTATCAGGATTTTTTCTAATTAGCTTACAAAGTTCGAGTATGTAAAGTGCAGTAACTATATGTAATTTGTATTTCACAAACAGGTTTCTACAGGAGACCCTATTTGATTTTATGCCACTGAGAATGCGGACACATCTTTTCTGTAATATAAATATTTTATCTATATCAACACTAGCGCCCCACGCAGTTAAGCCATATAAAACCCGAGATTGAAAATAGGCAAAATAAGCTTGTAGCGAAGCATGAGTCGTAGTAACTTTCTCTTTCTCTTTATACTTTATTGCACACGAAACATTAAATAGGACACTACATAAGAAATAAGATGTACAAAGATGTACTTTCATCAAACATCGTAACGCGTAAGTAAAACTACTTAACTTCGCTTCTAACACTTCTATATGAGCCTTCCAATTGATGTGTTCGTCTGCAATAACACCTAAAAACTTTGCGTTTTCAACCAATTCAATTTCTACACCATTTATGTCAATTTTGAAATTTAATCTGGGAGTATTATAGTTTCTAAAATGTATCATCTTGGTTTTACTTAAGTTGGTGCTTAGCCCCACTGCGAGCAGCCATTTCATAATAATGCTTATAGACTCAGATATATCCTCTGATAGTTGTGCAACACTTGACTTAACAAATCTGAAAAATACCGAAACATCATCAGCAAACATGGTAATTTTGTTGCTTATTAGTTCTGGCATGTGTTTTATGTATAGGATAAACAGTAGTGGTCCCAGCACACTACTTGTAGGACCCCTGTACGAACTCCTGTGCTACGAGATTCGATACTACTTAACTCTCCTAACTATACATTATTATTTTTCGAGTGGGATATATTTGTAAAGAAATCATTGAAAAAATCGGGTGCTTCTAAATCATCTTTTACTGATTTTGCACCATCAGTTAGGCCTACTAGACTTAGAGAATTCCTATTTTTATTCCCTTTAATAGTTTTATTTACTATGTTCCAACTGGTTTTTATTTTGTTGTTAGAAGATACTATAAGTGCTTCGTTCTTTTTCTTTTTTGCATCTGAAATAACTTTGTGTAAAATAGAGCAGTATTTCTTATAGTGTTTCACATATATGGTTTTATTAGCAACATTTTTCAACTGAATAAAAAGTTCTCTCTTTGTTTCACACGATTTTTTTATACCTGGCGTGATCCAGGTTGGTTTTGTGTTGTTTTCATCAGTTCTCACTCTGATCAGAGGACAAAACCTATCGACAGCGCTCAGCAATATCATGAAATGTATTGAATGCATGATTTTTATCGAGGCTTTCGTACACTGGATCCCAATTTAATTCGCCTAAAAATCTATTTAGTTCATCAATTTTAGATGGTTTGAGATCACGTACATACTTATAACATCTGCCAGAGCTTACTTTCATATTAAAGTCTAGGGTAGCGTATTGTAAGCAGTGATCAGATAATCCTAGCTCTATCACTTCGACATCCTGCAAGTTAATGTTTGATATAATGTTTGATACAAGTTAATGGCGGCCTCGGTGGCGCAGCGGTTTAGCACGCTGACTGTAAAACGGAAGCTGGTCTCGGGTTCGATCCCCGGCCGGGTCAAACTAGGAAACGAACTTTTCTAGTTTGTCTCGGGTCTTGGATGTTATCTATGTATTTATTGTATTAAATCTATCGTCGAGTTAGCACCTATAACACAAGTCATTTAGTTGTACTTAGTATAGGGCTAACGAGATCTGTGTAATATGTCCATGAATATTTATTATTATTATTATCAATACAAGTGCTGCTATGGCTACTAATACGTGTGGGCTCATGAATGAATGGTTTGACATTGAAAGATTTAAGAAGACACAAAAATTCCCTAGTTTCTGTGCTCTTCACTAATAGATCTGTGTTAAAATCACCACATAGGATGATATTTTGTCAAGCTTTTTACCTAATGTATTGATTAAGACATTTTCTAAGTTCTCTGGAAAATTGTCATGTTTGATAGTTTTTGGCCTATAAGCACATACAACATAAATATAATTACATATAATTCCACATACTTCTAAGAAGTTGGAGATGGATAACTTTTTTACTGTTTTCATTTCATTAAAATGCAAATCTTTGTGAACAAAAATACAGACGCCTCCTCTGCTCTTACGTGTCAAGCGGCAAAAGCATGTAGCTAGGTTAATTTTTTTTAAGGCAATTCTATCTAGATCCTCTTTTACTCTGTGATGTTCACTAATGCATAATATTTTTACATTGAGTCCAGCCTTAGAATGAAGCCACATTTCAAGTAAGGATTGCTTCCCTTCATTGCATTTCACTGCTGTTACTGGGCAAAGTATTGCCCTTCGACCTTTTACAGACACTACACTGAACCAACATCTAACACCAAAATTGTAGATGTTGGAGCTTGAACCAGTAAGCTAAAGTAGAACTGGGCAGGACACTTAAACTGGTGACATTGATGGACACCACATAATTTTTACTGTGGTAACCATCAATGTGTGGCCATCCGAGGCTGAGATAGAATAGAATAGAAAAAAACATTTATTCAAATACCACAACACATGCGAGATGGTAGCATGACGGTGGTGGCTCAACTCGACAATACAATTCGGGAGCTATAAAGGTTATTTTGGCGTAATTTTTTTTTTTCATTTTATAGTAGTAATTAGTAATTTTATTATAATATGATATTACAGTAGTATGGAATTCTCAGTGCGCGAGTTTGACTCATACTTTATTTATATAGTCAACAAGGACCTGTTATAGTTTCACCTGCTTAGCACAGATACTTGAAGTGCTAAAAATATGAAAGCTGGCATAGATATACTCGTATATACATATTAATTATGCTGATAAACCGGTGGGATAAAATCGTATAACCATTTTAGGGTACCTGCCTTACCCTTCAATTAGGGATGCAATTTGATTTCTCGCCTACACAATGGTGTAGGTTATCATTGTATTGGTGATTTTAAAATATTGTGGGTACAAACAGACCATTTTGCGACTTTGGGTTCGATATGCGAAGTATTAAGCTTAAAAGAGCAAATTTTTAGTAAAATATGTAATAAAAATTAGTACACCATATCTTCTTTATATGTATAAAGAAGATATGGTGTACTCCCATCAATAGTAAACTAGTACATGGCAATCCCCAGGTGCGATTCCACAAAGAGAAGCGCGAGACGCTGGCCACGGGCTCTGTGGACGGTCTCATAAACGTGTTCGACATCACGGAGCAAGCCGAGGACGACGCGCTGCTCTACTCCCTGAACGTGGAGAACTCCGTGGAGCGGCTTAGCTGGCTGGCTGGAGGCGCGCTGGCCGCGGTCACGCAGTCCAGCGATCTGCAGCTCTGGGACACTGACTCTGGGGATATGCTAAAGAGCTACAGCCGGGACAAAATTGCTAAGAGCATCAAGGTTAGTTACTCAGACCTGAACACGCACTACGTAGTGTAGGACGCCCTCCGACCAGGCCCTAGAGTGTAATACTTACATAGTTTTTCAATAGAATGAAATGAGCGCGAGAATGGTTCATATGTGCCTCAATTTGGTAGTATACAAAGCAATAGTAGTCAGTACTGTCATTCCAGGGGTATAACCCGCGCAAATTAATAGGCATCTCTCGCGAAGAAGATCGAATAACGCGAGGCGGCGAGTTAAGTAGAACGGTTTCGACCACTGCAACGCGATTGGTTACCAGACTATCGATAGTGTGAATAAAACGACCATTACCGGACTAATTATTATTATTAATACTTTATTGCACCATAAAATTGTACAATGCGGCGAACTTAATGCCATAAGCATTTTCTACCAGTCAACCGCAGGAGGTAGAACGAAAACTTGGCAGGCGTGCAAAAAAAAAAAAAAGGAAAAAGACAACCTTCCACATTATTATATACTTACACATATAATACACTAAACGTATATATTAAAATAATAGTATATAAATAATTATTATTACCGGACTAATAGGACTATTGAACAACTATGCATTTTAGAGACTCACCCCCCAGGTGGGATGAAGATCTGCGAAAAATTGCAAGCAGATGCTGGATGCAGCAAGCAGAAGACAGATCGCTATGGCGCTCATTAGGGGAGGGCTATTTCCAGCAGTGGACTAATTTAGCCTGACGACGACGACGAAGAGCACGCACTTAGCCTTATAGTTTGGCCATTGTCTACTTCTGTGGTGCAGCGGTAGCACCTCTGCCTTCCATGCGAGAGGTCCCGGGTTCGAATCCCGGCTGAAGACAAAAAAAAAGCCCTAGACCACTCTTGGATGTTTACATGTTTGTGATGTCGTTGTTTCTGGTTCCCACCACGCATGGTATCCTAATGTGGGGCTAGAAGCTATGTTGTAAATGTTATGTTATTGCTACGTAAGCAAGCATTGAGGTATGTTAACACTTATGAGACTAGGGTTTCCTCAGGAGTTTTTCTTTCACAGTTAGCGAGTGGTATTGTTACTATAACTTCACAAATGTACGTCAGTTAGAAAACAAAGTGATTGGTACTAGTCAGGATTCGAACCCACGACCTCAAGATTGAGAGGCCTGCGTTTAAATGCTCTGCTATCATGAATGTATACAGCGTGTTCTGGGTCCGGTGAAGTCAAGAATGTTTTGGTTATAACTTCCTTGGGGGAAGTTTAACGATCTCGAGATTTGATCTCTGATGACTTACAGGGCCTCGCACTATCTGCCACCGTATAGTATTTCTTTAGATACCCATCTTGAAAAAAATTAACTCACCTAAAGTTAAAATCTAAAATTACATAGAAAAAATAAAGTAGGTACATAGATGGTCGATTTTCCACTACGGATTACGGGCCAGTTTCTGAATTGAGAATTTCACTAAGTAAATACTTAAGTAACGGCTGTCACGCTCTTTGCTGAGAAATTCGAAGAGACAACACTACAATTAAGTATTTACCTACTTAGCGAAATTCTAAATTCAGAAACTGGCCCTAACTTTAGGGGAGAATCGCGCCGGCTGAGCAGCACGATGACGCTCGTCGCGCGTTTTAAATGTCAAAAGTCGCAACTATCCTACGAGACTATCAAATAATAAAGGATTTAAAACACAGATTTAGTTTAATAAAAAAAGAGACATAGTATTTTCATTAAAACAATAACACCGCGTGACGTCAGTCTTAGGTAAACATTTGTTGACTTTGGTTGCGCGTAGACTCATTTGACGTTTGATGTTTGTTTACCTAGGCGTGACAATAGATTCGACGCCATGACACCGTGAGCTGTTTTCCCACAGATTTAAAACAATTTTAGAAAAAAGGCTTTAACCATCGTTAAACTTTACTTCAGTAATAAAATATAGGAATTTTTGTAAATAATAAATCATCCTCACATTAAAGATGATTTAAAAAAAATTCGTCATGCTTATTATAATAATCTCTCTTGCACTATTATTTCAACGATAGCTGCTATTTCAACCACAAGTTTTAATAGTATTGTGCCTTAACTAAATATATTAATTTCATTTCAGAGAAGTAAACCAGACGACTGCTACCTCGTAGACTGCTTCGTAACCAAAGACAACACACAGACCTTACTGGCTGGGTCCTACGGAGGCAATGGGTAAGCAAGCACTTCTTGTGGCGCCGACCATCAGACTCTCGAATAATTAATTACTTTTTATGCTGGTTTCATTTGTGAATATTTTAACAATTAAAACAAACAAAGCGGTTTTAATTGATAAAATATTTTGTATTATTGTAAAACTTTAAAATTAGAGCCAAAGTTTTTAAATCATGTTCCAAATACCCCCTTAGGCTTTAAAGATAAAGATTATTTATTTGTCAAACATGAGTTATAAGTATAAGGCTGTTAAATAATATTAAATAATATGTCCTGTGCATGTTTTGTCCATTGGGACTTACAAAATCTTTGAGAGAGCACCATAAGTTGTCTTCTGCATATGTCAAAAATGTGATAGTAAATAAAATTCAATAGTAAAAAAACCAGTTCAGTCAGAAGATAATAATAAATTAATGCCTATTCTATAATGAAACATTTTTAAAGGGTGCACACAAGGTCAATGAAGGTTAATAGGTTAATATGTCTAATAAAGTAATTACTTATGTCAGGGTATATAATTCATTCAGTCAGGAATTCCATTAAATTATAATAACATTTATCCAACAGCATTTTTTTCAATTTAAATTTGAATTGGTCCATATCTAATTCTCGTAGAGATTTTGGTATTTTATTGTAGATTGTAGGCCCCATACAAAATACTCTCTTTTGCATAAGTGCAGTGTTGGCTCTACGAGTACAGACTTTACTTTCGTCTCGTTGTAAGCGAGTGCTGGCGAGCGAAACCGGTTGGAAAATATCTGGGTTAGATTTTACAAAGAGTCCCATCTCTAGAATATACATTGATGGAAGTGTCAGAATATTGTTGTCTTTAAAATAAGATTTACAACTGTCAGTCTTTTTTAATCTAAACATTGCTCTTAGACACCTTTTTTGCGCTTTAAACGCTATATCTCTGTCAGTGGAATTACACCAAAATATTAGACCATACCTCAACACAGAAGCTACAGTACCATGGTACTGTACTGGCTAATGGTAGGCAGTAATTAGAGCATCTGTATTAGTAACAGGAGCAAGTTTATAGAGAAGGTAGGCCGATGAGCTAACTTTTTTGCAGAGTCCCGCAATATGCGCTTTCCAATTTAGATTTCGGTCCACTGTTAATCCTAAAAATTTTGCAGTCACTACTTGCTCTATTTTACTATTTTCATAATTTATATCTAAGTTTACAATCGGTAACCTTTGACTAAATTGCATTAAATTAGTTTTAGTTAAATTTACCTTTAAATTATTATTATTTAACCAATTTATGATAGATTGTAGAGTCTGGTTTATGTCAAATTCGTAAGATGTTTCTTGGTCACATTGGATTGTTACGGTGCTGTCATCCGCAAATAGAGTCATTGGGTGCGGAGTGACTTTGGGAAGATCATTAATGTAGAGTATGAAAAGTAACGGTGCCATTACGCTTCTTTGAGGAACCCCGTGGCAAACTTTACGCTTACGTGACATGAAAGAATCTTCAAGTTTAGTTTTAGGATTTATTGTTGTAATTTCTGTGTATTGTGTCCTGTTTTCAAGATACGACTCTATTAGTTTCCATACATTTCCCCGTATGCCGTATGCTTCAAGCTTTCGCAGTAAGATAGAATGCTCTACATGATCGAAGGCCTGCGTCATATCCATGTATAACGCAGAGACTGGGACTTTTTTATCCATGCTTGTCATAACTGTATTTAAGAAATCGTAAATGGCCAGATTAATCGTTTTGCCTTGCCTAAATCCCTTTTGTTCCATTGTCAATACATATATTATTGTTACGGGCTAGGGTTCTGGATATGGATGTAAAACGCCAATGACAACTTCTTAGGATTTATTCACGCAGGGTCTGGTCTGCAGGTCTTCACGTCACGAAGTCCACACGTAGATTCCAATCGCAGGTCCAATCGAAGTCCAATAGTATCGCTGAGGTCGTAGGTTATCGCTCGTATCGCAGGTATGTTCGCTCGAAGTTCACTCTTCGCTATTCCAAACGGAACTGACAGCGCGCCGCGGCGGCCGCTATTTATATCCGCCGGCCAGGGTTCTAGAACATTCCCGTAACTATGTACCTACACTCGGTACACGCGGCAAGGTCGCTCGAACAGTTACTCATTTAAAGAGATTTGAACCTTACTCTAGTGGACATACGAGTCATTATTGCTTGCAGCGTTTTATTGTTTACTAAAACGCAGCATGCGGCGACTATTCGATAGGCTTCCAGAAGGCTCTATTCTAGATGGTTCGGGATAGGACCGCGACACTGCTCCCCTCTTAGAGATGCTCGTCCCGAGCATCTTCATTACTGCCGTGATAAGAAGCTAAGCGGTCGATGTGAACCACTTTTTGTGCACCTCTTGGCTGCCGTTGAATTCGGTACGTCACGTCATTTAACCGAGTTACCACTTTGTACGGTCCCTCCCATCTTGTCTGCAATTTCGGAGATTTTCCTTTTCGTCGAGTTACATTGTGAAGCCAGACTAGTGCTCCTTCTTCGAAGCCGCTTGTATTTGCTCGGCGGTCATACCTAGTCTTCATCTTTTCACTCGACTCCAATCCGTTTTCCCGTACTATGTCATGAATCTCTCGCATTTTCTCACGTAACTTGGAAATGTATTCGTGTAGAGAACGTGAGTCGTCAGGAGGGCCTCCAGTCAGCAGATCTACTGGTATTCTCAGTTCTCGGCCAAAATTTACACGCGCCGGGGTTACCTTCGTGCTTTCATGTTCTGCCGTTCTGTAGGCCAGAAGAAATGGCGGTATGTATTTGTCCCAGTCTCTCTGGTGCCTGTCAACGACTTTTGCTAAATGTCTCTCAAGTGTTTGGTTAAATCTTTCTACCATGCCGTCAGATTGAGGATGATATGGGGTGGTCCTAGTCTTATGCATTCCCAATATTTTACAGAGTTCTTGAAATACTTGAGACTCAAAGTTCCTGCCTTGGTCGGAGTGTATTTCCAAGGGCACACCAAACCGGCAAACTACTTCCTCAAACAACTTGGAGGCAACAGTCGTGGCTTCTTGATTGGGTATGGCGAATACCTCTGGCCATTTAGTGAAGTAGTCCATAACTACCATGAAATACTTATTTCCTGATTCCGTTACTGGGAACGGTCCAGCCACATCAACTGCAATGCGTTCCCATGGCGCACCAACGTTATAAAGTTGCAGATTTCCTCGGCTTCTAGTTGGTGGGCCTTTCACCGCGGCGCAAGTAGCACACTTGCGGCACCAATCTTGCACATCTTCTCGACAATGGAGCCAGTAAAACCTTTCTCGAATCTTTGTTAAAGTCCTTTTTACGCCCAAATGTCCACCTGACACGCCGTCATGTACTTCACGGAGGACATCTTGCACCTTATCTCTTGGGACAACTATCTGAAGATGGAACTCTCTGCCGTTAGGTTTCTCCCATTTGCGGTAAAGTATTCCGTTCCGAAGAATAAAACTGTCCCATTGAGCCCAGTATGCCTTGGTGACAGCACTAGTAGGAGCCACTTCGCACCATCTTGGCTTGTCCTCGCCTCGTTTCTTCCATGCGACAATGAGCCGTACATCTTCGTCATCTTCCTGTGCTTCTTTCATGGCCTCATCTTCCCAAGATCTCGATGGACTCATTCTTGTCAATCTCAATGGCAGTTCCTTTGTCTGTTGTTTGGCACAGTGCTTGCAGTCTTCCGGACACGGCCTTCTTGACAGTTTGTTCCCATTGCATACTTGTGAGATTCTGGTTACCTGGGCTTTCTCCGCTCCAGCCAGTTCTCGCCTCGGAATCCTGGCTTCGTTTCTCTGATTCACAGTAGACGCCGGAGCGTCATGCTTCTTTACAAACTCCTCAAAACGCTGCTCCATTTTGTTGAGGCGCGCACCCAGTCTGTCATCTGTTTTGGTCGGTTGCCTCTCCTTCTTAGGACACGTGAACTGCAGATGCCCTCTTTCTCCACACTTGTAACACATGGGCCTGGAGTTCCTCTTGGGTGGTGTCTTGATCTCTTTGACCTCCTCCTTAGCTTCTCGAAGTGCATGCCCTTGCCGGATATCATGACGCACAGCTTCAACTTCCAGGGCGTGTGCCAGAGCTTCTTTTAATGAAGAATGGTGGCGAAGTTTTACTGCAGCCCTAATTTCAAGATCCCTAATTCCGTCGACGAAGGCTTGTAAAATATTCGTGTCCACCATTTTACTATCAGCAGAAGGGTACGCCTTTCGAACCAGCTTCTCAATTTCCAACGCCCATTGTTGAAGTCCTTCATCCAGGCGCTGAGTCCGGTCGCGTAGCTGGGCACGAAATACGTGTTCCAGGTGTCGTTCCCCGTATCTAGCCTCAAGTGCCTCCAGCAGATCTTGGAACTCGCTGCCTGAGGTGGGCAGTGCCTCCAGGACAGATAAAGCCGAACCTCTGAGCGCGACGGTGAGGGCTGTCAGGCTCTGTTCGTCCGTCCACCCGTTTGAAGCAGCGACAGTCTGGAACTGCTGTCGGTAGGCGACCCAAGACGTAGTACCATCGTATGGAGGCAACTTCACTTTAGGCCCCTGACTTATGCCGACAACTCCGCTCGACGTAACTCCATTAGCTTTTATACGCCGAACTTCTTGCTCTAGTCCAGTGAGGCCGTTTTTCAGACTTTGTAGGTCCTCCTCTAATTTAGAAACCCGTTCGTTCACTACCTCTACATCTTCATGTAGCTTAGCGACCGTATCGCTGAACTTTGTAACGGTAGATAAGATCACTTGTTGGTCCGCCTTCTGTTCTTGCAAGCACTGCATCTGCTTGCTCTGTTCTTCTCGCAGGCCTTTTAACATTGCCATCAGACACGACATATCCATAACCTCCATTGTACGTGACGGAGGTTTAATGTCTTCGGTGGGCGTGGCCTGGTGGGCGTGGCCAGTGGGCGGAGCCGCTGGGCAGATACGCTGAGTCTCCTCGATGGGCGTGGCCTGGTGGGCGGGGTCAGTGGGCATGGCTTGGTCGGTGGGCGTGGCCTGGGGGGCGGGGCCAGTGGGTGTGTCCCTATGGCCGGTGGGTGTGGCCTGAGGGGCAGTGGGCGTGGCCTGGTCAGTGGGCGTGGCCTGGGGGGCGGGGCCAGTGGGCGTGTCCCTATGGCCGGTGGGCGTGGCCTGAGGGGCAGTGGGCTTGGCCTCCGCAGCACCTCTGGACCTGGTCCTCACTCCAGAAGTATCCTCTCTCGGAGTCAGTGGCATCTCCAAATCCCCAATTCTGACACCAAATGTTACGGGCTAGGGTTCTGGATATGGATGTAAAACGCCAATGACAACTTCTTAGGATTTATTCACGCAGGGTCTGGTCTGCAGGTCTTCACGTCACGAAGTCCACACGTAGATTCCAATCGCAGGTCCAATCGAAGTCCAATAGTATCGCTGAGGTCGTAGGTTATCGCTCGTATCGCAGGTATGTTCGCTCGAAGTTCACTCTTCGCTATTCCAAACGGAACTGACAGCGCGCCGCGGCGGCCGCTATTTATATCCGCCGGCCAGGGTTCTAGAACATTCCCGTAACTATGTACCTACACTCGGTACACGCGGCAAGGTCGCTCGAACAGTTACTCATTTAAAGAGATTTGAACCTTACTCTAGTGGACATACGAGTCATTATTGCTTGCAGCGTTTTATTGTTTACTAAAACGCAGCATGCGGCGACTATTCGATAGGCTTCCAGAAGGCTCTATTCTAGATGGTTCGGGATAGGACCGCGACATTATTATATTATAGATACGCGTAAATTTTTTTACATGTATTTCTCAAAAATTTTAGCAAATATTGGAATTTTCTTCTATTTTCTTTTTTAAAAAGGGGTTTTATTATTGCTTGTTTCAAACTGTTAGGATAGATGCCTGCTGCTATGGTAAGATTAACAATGTAACTTAAGTGACCACAGATTTCTACCGCTACATGTTTTATTATTTTTGTAGAGACGCCGTCGTATCCAACGCTGTTTGTATTCTTTAACGATTTAATTATTCTCCAAATGTCGTGTGGTATACTGGGCTCCATGAACATCGATTTACAACAGTGTGTAATACGGGACTCTACTACTCGTGATTGTGTGTCAGTATTGGCTATGGGCTTAATTTTGTCAATGAAAAAGTCATTGAACGCATTTGATATAGTTTGTGGGTCTGTTATGGTCTCATTGTCAATTTCTATTTTTGAGATAGAGTCTCTAGGTAGGTTTTGCTTGGAACTATTTATTATATGCCATGTGGCCTTTCGATAGAAAGACCTGAGTACGCACCAACAATGCAGTAGGTAGTTTTATTTTTCTTGAGATATTTTGAGTGTGTGTAAAATGTGCAATAATGAATTTGTACCGCTTCTTGCAGTGACTGTCTGCGATCAGTGACAATAGGCGATAAGAAACTGCAGCCGTGTAGCAACTTCTCCGAGAACAAACAAGTGGTCAGGTGTTGCTGGTACGAGCAAGATGTAAGTTTTTAATTCGTCTAGTTCCGATTAACGCCATTTAACATCGTCATTATTCCAAATTGATAATACGACTTTTTCACTTCACATCTAGATATTCATTTCAGCTTTGATTGGAGCAGGTACATGGTAACTTAGCTTAACGTCGACTAGCACTTGGCCAAGGTTTGGCCAAGGTCTTCATTACCAGCCTGCCATTTTGCAATGTAGCACACACAGTAAATTGTGACTTGTATGTAAAATGGGATTATTATTTTATTACGTATTGGCCACTCTTGGGTGTTAACAACATTAGGTTTGAGGTTTAACACATTCAAGATAAGACGTCATTTATTTTCAAATCTTCCATTTCTTTCTTGGTTCGCGAATTTTGTTTTCCTTGTTCTCTTATGGTTTCGACCATTTTGGTTTATTTAATGACTGATTCTTCGTTTATATGTTGCTGTGTTTTACTCATTGGAAATATAGATTTATGGCATAGACGACGGCCTTAATTTTTTACGATATATCCAACATGCAATCCGCGTCCACACACTACTGGTAGAATTTATTTTGGAACAAGTCATCGCGGTATATTTATAGCTGACGCTTGTTACCTTTAAAAAAGAAATTGGTGTACATTGATGTCTACATAAAGTACGTCAACAAAAATGTGATGATTATTGTGATGGTTTACAACCACGGCACATGTCAAAGTGTGCCTTGAGGTCATTCTGTGGCCACCAAACAATGTCGATGAATAATGTAATTTAGGTACAATGTAATACAGTTAAATAAATCTTAATAGTCAAAGCGGTTCTTCTACTGCTTGTATAATATTATTACAATCTCTGACATGAAGGCCTATACCCTAATAAAATATGCCCTCACCAACATTCTCAGACATAAAGAAATGGTGTCCCTGGCGGAAGCCTGGCCTAAGACCAACAAGGAATTTGGTCCATTATGAGTGAGCTGATAACTGAGCTGGTAACTCATAATTAGGACAAAAAGTAATGGCCAGCTCTATTTCTAGACGGACTTGTTGGTGACGACGGGCGAGTCCGGTATAATCAGCGTGTGGAGCCGCGGGGAGCCGCGCGCCGCCGCCGCCTCGGCCGCCAAGCTCAGCTCCAACTTGAAGAAACTGCATGTCAACCGGCATAAACCTTACTGAATACAGCCTACACGAAGACACACTCTACTTTTATTTAACTCCACCCCCTTTAGCTAACCTCACGATAAAAGTTTTGTTCCATTATAATAAATAAATAAAAATTGTCTGATAAAAAAATCAGGAATACGGTTATAATTAATTGCAACTCCCACACTAGGCATAGCCTGTGTGGAAGTTGCAATTGATTAATAACCGTATATCGAATTACACTATCACTTATTGCGCGGTGAAATATTATATATTTCACCGCGTAAAGTGATATACCGCTACTTGAGAGTGGGATTAAACTTTTATCTTGAGCATGTGCTCTCCTAGCTGAAGTGGAGATTGAAGAATTCTAGCATCGATTTGTGTGAGATCATATATTTTGATTTTATAAATCTTCATCTGTCTGGATTTGCCACTAGTCTCTAGCCTTTTTTATCGAACGCCCAGCCAAAAATCTAGATCAGACATTATTCAACAAACCTTTTGTAAAATTCTGGCCCTAGATATCCACTGATTTTGTGTAAACTTTTGTGTTCCCAGAATAAATCATAAGGTATCAAAGACAATGCATATTAGTCAGTCCCAAAAATCCCCAATGAAACACTGACGAATAGAATAAAACAGGAGTTAATATCAACTTAGCTCTTTATTAAAGATCAAAATAAAAATTATTATTTATTTTTTAATATGGCGCAATAGTGGGCCAATGCAAAATAGAAGAAATAAATTGATTGATATTAAAATTCTCCTTTACAGACTCCCACCGTCTGCTATAAAAATGTAAATAAAAGACACTTTGAATCACACCACATTTCACATCACACCGACCTTATATTAGTGTTATGCTAAACATGTCAGTTATATTAGGAGTTAAACATATCATTCATAAGTACTAAACTTTTAAATAATAAAATATGACACGCCATAGAAGTAAATATTTTAAAGTAAAATCAACACCAAAAGACGATAGTAAAATTACATAAAATTATAAGTAAAATAAAATAAAGTGCCGCGGCAAGGCGGAAAAGCCTATGATACATTAGTTATGTAAAGTTAGACTAAAATTCCACTAAATTTTGTACTCGTCATATTTAATCTCTGTAGTCCTAGTGTCAGTAAATCAGTCGACAACACGTATATGTAGCACGGCCAGCGTTCTGAGCCAACCTTTGAAAACATACCTACTTAATTCACCGCACGCGACAGACTTGGCGCTTTACAGAGCACACTAATCGCAGTGTCCTCTCCTGAGATCATCAAAGTATTGCAACAGTTGAGTAATATTGCCCGTCCATCAAAACGTCGATCAGAGTGCTGCCTACACCTTTAGAGCACTGATACTTTCAACATCACAACTTATGTCAAACGGTTGAAACAGAACAGAACAATCTTAATTTCAATACAACTGTAGATTACATAGGGAAGCAAAGGGGCAACTGCTTAAACTGGCGTCAAATGGATTTCAAATATCTAGCAGTGTTAAGTGGTCACTTGTCATACACTCTAATTTGGCCTGTCTTCTAGTAATTCCATGGGCACTGTAAATACAGTGTCGCTCACTAGAAGACTGGTATCCGCTACTATCGTTACTATAATCGTAACTGCAGTAGTCTAGTGATTATGAAGGCACCTCCAGTGAAGTTCTCAGAACTGAATATAGACTATTTGCAAAAGGTCCCGTTTATATGAGATTACAAAAGAAGCTGAAATAAGCCGTGCGTGTCTCAAGCTTGTACAAGAACAAAAGCAACGGTAAATTTTACTCTATTACATTATCACCACAAAACTTTCATGTAATGTATGGAACACCACAGCCTAGGCAAGGACCACATTTCACAATTCAATAGGTCATTACGACAATTCAATGCACATCGCTTAGCCGATTACTAAGCAATGTTCATCGAAACGTCATAGAAAACCATGAATTTTAGTTGTATGAAATGGACCCTATTCAGTGATTTTGTTACCAAGGACTTCGCTGTAAGTGCAGAGTGTAGGCTCTTACCGACGGGAAGCGTTAGCGCAGTGTGAACAGCTGACTCGCGAGGCACCGCGAGTGTCCAGCTCGGTCTGCGAGGGTACAGTCCGATCTACGAGTGAGCAGTCCTGTCTGCGAGTGAGCAGTCCCGTCTCCGAGTGAGCAGTCCGGTCTACGAGTGCGCCTGAAGCTCTTCGGTTCCGCAACATCACTTCGACGCCAGAAACATGATGAGTCTGCGAATTACATGATGGTTGTACAACTTAATAGCTTGCCTGGGTTCAGTAACTGAAGGCTGCCAGTGCGACAACAACGTCTGTTGGTCTGTTTGAGCTACACATGACTTTTTCTCTATCAAACCATAATATAGCAAGATATCGTGAACATCGTGAGGAAACCTGAGTGTTTGAGGTGTCCAAATAATTTGGCGCTTGAAATTTACAATCCGCGGTGGGCATGCGTGGTAATTAAGCCCATACTTTCTCTCTGAGAGAAGGCCTGTGCCCTGCAGTGGGAAGTTCACAGGCTAGATAAAAATAGCCAGTTAACATTTTCACTAAATATTCTTTTATTTTATTTATACCAAAAAAACTTAATGCTAACATTACAGGGAGCTCCTATTGCGGTAGCGAGTTCCAAAAATATACTTATGTGCAATTAACATTATATAGATAACAAAATGGTATATGTACTAATATTGCGGATTGCCCAACAAGCCCTAATAGCCCTAGCTCAATGGATCAGTAAACTGAATTGGCAGTGGGCGGGCCATATCTGTCGCAGGATCGATAACCGTGGGGGTAGACTGGTTCTTCAGTGGAGACCGCAAATCGGCAAACGATTAGAACGCCTCATGACCAGATGGAGCGACGACATTCGCAAAGCGGTGGGCAATGACTGGAAGAGGAAAGACGAAGAATCCGTGGCGTGTCTTGGGAGAGGCCTATTCCCAGTAGTGGACCGACGCCGGCTGATTACGATGATGCTCATCATGATAGAGCCGTTAAGAGCCGTATGATATCGTCACTCGTCAGCGTTTCTAGAGGAGTCTCGTAGTGTTCGACACTGTAGTAGTAGAGGGGCGAGGGGGGTAGTCCAGTTTATTTAAAGGTGCATAGCTGTGCGTGTGCGGTAATATTTAATGGGATCTCTCTGGTGTAAAATCCCTGAACATGTATTAAGTTCGACTGAAGCGCGGTTCCAAAAATGTGTAGACTTTGTGCCAAAAGAGCTACTATTAAGGATTGTTTAGATGACAATGATGTATAGAATTAAAGCCAGTACAATGCATGAGTTCTATGTTTTAAAATAATTATGTAAACTCAGTTTTTTTGTCCATTTTTTCTCCAAAATGATCTAGATTTTGATAAAATGGACATCTAGTTTGATTTGTAACGTTCATTAAGCCGCAGTATCTGCGCTACTTTGAATAAAACCTTTTCATTTCATTACCTACCTCAAAAATCCTTAAAACATTTATCACAATGTTCTGCTTATAAAGAAAGGTTCGATTGCAACCCTGTATGTCCCCACTGCTGGGGCACGGGTCTCTTCCTGCATTGCAGGAAGGTTAGGCCATACTCCATAACGGGGGCCAAGTCCGGGTTGGTGGAGGTTTGTAAGACAGTGGCGGGCCTTACTGTAAGAAGTGTTCGGCTTGCACGGCTTAACGTGCCTTGCGAAGCACGAAAGCGCTCGGAAAAATGCCACTGGCGGTTGTAACGGGACCGTCACCCATCCAGCATTTGACCGCGCCTGTTGTTGCTCGACTCGAGTGATCGATTCCAACCACTCGGTTCGCCTAGGCCACGAGCGCTTCCGAAGGTTCGACTTGAATAAAACTGCACTGCGATATAGGAAACAAACAACGCCATCTATTAGCCAAAAAGCAAAAGTAAAGTATTCGGGGTCTGACCGGAAGTGTATGGCCTTGTTGGAGAGCAGGCGGTTGGTGTCAGCGGCGTGCGCGAGCGGCAGCGGCGCGGGCGGCGCGTCGGCCGCGTCCTCGGCGAAGGCGTGCTCGGCCACGCGCGGCCGCACCGCCGCCTCGCCGAAGGGCCCGCGCAGAGCCAGCCACTGCAGCGGCAGCGGACACGCGCTCTTGCTCTTCAGGATCAGCTGCGGACACCCACTACATTGCCGCGGCGGACACACGCATGGGAGGTCGAACCGAGGCACACATACCTACGTACGTCCATCGATGCTTAAATTGAAGCTGAGGATTTTAAAAATCCTATTTGGTGGCTAAAAATTACACCGATGCCGGGATTCGAACCCGCGACCTCTGGCTGACCGTGCCAGCGCTCTTCCAACTGAGCTAATGGGCGACTCACCGGCATCAGTGAAATTTCGAACCTCTTTACAATACTCTTTGTATTACGTCATTACATAGATAGATAGATAGATAACCTCATTAGCACGTTAGTGCATTAAAAAGAATATAATTAAGCTGAGAAATTAATGGCCGCTAAAACACGACAGATATGGATTCATCTCTCATAAGGATTAGGTTGAAGGAGAACCAGCGTAGCGACCCATATTCCGCGCAGCTCCGGTCACTGCAGGGGCGGAGGACATGCCCTCGCTTCTCGAGATTAGTTGGACACAAAAGAGGAGCGATAGTCGAAGAGAAATGAAATCGCTGTAGAGAGGAAATCGTGTTTCCGCTGAGGAATGAAGGAATCCTTAGGCTGATGATAACTGGACAGTAAATCATGTAAACACTAGGTCCGACTGATGTCGGTAGGAAGACGCAGGATCAACAGGACAGAGCAGGGTGTAAATGACGGAGCAGGATGCACATGACTCACCTGGTACTCTAGCTCCCGCTCGTAGCTCTGTGTGGGGTCGCGTTGGTTCTTGTTGACGAACGCCTTCACCACCCACTGTTGGCCAAACGCGCTGAAACGCGACGTCTCGTAATAAAGCTTGTGCACAAATTCCTCTGTGCGGTATGGTTTCAGCTGCAGGTCTGTAACAGTTAATAGAGGTTATATAGACTCGAATTTGCCCCGTCCGGGCGTTTGATAATAATTTATTAGAAAATCCAACCAGTGGGCTAGCTTGAACCTGATCTTGTGTGCTGATACGATGAGCTAAAGATGCGGTTTCGGGTGCCCACTTAGGTTCAATTTTTTTCCTTCCTAAGGAGAGATAGATAGACAGAGGACACTTTATTGCACAAAAGGAAAAAATATTACAACCAGGCCCCTCCCTGGTGGTGGAGGCACAGTAGGGTCAGGAGTTAGTTTATGTTTAGTGTGTTTATCAAAGGATATTTTCTGTTTCGTCGTACCTCATGTCAAGGAGAACATATTTTATTTACCCGAACACCAGCGCATCTTTCTACCTAGTCCTAGACTTGAGCACTCAATCGCGTCATTGTAAACACAACGCTTACCAATTTTAAAAACCTATTTAGAGGCTAAAAATTCCACCCATGCCGGGATTCGAACCCGCGACCTCTGGCTATCCGTGTCGCGGGTTCGAATCCCGGCATGGGTGGAATTTTTAGCCTCTAAATAGGTTTTTAAAATTGTCCTTAGCACGGGTTAGTGCATTAAAAATAAAAATAGTATAATCATGTGGGTACAGCGATATCATTCCGATGTAAAAACCTAACTGCAAGGTAGGTAGTCGGGGCTGTAAGTGATGCAATCTACTTCAGCCAGATGTCGCTGCCTGTACGTAATACATAGAATAGTGTAGAGGTTCGAAATTTCACTGATGCCGGTGAGTCGCCCATTAGCTCAGTTGGATAGAGCGCTGGCACGGATAGCCAGAGGTCGCGGGTTCGAATCCCGGCATGGGTGGAACTTTTGGCCTCTAAATAGGTTTTTAAAATTGTCCTTAGCACGGGTTAGTGCATTAAAAATAAAAATAGTATAACAACACGGGAGCGCTCGTGGCCTAGGCGAACCGGGAGCGCTCGTGGCCTTGGCGAACCGAGTGATTGGAATCAATCACTTGGTTAAGCAACAACAGGCGCGGTCAGGTACGGGATGGGTGAGCGTCCCGTGACTACCGCTAGTGGCATTTTTCTGAGCGCTTCCGTGCTTCGCAAGGCACGTTAAGCCGTTGGTGCCGGCTGTCATATAATGGCAGTCGTTAAGCTATGTCAGAGGCCTTATGGGCGGCTTGATAACTTTTTACAGTAAGGCCCGCCACTGTCTTACAATCCTCCACCAACTCAGACTTGGCCCCCGTGGTGGAGTATGGCCTAACCATCCTGGGAGGCAGGAAGTGACCCGTGCCCCAGCAGTGGGAACATACAAGGGTTGATAACGAACACTTACCATTGAAGGTGATCTTCTCGTAGGACAGCAAATCGATGACTTGAGAGAGCACCCGCGCCTCCTCCTTGGCCTGCCGCTCGCGGTCGGCCAGCACGCCCACGACCTCGGCGGCCGACTTGCTGGGGTGAGCACAAGCCGCCTCGTGCGCCGCCGCCTCGTGGTGCGGCCCGCGCCACGGGCAGCCGATCACCGCGTAGCGACAGCCCGTCAGCCTGTCGCCGAGGCGTTTACGTTACGAGAAGTTAGGCGCTGCCCGGTAGTCAGCTAAGGATTGGAGGCTGCGGCCGACTAATGCGCATGGGATCAATTCAGTTCAGGATTTGGGGCGTGTATGTAGGGGCTTGTTCGTGATAAATTTCAATCAAAAAGGCGTCAATCAATCAATCAACCTAGCATATAATCTGTAAAATTTTTAGGAGTCTAGCTAATTCTACCAATTGTTAATTAAATATGTCTGCATACTAACCAAAGTTATAAATAACCACAAGGAAAGCACAGTATACATCAAGCATGTTTACAGAACAAGTTCACCTTATGTTGACCTCTGCCCGCAGAAAGTAGCCACTTGACCAGTTTACTTTAGCTTTAGCTTACAACACCGAGTTACGCAATGGCCTCGCTAGAGTAGGTTAGTGGCACCACGTTTATACCGCGTCCGTACAAAATATGGAAAAGCCCGCCCCTGCCGTCATCTGTTAAAGTAAAACCACGACTCAAAATTGCTTACACACGTCTAAACACACGCAGGCCTTGATCTAGTCTTTTATTCAGCTAAAGTTGTTAGTTTGATAGTCAGTCAGGTTTGCAACAATGTATGCTTCCCTGACTGGTATTTTTATTAGAGTGACGCTTCAACGACTTGAGCATTTGTGCGTACCAACTGGATGCAGCTGGCATATAAAAACAGCAAAGACAGTGGCTAGACAAAGTTTCTCGCACTTTAAAATGATCTAGGCGGGGCGGAGTTTTCTCTGATTGGTAGCGGTGGGGCCCACCTGCGGAAGGCGCGGCGGCGCGGGGCGAGCGGCGCGGAGCGGGGCGGGCGCAGAGCCGCCGCCAGCAGCCGATACAGTCCCGTCAGGATCCGCACCAGCCCCTCCAGCGCCGACCGCCCCACCGGCTTACCACTATCGACCACCAACTGACTGAACTTGAACTTTCTGCGGGCAGATCAAACCGGAGGTTTCAGCGGCGCTCTGACTCTACCCTACTCTATTTTTTGTATCTACGGTGGGCGTGAACGAAAATCCCAGCCCAGACTGAAGTAGAGACCGCCGCGAAACAATGCCAGAAACAATGACGCCCTATAAATAAGGGCGTTAAGACCTAGGACAGAAGATGAGCTTGCCTCAACAAAGTTGGAATAATGATATGGGTGAATAGGAAAAGGGCAGAAACCTGAATTTACCTCTGAATATCGCAGCATGAATTTGAATCGTTTGTAGAATCCAGCACTGATGAATCATTCATCTTACAGCAGCACAACATCTCCCTAACATGGCGGGTGTACGCTCTGCTTCTGTCTGTCGTCAAGAAACCTCCAGCGAGTCACTGCCAGACCTCCATATTTGGCAAAGTAAAATATTACATATCTGTATGCGGACATGAAGCAGAGTGAAAAAAAAAACTCTTGATTCGGCAACTTCGTACACATTTATCATTACTATCTACACCCCTACGCAAACGCAAGTTAGCACCACGACTTCTCGAATAGGAACGATGAACTGGCAACAAGAACGTAATAGCAGCGTTTGACGCTAGCACGCTGTCCCGACGCTCTGAGGCAGACTGCTGTTGGTGGCTGGATGGATATGGCCGTAGGAGTTAGTGGCGTACCTTGGGGTAGACCTTAATTTAGCGGTGGGCGAATGTGGACTGATGGAGTGGATTGTAAGTGGGCACCGACCTCTCGTCGCACTTCTGCTCCTCGTGGTGCTGGAGCGAGTGGCGCGGGAAGACGCGCGCGCAGTACTTGCACTCCGAAGGCAGCTCTGACACAGTCTTCTCTACGGCGAGGTTACGCGAAGCGGAGATCTTGCTGATCTCCACGCGGCAGTTGGGGCACGTCGCTGCCTCATCACGCAGCCGGGCGTCCGCCAGGAGATGTGTGAAGCACGGAGCACACATCAGGTGCCCATTGCTGCACTGGGGTGGGAATGTGGTGTCAATGTAAGCAGGGGTGCCGTTCAGCTCTCGGTGTAGCTGGTAAGATTTGTTGAGACAGTGGCAAAGCTCAGCAGCTACATCTAGAGTGTGAGTTGGTGATTGTCTGTGTGTACTGATTTGTAATACTTCATTATCTTAAATGTTTAAGTACTTGACAGGTGTATTTATTTATAAATCGGCAATTAGTTGCATATTGGTGTACATTAGTTACAAGCCGAGGCACAGACCTTTTTGTCTTCATTTGTAATTTATAAACTGTTAAATAATAGTCTCTTTAAACTGTCATTAATGCCTCTAGTATAAGTGATTGTTGTGTCTTATTTCGCTTGAAGACAAATATATTCTATTCTATCAATATCTGCTTCACCTGTACATTTTGTTGCAATGTTGCCTAACATAACTGAGTAGAGAATGTGTATTAAGGATGATGTGCCCTTGATTGCACCCAATGACACTAGAAAATCAGTGCAGACAGTCAATCTAATTTATACCCCTTTGGTTGATGGCCTCAGTTGAAAGATCTGAAAGAAATTCTCACATATGAATAAAGTTAAGTATTGCAAAAGGTTGGCTGCCAGATTCTGAACTGACAATTTCACAAAGTAAATGCAGGGTCTAATATGACAACCCACAAATGTATGGTATTAGTGGGTTGAGGTATTAGACCCTTCACATACTAATGTATTAGACTGTTTTTTTTTCCTGAAATCTGAAGAAACAGATCAATACTTCTTGGTGCAATTCTCAATTCAGAAACTCCCAGTTTTTTGCGTTAGAAATTTGATGATTTTTATTGGTTTTTAATTTAGTTAACTATGAATAAAATTATCAAATCATTTGTGTTTGCTTAGGTTCTGTGATTAATAACTGCCATTTGCTAATGACTATTTAATACTTTTTAGTTATGTTCCTAAATAAATGATGTTATTGAATAGAATCTGAATAGAACAAAAACATTTGATGAAAATTAAAATAGAAATAAAAGAGTATTAGATTATGATGTGAAGAAAGAAATTCAAATATATTAACAAATTATAACTTATTTCACTTTTGATATTTGTTTAATTGAAATTGAGGAAATGGCAACTAGCAAAGGCAGAGGCAATGCAAGGGATACCTAAGAGGTTTTATGAATAAAGAACAAACCAAATCTCTGAAACATTTCTTTATTGAAATGAAATGTTACAAAGAAACAATGTAAAACTAACAGCTACCACACACTTACAAACTACTAACACAGCTCAGTTACATTGAACATAGTTATCTTATAAAGAACATTAACAATTACAATAAATAGGTCAAATGTCGCCACACACAGTTGTGCGATCTTATTATTACCTACTACTAATACAATTAGCAGACAAAGAAACTACAACTATTGGGGCCTATTAACAAAGAAAAGGGGCCAGTAAGTTAAGACGCATTTTAGGGTCAACTATATTACAAAATTAGATTGGGCGCCGTATGAGCGTCACGAAGTTCGCGTATAGGATGCTTACGTAATAACAAAACAACTCTACTAGGGGTGGGTGTTTGGTAAGTGAGCTGGTTGGTAGAGTCGGCACTCACCTGGTAGACCGCGGCAGGCGGCAAGTCGAGGCAAACGGCGCAGCACAGGATGCCACCGAGGCGGTGCTCGAGCTTCTCCTGGCCGCCCTCGTCCAGCCGCCGCCGCTTCTCGGGCGACGGGCCCTCATCATCCTTGGCCTGGGCCGCCAGCTCTGCGTCGCTGGACGACGGGACCGGCTCCATATCCACGGGCTCGGCCATCGCGTGAGGCACAGATATACGGCAAGCGATATAGACGCGGACGCGAGCGCACTCTTGAGAACAAAGCCTTGTTACGTTGTTTGTTTTCGTACGCAGCTGTCCGCCGCGGCCCTTTTCCGATTTTTTTGCGCAGTGCGCACGCAACTCGTAGTGCCGCTCCTTTTGACGTATATAAAAAACCGTTCGTTACCGGTTTTTTTTCGAAGACCTATAGCCAGTACATAGTGATTATATTCTCTGTGGCCAGTACCAAAGAGTATATAACCACTACCTACGTTGCCAGCCCGTCTTAATTTACTTGTTATTTACAATTGATTTATATATGACATCATTGTCGACTTAAAACTGAAATTCCTTGTTCAGTTTTTACTATTTAAAAGAGCGAGTATTGAGAGAAACGGAGCGGTATTACGCTGAGGAGACAGATATAGATAGTTGTGTTTCTCTCTGTCGTCCATTGTACAGTCTGGCACACAGTGCTAGTGTTTATATACTCTGTTTATACAGCCTAGCGCAAGTAGGAACTTTGAATTATTTGTTCGCATTTAGCCCCGTTTTAATGGCGGACATATATTTGTCTCACTCTTTAATACTTCTTACTCTTTCTTTGCTGTCAAACTGAAAACTCAACAAATGTCATGGCGGAACGCGGCACATATTATTAGAAAGTTTTCTAGTAAATTTTTGTGTTTTAAGTTTTTTCAATATCTAGCTTTGTGTATCTTGTTGTACAGTGTTTAGTGATTTTCTTTTAATAATGGCACTGATCGGATGGTGTCGAACTTGTGCCATTTGTAAAATAAGATGCAGCCAGTCAAAGGGTACCAAAAGAAAGTTTATGGGTAAATTTCCTAGGGATGAAGACCGGTAAGTATTTCTGGCTACAGTTTTTGTTATCTTGCACAAGAGCAAGATCATAAATTATGTTAAATAACCTAATTATGCGAAAAATATTACTATGAGAAAAATATTATCATGTATCAATGTCATAGTGATGTGCCGTACACATATTCAATATCTATAAAAAAATATCTGATAAGTACCTTGGTCAGAATTACTACTCAGTGTACGACGGGTGAATTGCTGTAAGCCATAACAATTTTTCAACGATGCACTATTAGTGGCTGCATTGAATGTGGTTTTTTTTTTTAGATGCAGACAATGGGTGAAAATTGTGGAAGATCTTGCGTATATCCCCATCAAAAAACTCCACCAACATAAATATGTTTGTAGAGATCATTTCCGGCCGAAAGATTTTAACAACGATTTTAAAAGGAAGCCGATTAAAGAAATGGTGAGTTGTGTTATAATGTAACACTCACTACATTTCATGAATAATTATGTAATAAAACACAACATACGCCTTGCTTTACGTCGAACATTTGAATGTATTTTGCTCCGTCATTTAGAACGCAATATTACGTCTTAATACATAAATGACATTACTTAGATAAACATTTTTTTACAGGGCTGTACCTTCTCTACTTATAAATGCGCCTCCTCTTCCTGATTACTTACTACCTGAGTTTCCTTACCACGTAGCCACGTCGCATCACTTGAAACTGGTTAGTGATTGGAATTACTAAAATATTTTTTTACTAATTTTAACTTTTTTTTTTTTTTAATTAGCCATGACTGTGTCCCACTGCTGGTCAAAGGCCTCCCCTTCACATTTCCAGATTTTAACTTAAAATATTTTTTTATAAAAATGTATTTGATAGTTACATAGTCAATTATGCAGTTATGTGGTAACAGGAACAAACTATTTATTTTTTTTCAGACTATTCTTGCTATTGTTTATTTTCAGATTCAGCTATACAAAAACCTATTAGTTGTCGAGCTTCACAAAACAACTCTGGTACGTAGACTTTTCATGTATCGCTGAAGTTTTTTGTAATTAGTGTTTGTTTACTTTGATAAATTGCAAAGTGTTATCATTTTCAGCACCTTGTACAGCAGCCAAAATATCAGCTGTTGCTATTGGTCCAGTTGGGTTTGACCACAATTATTGTGGCCTGGAATCTCAGCATAATTATCATAACTATCCCGGTAAGAAGCATAGTTTACCAACAAATTAATAATCAATAACGACTCAAGTTAACTTTTTTTGACGATTTCAGCACCTGAATCCAAACCACCGATTGATGAAGTTCGCTCAGATTGGACACCCAAAAAAAACGAAATAGCTGCTGAAATAAATTCAATAGGCCTTGACCACAATTATTGTGATTTGATAATAAATAATAAAATACTAATTTCATTTGTCGTTTTATTGAAAACATTGATTTTTATTAATTTTATTAGGGTAACTGCGGAGCCCCTGGATGATAATTTATCGATATCGATAAATGTAGTAATATAAGTGGACGTCCCTAATGCACAGAAGTTGTTATGTTGGTAGCACTTACTTTTATCATTGCATTTTTGCTCTATTGGTTGGTATTGCTAAAAGGGCTAAACTCAATACAAAAGCATATAGGGAGGTCCCGTCTCTTAAAACGTAGTGTTTATATACTCTGTGCACAGTGCCTCATCAATCATCATATTCACATATTTAGGGTCCCACAGGAAAGTTGAAAGTTGTTTCAATAATGAAAGAACTTTGAACTTCGAGCAAATGGAAAGTCACTCAAAGCTCACTCGCAGTATAAGTTGGTCTTTTCTTTTACGAGAATCTATTGATACATCATCAGGAATATTATTCAAAATCCTCGTCGAAAGGCGTGTAAAAAACGCGATTCCTTAGAGCACTTGATAGACTTTGATTTGTATAATCTTTTGTTGAGATTATTTGCCATCACTGACGAGAAAAGGCCTTCCTCTGGGGAATGTTTTGAGGAATCATATTTTTTTCTTCATATTTTGCCCTCTTTTTGTTGTTGTGGATGTGGAGTGGATGAAATGTATATAAATTATATGACAAATAAATACTATTGTTTTTCTTTCTAAAAACACAATTCCCTAAAAGACTCCATAAACACTGTAGAGTCTTTATAAATGAAACCATAGGTACAATTTCACCACAGAGTTTGAGCAAGAATATTCTATATTTACGATAAGATTATTCTTTATTGTACACCAGAGCACATGATAAAAAACATCTAAGTTGAGAACAATTGGCGGCCCTATTGCCTTATTGATCTAATATTTACTTGTTCTATTACTTCAGTAGAAGATTATGTCAGTACACTTCAGTTCATTATAGTTCAGTGCGAAGAAAAGTTCTTTATACATCTCCAATGTCATCTAGGAGAAGTAGACTTATTCATCACTTAATACCACCACGCTTCCTCTTAAGTCCGTCTCATATCTTGGGTTTTTTAGGCAAGGAGCCAAAAGCGGATATGATGGTGCCCTTGGTGCCAGTGACATTGGTGGTGAGGGGCTGCTGCAGCAAACCGGGCTGTTTCACAGCAGGTTTGCTACTGCCTGTATTGGGTGCTGCTTGGTCCCATTTCGACTTCCTCTTCTTCTCATCGTCACTCTCAGACTTCTTCACCACTCCAGTGATAAAGTCAATCTTGGCTAGCTTCTCCTTCTTTTCCTTTTCCCGTCTGTCCATCTCTACCTTTTGGACTCTACCTAACTCTTCATAATAAGACTCCTTACCCCATTTGAGGGGATCATAGATCTCTGGAGGGTAGTTGGTGTCAAGCTCATTGATATCGCAGAACTGAATGAGTTTCTCATAGATGCTGGGGTTGCGGAAGTTCTTTCTGTCTTGGATGATCTTGTTCATGTCGATGCCTTCATTTATCATTTTGTTGTAAAATTTGGTAATGGAGTCTTGGAGTTCCTTGGGGCACTTGCCGGCAGGCTCAGGTGGGATGGACACACCGTCTTGTGAGTCTTCGAGGTCGGAGCGCGCCACCTCGTCCGTGTCTACCTCCATGGAAAGTCTTCGCATATCGTCTTGGCCCTCATTCACCAGCGAAGCGGCTTCCTCTTCGTCCGACACTATCGTGTCGTCGACGTACGACACAAGCCGGCGCTTGGGCGAGGTGGGCGCTGAGGAGGCTCTTGTGGAGTCGTCACCCTTTTTAGGACTCGTTGGCTCAGAATGTATGATTTTAGGCTCGTCTTTTTCGGGTGTTTGTTGTCCATCTTCCATCTCCTCTTCGCCTTCAGAGTCAGTGTAGGTCGCGGTGAGCGACGCTAATGCTTGGGAAGCCATAGCAGTTGTGTGTAGAGAACAATTACATTAATTACTCGAGGATACAGGAAAACCTTATTTCCAATTTTATCCAGGCGATTTATTGAATCTTCACTTCAGACAAATCAATAAAATTCTAACCCAGCGGTAGGTAACGTTTCTAACCACAACCAACAACTTTTGTGCAGACGTCAAAATTAAATCACAGATTAAAGATTTTTTTCAAATTCATGTTACGGCCCGGATATTTATTAGAATCTTAGTAGTGATGTTACCAACCGTTCTTTTCCGGTCGGGTTCTAGTAGTAACCAATATAACGTTCCGTTTTGAACAATAAACAGGTCAGACAATGATTAGTGGGCATGAATTATTTGTGTATATACGTATTTACTAATAATTACATAATATAAAGTTATGTTCTAAGAATAAAGTTGCAAATTTTCGGTTCACGTCTTTATCTTCTTCTTTTAATATAAAGTGAAACTAAACAAATCTCCTTGTGACTTAAGTAACGGAACATCCATCCAATAATTTGTCAACTTGATGAAAAAATGGGGGAGTTAAATTGGCGATGATGGAAAATGGTACACCAAATCTAATTCAATGATTCAATAAAACAATTTCCCTGTGATATGTAGCCAGTGCTAAAGTGTTTATAGTTAAATAAAGTAGATGGGCCATAGTGACGTTGCAATAATGGCCACGCAACCGAGTGACTACACGGAGTATCCTGGCGAGATGATCGCGAAGCCCTTGGCGCTGGTGGGGCTATCGGGACTAGACGCCGTCAACAACGCCGTGCACCGCGCCGTGTGGGAAGCCTTCTCCGGCGGCCGGCGGCCAGAGCGTGCGCCCGTGCGCTTCAAACTGCTGCCCAACACTTTCGAGTTCCCTGTCGTTAAGCCTAAACGCAATTCATACGAGTGGTACATTCCTAAGGGGATTCTGAAGAAGAATTGGATCAATAAGCGCGTTGTGCTGATACCCGCGGTGGTCGTGATATTTTACGACATGGAGTGGAACGACCCTCAATGGAACGAGAAGATTATCGAGTGCGCTTCGCGCGTGCAGTCGATCCGCGCGGCGGTAGAGGGGCACGCTACGCGCGTGGCCGTGGTGGTGGTGCAGAGCGGGCTGGCGCCGCCGCCCTCCGAGTACCTACTGGGTGCCGAGCGCGCGCAGGCCTTGTGTGCCGCCTGTGAGATACAGTCCAAGTCTCTGTTCGTGTTGCCGCACAGTGATCACCTCTTGGGCTACATTGTGCGCCTTGAGAACGCCTTCTATGACATCGCCCAGAACTACTACCACCACGAAACGAAAAACATCAAGCAGCACAGAGATCATCTGAACAAAACCACACATCAGTACCTGTTTGTGCGGCATCAGTTCAAACTGGGCTTCTTGAACGAACTGAAGCAGGACCTCAGCACAGCCCATAAACATTACATGCACGCCTACAACAACCTGCTGGAGACCCGAACTGTTGACACTAACATCAACGAGGTGAGAGTCGTGGCCGGCTTTATCAACTACAAGCTGTGCAAGCTGCTGTTTGCTCTGAACATGCCGAGAGATGCGATAGCTCAGCTAAAGTCTCACATTGAGAGGTACAAGAGCAGAGTGGGAGCTACTGAGCTCTTGTTTGAGCATTATGCATGGATTGCTAGACAATATAGTGCCTTTGGAGAGTTGTTTGATGAGGCTATCCGTGCCGGGCTTCCAGCAATCCAGTCACAACATCCGGGCTTTTTCTTTCAGTTGGCTGCTCAGTTTACTGTAAAGAGAAGGCAAGCTATGCGGTCTGTCTGCAGTGAAGTCACTCAGTACCCTCCTGCGCCTGATCCCCTAGAAGGAATTATAGAGTTTTATGGTCAAAGGCCTTGGAGGCCGGGGCGCCTCAGTGCTGATCCTCACGATCCACAGAAAGAGCAAGCAGCTGTCACAGCTCTTCAGTACAATGAAAAGAACTTCAATCACTCTGCAGTGATAATAAGCTTTCTGGGTAGCGCTATTTCCCAATTCAAGACATTCCACTCTCCGAGGATGAGGAAACAGCTAGTTGTGGAGATGGCCAATGAGTACTACTTTTGTGCTGACTATGGCAAGGCCCTGACCCTCCTCACCCACATGCTGTGGGATTACAGAAAAGAGAAGTGGTGGTTCCTCGCCTCCTATGTGTTAAACAGAGCCCTGCAATGTGCTTATTTGTCAGCAAAAATCCAGGATTACCTACAGCTGTCAATTGAAGCACTCTCTAAGTACATCCAGGTGCCCAACAATGACAAGGACAGGATTTTTAGAAACATTATGGCAGTGCTGAACATGAACATACCGGGGCACGAGCCTGACCTGCCAGTGAACTCTCAAGGGAAGGCACTAGATCTGTGGCAGGCTGCCATCGAGAAGGAACCACTCAATGTGGCAGTTGACATGGCCAATATCTCCAGCTTCTTGGAAGTGAAGCCCAAATTTAAGCAACAAAAATACAGAATGGACGAACAAATTGAAATTGAACTATATGTGAGACTATCCTATGCTGTAATGCTTGAAGTGAAAAAGGCATTAATTACAATATCTAGTCAAACGGAAACCATTGAGATACCAGTCACTGATGGAGACTCACTAGCAATTACACTGGAAGGAGGTAAAGTGAGGAGGTTTCTTTGTAATTTCAAGTCTGATCCACAGGATAGTGGCTCTGAGATACATATCAAAAGTATTTCATTTGTTTTGGATACAGGAAGCAGACGAAAAGTGTCCTTGAACTTTAAGATTGATGACAACAACACAGCTGTATCGGCTCTGCACCCAGAGTTGCTCCACTTCATCCTCAGCCCAAAGGCAGATTATGAGTTTGACTGCATTGTCCCCTCCACAACAGCTCAGATCACAGCAAGAGACTGCAGGATGTCCATTAATGTAAAGAATGACAGCCCAGCCCTACAGGGGGAGTGGTTTCCGACCACTTTCACTGTGACCAACAATGAGAACAGTCCTATCAGAAATTTAAAACTTTCTCTGGCACTGCTGAGTTCCCCGGACAACCCAAATCCAGAGTCAGTCACAGAGCTTGCTCTAGCAGCCGGGGTTGTACAGGCTCAACCGCTACAAATCCCTCTCGAGAACTCGGATGTTGCAACCCATGCCAGCAGCACGAGCAAGTTCTACCTTAAGTCAAATAGAACTGCCACTATCACAGTACAGGTCAAAGTTTCCTATATTGTAGACTTACCTGAAGTGTCTGCACTAGAATGTACAAAAGACTTCACAATGAAGATAACTGTGATGAAACCCTTTGAGGTGACTGCAAACTTTGTTGCAATGAACTTTAAGCCAATTACCAAATGTTTTGTGGATGATCCTTTTATTGTGATGCCTCAGATTAAGATTTTAAGCCCTTGGGAATTAGTGATCGTAGATACAGAGCTAGAAGTAGCGGATTGCTACACTTATGGAGACGAAGCCCCTCCTCCCTCTTGCATTAGTGAGTTGGAAGTGGCAGAGAAGAATATAGCCTCAGATGCAATCTGTGTGCAGGCCAAATTGAAACCTAAGGACCCTCCAATACGGGTGGGCCTCTACAACATCAAGTGGAAGCGAAAAAATGGTTCAGAAGCCACTGTGATGAGCACTACAGCTCTACCTGGCTTACCAATAGAGGAATGCCCTATTTCCATAGAAGTCAATTACCCAGAGGTGGTGGAGCTGCAGACTTCTGTGCCACTCAAGTGTACTCTTATAGGCAAGTCCGGTAGCCCAATTACTTTGAGTTTGTCTGTAGAAGGAACTGATGCCTACATGTTCTCGGGCTACAAAAAACTGTCTGTGACAGTACCCCCCAATGATAGGGTGGAGCTCTGCTATAATATTCACCCCCTGATTGCTGGCAACACTACTCCCCCTAGGTTAAAAGCAACAGTTGTGGGGGAGAGTGCCTACCAGGACACAGTGAAAGATATGTTTGAAAAGAACTTCCCACACAACATATTTGTTATGCCTAAGTACAATAAATGAAATCTATAAAGTGTTAGAATTTGGTTTTATATTGAAAATAGTATTGTAAATACTGAACAATGTAACTAAATCATACATGTAATTATTAATTGTATTATTTCAATAAATTCAGTTATTTGTTGGGATTAGTTACACAACAAATCATTTCTTCAATAATAAAAGATACCTCATTATTATAGAAAAATTTATTGATAATACAAATCTAAAACACCAATTTAATCTTTACGTAACTCAAACTTCTCTTCCTGAATGCCATCGGCAGTGATAATGAGAATGTAAATGCTGTCACCGGTGTAGATGTCTCTCTCAGCCGCACTGATGAACACATCCTTGATAAGCGCGAGAGCCTTCTCCCGTGGCAGTGGCGCCTCTTCCACATTCTGCATGTTCTTGAGTCCAATCTGGTTGTCAAGCAGTGGCTGGAGCTGTGCACCGGCCGAGCCCCCTGCGCGGTAGTTGGAGCGCTCGCAGTGGCCGATAGGGTCGTAGCTGAACACGCAGCCTTTGCCCTCGGCGTCCAGCCCCGCGAGTACATTCGAGATGTAATAGGGAAAGAAGCGCTTGTAGTACAGAATCGTGGAGAGCATCTGCGCTACGGCCGGCGTGGACATCGGCTTGTTGTGCTCGTGTTGGTACATTTGCAGGCGCGCCGACAGCAGCCGCGTCAGCGTCAGCGTGTCACACCAGCAGCCCGTCGCGCCCAGTACCGTGCGATCGGACAACTTGAACAGCTTCTTCTGCTCCCGCGTGTAAATGGAGAACCCTGTGCTGAGCCGAGTGTCGGCTCCGATAACCGCGTAGTCATCGCCGGCGATGGCGACGACGCTGCCACCGTTGTCTGCGTACGGTTCGAAGCGCACCTGTTTGGCGCCGGGCACGGCGTACTCAGGGAAGTTCTCGTGAAGGCCCATCATCTTGCCGTATAGGATTTATATGAACTAATTCTACTGGAACTGGAAACAACAAAACGCCAGTGACATGCACAATTGCACAAATCGAAGTTTTTTCATTCATTCAGCACAGACTACATCTTATGAAACGATGTGACATTTTACTTTTTTCGTCTAGGGTAGACAAACCGTTTTTTTACGAAGATTTCAGAACAAACCAAGGGTTGTGGTGTTGCATTCTACTCTGTGTGTAATACCAATTTGACATTTCTGAAGTGTCCTGCTGCGCTGACGTGTTTTGTTGAAATTCAGAAAAGCCGATAGAACCTAAAATTACGACTTAAAAACCAAATACTTACGGCAAAATGACTTCTGTAATGTCGGTAGTCCCAAAACTGTACCAAGAATACACCACCAAAACGCCCAAGAAGCTGAAGATCATCGATGCGTACCTGTTTTACATTTTCCTCACAGCGGTTATACAGTTTCTGTACTGCTGCCTCGTCGGCACGTTCCCCTTCAACTCGTTCCTCAGTGGCTTTATCTCTACAGTCAGCAGCTTCGTCCTCGCTGGTGAGTATCGCTCCTCTTGCCAAGTAACTGTAACGCTGCTAGTGTAGACTTATTCTAATATTTGATATTTGTTGGGCAGTTTGTCTGCGGCTCCAGGTGAACCCGGACAACAAAACGGAGTTCGCGGGCATTAGCGCCGAGCGTGGCTTCGCAGACTTCATCTTCGCTCACCTTGTGCTCCACATTGTTGTTATAAACTTCATTGGATAATCGGTTTCAGTGAAGCTTATTACAAAATTGTTGTAACTGGTTCCATATCTGTAAGTAAATATATTTTCTAAGACTTGACTTTATTGTTTGATTTAATTTTTTTAGTATGTACCAAAAAGATAACCCTGGTGTTTGCATCTAAACACGCTAACGCAAGAAAACATTAGCATACAGTAGCATAGGTTTTAAACATTTGTTTTAATAAAAAATTTAGGCAGCAATATTTCCTGTTATAATTTGTATAGAGCAGAGCAGGGATCTTTTCTGTAATCATCAAAGCAAAATAATACAGAAACTTCAACTTACTGAACAGTACTTACATCTTATCATAAACAAGAACTCTCCGGCCCACTTGTACCATTGATGGTACACCTGGGTTTGACTGGTTCCACTAGTACCATTAGCCCCAAAGAGGTCGCATCCTACAACTATGAACTTCCTTCTTCTCCAGGATAGATGGGATAATTTTTTTCATTCTTCAGCATCAGGTCATTCTTTATTATGCATTAAAATAAACTTGTGTATTTTTATTATTATCATTATATGGTCTCAGTTAAGAATTCTGTGATTTATTATAACTTGCATATATAGGTACTGTAAACAAAGCCGCAGTGTATACAGAGCTTGACACTGCATAGATATTCGCTGGGATCCCTAATTGTTTTACAATATTGTATGTCTTTGTGGAGTTGTGGGGATGTTTTTCTTCTTTGAATCCAGTCCAGTGCGACCCTATTGAGGGGATATTTTTACTCAATATAGGTACATTATTTCAAGTAGTGCAAGAAACTTCATTTAAAGTTAGGTATTGTAGTATAGAAAATTCAAGTAGATTCGACTTTTGAAATGTGAATAATTTAGCAATGTTCTCTGTTTGCATTATTTTTAATAATGCTTGGGAAATAAAACAAGCACTTCCTTATAACAATTTATTTTGACTAGTCCAGAAGAATAATTTTAAAGTAACAATTTTAATAAAAATAAAATCTAGGGCTCTCAGTGAACGGATCTAAACAGAAAAAGGATGAAGGGAACTTGTGAAATGGTTCATAAACGAAATAAATGTTGGTGTTAGATCCTTCTGCTCTGTAGTTTTAGGAGTGTTAATGTTAAGTGCTCCATAAATAATAATGGCTGCCGCCATTGCTGCCGCTGTATGACCCTGCTGCTTCTGGGACTGCATTCAATTATTATGAGCATAATAGAGAATATTATTCTTAGCTGTACACAATTAGTTGACATCTTTTAAACAACAGTAAGTTCTTAGCAATAATCATATTAAATGTAAATTATATGGACACAACAAAAACATAATGAATTATTAGAAAAATACTCAAATATAAAAAATAATTTATGGTGACCAAGCAATTGAGGCCTTAACAAGTATTCCTGGCCTATTGATGTACCATGCCTGGCGCAAAAGTAACAATAGCGCTATGCACTTTCTTTACAAACTACACAGGAGCAGATTTATTTGGGCATGTTGAATAACTGTATTTTTGTTTCTCTGTATTGAGTGCCTCCTATTTAAAAGACATTGTCAACGAATAACATATCACATCTATCATCCTGTACACATCCTCTGCTGGAGATAGACCACCAAGGCACGGCACTTCCCTCTGTCCTCAGCCATGCTCATCTAGCCACTGCCAGCAATCTGCCTCATTGTTGGTCCTACACTGCATTTGCCAGTTTGGTCTCCACTCAGGAATCACTGAACCCCAACAATCATCAGTATATTGAAGAAAATAAGAAAAGCTAGTGCTATGTACAAAGGCGAAAAGTAAGTACACAAAGCTACATTGTCAAAATTCTTAAAAGGCAAATTACGTAGGCACCAAACTCCTTTTATATCATTGAGACCATTCACTGGTGCATAATTTTACATAAAATAAGATACCACTAATTTTGAACCTTATAAAATGTACAAAGGACTTTCACATTTTAAAGAATTACCACCATAGTGTGATTTTTTTTTATAATTTGGTTTCAATATAATTTGTAATAATGATGATGATGCCTTGTCAACACAAATATTAATTACGGTGTCTGGGCTACGAAATAACAAGTGACACCATTGTCTATTGCACTCGCTTAGTTTTACAATATTTTTGCATGAAAAAGTAATAAAAGTACTTCACTAAGTAAAGTACTTATATTACTTGGAAAACTATTGACTCAACGGCTTCTAATTTCAACGAAAATTATTGACACATGCGACAACAGCTCACTATCGTTTTGTACTTAGTATTAATAAATAATGTTCGCTCGAGCCATCTATGGATAGCAAGAATATTTCCAAATCAGTGTTAAGATCAAGTGGCAACATTATAGAATCCTTAGATGGAGTTGGGTTGGAGTGATAGCAGCACTCGTCGCCTTCTGAAACTGTCGTGTTTTCTCTAGATTTATGGCTGTTTTCTAAACGTAAATAATCCATGGATTAATGAACTTACTGACAACAAATTTTACTGTTACTTGTTGGTAAGGTGATCTTATCTATCGACAGACTGATTATAGTAAAAGACCACACTGCTAGTTTCTCGTACGTTAACTTAATCTAGATAGTCGTAGGCGTTTTTTTTTTAAGTCAAAAAGATTACATTGAATAGAATGTGAACACATGAAAAGTCGTTAAGCTTTGGACACATGATCTATACTTGGTAACTTTGATAAAAGTTCAATAAAATTTAGTTAGGTATCCGCAGTGCACTTAAAATTGTAGGTGCCGCGATCACATATCGTCATCATATCACATTTACCAAGACCTTATGACAAATGGGATAAATTTTATTCAGGGATGGGCACCTTTTGCGATTCAAAAACTCTCAATATTTTTTTCGATACGTGGCTTCCTATGGAATGCCTATTAAGAGTTTTGGAGAATGCAAGGTTTGGTTTGAAGCTAAGTTTGTCCATGAATTGTAAAAATTTTGCGGAAAATTTCTGTCAAACTGTAGTAATTGACTTTTTTAATTACCCTTTTTTTATTTTAAACGGCGCTCCTACAATTTGTCCTGATATTTAGTTTGACCGTGTCAACGCGGCTACAACCGAGCGAGCGAACACTATTGCACGTGAGCACATGCGTAAAGACTCGCCGATATTGAGTGCTGTCAACGAGAGGACATCCATCCGAGGAGTGCGGCTCAGCTGTGCGGCGCGGGGGCGGCGGGGGCGGTAGGGGCGGCGGGGGCGGCCCGCTGCTCGTAGCGGCGGCGCGCGGCGGCCAGCAGCAGCAGCTTGCGGCGCCGCAGCAGCGCCTCGCGCTCGCCGGAGTCGGCCGAGAATGGCGACGACAGCGACGTCGGGTCCACCCTGCGAATGCGCGCTGCGAGTGAGTACTCCCGTGGGCCCTAGGCCCGGCGTGTACCGGTGACTTTGTTTTATAAAAACCTATTTAGAGGCTAAAAATTCCACCCATGCACGGTGGTACCGTAGTAGGTCATAGGACTCGGATGGCAATGACTGAGCTAAGCCATGATATCTGGCTCAGTTACCCACTAATTGTCATACTACCTGAGGGTATAAAAGGTTTCGCAATCTATTGTTCCCAACATTCCTTTTTCGGCATCCGAAGTGAACACAAGTAATTAGTCATCAACCTGTTATCACCAAGTGCTTTAATTAGCCCAAGACGCGACGCGTGTGTTTAAGTTCCAACTTGTCTGTGACCTGCTATTTTACAATGGAATTTGAAGTCACAGGTATGTATTATTAATTTACTTTACTATTTTGCCTTTTCCTTCTACATTTTTTTTTTAAATAGAGTGCTACGCCAACGTGGCATTTTTTATGTATTTATGTCTGTATATTTTTTACGTTGAAGCTTTTACTTATGTTTGTACCTACTTGTACCATTCAATTTGGTATAGAAATATGGGTTACAATGTCTACTACTAGGCCTCTCCAAATTTAGCTGCGTCATGCTGCGTCTGTAAGGTGCAGCCAGGTGCTACGCCGCGCGCCTGAACGCGTAGCAGGCGCGTAGCACTTGCTACGAAACATGTATCTATTTTGATCCGCTTTTAACGTATTTTTATTTTGTTTTAGGTACTAGTATTAAGTGTTCTTTCAAAAGAATGCTTGTACTAGATACTTGGCTGTCTATTAAAGACAGCAAATCTGAACTGGAGCGTTGGCATCGAGTTTTTCGAGACCTAATACAATTGCTGCCTGATGTTGAGAATTACATTGCTGATGACTTGGAAAAAAGAGTTACTAAAGTTTGTACAAGATTGGTAGCAATTTGGAAGCAAGTCACGCGCAACCATTCTCGCATGGTCTCTAAGTACGGAGACTGGCTGAACGAAATTGAAGTTTGCGTTCTGCCAACTTGTGCAACAGTAGGGAGCCACAACACCCAACGGCCAGCAGCAGAAGCTTCGACAAGCACCCAACAGCACCAGCACAGGAAGGACTTTGAGGAATGTAGCAAGAGATCAAAACGCCGCAGGCTTGCAGAGTTAAGTAAAGTAGACAGTTCTGCGATAAATTCTTTGTTGGACGATTCTAGTCTATCTAACGCCGCTGCATCTTTAAATTTCAGCACTGACGAAGTCTTGTCTCTTATAAATGAGACAAAACTGACTAAACATCAGTATCTTTTGGTGAAAGACTTCGTTAATGCAAAATCACCTAATGCATTACCATCTTATCAAAAAGTGTTAGAAGCTAAGAAGCGGTGCTATCCATCGCAAGAGTTTATCACGGAATCATCTGCTGAAGTAGAATTACAATCATTGTTAGATCATACTGCTTGCCGGATACTAGAATCCCAAAAACCCGTTTTGAATAATATTGACCCTAATAAAGAATTTGTTTTGATTGGAAAATGGGGTTTCGATGGGAGTACGGGGCACAGCGAATATAAACAGATTTTTGGAGATTCTGGTATCGATGATGATGGCAGTATGTTTGTTACTTCATATTGTCCTCTTCAATTGGTTTGTAAGTCCAATACCTCCGACCCAGATCAAATAGTTTGGAAAAATCCGCGCCCTTCTTCCACCAGGTATTGTAGGCCTATTCGATTCCAATTTGCCAAAGAATCCAAAGACCTTTCTGTGCAAGAAGAAGCTTATTTCAAGACTAAAATTGATAGTTTACAACCGACTTCTTTCACTCACGGTGAATATGAAATAAAAGTGCAGCATTCTTTACAATTAACCATGGTTGATGGTAAAGTGTGCAGTGCTCTGAGCGATACATCTTGTAGTAGATGTTATATTTGTGGTTCAACTCCAAAAGAGATGAATGACATTGATAAATCGCTGAGCAAAACTGCAGATAGTGGTACCTATCAATTTGGACTATCTCCTCTTCACTCGTATATCCGATTCTTCGAATATTTAATTCACGTTTCTTATAGATTAGACATAAAGAAATGGCAGGTACGTTCTTCAGACGAAAAAGCTCTTCTTGCACAAAAAAAACAACATGTGCAGCAACAGTTTAGGCAGAAACTTGGTCTAATAGTCGACAAACCGCGAAGTGGAGGAAGTGGCACATCTAACGACGGAAACACTGCCAGAAAGTTTTTTTCTAACTCAGCGGTTTCAGCGGAAATTACTGGATTAGATAAAATCCTTATTGACAGATGTCATAATCTGCTGCAGTGTCTTTCGTCGGGATACAAAATTAATAACGCCACTTTTAAAGAGTATTCTCTAGAAACAGCACGTAAACTTGTTGCTACCTATCCATGGTACAACTTGCCATCGTCTGTACATAAGGTCCTCATTCATGGGTCGGAAGTAATTGAACACGCATTATTGTCAATAGGTGAGCTTTCGGAAGAGGCCGCCGAATCTTGCAATAAATTAATCAAACTCTTCAGGCGTGACAACACGAGGAAAATGTCTCGGGTTGTCACAAACACCGACTTGATACATAGACTTCTCCTTAATTCGGATCCTTATATTTCTAGTTTAAGAAGGTTACCACAGAAGAAGAAGTCTATTCTATCAAAAGAAGTATTAAATTTGTTGTCGGTTTAGGAAAAAATGTAAAAAATAAGATAGGTATTTATGTTATTTTTTACATAACTCCTATTATGTAAATATAATATTTTTTGTCCAATTGTGTGTTTGTACTTAGATGTTAGTTAAGTATTTACTTTATTTGTAATATAAAATGTAAATAGTAAGGTTTAATAGTTATTAAGTTGCAAACCTTCTTTTAAGTGTAATAAAAATGCATAATTTTGTAAATAAAATAAGCTTTTTAAGATTATTTTGTTTTTTTTTTATTGTGTTATGGCTTAAAGTATTACAAAACACCATAATAATAATAATCAGCTATGACAACGACAGTCATTATTATCGCGAAACCCTATGACCGCTACTCTTAGGGCGTGGAACCAGTGTGCCATGCTGAGACTAGAACCTCTGGGCCAGAGGTCGCTGGCCGACCGTGCTAGCGCTCTCCCGACTGAGCTAATGGGCGACTACCGGCATCCGTGAAATACAGAGTATTGTAAAGAGGTTAGAAATTTCACGGATGCCGGTATTCGCCCATTAACTCAGTTGGGAGAACGCTGACACGGTTAGCCAGAAGTCGCGGGTTCGAGTCCCGGCATGGGTGGAACTTTTAGCCTTTAAATAGGTTTTTAAAAATTGCTCTTAGCACGGGTTAGTGCATTAAAAAGAATATGAGTTGTTTTGTAAGTTATGTTCATTTGAGAAGTTATAGTATCAATACCACTCGCTTCCTTACGATGTCTTCCGTGAAGGAAGAAGGGTCCACCCTGCGAATGCGCGCTGCGAGTGACTACCCCCGTGGGTCCCGGGCGACTCACCGGCATAGTGTAAAGAGGTTCGAAATTTCACTGATGCCGGTGAGTCGCCCATTAGCTCAGTTGGATAGAGCGCTGGCACGGATAGCCAGAGGTCGCGGGTTCGATTCCCGGCATGGGTGGAATTTTTAGCTACTAAATAGATTTTTAAAATTGTCCTTAGCACGGGTTAGTGCATTAAAAATAAAAATACTATAATTTCTTTACTTCTAAACGGCTGGAGCGCTTTTAATAAAATTTGGTATGGAGTTAGACGACACCCTGGATTAACACTTATGCTACGTTTTACTACGAAAAAATATCTCCTTCCTATGGGAAAATTGATACACCGCGGGGCGCAGCTGTGATCTTTCATTAACTTTTTTAATTAACATTAACTCTTTAGTAGCAAGTAAAGAATAAAATAAATAGGTTTTTAAATAAAGAATAAAATAGTAAAGGAAAGGTCTCAACGAACTGACTTGAGAACATCCTCCTTATGGAATTCGGTTAAAAACAAGAAACACTAACCATTATTTCGTAGACAACGAGCATTAATGAATCGCGTTCTCACCAGTCGTCCAGCGAAGGCGCGGCGACGGTGGCGTCGCTGACAATGGGGGCGGCAGACAATGACACAGCGGCAGGGGCGGCGGGCGGCTCGGCCGCGGTCGACGTGGCGGCGTCCACGCGCTGCGGCGCGGCCAAGGGAGGTTCTGCAACACACAATACACGGTTACCTATTTACTTTCATTACAATATGACTACCTCAAAAACAGCCGTAGAGAACTCTGATGTTTCGATGAAATGAAGGCGACAAGGGGCGTTATCAATTCAATTATTTTTATAATTAAAAAAAAAACAAATTTTTTACTTTACGAACATCAAAGTTGTTAGTTTCACAATTAATAAGACTATGTGGCAAAGAAACTAATAAAGAATCTCAAATTTTTTTTTTAAACTTGTAATATTATTATACTGTTTAATACGAAACATCTTTGTCTTCTAAATAATCCCTGATGTTCTAATAAGCCTCGTTCCGCAGAGCGTGTCGAAGGTAACTCTAATATATCTTGTGTAGTAACACCTGCGGATACGCAGTAAGCTCGGCCTAACTGAGGGCGGTACCGACCGGGTGGGGGCGGTACTGACCGGGCGGGGGCGGCGCGGCGCGGGGCGGCGGCAGGCGGCCGGCCAGGATGTTGTCGACGGTGATCTCTGCCGAGCGCGTGGCGGCCAGGTCGGCGGCCAGCGCCGCCAGGCTGTAGTGCGGGAACATCTGCTGCACCTGCACGCCACACGTTATTATTATTTATTTACTTCAGATGAAACATCCATAAGTAGTTAGTATTTGACTTAGACTAAGTATGTTAGTGAAATAAGAGGAACAATTCCGAAACTATTTTACATGCACCTTTATATGATGCTTCCAAAAGGGGCTATCAGCCTTATTGCTAAGTGCTTTAAGGATGCTATTTGGACTGCCGCAAGCTCTGCTCAGCATGGAAGCCACCCGTTTCCGTATGATGGCGACGAAGCCGTCAACACGGGCTTCGGCAAACATTCCCGAAGCACTACAGAGTCGCGGCAGTCCCAACATCATCCTAAATACATTATTGTATTGTACCCGAAGGGCATTGAAGGCCCGCTGCGTATAGCTAAACCACAAACCGCAGGTGTAAAGCGACTGGCAGTAAGCCTTAAAAAGGGCTATCTTAACCCAACTCGTACATCTGGCAAATCTGCGGGACAGCATATTACAGCGGACCGCCAACGCCCTCCTCTCACGGTCAATATCCAAGTCATCTACCAGCCGCTCAGTGACCAGTTATGTTAAACACTGCACTGCAGCGGTCGGCGGCTGTGTGTGTGTGTGTGTGTGTGTGTGTCTGACCTGTCGCGCCAGCGCGTCAGTCTGCGAGGAGGGGGGCGGCTGCAGGCGCGCCCGCGTCACCTCCACCGAGAAGCTCGGCAGCCAGGACACGTAGCGAGACCCTGCACGTTCATATATCATAATAGTACATTACACAACTAGGGTGGTAATACAAAGAAAGGCCGAGATCGCAGAAGTTTGCGGCCCGAGCTGCAAGCGAGGGACGTAAATATGCGATCGAGAGCTTTCTTTATTACCTCCCGTGTTGTGTACATCTTTTTATGTCTACACTTGGCCAGAAAGCGGCTTTTTCCGTACGCGCAGCGTACGGAAAAAGCCACTTTATGGCCAGATGTGGCATAAAAGTATATTATGTAACCATGAATTTGCGGATTTCGGCGGGTCGTGACGGAAAGACGGACGGCGGAAGAAGGCAGTCACAGAGTGGTAGTCTAGACCAGACATCCTTTGATGGGTAAGCCGCCAAATGATAACATTATTATGTAAACTATTAATTAAGGACTTTGAAAAGACTAAGTTTGGAGTTATTTGTCCATTTTTTCTACAAAATGATCTAGATTGTGAAATGGACATCTAGTTTTAATTGTAACGTTCATTAAGCCGCAGTTTCTGCGCTACTTTGAATAAAACCTTTTTATTTCATTTCTTTTTTTCATTAAAAGAGGGCATGAAGACTCGATTAGCAGAAGATCAAAACCTCGTGCAAGAAGACGCTCAATAATTATTAGTTGATTAGTACATACATACAATAATTCAGACAATAGAAAGCGCGGAAACAATGCTGCTATAGTTGTAGCTTGAAAAAAATTGCAGTTTTTATTGTTACTGCAGTTCGAGGAACAAACGAAGGATTTCGGAACAAACATTGTGCGTTATAAGTTTATAACCCATGGTATGACGTAATATTATTTAGTAGGTAAATTACAAGTACTTACCTTGAAAAGAAATAATTTAAAAAAAAAATTTTTTGGTGCTGAACTAAAGTGGAAAGCAACAATTATGTTTCACACTGACTTACGACTTCAGTCTCCACCATGAGACTCATAATCAGACCTGTCCGGTTCCATTTGATCAAATCTGCTCCAAGTTAACTGACACTCCAAGTGAATTAGAATTAAGATGACGGAAAAACAGATATAGCGATGCCTAAGGCGAAGAGAGCGTCGCCACAAAGCTGTTTCACACACTGTTACATTTCTTGGGTTAGCTCGCTAGAGTGCAAAAAAAATATACGAAAATATTGTGTTACCTACATCTCGGAAGAGTTATAGTTTGACCTACTCATAATATATTCTGAAGTTTCTGTGTGACAGTATAGTATTCAGGTTTTAATGGCAACCACTAATATTGATTCAAAAAGGGCAAGAACTCCATAGTAATGAACTATCAAGTTCTTGTCCTTTTTGTGTCCAAATTTTACTGTTTGTAAATTGACATGAAAGGAAAGAGTCTCCACATTAAGATGGATTGTCTTGCAAATCACTACATAATGGATTCAATACTTCTTTGAATAGATCATTTTAGAGACTCCTTAGTCAGGTCACTAAAAACTAATCTGATGAGCGATTTTTAACACAAATCCACAAAGTAATTCACAGATGGCGCTGACAGGCGTGGCCACGGAAGAACCGGAATACCGCTGTCAACATCAATAGGTCCTAAGGGCAGCTCCGCCGAAAGTTGTACAATTTATACGACGTGTCCCTGTTTTTATATGTGCACGCCTATAAGCGCCATCTATGAAGTGCTTTTGGAATGTGATGAAAACTGTTCATTCCGGAAGTGAATGAAAATGGCTCTCAAACCGTACCTGCGCTTATGAGTAAGTACGGTTACGTCGAAGTGGAAGAGGTGGTCGAGGGGCGCGGGGTGCGGGCGACTCACCGTCGAAGTGGTTGAGGGGCGCGGAGGACTCACCGTCGAAGAGGAAGAAATGGTTGAGGGGCGCTGGGTGCGGGGGACTCACCGTCGAAGAGGAAGAAATGGTCGAGGGGCGCTGGGTGCGGGGGACTCACCGTCGAAGAGGAAGAAATGGTCGAGGGGCGCGGGGTGCGGGGGACTCACCGTCGAAGAGGAAGACATGGTCGAGGGGCGCGGGGTGCGGGGGACTCACCGTCGAAGTGGAAGAGGTGGTTGAGGGGCGCGGGCGGCGCGGGCATGACGTGCGGGTGTGCGCGGGGCGCGGCGGGGGGCAGGGCGCGGCGGCACGTGGGGCACGACGCATCCTGCTGCAGCCAGCGCGTGAGGCACGAGCTGCGCGCCATCACACGCATTACATTAAGTAACAAACAATCGACTCTAAGCCGATGCGGGCGCTGTCGTGCACTTGTAAAACGCTTAGCTAGTCTGTTTCACGGCAATAAACGGTGGTAGCGGAGCGGTGGGACGGCCGGCCTCTCCATCGAGAGATCGTGGGTTCGAATCCCAGCGTAAACCTTTGTTTTGAGGACTTTGTTTACCACATTTGTAAAGTTATAGCAGCAATACTAGCTAACTGTGAAAGAAGTCATCGTGAGGAAATCTGAGTGCCAGAGATGAAACTGAAATTGCCGTTCATTAATCCCACACTCTCTCACTAAGAGAAAGGCTACATAATATTTCTTAATGATTCGCGATACTCATACATAGTTATATATTAAGGTAATTACGTTTTACCTAATAAATAATCGCGATTTGACCCGTTTAATATATAACTATGTAATGGCTACATAAAAAAACTTCTACAACAAAACCACTTATCTTGCGCCCAAAGTACACTTTTTGCTCAACTCAAATATAGTTCGTACTGTCATGCCAGCCAGTCTGAAGTGAAATCATCGAAACTTTATCAGAAAATAACCATTGACTCTGCTTCGTCGATATCAACCCTTTGTGTCCCCACTGCTGGAGCACGGATCTCTTCCTGCATCGCAGGAACGCTAGTCCATAGTCCACCACAAGGGCCAAGTCTGGGTTGGTGGAAGATTTTAAGCGGTAGCAGGACTTACTGTCAGACGTTATCAAGGCGCCCATAAGGCCTCTGACATGGCTTAATGACAGCCGGCACCACCGGCCACGGAAGCGCTCCGAAAAAATGCCACTAGCGGTATTCACGGGACGGTCACCCATCCTGCACATGACCGCGCCGGTTGTTGCTTAACTCAAGTGATTGATTCCAATCACACGGTTCTACTAGGCCACGAAATTGATTCTAATTTATCGTGAAATCGACTTTGCTTATACATCATTTATTAGGGCTTTTTTGATCTACACTGATCTAATAAAATCAGTGTTCCTAGCCAACAATATTGATACGGCTCAGTGTAGCAAGAGCGTATAAGAAGGTACTGACTTGTGGAAGAGATGCGTGCAGGGCAGCCGGCGCGCTTCCTTCATGGCCTCCCAGCAGATGGCGCAGTGGTCCGAGTTGGCCTCCATCTCCTCAGCGCTCGCCATGGGGTAGCTGCGACAAGATATTTATTTATTAACAAAATAAACAGACTACAGAAATATTTTTTTAAATTGTCCTTAGCACGGGTTAGTGCATTAAAAATAGTTTGATCAGACTACAGAAATTATTAAACGCAAAAAAATTAAGCCGCTGCTTTCGGTTCGAGATGGTAATCGAGAAAAGAGGAACTAAGCGAAAAACCGAATCAAAGGCACTAAAGTCGAAAATCGAATAGATCTGAAGTAAGAATTTTAATATGAAAGCAAGGAGTTCAGTTACCAATAACGAAAATTGTGAAATATAAAGCTGCGGTCATCTAACTGGATTAGGGCGCTGGGGTGTGCATGCAAGGAGCCATACGACGTACTGACTGAGCCCGTACGTCTGGCGCATCCTTGGCAACATGGCTAAGAGGTTTCAGTTACGAAAATGGAAAATTAATCCACATTCGTAACTGGCTTGTAGCTGGTTACGAAACAGCAACAAAAAGTCCACATTCGTAACTGGTTACGAAAATTTGGTTACGAACGTGGCTGAAGGGCAATCAGCGAGTCCCTCACGCTGATTGGGAAATCCTGTCACCGCGACGGCTTGCCATCGACACGCTAAGAAGACGGGCACTTATACACGGGCACCGGAATGCCGACGGCTCCAGTAGAACACGTGCCGCCTCTGCATAAGCGCCCTTCGTGTTATTACAACAACAATACTGCTCAGGTAGGTATGTAACCGGGACGATACCCGTAGGTGGACCAAGATCTTATGGAAAATGTAAAATTAAGTTGAATTTTTCTGTGTGAGTTCGGTGGTTGGCCGGGAGCACCCTTGCCGATCCATCTATGGTTCGAGGAAAACGGGTTAAAGGTGAGAACTGACGAACCGTACGCGGCGCAGACCGCGGGAGAACTATAAGACTTATGTAAAATATTGGGTGTGTCACAATGCGACTAGTGGTCCCGCTTTCAAAATGAGATGTTAAATTATTATTTTTTACTAGCTGACCCAGCGAACTTCGTACCCCCTAACAGTCGGTTCTTTATTTATTTTTTATTTTTCTCTCCGTAAGAGCCATCCTTGTACTTCAATGAATATTTAAAAAAAAAATTTGCGAAATCGGTTCAGCTGCTCTTGAGATTTGCGCTTACCAACACATTCAGCGATTCATTTTTATATTATAGAAGATATGACAATAGCGTTTGACATTTCTTTTCTAAATTACCTAACAATACATTGCCATACGATTTAGTTGCTTATTTAATTTAGTACCTAAGTAGTGTTATTATTAGTACTTGTAGTGCGAACAGTTTATTTTACCCACAGGACAGAGAAAATGCCGAATCAACAGCCCATATACATAAATGAGTAGTATGACGTGCCACGCTTGACGCATCAAGCTATCACGCCACCACAGCAAGTTGACATTCTAATTGCAATATGATTATTTATTCATTAAATGTCCATCTGTTGCGGTCGCAACACAATCTGCACATTGCACTTAAAATTGTAAACAAACGTGAGGCGCCTAATGAAGTGGTTCGGAGTCATTAACGAAAAACTCAATAAGAATACAAGTTAATTAGTCAACGCAACGCTCGTTAACTGTCAACATTGAACAACGTTTAATTGCAGAATCAGTAAGCGCGAGTTCGATTCACGCACTGGAGGGTTTTACAGCATTTTTAACTAAACGAAAGTAAAACGTACTTACTACTGTAATTTAGGTATAGTAATCACTGCAGCGTCCGAGTGGTCCCTTCACCCATCTAGTGTGAGTGAAGGTGCCGCTGGACGATGCATAAAACATCTCAATACGTAGATGCAAAGGCGAGAGTTAATTTATAAAAACAATCGGCTCTAGCGTTATTTACCTTCGCTAGCACAAACTTGTCACTGCGAGAACTACCTCCTTATCTCAAGAGTGCGGGCAATCGGCTGTTATCAATGAACGCTTTTATTCCAAGTAAGACGGCGACATCGACAGTTACATAGTGATAGTTATGATGCTCGTAGGCACGTAAGGAAAACGTGCCTGACGCACGCTGTACTATCGATGCAGCGATGAAGCATCGGAAATTCCAACTGACTAGACAAATCATGGTGCATGCATTCTGAATTGAAATAAGATGTCTGCACAGATAAATATAATTATTGTATCTATTTATTTATCTATGTATTATTGTTTGCGTAGGTTTATCACACTTTTTATTATTCATTAGTAGTTTTATTTTAGGTACTGACGATTTATTAATTATTTATGTGTACAGAAAACCTCTTCACGATGTGTTCTATAACAAATATAATTGCGATTATTTTGTAATACGTGAAAGGCATAGGCGGGAATCGGAACTCAATTGTTAGGCTATTATAGCCTTATGTTGCCTTTTACCATCGATACTTTTACTCTGTCTATTATGTAGACCGGAATAGTGCAGTGGGCGCACGAAACGTTTTATTACCTATGTATTTCTTGCAATAGTTAAACCATTTTTCAGTAAACGTTGTTTTGCGATATTTGATTAGAATACGACCTACAAACACTGTGCCACGAGATTTTTTATATATTCGATTTAGAAGATGAACTGTAAACGAATGAAGTTCAAGTTCAAGGGCTTATATTGTCAATGTAGCACGGACTCTGTTAGTTGTGACATGTGTAACGCAATGTTTTGCTTGCGACGCCGCGGCACTTGGCTGGCCGCCAGTCAAGTGTTTTCGACGATACGCCATTTCACGACCTTTACTATAAACGAATTGTTGTAGCTACAGCTCGTGGGAAGACAGTTTCCAAAAACACATGACGTTGTAGAAACAATTTCACGAATTGCTAGCTAAAATAAATAAATAACGTCCTCAGAACACACTACGTTGTCTAGGGGTGCGATCACGTACTCGTAAGTCCTCCACTGTATGGAGTTTATAGGAAGAGCGGGTGATCGTGCTCTTCCACTATAAGGCCAAGGCTACACGGGCGGTTCTCCCGCCGCGGAAAACCGCTTCTGAACCGCACTGGACACAATTTAATATGAAGTTGTATGCTGCATACTACACTGCGCGGTTTCCCGTCGCGGCTCACAGGCGGGAGAAATACGACCGCCGCATGCAGCGTCAAACCGCCGCTGATAACCGACGCTTAAACTACACGGACGGTTTCCCGCTATCCCGCCGTCATTCTGTGCGGGACCTTGGCGCTCGCTCGTCGTTCGTGCGCTTGCGTGGCTAGTGTCGCGTCAAAATGTTCGATACGGAGAGTTTTATTGTAGAAATACAAGATCGACCTGCTTTGTATGATGTGAAGTCGAAGGATAACATATTCGCATATTTGTATCCTGTTTCTTGATACGTTGGCTTATAATTGATAGAAGTTCATCAAATGAGTTCACAGACATTCTGTAGTATGAGAAGAACTTATGAGGGTTATCGCGGTGTGCACTAAACATTGAATGAAATATTCCTAAAGTTAAACGATTACTTAACACTGGTTCCACCCACACATTACGCTTTACTTTATTTTTTAATAATTCTATTAATATGAGAGCTGCAACCGCAGTTATCATTGGCGGATCCATGTTGAAATGAACAAAAGGCAGCGACAAACCGCGTCCCATGTAGTTTGATGGTCTGCGGCAGCTTTGTCGAGCGGTTTCCCGCGGCGGGAGACCCGCCCGTGTAGCCTCACCCTAAAGGTAAATTTCCCGCCAGGCAGATCGTATGCCTGGGGATGGCCGGTCCAACTGTTGTTCGTGTGACGTTATATTTATGGTATGTCATGTGAAACATTTTGAATGCGCGATGCAGCGCTCATAGTGCGCCCGCAGAGTTGACATGTGCTTGCCACAAGTTGTCTGATTTAACCTACTCCGAACTGTCAGATACATACATATTTTGACACTTTGAACATTTTTGTCTAAATGACTAGAGTGGAAAGTTACGTTACACAAGGGCTGGTCCTGGCCCAAAATATTAACTGTTTAAAATTAAACCGGCACAGCCAAGTACTGTTTAGGCAGCTTCAAACTACGGAGGCTCCATAAAAAACAGCTTCCAATTGTGTTAAGTTGAATGATACTACTAAGTGACCCATCGCCGTTGATCTTGCTCGGTCAATGACCACAAAGCTGCCACACTATACTCTGCTTATTCAATGTGTTATCGTTGTTAGCAGCTTCAACATAGGTGTGGGTAGTTGGCAATATAACAATATTTAAAAACCTATTTAGAGGCTAAAAATTTCACCCATGCCTATAACATCTTTATCGTGTGCTTTTGCCACACGTTGTGAAGAAAAGCATCATGAGGAAACCCGCGGCATGGTTGGCTTCGCAGTATTGACTCGTCTTTCCTGTGGGCCAGGACGACTAAGCTGTCAGGATGGTATATATGCTGGACAAGCCCTACTCCATCTAAAAAAATAATGTCCCCTGCAGACCAGCGACCAAATGGCCCCTTCACCAATCTAGTGTTAGAAAGGGTGCCACTCGACGCTGTATAAATCGTCTTAATAAGAAAATACAAAGGCTCCAGTTTTATAAACATTTACAAGCTCCACGCAAATATTACATCCGGCTCAAGCTATGACTCAGAGGTAGGTTGCAATAAAATGGACGATTGTGTAAATTTCACGAACAGAGGATATTACATTCTTTTCAGTTGACTTTTCCTCTAGTTATAAATATATCTTTTTGTGAAATACTATCTTAGTACAGAATTATACTTCTTGAAACATTTGACCTAGTGCCAGCAGACAGCAACAGCCACTATAATTAGACATAATTTCTTTCACCATGTTTTATCAACCGTAAACAACTTTAGGTAAAAGTAATCTGAAATGTAATAACATACTACTACATTTTTAAAAACCTATTTAGAGGCTAAAAATTTCACCCATGCCGGGATTCGAACCCGCAACCTCTGGCTATCCGTGCCAGAGGTGCGGGTTCGAATCCCGGCATGGGTGAAATTTTTAGCCTCTAAATAGGTTTTTAAATTTGTTCCTTAGCACGGGTTAGTGCAATAAAAATAAAAATAGTGTAATACTACTACATACGAGTAGCAAACTCTGGTCTCTGTCTATCCCTCGTTGATACAGACATGAGTTTATGTGTGTGTACTTTTAATAACTTTTACATCTATGTTACACGACTTAAAGCGAGAAACTAATACCTACACCTGATAGGTGAAGAGACCTAATAGAGGCTGTATTGTCTGGAACACATTTTTAAATAGAGTGGACTTGCCCAGCACCTATCCTAGGTAACATCCTCTCAGCGCTATACCCGCGGCCTGTACATACAAATAGATACTTGGCATCTATGCGTTGTAGCTGGATGGAGTATATTGTTGGACCAGACACTTGTGATAGAAAAAAAGATAGTGAACACTTTCTTGCACAACCAGAAAAAAAGGATACAACCATGATTTCTTAAATCTAAGTAATGGTATAAAATTGGCGGTCTTATCGCTAAGAGCGATCTCTTCCAGACAACCTAGATAGAGATAGGAAACAAGCAAGAAGTGTTTTCGTCGTGTTTGAATAGATTCAGAGGCAGATTTTGATTCTTACTAAGTGGAGGAGATAGCCGAGTCGGTAATTCATGTCGACACATTCTACATTTCAGCCACGACTCCACATCGCACGTTGGCAAGCGCGAAGCTTCCCCCTATTTATAGCTCCATCGCATCGACAACGCATCGTTTCCTACACATCAGTTTATAACGAGATTATTATGATACAGAAACGTTGAAATTACAAAGATAAAGCGGTAATCAAGCCACGTCCATATTCGAATTGGAATTTAATTACGTCGTTAACACATTTGTGTCACGTGGCCGCATTTTGTTCAAAACAAAACATCCAATAAAAATCAATCAACACCAACATTTGAAAAGAGTTTTTCCTCACAAAAAGTGATTGACATAGATGAGTCAACGCGATAACACATATACTACGTAACAAAATTTCAGGGGAAATACGCAGCCGGATGATTATTCCTAGTTTGTAGTTTTGAAACTACTACTAGTATGGAACGGGTCTAACAAAGCAGGTGTTTTGTCTGCGCTCTTGCTCCACGGAAATAACTTTTATCGTTGGGAGAGCTGTTAAGCGGGCGCAGAAATAAGCCGAATGTACAATCTGCGTAAATTGTTTTGGCGGTTGAGAGAAGACTGCTTTTACGTGTCAAAGGGCGCTGCGGGGAGTCACTAAATCTTATCACAGAGAAGTCGACGTCAATTGGTTGAAGTCTTAGATCGTTGAAGAGGACGCTGATAATATGGGAGCGAGAGATATTTATTCAGTTTCACCCTCTACTTCTACTGAGTCTTAGGACCTCCAACATCCCATGTATTTAAACTATTTTTACTGGGTATATACGTATATATAAGTACTATATCAATATGTAATTTACTTAGCGAACAAGGTTACCCCGATTTAATTTAAACAATACGTGTAGGTACCACGTTATTTCCTACTTTGTATTTAGTTCACTCTGTAAACTCATGGCTGCCTATGAAATAATTTTTTTTTTCATGTTTAATACAATAAACAAAATCCGTTAATTAATTGGAAGTGGCTTACACTCTGTTAGCTTTTCGAATATACCTCGGCTAACATCGGATATATTTGTGTAATAATAATATTGGAACTAATATGACACTTAATTGAATAAATTTAATAAGAAAAGTTTTAATAAGAAGCGCTCGTGGCCTAGGCGAACCGAGTGATTGGAATTACTCACTTGAGTTAAGTAACAACAGGGGCGCGGTCAGGTGCAGGATGGGTGACCGTCCCGTGACTACCGCTAGTGGCATTTTTCCGAGCGCTTCCGTGCTTCGCAAGCCACGTTAAGCCGTCGGTGCCGGCTGTCACGTAATGGCAGTCGTTAAGCCATGTCAGAGGCCTCATGCGCCCATGAGGCCTCTAAGACCTCTGGCTCGATAACTTCTGACAGTAAGGCCCGCCACTCGAAATTTGTACGTTTACAATGGCAAAGCATGCAGGACAAATATTAGACTATGTACTATCTTCATGAAAACTTATGTCTGACAAATAAATATCTTTATCACTGTCTTACAATCCTCCACCAACCCGGACTCGGCCCCCGTGGTAAAGTATGGCCTAACCTTCCTGCGAAACAGGAAGAGACCCGTGCCCCAGCAGTTAGGGACATACGGGGGTTGATAACAAGAAAAGTTTAATACAGAGCAGGAAGTAGTATTACACTCGTGTGCTTTCGGCGACAACCGAAGCCCGCCGTAGAGCCCGAGGTACATTCTGAGAGCTAACAGAGTGCGGGTAGGTGGAGTGTACCGACCTGGCGCGCACGTGGTCTCTGGCGCGCGTGTAGGCGGCGTGCCGCGCGCGGCGCGCGTGCAGCGCGTGCAGCAGCGCGCGCAGCCGCTGCAGCAGCGCCAGCGACGCCAGCGACACGCACAGCTGCGCCGACACCACCATGTGCGCCACGTGACCCAGCTCCACGCACAGCGACACCATCTGCACACACACACACGGGCCGCCCGGTCACTCGTGTCGCTGCGGCTAGCCTTACACGGCGCCGAACGCATAGCGAGCCATGTGCCGTAATCGAAAGACAGATAAAACATTCAATTATTTGAATGTTTGTCTTAGAAAGTGAGTTTAACTGCGGTCAGGAGTGTAGTGTCGCAGACTCACGTCAAAGACGAGATGCGTGTACTAGTGGAGTCAGGAGTGTAGTGTCGCAGACTCACGTCAAAGACGAGATGCGTGTAGTAGTAGGGCGGGGCGGCGGCGCCGGTGCCGGTCGCGCGCAGCACGTAACCGGCAGCCACGTGCAATGTCGCTATAAGCACCACTACGCACTGCGGAACAAACACGAATTAACGACATCTGGCAACGGCTTTTCCATTCTTCTATGAAGAGTTTACTGAAATAATACGTAATTAGATAAATCACATTCAAGAATGTTTAAAACAAAGAAACGGAGCTAAGCTAGACCACCCAGGCACTTTTACAAGATCAACACAATCTATCCTGGTCCTGGGAACATTAAATGAGACCATTTATGAAATAAAATTAAATTTACTCATTAATAATTTAACAATCAACATAATATTATAAATGAAATTTATGAAATATTAACTGTTTTTTTTATAAAAGGAGATAATGCCAGTTCTCGTTAATGTAACAAAAAAGATGTTGCAGTAACGAGAACTCGATAAGACAAGGATATTAAAAGAAAAACGTAAAATAAAAGGCGCATAAGACATTATCACTGTGAATTAACCTCAGTCTTGACCTTGATATAACATGCCTATTGTTTAAAAACCTATTTAGAGGCTAAAAATTTCATCCATGCCGGGATTCGAACCCGCAACCTCTGGCTATCCGTGCCAGCGCTCTACCAATTGAGCCAATGGGCGACTCACCAGCATCAGTGAAATTTCGAACCTCTTTACACTATTCTCTGTATTACGTACAGGCAGCGAATCTGGCTTAAGCAAATTGCATCACATACAGCCCCGACTACCTACTTTGCAGTTAGGTTTTACATCGGAACGATATCACTGTACCCACATGATTATACTATTTTTATTTTTAATGCACTAAACCGTGCTAAGGACAAATTTAAAAACCTATTTAGAGGCTAAAAATTTCACCCATGCCGAGATTCGAACCCGCAACCTCTGGCTATCCGTGCCAGCGCTCTACCAATTGAGCCAATGGGCGACTCACCGGCATCAGTGTAATTTCGAACCTCTTTACACTATTCTCTGTATTACGGCATAGGTGAAATTTTTAGCCTCTAAATAGGTTTTTAAATTTGTCCTTAGCACGGGTTAGTGCATTAAAAATAAAAATAGTATATGCCTATTGTTATTTCAAGCCAGTACTGAGGAGGTGAAAGAAAACGACTGATTAACGATGAACCTCCCGCTCAGCAGCGAGTGGCAAACAGTGGTCCAGTCCCTTTAACACCCGCCCAGGCAGCGTGCCCCACCTCGGTGGCCATGAAGGCGAAGACGTCTCGTCCGGCCGGCAGCCCGTAGAGCGCGGCCGCCCGCAGCAGCGCCAGCGCGGCTGCCACCAGCGCCGCCAGCAGCGCCGCCAGCCGCCCGTGCGCCGCGCGCGCGCCGCCGCCCGACAGCGACAGCTGCGCACACCACGCACACTTCACTACCGCACGCTAGGCGGGTTGCCCGGCGCCAGGCATCAATACAACTTCGAACTGCACTACTTTGACGCCAGACGCATTAGCAAGCGTTGAGCTTGAGCGAGCGCGCGGCGGGCCAATGGCGGAAAATACCACTATTTGATTTAAGATGGAGCTAGATCGGGAGATTGGAGCGGTCTATGAATCATTAAACCTTTCAACTATAGTACGTTGTACTCAAGAAACGCCTCAAACTACATTTCGACTGAGATGGAGTCCGAAACACTGTGCACTAGGTAAAGCAGTCAGAGCTCGTTCGCGACCGCGCGACGGATGGATTTGACGTTACAATGTACATATTTTGTGGTTCTGTGGTGTAACATGTTGTTATAATGTCTTTTCTTTATAGGAGCTGTCGTTCATTCCCCCTATTTCGTAACTTTCCGCTGTATTTGGCACGTTATTAAAAAAACACTACCGTAACCTTATTCAAGTTTAATGCGTTAATTTTTTGTCGGTAATCACTTCAACTCGTAGTATGTAAGCCTTACATGATATGTGTTGTCTTAATCAGTAATTGGATTCACACAGTGGCTCGATTTATCGTGCAATGTTTTAATTTAAACCGTTGTCGAAAACCAAGTAACAAATGTCAATAAATTTACGGGAGCAATTGAATGACGTAATCGGAAGGTACGTTCATAATGTTTTGAATGAACCGATCCAAGGTTTTGGTATATTTACTAATACATTGGCAATTGCGAAGTTAATTCTGTATTTGAATTAAATTTTAACATAACTTAGTAGTGATTGGCTAGGTGAGTGAAACCGGCAGAGGTGGCAAGCGGGTTGGGTCACGTGAGTCCCCCGCCACTCGCAGGAGTTGCAGGGTCGTCACTCGCCAACCTGCGTGAGGCCAGATTAGACGATTGCCGAGAAAGACTGCTTTAGTTAAGTCGCGAGGGTTCTAAAAATCACTATTAACTTGATTAATTGATTACACTTATTGCAAATTGATCTGTAAAAAACGAGCCGCGGGAAAATCATAGAGAAACACCGTAAACATAATATCAGCCGCACCGTAGCAGACATTTAGTATCTGATATCACCATTTTATGTGCAAATCCTTGACCGGGTGTAAGAGTCTAGTAGTTATTAGTAAGAAGTTATATTAGCTGAATATGTAGGTATAGTACATATATTTCAATGTGAAAGTTTTTTTCAAATAATCTAACAATTCTAATGCAATCGTTAGATCGTCAATCGAAGCTGTCAGTTGTTACTAGTCACGGACACCTGCATCAAGTTCAAGACAACATGACGCAACATATTACTGTTATTTGCGAAACATTTTAATGAATAGTGACCTTATGGTCATTGTTGTCTGAAACGTCCTAATCTACGAGTAACGCTATGTCGCCGAGCAGCGTCACAGTGACGAGGGAGGCACTCCGCGCCCCTGGGCCAGTTCAACAGCGGCGTCAAGGGCTTCATTAGTACTCGCTTCCGCGAACTATGTTAAGTTATTATCATTACTTGTGGTCTGTATAGTTCTAGAACCCGAGGCCAGCGTTGAGTTAATATAAAGCGCCCGAAAGAACTTTTACATATTTTACACTTCATTAAGCAACAAGAGAATTTTAATTTTGAGTAAGACTTTTAAATGTATTAGCGCTGCCTTGACCTGAAAGCAAGAGTGGCAAACGTCGAACGACTATTTCCTTTGACAAAGACTAGAAAAAAGTAGGCACCATTGATGGCTAACCTTCAACTATCGAGGCAGAAATAAAATAAAAAGGGATCAATAATATTCTACGGTTTTGGTCAGCAAATTATCGGCTGTCAACAAAATATTTCTAATAATAATAATAAATTGAGCAACAAAATAACTTAATTTATGGATTTTGATTATTTGTACACCATTCATAGAAAATACAGAAATAGTTTAAGATCTAAATCTTAAATACCTCATTGGTCAGCAGAACGCGTTTTTCATTCTGAACATTTAAGGCAGTCTGGAAGAGATAGCTTGTAGCGATACACCGCCAACTCTACACGACAAAACTTATGTCAAGCTAGTAAAGTTTTTTTTTCTCATGTTTGCAAGAAAGAGTTGTGATGTAATGTAATTCGTTTTTGCAGAATAATAATGGTATAGAGACTCACGTATTCGAAGCGATCCTTGCAGAGCTGTGCTAGCAGCTGCAGCGAGCCCAGCGCCGTGAACCAGGAGCACCACAGCAGCACCTGCGGGGGAGCGCTTCCTAGCATTAAGCGGCGCACAGTGTGTTCTGAGACCCGATTTTCGGACGTCTCTTTTGAGGGGATTCAGTGCCCTATAAATTCTAAATTAAATAGTGATCCGGCGAATAGCATTGCTTTTTCACAATTTCGGTGTCGGTCTGATAATGAACTGGTCCTAAAATTTACCTTACTGCTTCATTTTCATTCACAAAAAGTATACCGTATCAACAGGGCCTAGCGTCTGCTAATGCGTTGTGGTACAATGACAATTGCTCGAAAGTGGCGATTTAATTTCAAGACTACGCACGCACATATTATAACATCGAACCTTCTAGGCGTCAATGGTATGAAAAATCACCCCACGTGACCCGACTATGTATCTGTCATGGTACTATAATGCACTAACAGAATCGAGACCCAGGAGAGAAACAATTATGAATTAACTGAAGGTTCACAGCAAGGGTCACTGACTACGAGTAACCATTGGCCTCTGCATCTACGTATTGAGATGATTTATACAGCGTCGAGTTGCATTTTCACTCACACTAGATCACTAGATTGCTGAAGGGACCACTCGGACGCTGCAGGGCCCGGGAAAATGGTAGGCTTGCCCAGCACCTATACCATACTGACAGCTTAATCGGCCTGGCCCAACGGAAAGACGTCAAAACGTGCAGAGCCAACCAAACTGAGTAACTATATTGGCTGAACTAACACAATCCTTTAGCTAATCGACCATAATGTCGATGAAGCCTATTTAAGATTGGCATCCATCAGACTCATCGAATCGAATCGTTAAAATATTAAATATTCGCCTGCTATATGTTGACTATGGAACTGCGTCCAGCGACGCTAGAATAACCCGCAAAACAGATTCGTTGCAATTCGTTGCGTTTCGACTCGACTCTGTCATAATGAACGCCAGGCTTTAGGCGGATCCGGTGTCACTGGACTGCTAAATAATGGAAGCGCTGGATGCGTGTAAACGAGCTTAAATTCAAGCCCGGATAGAGCTTGAGCGCACACTCGCCTCGTCCATGTACTGCACGTTGATGACGCCGAAGACGAAGATGAACTTGTAGAAGAGGTAGTTCCAGAACTTGTCCTTGAGGCGCTGCGCCTCCGCCACGCGCAGCTTGCCGAACACGGCGCGCTGCAGCGCCACGCCCGCCAGCGCCAGCACGCAGTAGCACGTGTTGATCAGCGTCTGGGGAGCACCGCTTCGTAAAACATTTACACCAGCATCTATCTACCTAAAATAATATTACTTACTAGGAGGCAAAGTTTGCATGTGGCCGGTAATCTCCGAAACTACTAATCGTATTACGAAAATTTGGACCTTCTGGATGGACACTCATAATCTAGAGTTAAGTTTATTTCTTACCATACATAAAAAACAAACAAGAATAACTTTAACCTGCTATCAATCCCGGCGTCAAATGAATAAATTTACTTTCTTCTTTATCATCGGTTTTAACTGTAATTGAAAGCAATTACAGTTAAAACTGGCAGGCAGAACAAACCAAACTGACGGAAAACAGGCGGCAAGTTATACAACACAGAGCGTAGGACTCAGCGCTAATAAACCAGTGGTCTGTAAAACGTACTAACATAAAATATTAAGTCATACATACTAACACATTATGGACTTTTATATTATCTGAAACAGTTGTTTTATTATTATACTGAGGTTCGATCACGGGGCTTTTTGTGGTCGTGTGCACCAACACCACTTGGGTGGTTTTTGTAGCAATACCACTCACTAAAGGAAAACATTGTGTGAAACTTGAGTGCCTGGTGGATTTATATAAGTCAGTGGTTGACATCGACAATATAATAAGAATATTCTTCACATCGAAATCTACGTTAGGCACGCGTCGTGATGAATTCCATGCTCTCTCTCTATCTACTGTGAAGCAGAGAAGGATATAACAGATGTTTTGTTTCGTTTTTAATCGATCCTTTATTAGTGGTTAGTTACCTAATTGATACAGCCCTCTTTACATTACTCCCGTACAACATCTTAGGGAGAAGGCAGTGTCTGAAAACCAGCGCTGTCCGGGGCTGACCCGGGCCAGCACCAGCTGAGCCACTACCTTTTGCCTTATTTTATAATATCTAGTTTTAAGTCTTACTTTGTTTAAGTTATATTATTTTTTTATTTTTAATGCACTAACCCGTGCTAAGGACAAATTTAAAAATTTTAAATTTGTTTAAGTTGTTTTTGATGAGAGGCAATAAAATTCTTTTATTCTTATTCTATATTGAACTTATCTACTGTGAAGCAGAGAAGGGTATATTGAACTATCACAGCCACGATCGTGTTTTGTAATAGTGTAGTAGGTAGTAGATAATAAAGATCCTGGTAACTGTCAAAGCCAGGTTTGAAGCTAACTTGGAGGATAGCAGTAGTGCAATAATCAGTAAGTCTCTTCGGAGTTCATTGACTGGCGATAGTCGTCGCCGCCCAAAGGCATTGTTTATAGCAGTAGCAGTAACAGTCGACCAAATAAACGTAAACAAAGGAGGCCACTTCAGCCATCAACATTAATAGCGGCCACGTCATCGCTCGGATCTTATGAATAATTTAGTTGCGTGAAGGCCTTAGCTTCTCCCTCGAGACACGGACAGCTGTTCGAGTCTAGATCTTTAACATCACGTCATAAGGATTAATTCAAAACGATCGATCGGCAACTGAACGTGTCGAAAAGTGGCAATGTCGTGGGAACTCACCATTCCACGTTCAACATTCGGGTGTGAAGGTGATCGAACAATCTCAACAGTTCTATTTCATTGAGTTCGGTCAGAATGTAATTACGTATCTATTTGTACAGCAAGATAACTTCCGCGAGGTTTAAGAAAGGAGGTGCATCAAAGGGGCCTCCACCATAGTACCTACAATCAGCGTTTCCAATCAGCCGATTGACAAACCTTGATTGCCTGAAAACCCTTTCACTACGACGGCGAACGGCGTTTGCTATCGATACGCTGATGGGAAAAATGCGTTGCAGAATTCAATAACACGCCTTGCATTGCAATGTAGCCAGTGAAGTAGCGCACGTGACACGGGTCGCGTGATCCACTACCATTATTATAACACTTCGCCTTTACCTGCAAGGCTCTCAGGCGACCGGTACAGTCACAGCACAGCGGCTTTTTCCTTCCAACATGTGAAGGAAGTGGCCCTTCAGCAGACGCTACTACTACCACCATGCCTATGTTTAGTGTCGCGTAGGTGGTCCAACTCTTTAACCCTAGAAACCTAACGCTCCCACATACCTACTCCATATGTTTTAGATAAAACTCTTTCTGTTTTGGTACCTTTATGGTGCTGCGATTAAAGGCATATTATTCAACAAAATAATTTGTCGTTGTTTATTAAAAAAATATATTACTTTATTACATACTCTTGTTTATTTTTCTGTCTGTCAACGACACATTAAGACCCTAGTTTTCCATTTTCAGGGAAACCTTATAACTGACATTAGGAAAGGCAACACTTATGTAATAAATGAGCTGCCAGAATTCAATGCCTTTCTTTCACAAAACCGGGACGAACACAGCGAAGGCAAGAGACACCAAAGCCATCGGCACACGTGCCAAAGAGATATTACAAATTATTCTGTCGCGTATTCGTCGAACGACGAAGTTTAGGTGTTTAGGGTTAAAAATTGTTAAGCTTATCTAAGATAATATAATAATAATATTGGCCTTTTTGCATCTACTTAATGAGATGATTTATACAGCGTCCAGTGGTATCTTCACTCACACTAGATGGGTGAAGGGACCACTCCGACGCTGTAGTGCCTGGGTCATAAGATAATATACAGGAAACATAAAGGTCAACCGCGTAGAGTAGTAGTTATTGTTTACAGCCAGCGAGAATCTCACAATAATATCGTAGCAGGAACTTGTCACAGACATTTATACAAATTAGCGTTATTAAATACATGCCGACACCGGGTTTCAAACCAGCTCTATCGCTTATAAACACTGAATTGAATAACATGCGTTCGTACTCAGTCATGTTGATGTTGAATTGCTAATTTTATTTTTACCTGTAGGTAGAACAGTTGTGGTTAAAAGCACGTTAGATAAGAGCTGTACTGTAACTAAAGGAGTGGGTGAGCCGTTATGCAGGCGCGGAGGGGGCGCGGGCGCGGGATGGCCTCGGCGAGGGTCATCCCGCGTCGTTTCACAACCTAGACGTAGCGAGGTCGCTCGCGGGGTTGTCGCTCGCTCGCTTTGTGCCGACACCTGTTTACAGTATTCGCACCGAACATTCGAGGCCAAATCGAATAAAAGAAACAAAAGAGCTCACTAAAACCTATAACAAAAAACAATCATAATGAGAGGTGTCATTAATCAATCATTCGGTTTTCGGATTCTTCCGGAAAGCTCGGTGGTATGGCCTTAAGTTTTATGCTAAGGAGTGCGACACGGGAGCCTTTTATTATTTTTACATTTATTACACTTTATTACAGGACACTGCATCCCTCCTGTTGTGTGAAATAATACAGAGACACGTAGTTGGGGAACAGAACCAATATTGATGGTATAAATAAACAAGCCTTTATCATTTTTAGTCAGGCAAGATAGTATTATCTTAGTAGATAGTATTATCTTGCCTACTTCACAGCACAGACAAATAAAGACTCAGCTATTTTGTACATAAAAACATTTCAAGATTTTATATTTGCATGTAAATTTTTCAAATCCACTTACTGCAGCCCCCAAAGTTCCCTGTAGTTTATATATTTGTATGTATTTTAATGATCTACCAGTTCCAGCATTATGAACAGTGGTATTACTAATTAATCCAGTTATAGATTGTACCTTGGAATCAACATATCTAAGCTAAACTAACTATAAATATTACATAGGCAGCTGACCTATTATTAACATATAAAGATACCTAAGTCTCTCAGTCACAGCACAGATAATAACTTGACCTGCTAGTAAACTCAATGCGAAAATAAACTATCGTCTCAGATTATACAATATCTCAATTACTTGGTTAGTAATAAATTGAATAGGTACTTATTTATTTTGTTTATTGGTGTACATATCAAATCACAACTTAACATTAGGGTAAACAAATGGAGTAGTTTTATTTTTTATAATAATTTCTATTTGTACAGTGTTCAGTTTTTGTCTTCTATTAGGCTAAATATACCTAGGTTGTTCATACACTATACTATTCAAACTTCTGACCCCTAAAGGTATTTACTGTCTCTTAAGAATTGTTGGTTCTTCGACTGATATAGGTTAACAACTACACTTTGAGATTTACGTAACATTGAAAATAACCAAATCAAATAAAGTACTTGCACAAAAATTAATTTTAAATTAGATTAAAAAAATAAACAGTAAAATTGTCAAACATTTTTTGATATTTTATTTTTAACTTCATATTTAACTAATAGTCTATTAGTAAGACTAAGGTAAGTTAATTTTATTATACAAAACAGAGCTAAGAGGTAAAAACTAGCAACTGGCAAATGCAGTGCGGCAGCCAGTCCCGTCACATACTGGCATGCCTGTTCTTTTTAAGAGAAGTTTGGGGTCAAAGGAATCATTAGCTTTAGGTGATGTCAAATAAATTATGTTATCATAGAGTATAGTGAGTTGTGTAGTGAGTTTTGAAATTTTCTAAGCTTAATACCATCTTTGATCTAAGCTTAATACCAGTTTACTTTGATAAAGCCTTCATGGCACTTGAATATGCATTAACTTATTATGTTCAATTACGTTGTTGTTGTGGAATTCATCTATTGGCTGCCACCTTCACTTGTTGGTGTGAACAAAGCTCTATTGTGAAGTCACAGAACATTATGTTCTGTGTGTGAAGTACTGTCACAAAAACTGTGTATGGGTCATTATTGACTGTAAAGAATTTCCCTTGTAAATACATAACCCATGACTCATCTTAAGTAGGTAGGTGAAAATGGAAAATCATATAAAAACCCATGTTAATTGTGCACTACCACATCTTCAATAGTAAGCTGATGAGCCAGAGGGGTTAAGGGAAAACATTTAAGGATGTCTCTTACCCTCCACCACATTTGCAGAAATAAAAAAAAATAAGAATTATATCACAGTTATGTTTAACCATAAGTTTTTCATAACCATAAGCACAAAATAAAACAAATAAAATATCTTTTCAATGTAGAAATTTAAATTGCTTTAGGAAAATTATTCCACTTATTTTCAACTATGTCAGGGGCAATGTTTCTATTGCTGGAGGTGTGTGTGTGTGTGTGTGTGTGTGCACATGACTATAATACCCCTCGCTCCCCAGCCAAACTATAGACAAAACTCAAACTTAATATTTGTTATAGTACCTATAATATAACAAAATTTACTTAGGAATTCCAAAATTCCACCTATTTCATGCGGTTAGCATAAGCAATGTTTGTATTGCTTGATGTGTGTGCACAACAAATTAATGATTTAATAATGAAGCAATGCTGAAACAACTTGAAATTATCATTACTCAAATACTCAGTTAACATTATCATTATTAACTCTATTCAGTGAGTTACGTAAAATATTCATTGAACCTGTAAGTTGAGGACAGTGGCCGAACCTGCTATTGCAACAAGAGTTCTGTTACATGTGAAAGTTTTATTTGTTTTGGCGCAAGCCAATATGTTGCAATTGTGCTGTTTGTTTCTCTGTAGACTGAAGTAATCTTTACAAATAGATATAAACAATGATATCACTATACCTTCTTTAGGTATTCAATTTCATTAATTCATTTTGCTTAGGACATGCCAAAATTATAAGGAAAACAAAAACAAGCAAAGGCATGTTTGTTCAGCTGCTTCCAGCCAGGTGTACTTACCCACATACATAGCGGCTCTTGCATCATGAAGGTCATCACCTCGAGGAAGTGTTCCGTGAGGTTCCTGGTGTGATTAGCGGGCAGGGCGGCGGGCAGCGCCTGCTGCTGCGGCAGCGAGCTGTTGGCGCGCCAGCCCGCGTCGCCCGTCACGCCGAGCGCGTAGTACACGGCGCCCGACAGCAGCATGGCGCTCCCGGCCGTGTACGCCTTGAGGTTCGGCAGGGGCAGCCTGTCCACGAGTGACAAAGGCATCGCGCCGCGAAACACTAAATACTAACGCACTATTAAATAAACACTTAGCGAGGCACGACTCGGTCTCGGCTCTAATGACATCGGGTTCGCTTCCGCGCAGCGGCAGCACAATTTATTTTTAATTAAACGTGAAAAATTCGACGTAAATCGTACGAAAAATCCGAGACACAGAGCATATAAACACTACGTATCCGAGAGTTGACGCGAACCAAACGCGAACCACAGACTGCTTACTTTAGAAGATTATGAAAATCAGTGTTGCCAGACTGGCCTTAGGAAAAGTCACCTGAAATATGCAAAAAAGTAACCTTTTGGTGTAAAAAGTTACCTCACCAATAAAAAAAGGTACTAAAACATAATTGGGATACATACCTAATACTTTTTTAAAAAACCTAATACCTAATACTTGTGAATATTGTGCGTTCACGTTAACTTGACGCGTGAGAGAATTGGTAACACTGAGATGTTTACTGTTACCATGTTAAATAAGAAATCATTCCCATTACTTGGGGAAAATAAAAGGATTGAGGGCTTGTTTAACCATCTTCCGATTAGGTCCAAAAGCTAATTCACATTTTATGTCCTTGTTACCAATTCTCTCACGCGTCAAGTTATGTGAACGCACTGTACTCACATGCCATATCTACATGTATATACCTAAGTTTCTACTGCTTTATTTATGGTTTTGAAGTCGGTTTACATTTTTTGTTTAATTTTTTTTTCTATAGCTTCGCTTGCTTTTCCGTGCACCTGAAATATGTCATGTCATACATAACACTATTTATTTCAGCCGTCAGTTTCAATACTTGCTTTAACCTATTAGATTACTAATTTATTAACTAAGGCCTTTGCACCTATTCTAGATGATTTATTCAGCATCTAGTGGCACTGTCATCTACACTAGATAGATGCGCAAAGTAACCACTAGACGCTGCAGTGCCCGGGACAATAGAATTTTAACTGTTATCTGGTCGCGTGACCAGAAAAATAAAATATATATATTACATAAACACTAAATGAAATTAAATAAAAAATAAAATAATCAATAAATTATACCTTTGTTATTAAATTCAGCCAATTGTTTTAAAATTAGTAGGTATGTACTATTTTTTTTGGGTTTACAAAAATTGCGTAAACATCTATTAAAATTAAATTACGTAAATACTAAATCAAATATTTAAAAAAATATACCTTTGTCTTCATAATATTTATCCTAATTTATTATGAAGTACCCACGTAAATTAGTTTATGCTCACCTTGTTATCAAGGCTCTTGGTCACAAAATAATATAATATTTTTCAATGCAAAGCAAAGTTTGGTTTAGCAGAGACCTGACTTGGAGCAAGCAGACCAAAACAAATAGAGAGAGAGAGACAGGAAGGGAGTAAGTGAGTGAGTTGAATATTATGAATGAACGAAGAAACGAAACAATGCTGCCAACAAGCAAAAGATCTTTGCATTCCGTTTTTCAAAATAAGAAAAAAAACCTTCACAAAAAGTAACCAAAAGTAACCTTTTGTGTCCTGTAACCTCAAAGTAACCTGACTTAGTTAAAAATCACCTAAAAGGTTACAAAAGTAACCTTCTGGCAACGCTGATGAAAATACTACGTGCCACAGACAATAAAGATATAAGGGATAGGTAGCAGTTTCTTAGCAGAAACTCTCGACACTAATGCTGCCTTGTTTTCGCCAAACATACTTTCTTATGAAAAAAGGAAATGGCATTATGTTTATCAGTACAACGACCACAGGAAGTACAGAGATTATATACTCTTTGGTACAGAGGCCTTACTGTCAAACGCTAGCTACTGGGGATGGGCCTGCCCGCAGTCTTTCTCTCCATAGGTATCGATAGAAATGTAGAAAAAAATACCTTAAAGACGTGTAGTAATAACTAAAATTGTATTAAACCCGCATTTAATGCTGCGCAGGAGTACATATTTACAAGATTGGATTGGGAAAACTACGGTATCAACATCAACGGCAGCCGCCTTAACCATTTCAGATTCGGTGACTATACTGTCCTGCTAGAAGAAGACCCTGAGAAACTAGGACCAATGGTAAAAGCCTTAGCGGAAAAAAGCAGAGATGTAGGATTTCATCTCTTCTTTTTCCACCCATACTGTCATTTAGAATAGAATATACATATTTCGCGACTCCTGACTTCTTCTCTAACTGACCAAATTAATTAAAGGTGACAGTGACAGCATTTGGGATACTTTTTATTTGAGCCGATCTTATTAATTTTAGTGCCCCTCTGTAGTTTTGTTAAGCAAAAATAAAGTAATTCAGTGTTTTTTTAACTTTAAGTGCTGGTGATATTAGAGATAAATAAATGAATTATGTCGTGCATTTCGCGAATTAGATACTAGAGTCCAGGTTTACAGGAAACTGAAATGGTAATATCAGCTTTATAAGTTATTATAATATATTTTATCATGTACCCCATGAGTTATTTTCCAATACTAACGAAAATATAGATATTTTATAAAAAAACTAAATTTACTACAATTAAAAGAAATAGTGAAATTCTCAATTCAGAAACTGGCTTCTCCGACATTCCCATCGCTGTCGACTACATTTTAATACAACCCTATGCGATAGAATTGGAATTACAGATTAATGAAAAAAAGTAATTTGACAGCAGGAAACTGCCATTTTGACCACATAGCCTTCTCTCTTTTTCTCATAGGGAATCATTCGAAAGCGGGAGTAGGACAGTATAGCTAAATTAAAAATTCAAACTTTCGGAACATATTCTGTGGTCTGGAATCACAGACTACGTAAAGATATTACATGTCTAACGTAAACGTAAACAAAATTATTTTTCTCAAATATCAAACCTGCATATAATTTACCATGTCTGAGCGAGACTACGCTCCCTTGAGCATTGCCTGCGTTCGCGGACTTTGCGACAAACTTTACGAGAAGAGGAAGTTTGCTGGGGCGGAAATTGAGAAGTAAGTACCAAACCCTTCTAACCGGTCGGTGGGTAAAGTTGGGATCCACTGACCATCTAAATTCAAAAGCGAATACTTAAGCGATGTGATGGTAATATCACTTAAATTTGTCAAGTGTAGCTACCTCTTTATAGCCCATTAATAAGCCCACACTTGGGCGTCGGCCTCTCCCTACCACATCTACTCGCTCCCCGCCAATCTCGTCCATTGCTTTCCGATGCAGGATGGTAAAGGACTTCAATGACGCCAACAACAGCAATCAGGTGCGACGGTTGATCAGAGTGCTCGGTCAAGACCTCATGGCCTCCACCAACCCCAACGTGAAGAATGGAGCTCTCATGGGTCTTTCTTCTGTCGCCGTCGGACTTGGGAAAGTATGTCCACAGAAACAATTGTTTTTTTTGTAGTTAATTAACGTAATTAACTTGTATTAATTTGTATATCTTATGTTAAGTTTGTGTCTCACATCCAGGATGACAGCCAGCCCTTTAGCTTAGAAGTAGTAGCAGCGATACTATTGCTTTAATATTAAGAAATACTATAGCAGTACAAACAATAAACTTACAGCAAATACTGAGCTACTGAGAGCCACTTCCTGCGATGCAAGAAGAGACCCATGCCCCAGCAGTGGGGACATACAAAGGGTTGATATCATCATCATGAAATACTGAACCTCTTTATCATCATGTTTTGACTTATTTTGGTGTTTTGGGTTTTGCCAAAGAAACACCTGTTTCTTATGTTTGCCTATGTACCTACACCTTTTAATAAATCTATGCACTATTAATATATTTTGTCCTTTTCAATTAATTCCTACTTTCCTTGTACTGCAGGACAGTACAGTATACCTAAGCGAGTTAACACAGCCAATCCTGGCATGCTTCAACGACGGCGAGTCGCGTGTGCGCTACCAGGCTGCTGAAGCGTTATTCAACGTGCTGAAGATAGCGCGCGAAGCCTCACTGCCGCAATTCCCCGCGGTGTTCGAGGGGCTGGCGCGGCTCGCCGCCGACCCCGAGCCGCAAGTGAAGCAGGGTGCCGAGCTGCTGGACCGGCTGCTCAAGGTACCGCTCGCTCTACGTGCTAGCTTGTAATGGTGCAAACCGTTTTACACCATTTCATATATTTCTTTCTTCCGTTCTGTCCTTTTTATTATTTAGAATTACGTCACTCATTCTAGATTTCTTTTCCCACCTCACCTTTAACGCAACAAGACTACTGACCTTTTCCTTACAAATGTTAGGATGGATGTTAGGATGGATGTTAATCAAAGGATGTTACCAGTTAAAAATTCTAGAAATTAATATATCTATTCGGCGACATCGAATATCGATTACAAGCATTTATCGAATAAAAAAAAAACCAAAATTCGTAGATAATATCCACAATAAATAACACAAGCTTACATATTCGTCCATCCTGATTTAAAATCACGACCTCGTGACTTAATTCCTCTGAAAAAAAACCAATTATCATCCTTCCATATTTATTATCCGATATTGGAACCAACTCATCCTTCCGATAACCATAACTTATGTAAATTCATCCTTCCATGTTCTTATTTTAATCATTCTTACAATATATTATGACATTTTCCTAATCAACCTTCCTGTTCTTATTCTAATCATCCTTACAATACATTATGAAATTTTCCAAATCAACCTTCCTGTTGTTTACATATAATAATATATTATAATCATTTTTTTGTACATATCAAATTAGGTATTTCAAACGAATCATACCTTTTTATTTTTATTACTTATTAATATATATTCTCTTTTTTTTTTTACAGTAACATAGCAAACAAATCAACCCTTCGGTTTTAATTAATCCATTGATATTTGTATATAATTATTAAGTACGTACATATTTTAAACTTTCAATACTCACATGTGTATGTATTTTATATTTACCTTAATTAGTCTCCATATCTGCAGAGTTTGGTACCTCATTGTTTATATCTATCATTTCTTCCTCACTCAAACTATGGTGACTGTCACCTAAATAATCTACTCTTTTATCACCAACCATGTTAGGCTCACTGATGGCATCACCCGGTCCCTCCACATCATCAACGCTTTCATCCTCATCACTTTCATAAGACCTATGAAAACTTAACCATGGGAATATTTTATCTACCGGATGCACCGCTCTATAAATTGCTTTGCCTTTATGTCTTGTTATAGGTGTATCTTCCACCATGTACCTGTCATTACTAAATACCTTCACTATTTTATATGGTCCAAAACATTTTGCAACCAATTTCTTACTTTTCCCGGGACACAATATTGACCTCTCTACTCGCACTAAATCTCCCTTTTTGAATATTATAGACTCGCATCGTGATTTGTCGAATCTGTTTTTCTGTGCTAACTGAGTTCTGACCACGTGATCGTCTACCCCCTTTCTTATCTCTTCAATATTTTCAAGACTTTCATTATCATTATCTAAACTGGATCTAATCTTTCCTTCAGAAAATCCTGTTAACCGTATACCGAATAATACTTCTGCCGGCGTTCTATTGATGCCCTTATTTAAGGTATTATTCATACCCCATTGGACATCTAAAACTTTGTCATCCCACAAAGATTCATCACGACCGTGGTTCATAGCTGTCAGAGAGTCAAGTACAGTACGATTGTACCTTTCCACTTGCCCATTGGCTCGTGGAGTAGCAACGGCGTTCATAACGTGTTTAACACCTGCTTCATTAAGGTAAATCTTTAGATCTTTACCCGTGAACGACGAGTACCTGTCTGTAATCAGTCTGACTGGACAACCAAATGTAGCAAAATACTCTTTTAGGACTTGGATTGTTGTGGAGGCTTTAGTGTTCTTTACGGGCTTTAGGATAGTAAATTTACTGTAGGAATCGATAATTAAAAGCAAATACTTGTTTTTCCTTTTGCTTTGATTAAAGGGACCCAAATGATCGGCATGAAGCGTGTGAAAGGGCTTGGAGACTCTTGGAATTGGATGAAGATATCCAGACTTTTTTCCTGAGGGGGTTTTACTATGAGCACACTCGAGACATGATTGCACGTATTTTTTACAAATTTCTTTAACTTTGGGAACCAATAATGCTGTTTAATTTTATCTAAAGTTTTCTCAAGCGAAAAGTGACCAATGTCATCATGGCATGCTTTTAAAATTTGCCAACGCACACCCCTGGGTACCAACCATTTTGGTCCATCATCTGTCAATCTGTAAACGTTATTATTTTTAAGGCAAAAAATTTCCTTCACATCAACCACGTCCTTACTATTAGCGTCTAACAATATGCTTCTGATCCGATCTACTTCACTGTCTGCTGTTTGAACGGTCTTCAACCAGGCATCGGTTATTTGTAAAACCGCAGGATAATCTATTTCCGCAATCTCAGATGTAGGTATGGGGTTCCTACTTAAGGCATCGACGTGACACATCCCTGACCCAGACTTATACTTGATCTCGCAATCAAACTCTTGCATCAAACTGCACCAGCGGGCAACTCTTGGTATCATGTCTCGTTTCATGAATGTAGCGCGTAAGGAATTGCAATCCGTGACTACTGTGAACGGCATTCCAAGTAAGTACGGTCTGAATTTAATTAGCGACGATATCACTGCCAATGTCTCCAATTCATATGAAGAAAAATGTTGCTCAATTGGTGAAGTTTGACGGCTATAGTAGGCTACGGGTTTAAGATCTCCATCTACTTGTTTCTGCAATAGTATTCCACCTACACCCCATTTACTCGCATCTGTATGCAATTCTGTAGTTAAGGATGGATCATACAAAGCTAAGACTGGACGCCTGACTAATCTTTGCTTCAGTTCATCAAAGGAATCTTGCTGCTCTGAACCCCATATCCAAGGAGTATTATTTTTAAGCAATCCAGTTAAGGGTTTAGCTAGAGCAGCAAAACCCTTGATGAACTTCCTAAAAAAACTGGCAAGACCCAAAAATTGCCGTACACAATGAACATTTTTCGGTACAGGAAAATTTTGAACTGCCTCAATTTTCCGTTTACCAGGTTTTATACCAGTTGCAGAAACTTCGAACCCTAGGAAATCTACAGATGTCTGGAAAAAGTAACATTTACTCGGCTTTAAAGTCAAATTAAATTCCCGTAGGCGAAAATCTGTTCCAACTTCTGAAGCCCATCATCAACGGTTTTGGATGGTACCAAGACGTCGTCCATGTATGCAACGGCTGTGTTAAACCTCAAAGAACCTAAAGCCTTATTAATAGCCCGCTGAAAAACAGCTGGAGCGTTGGCCAATCCGAAGGGCATTCGGTTAAACTCCCACTGGCCATCAGGTGTTATAAAAGCTGTCTTGGCTTTAGATTCTTCCGACAGTTCAACTTGATAATAACCGTTGGCTAAATCAAGTGTGCAATAAAAATTACTCCCAGAGAGCCTATTCATCTGATCTTCCATGCAAGGTAGGGGATAATGCTGTTTTATAGTCTTTCGGTTAAGCGCCCTATAATCAACACAGAGGCGTTTATCCCCTGTCTTCTTACGAACAAGAATGATAGGACTAGCAAAAGGCGAGTTTGATTCTCTAACTATCCCATGTTCACTTAACTCTTCAACCATACTCTGTACCTCACGTCTTTCCTGTTGTGACAACCTGTACGGACGGTAAACTATAGGTTGATCGTCACAAAGCTCAATTTTCATCTTTTCTAGGTCCGTTCTACCCAATTCACCCAGAGAAGTAGCAAAACAATCTCTATATTTGTTAACGAGACTTAAAAGCTTTAACTTGTCCTGCTCCAATACGTCTCCTACGTTCAGTTGCTGCAATGTCAAGGGTTCTAGTGAACCATGCTCTATTCTATTTATTTCGCATACCCCAAACGAATCAAGAACAATTTCTGCGCGAGAAATTAGTTCTCCCTTTTTGAAAGTTATAGGCTGTTTTGTAAATGGAGTTATTGCCACAGATCCTGAACCCTTAATCACTGAATATACTCCTTCGCCTACCAAGTACTCCTTATTAGGTTGCGTTCTGCAGCTATTACCCACGAAAACATTGCCTTCAAATTCAGAGTCGCAAGTAATCTCTAAAAAGTCTGCTCCTTCAATCACAGTATCGTCTTTTACCCGTAGTTCTAGCCGTTTACAACATTGATCGTCAGGAGAAGACTTCACAATGAGATCTTTATCATTCTTTATAATAATTACATGTCTCTGTTCAGTAAACGTTTGTCCAACCAATAAAGGGTACTTGAGTAGGCAATCGGGTACCACTACACACTGTACTCGAGCAACTACTTCTTGAATTTTTAACTCAGCTTCACACGACCCTAAAGAGTGTACGACAACCCCACCAAATCCAACCATAGGATGACTGATCGAAGTATTCCATGACCCAAATATTTGTTTAGCATCACATTCTCTTATTAACGTTAACTCACTACCAAGATCGATAAAACACGATCTGATTTGACCGTTAATCGTAACGTTTTGAATGTATTTAGCGTAGGTATAATTACTTGGAGATTCGCTTATACTTAGAACAGCTTTCTCCTTTTTATCATTCTGCGTGTTCTCATTTTTGGGACGGAAACACTCCGTATCCAAGTGGCCAATCATGGAACAATTGCTACACTTTTTTATGGGTTTTGGACACTTCGAAAATTGGATGACCATCTTGTTTACAATTATAGCACCTAATATTGACATTGACTTTACTAGTACTAGGCTTTGCATCCTGGTTATTTCTTTTAGAAAAATTAGGTATGTTTCGTGACGCAGATTTAACGTTTCGTAAGTATGCAAGTAACCTATCAGGGTCAGTAAACTGGGCCGCCTCAGCTCCTAGTCTAACCGACCTATCGTCTATGCCGTGGAGTATGCATTCAACTGCCCTCTTCCCACTAATATCACAACGGTTTAACAGAGCTACCTTGTCATAAAAATACTCCTCGAGAGACTCGCCAAACTTAGCTCTCTTACCCAGCATGTCGGACAACATCTGCCCGTAATTTTCTTCTGCTGGAAAAGCAGATCTTAGCTTGGTTTGCCACTCAGGCCAAGAAAACATAAGCGACGGCAAACCCTCATACCACTTTTTCGCCACCCCAGTAAGTTTAGGCAAAGCATAATGTATTGTCTGACGGTCACTCCATCCATACATAATTGCACATTCGTTCACTTTCGTGAGCCAATTATTAATACTTTGATTTTTTAATGAGGGGTCAAACTCTGGTACAACATTTGTATTCGAAAAGTTTTCCCTAACCGTGTTGTTGCTATTAAAAGAACCAAATATTTTAGAAAATTGTGCAAATAGCTCACGTGACGCTTCATTGGATTGATTGCGGCGATCCCGCGAAGTGCTGCGCCGCGAAGGTCTCCGTTCATCGTAGCGCTCGCGTTGCCTGCTCTCCCTGATGCGCTTGGAGCGCGCCGACCGGCTCGGACTGCGGGAACGGCTTCTCCGTTCTCTTATCCTTTCGTTACGCGAAGCAGGTGTCCGCGATCTCGGATGTCTGCTGCGACTCCTCGCGTGCCACACCTCCGCCTGACGTCGATCGGGCGTACGCAAAACTCTCGCTCGCGAAGTGCGTGCTGAGCGAGTTTGGCTGCGACTGCGACCTCGGGTTGCTTCTTGGGTCGGTGTTACCGGCCTTGGAGTCTTAGGACTCTCCTGGCCCAGTAACTCGCTGCAGTTACCCATTATTTTATCTGGCGTAGATTCTTCCACTTCTGACTTTTGATAACGTTGACGAGAAAAATAAAAGGCAGAAGTTCACGAAACGGTTGTTGTATTTGATAAACCGTAATATTAGATTATATTATAACACTTCAATAAGGAATCACACACAGCACACTTCACTTTAATCACAGAACACTTCAATAAGGAATCACAGCACACTCAAGATACGTCTTTTCACGTCAGCTACTATGCTTAGAATGATTCAAAAATCTCGACCTTCGATGTCGCCTGCCCCACTCTCTCAACTTAACCCAGTGTTGCCATGATAAGGATGTTACCAGTTAAAAATTCTAGAAATTAATATATCTATTCGGCGACATCGAATATCGATTACAAGCATTTATCGAATAAAAAAAAAACCAAAATTCGTAGATAATATCCACAATAAATAACACAAGCTTACACAAATTATCAATTTTTCGTATTTTATTCTGATCAGTTTTATTTGTAAAGTTATAAAATAAATACAGTAATATTTAATTCGTATACATATTTTGTTATTATTTACCACAAGCATCAAGTTAGTAAGTAAGCCCAGGGAAGAAGAAACTGAGCAGCCCAACAGTGTAATACGCCCAGATGGCACTATACAGCATAATCAGACTACAGGGAGTGCACTTTCGTAAATTTGCCATACCCATTCATGCCCACAAACCTGATCACCTTCCCATCTGTGTGCCTCGACGAGAATTCAAGAAAGAAGGTGGTCCAATGAGGAATCAAGCGGCCATCTACACAGCCCCAAGAGAGACCAGCCTCATTCCATCCTAAAATCTAGCGACCAGACCACCAATTACCAACTAGAAGATTTTTTTTTAATTATTAGACGTGTTTTTAAAGTTTCTGTAAATTTTCAAATTCAAATAGCAGTGGGACCTGACTTCTTGACCAATAGGAAATCCAGTTACGGATTTCCCATTACCCATAGGTGATCTGACCACCCATTAGAACATTTTAGGCCCTCAATAAAAGTGTTATCATATCTATTTACACCCCTACCTAACTGATACACAACACAGTCTGCACTAACGATGCACACATTCACTATCAAACAAAATTTCCACAGGCTAAAATTCCATAAACCTTGAAAACCTGGGATTTTTAATTCCAGGCGGGCGAGCCGTACCCTCGAGGTCTTCGACATCGACTCGAAAGTTCTAGTCCTACCACCTACGGCCGATTTTTACTGAAAAGCTACCTTTTATGATGAAACAAACCGTTTTACACAGTAATAGTAGGGACCCACAGCAGCATATGTTTCACCCCTTAGGAACAGAGAGGACCCCACTTGTTTAAAAAAAATTTGGACAGGCTAACGGATGAACTGATTTCAATGATTAATTCTAAAGGGTATTTTACTAAATGTATTATTAAAAAAAATTAAGATGAAAAAAAACTACCGTATGCGTCGACAACTGCCGAATACTGTATGCCTAACCTTCCTGCATCGCACCCAGCCCCCTAGTACAATCTCGGGCGCGTGGCAGTTCGCAGTGAGCTAACCCAACCTAACATAACATAACCTCGACCTTCGCTTTACGAGACATAGAGACAGACAGCGAGTCATTCAAACAGATCCTTTCATTCATTCATTCACGTTTTCGCTCAAAGCGCTCGTGGCCAAATCTAACCGAGTGATTGGAATCAACCACTTCAGTTAAGCAACAACAGGCGCGGTCAGGTGCAGGATGGGTGACCGTCACGTGACTATCGCCAGTGGAATTTTTCCGTGCGCTTCCGTGCTTTGCAAGGCACGTTAGCCGTTGGCGCCGGCTGTCATGTAATGGCAGTCGTTAAGCCATGGCAGGGGCCTTACGGGGCGGCTTGATAACTTCTGAAAGTAAGGCCCGCCACTGTCTTACAACCCTCCACCAACCCGGACTTGGCCCCGTGGTGGAGTATGGCCTAACCCTCCTGAATTGCAGGATGAAACCTGTGCCCAAGCATACAAGGGTTGATATGGAGTCGCTTTTTCAATCACGCGCAGCGTTTCACGCAGCATTTCCTGCGAACTAATCCCATCTAATCTCGGTGTACTCAGGACATAGTGACGGACAGCGAGTCATTCAGACAGATGTAAATAATAAATAAATAAATATTCATGGACATATTACACAGATCTCGTTAGCCCTATACTAAGTACAACTAAATGACTTGTGTTATAGGTGCCAACTCGACGATTAGATAGATTTAATACAATAAATACATAGATAACATCCAAGACCCGAGACAGATTAGAAAAATTATTTTCCTAATTTGACCCGGCCGGGGATCAAACCCGAGACCTTCAGTTTTACAGGCAGCGTGCCAAACCGCTGCGCTACCGAGGCCGTCAATCTTTTCATTCATTCATTCACGTTTTCGCCCTGCGGCACGCAGCATTCCTGCGAACTAATCCCATTTAATCTCGGTCTTTCGTACAGGACATAGTGACAGACAGCGAATCATTCAGACAGATCTTTTAATTCATCCACGTTTTCACCGTGCAGCACGCAGCATTTCCTGATCGAGCGAGCTAATCCGATCTAATCTCGGTGTACCCTACAGGACATAGTGACAGACAGCGAGTCATACAGACAGATCTTTTCATTCATTCACATGTTCACCGTGCAGCACGCAGCATTTCCTGCGAGCTAATCTCGGTGTACCCTACAGGACATAGTGACAGACAGCGAGTCATTAAGACAGATCTTTTCATTCATTCACATTTTCACCGTGCAGCACGCAGCATTTCCTGCGAGCTAATCTCGGTGTACCCTACAGGACATAGTGACAGACAGCGAGTCATTCAGACAGATCTTTTCATTCATTCACGTTTCACTCTGCACCACGCAGCATTTCCTGCGAGCTAATCTCGGTCTGCCCCCCAGGACATAGTGACGGAGAGCGAGTCGTTCGACTTGGCGGCGTTCGTGCCGCTGCTTCGCGCGCGGCTGTACACGCGCGCGGCGGGCGCGCGGCAGTTCGCGGCGGGCTGGCTGGCGGCGCTGGACGCCGTGCCCGGCCTGGAGCTGCTGCCGCACCTGCCGCAGCTGCTCGACGGACTCTTCAACATGCTCGACGACCCCATGCCCGAGATACGGCGCATGTCAGTCACGCCACGCGCACTATAGTCTGGTAGCCTTTAGGGTATACCGCGGCCTCTAGAGTAGGCTTCGGTTTTCGCCAATTTTCGCCGGTTTTCGTACTGAGTGCTTGGTGCGAGTTTGACAGATCCAATCGATTAACTTTACTACCGCGTTAATCGAGCATTGGGTAGTGAGTATGAGTAAGTTAACCGTTCGAAATGGCAAAACGCTGTCACAGTACAACTCGCACTCGCGTTTATTCGTGTTTTGGCTGGTAAACGTGTTCACTTCTCAACGTAAACCATTACAACTCGCACTCAGCAATTTTAATTTCCATACTTGTCGCTAGGTGGCGCTTCCTCGATGCCATAGAAATATGAGTTTACGTTAACGCGATCGAGTAGTTAAAAAACTCGCACTAAGCACTCTGATGATCAAATTCTGATTTCAAAATTAAGTGTAATATTAGTTCCGATATTTCTATTACACGAATATATCCGTTAGTAGCCGAGGTATATTCTAAAAACTAACAGACTGTACTTCCCTGCTCTGCACGTGCTGCCACATAACAATTCAATTCAATTATAGTGTTTCTTTAATCTGAAACAGGTCTAATCGCGATTATTTATTAAATAAAGCGCAATTGCCTTAATTCCCGTCGTTATTTCCCAGCGTTACAGTTGTCGTGGAATAAAACGTAAAACGTTCTACTCGTTTAAAACGTAAAACGTTCTACTCGTGTAGAACGTTTTACATTTTATTCAGGTAATTTACGTAACTTTGTAACTAATAAATAATCGGAATTAGACCGGTTTAAAATATATAACTGTAAAAAATATTTTAATACCAAATTGGGGTTCATCTCGTGTTAGCTCAGGGTCTTGATGTCGAGATAAGTAAGCAAGTGGACTGTATATATAAATTGATGGTTTAATTGTGAATAGAAGAGAATTCAAAAATAGTGTGTATCGACACGTCGGATGGTGTAATGTAAAGTGCCGCATGCCGCCGACCTGCTCGCAAGTAGTCCGTCCGGTTGTGGCCTGCGGGGCACCGCTCAGTGACGTAGGGCTCCAACATCTCGGGTAGTCGAAAGTCTCGGGTAGACTTATGTCAATTTATTTCAACGTAAAGAATTAACATTCTGTTTGCTGAATGTCAATGTACAATGTAAGCCGCTGCCTTCGGGCCGTATTGTAGTGGAGAAAAGGGCAGCGGAAAAAAAACTTTACTCTGACCATCTTTTCTCAAGATGTATTTGGTATCGATTTGCACACTTTAAACCGATGGTGAGATGATTTTACAAGTTTATTGATCGTACTTGTTCTACAGGTTCTTTTAACCAGTCAGAGACAGAGCTTATATGGAAAACATTTTTCAGTATTAAGTACGTAGATAATAGAAAAACAAAAATTGTTTAAATTGATGATGTGACTTTGGAAAAATACCTCGGACAGAATACGCATAGGCAGAATATAAAAACACTTCTTTTTATTCTTCGGTAAACACATCTTTTAAAATGAGTACAATTATACCTCATCCTAACACTGTGGTGCAAAAACAAAATTGCATCCCTAATTTAGTTGTAGGAGTAGGAGAGGCGTTTGCGATATTAAGGTACATTTTATTTTACCGTATTGTCGGCGCGATTAATCTCACACGTCGCTTTCCTCACTAAGCATAGCATAAGTCAAATTGTTACTAACACTATAATGGGCTTTGCCTGTCTTCTTCTCCTTCAGGCTATATTATGTAGTCCACTGCTGGACATAGCCCTCCTAATTTACATTTTACATTGACATTCAGCAAACAGAATGTTAATTCTTTACGTTGAAATAAATTGATTTGAATTTGACTAATGAGCGCCATAGCGCCCTGTCTTCAGCCAGCCGCGTCCAGCATCTGCCGGCAGTTTTTCGCAGATCGTCATCCCACCTGGTCGTAGGGCGTCCTACGCTACGTTTACCGAGTCGCGGTGTCCACCCGAGTACGCGTTTACTCCAACGGTCGTCGGTCGTTCGCGAGATATGGCCAGCCCGCTGCCACCTCAGCTCGCTGATTGTCTGAGCTATATCGATAACTTTGGTTCTCAGTCGGGCTCGTGGTCTGTCGGGCTTTGCCTGTAATAAATGAATAATATTAGTCGTGGCCCGGCCGCCAGGTGCGACATCCAGCTGGGCGAGTTCCTGCGCAGCATCAAGAGGGAGCCGCATCGCGCGGACCTGCCCGCCATGATCAACATCCTCATCACGCACGCGCAGGCGCCCGAGGAGCTCGTGCAGGTGACGCCACCTACAACCAGCTTGTCCGCCATGGCCGTTGCGTCTAAGTAATGAGATGATTTATACAGCGTCCTGTGGCATCTTCACTCACACTAGAGGGGTGAGGGACCACGCGGATTCTGTAGTGCCTGGGACATGGTTTTTAGATAGTATAGGCTTGCTCAGCACCTATATCATCCTGACAGCTCAGTCGGTCTAGCCCACAGGAAAGACTAGTCATTACGTGCGGAGCCAACCAGGCCGCGGGTTTCCTCACGATGTTTTCCTTTACAATTAACGTGTGGTATTGCGACTACAGTTCGCAAGTGTACGTATCTTTGAAACTAAACAAAGTCATTAGTACATGCCCGCACTGGAGTTCGAACCTGAAGCTTTCGCTTGCGAGTCCATTGTTCTACCCACTAAGCTATCTCATGCACCCACCATGATCAAACTACTTATCACATTCGCGCTGGCGCCCGTAATCCAGGTGACACAAAAAACTTTGCATCTGCGTAATGAAGCGCTTATGGCCTAGTTGAACCGAGTGATTGCAATCAATCACTAAGCAACAACCAGGTTAGGTGCCGGATGAGTGACCATCCTGTGATTACCGCTAGTGAGCCACAGGTTAACATAGAGAACATAAGGTATATCACTACACCAACCACACGTGTCACACGCCATATTTGTTACTCGCGATAATTATGTTGGCTATTTATGGATAGTTTATACGTTGGATATGCGGCGTCATAATAGTGAGATGGGCACGGAGTGGCATTTCGAGTAACCGAGTCGCATATAATTTAGTTCCTTAATCCCGGGCGTCTCCGAGCATATTCATGAGCGATCATTCACGAGTATATTTAACGACCTCTGTGGCGCAGGGATAGCGCGTCTACCTATCTTGCAAGACGTCCCGGGTTCAAACCCCGGCTTGAAAAAAAACTCCAGGTCTTGGATGTTTTACATGTTTGCGATGTCGTTGTTTTTGGTTCCCACGATACAGGGCAGGATACCGTGTGGGACCAGAAGCAATGTATGGGCCTATATGCAAATGTTATAAATGTTATGTTAAAACGACTCCTTTTTCGATTACTGTGAACTGTGCATCACTTGCTACGATGCTGACAAATCATTTGTTTCATCGATACATGATAGTAGTTAGACCTGAGATATCCGCACTTAGCTTCATAGTTGGGCCATTGTACGTAGCAAGCGCTGAGGTATTTTAACAATTCAGACATTTGAGTTTCCTCACGATGTTTCCCTTCATAGTTAGCTTGTGGTAATGCTACTATAATTTCACAAATAAACAGATCTTAGAAGACAAAGTTATTCGTACATGCCGGGATTCGAGCCCGCGACCTCCCATTTGAGAAACCGGCGTCCGACCGCTCCGCTACCACATCACTTTCATCCATTCATTTAGTAAATTCTGTAGATCTGCCTAGGGGGAAACGTGTTACGGAGCTTGTGACTTGTAAATAAATGTTTTTATCTATCTATGTATGTATGTTTGTTGTGTGCGGCGCAGCTGACGGCGATCACGTGGGTGAAGGAGTTCGTGTCGCTGGCGGGCGCCGCCATGCTGCCGAGCGCGTCCGGCATCCTGCTGGCCGTGCTGCCCTGCCTGGCCTACGCCGACGAGCCCCGCCGCAGTATCCTTTGCTAACCTGCACTACCCACCCCCGCCGCAGTATCCTTTGCTAACCTGCACTACCCACCCCCGCCGCAGTATCCTTTGCTAACTTGAACTACCCACCCCCGCCGCAGTATCCTTTGCTAACTTGAACTACCCACCCCCGCCGCAGTATCCTTTGCTAACCTGCACTACCCACCCCCGCCGCAGTATCCTTTGCTAACTTGAACTACCCACCCCCGCCGCAGTATCCTTTGCTAACTTGAACTACCCACCCCCGCCGCAGTATCCTTTGCTAACCTGAACTATCCACCCCCGCCGCAGTATCCTTTGCTAACTTGAACTACCCACCCCCGCCGCAGTATCCTTTGCTAACCTGCACTACCCACCCCCGCCGCAGTATCCTTTGCTAACTTGAACTACCCACCCCCGCCGCAGTATCCTTTGCTAACTTGAACTACCCACCCCCGCCGCAGTATCCTTTGCTAACCTGAACTATCCACCCCCGCCGCAGTATCCTTTGCTAACTTGAACTACCCACCCCCGCCGCAGTATCCTTTGCTAACCTGCACTACCCACCCCCGCCGCAGTATCCTTTGCTAACTTGAACTACCCACCCCCGCCGCAGTATCCTTTGCTAACTTGAACTACCCACCCCCGCCGCAGTATCCTTTGCTAACCTGAACTATCCACCCCCGCCGCAGTATCCTTTGCTAACTTGAACTACCCACCCCCGCCGCAGTATCCTTTGCTAACCTGCACTACCCACCCCCGCCGCAGTATCCTTTGCTAACTTGAACTACCCACCCCCGCCGCAGTATCCTTTGCTAACTTGAACTACCCACCCCCGCCGCAGTATCCTTTGCTAACCTGAACTATCCACCCCCGCCGCAGTATCCTTTGCTAACTTGAACTACCCACCCCCGCCGCAGTATCCTTTGCTAACCTGCACTACCCACCCCCGCCGCAGTATCCTTTGCTAACTTGAACTACCCACCCCCGCCGCAGTATCCTTTGCTAACTTGAACTACCCACCCCCGCCGCAGTATCCTTTGCTAACCTGAACTATCCACCCCCGCCGCAGTATCCTTTGCTAACTTGAACTACCCACCCCCGCCGCAGTATCCTTTGCTAACCTGCACTACCCACCCCCGCCGCAGTATCCTTTGCTAACTTGAACTACCCACCCCCGCCGCAGTATCCTTTGCTAACCTGAACTATCCACCCCCGCCGCAGTATCCTTTGCTAACCTGAACTACCCACCCCCGCCGCAGTATCCTTTGCCACATCACCCCCGTCTGACACGCAACCCTCGCGGTAGCCGCATCCTCGCCTTTGCTCTTTGCTGGGCTGGGCTCTTTCAGACTGAGCTGGCTTCATTTCTTATGCTTTTGCACAACAAGCATATAAGTGGACCTGACACAAGTAATGCTATGTACAGAGCAGCAGTAGCAGCTTATCTCTTTAAAAGATTTCTTTGTTGTCTGACTCAGACTTCCGGCCGGTTTCGGAATTGAGATTTTCACTAAGTAAATACTTAGTACCATTCTGTCACGCTCTTTTATAAGAAATTCGGTACTAGTGTATCGGTATTCTATTAGTATTCTCCTGTTTTTCGTACAATATATGGTTAGCATTTGTCTGTACAACTGACATGAAAATGTTGCCGCCAGTGTACACGCCAGCGTCCCGTTTTTTTTAGATACAAGGGAGTGGCGTAATTATGAGAAGATAATTATCTTCACAAATAGAAATGCTATTTTAAATGCTATGGACTGGTATGCATAAAAATTTAAAAGGTTGCAAGATAAATTTATGGAAATATTTTAAGAAATTATTGAAGATAATGTACGTAATGTACCCAATGTTATCGCCCAATGAACGCACAAATCACGTCACGCATGACGCGCAGAATAAATCAATAACAGAGTAATTTACTTTGCAGCACATCTTGCGAACATTTAATTGCTAGATAAATACCAATTGAGATAAACGTTTTTTAGTGTCAATTTAATAGTAAATACTTCTACGTTTTTTTTATTGTATACAATGTTCTGGACAAAAATTCACACAGTCCATGAGGGTTTCAATGAAAATTAGACCGGGCCCGACAACCGTAGTTTTATTTTGTCCTCTCGTTAACCGATGTTATCAGCACCCGGCCATCACGAATCGAGCCTTGACTCGGCACGCCAGACATCCGCGAGTCGGCCGCCATCGTGAACCTGCTGCTGACCAAGCTGGTGGGGGCGGATCCCGCCGCGGGCGAGGCGGGGGCGGTGGGGGCGGCACAGCTGGAGGCGGGGGCGGCACAGCCGGAGGCGGGGGCGGCGCAGCTGGAGCTGGGGGCGGTGGTGGGCGCGCTGCTGCGGCTGCTGCGTCACAGCTCGGTGCACACCAAGGTGGCGGCGCTGGACTGGCTGCTGCACCTCTACAGCAAGCTGCCCGAACAGGTGACACTCACTTTCAGTCTCGGTTCGTCATCATCTGAAAATGAAAAAAAATACATTTGTTATACATATCACAATGATTTCATGCATTTCTTCCTACCTCCGACAGCTGTGTAGGCATTTTCCCCATCGTGCCGTCTTTCCCGGCTGGCGTCTAGCCGGTTGAATCCACCTTTCCTTTTTCGATTTTCGTTCAGATTTTCTAGTTCGATACGAAACAAGTGAAGGTGTATAGACGTGATTTTTGCATCGGGCTACGTCTGTTGTCGATAATTGCTGAATTTGTTTCATCGGCCATCCAAGAATCGCTCGGGTTCGGTTGATAAAAGCGGATGAATTCCAGATGGTGGAGCAGACGGAGGCTGTGTTCACGAGCTGCGTGCGCGTGGTGTCTGAGCCGAGCGACGACGTGGTGCGCCGCGGACTCTGCGTGCTGGCCGAGATATGCTCCGCCGGCGGTGAGACACACACACACACAGACACTCTTCCTCACTCACAATCACACTCATATTGTTACACATACCCACACTAACACGAGACAATTAATTCACTTGCTCATTTAATCAGGTTTTGACAGACACAGCAAAAAAGTGTGCCATCAAGTCTCAATGTGAATCCGATTACAGAAAAACACAACATTAACAACACTTGAATCAAATTACTGAAAAAAACATTTACAACACTATTATTTTTTCCTTTGTGGTAAAACTTACGTACGTCCTACAAGCTGATATAATCATAATAATTAATTTTGTTTATTTCTATCAATTGAGTTCAAAGCATTTTACACCTATACCAAACATTACTTCAGTTTACTTCAAAGTTAATGAGGTGTGAACTAGGCATGCGTGTGCAGGATCGCTGGAGGCAAACCCGTACTACCACAAGTTCCTGCGGACACTGCTGCAGATGCTGGCTGAGGATGATGCGCTGCTGGAGGACCGAGGAGCCTTCATCATCAGGTAGCGCCCCAGTCGCCTTCCTTTGACCGTTTTCGGAAGACACTGCTATGCATAAGAACAAAAGTTAGGAATGGAGTTTGCCGCTACCTTCTTAACTAAATTTCCTATGGTATGAAGAAGTTTAATGATAGTTGATACATATAAAATAAGCATATTTACATGTGTCGGTAGGCTTAACTTTTCACGAACTTTAAGTCGGAAATGATGTTTCGATGACGGTTTGCGAATAAAAAACTACTCCCGCCCAATAAATTCTCATTGCCATATACATCTACTCTTAGCGCTATGTTGTCTTACAGTTTCACAAGTCGTTCAGTGGTTTAGGGTGATGCAAATCATGCGTAATGTACCGTCGCTCTAGGCATCTCACCGTGACTTTTGTTTCGTTTTTATTTTTACACTGTTTACACTCGATCCACGTCCGCCGCCGCCGCCGCAGGCAGCTGTGCGTGCTGCTGAGCGCCGAGGACGTGTACCTGGCGCTGGCCACGCTGCTGCGGCAGCACGAGCAGCTGCGCTTCTGCGCCGGCCTCGGACACGTCCTCAGCTGCATCCTGCTCACCGCGCCCGAGCTGCACGACCTGAGGGCGCAGCTGCGCGCCTTCCACCAGGTCAGGACTCGCCAGCGCCGCGCCCCGCGGACACGCGCTTTCCCCCAGCTCGAGATATGCCAGCCCCGCGCCACGCCCGCGGCCGCGCGCCTTTTGCCAGCTCAGGACACGCCAGCCCCGCGCCCCGCCCGCGGCCGCGGCCTTTTACCAGCTCAGGACACGCCAGCCCCGCGCCCCAGTGGACACGCGCCTTCCCCCAGCTCGGGACATGCTAGCCGCACAGCACGCCCCTTCCACCAGGTCAGGATCCGCTAGCCCCGCGCCCCGCTGCCAGCAGCGCGCCTTCCACCGATCAGACTACTGCTACTGCTGTCGACGTGTTCTTTGTTTTGGAGTGCCAGATCGGTGGAAGAGCTTCTCGATCTATCGCTCATTGAACGTCTCTGGTGCCGGCGCCACCCCCCGCGCACGTACTAATCGGGGACGAATAGCTTTTTATTGTACACCAGGATTGTAAATACAATTTCGGATCAGCAGACAATAATGTATAGCGAGTTGCAATTTCCTTCTTAGCTCTAGTTTATCGAGCCCAACCATACCCTGCACAAACATAGACGGTAGAGAATTGGATAGCACCGATACATTCGTTTGTAGACATATCTAGCAAATTTTCTTTGCACCCTTTCTATCATCAGAATGTATTTAGCCTCCCGTGGATCCCAGGTAAGGGCACTTCTATTTTTTACATTACATTACTTGACAGCCAGCACTAATGGCTTAACTTGCTTTGCTAAGCATGGAAGAGCTCGAGACAATGCCACTAGCGGTAGTTACGGAACGATTACCCATCCTGCATCTGTTGTTGCTTAACTCGTGGCCCAGTCCAACCGCGTGATTGGAATCAATCACTCGGTTGGACTGGGCCACGAGTGGTTTTGGGTTGAGTTTTACTGAATAATGTACAATTTTTTCAAGAAATTAGTAGTTAATAGTTTTATTTAAAAAAAAAATCTTTAACAAAAGAAAATAACTTTATTTTTTTATGACGTCTATGTTTTTGTAAATAATACTTATGTACCTAATTGTCCTAGCAGCTATGAAAAAAAGCTGCATTTTATGATGAAAACAAGCCGCACAGTGATAGTAGGGAGAAAAATAAACGATTTGACCCGTAGCAGCACACGTTTCACCCCTTACTAACAGAGAGGGCGCCACTTCTTTGAAAAACACTTTGAAAAATTCTGATACGCTAACGGATGAACCGATTACAAAGATTAATATCTTAATCAAAAGGGAATTACATAATGTATCATTAAAAAAATTCAAAGAAAATAAAAAAACCATGACAACTGACAAAAATCCAGTTTCTTTTCCTTTTTCAGTTTAATAAACTTGAAAAGATGGATAATTGAAGATGAATATTCTGAAAACCTATTTAGAGGCTAAAAATTTCACCCATGCCGGGATTCGCACCTCTGGCTATCCGTGCCAGCGCAATTGAGCCAATGGGCGACTCACGGCATGAGTAAAATTTCGAACCTCTTTACACTATTATCTGTATTACGTACAGGCATAAATAAATAGGTTTTTAAACTTGTCCTTAGCACGGGTTAGTGCATTAAAAATAAAAATAGTATAATGAATATTCTGTTTTTTTTATTTAAATTCTATATGCAAGTACTTACAAATTATGTATTTTTGCCTCAAAATTCATGAATTAAAAAAATATCCACAATGTCCATTTAAAAAACCTTTGATCCCAAATCTATAGGCGCAATTTCTGGAATATTTAATCTGATTAAACGACCAAAAAGTCAACGTATTTATACAAGTAAATGAAAAATCTCGTGTGTTATATATTTCTTAATATTATGAACTTTAATTATGAAAAGTCGGTGCAGCGGTTTATTTTATAAAAAACTTCGAAGTTTTTTACATAAGTGGCGCCACCTATGTTCCTAAGGGATGTAAGTGTTGCTGCAGCGGTTAAAATTGTTTATTTTAACCCCCACTATCACTACCTGATGTGGCTGGCTTCCATCACAAAAAATTATTCCTTTTCTTTAGTTAGTACGACGCGAGAGCAATGACCCCGCCTTTCCAACACACGTAAACCTAAATATTTTCTAAACTATTAAAGATATTGGCATAATCTTTTTTTATTTAATGCAGTATTAAATTCCTAACAATATGAGTTGTAAAAAACATGTTCATCTGTTAGTGTGTCGGAATTTTTGTTTGTTTTGTTTGTCAAAGTGTTTTTCAACGAAGTGGCGCCCTCTGTTCCTAAGGGGTGAAACTTGTGCTGCTGCGGGTCAAATAACTTATTTTTGTCCCTACTATCACTGTGCAAAACGGCTTGCTTCCATCATAAAATGCAGCTTTTCGGCAAAAAAGTGCCGTAGCTGCTAGGACTATAATTTCGGCATATTATTTTTTCTTATGGTGTTCAAAATGGGCGTCTCTATGTGTAATCTTTTTGATTTGAAAGTTATGCATCTCAAGACAAAAGTAGCAATGTTTTTCTGAATTTACGTAAAAAACTGTTAGGCCCCCTTGCGTCAGCCCGGGTTAGCTCATTTAACTGGAGCTAATATAACTCGAGTTAAATGGGCTGGGCTGACGCTGGCTGCGCGGGCTAACGCAAGGGGGCCTTAGTATCCTAAAAAAAGGTGTATTGTTTCCTTTTCGCTGGTCGCGGCGCAGTCGACGCACCCTCTGTTCGCGGCGCTGTACCGCTGCTGGTGCCACGCGCCAGTGGCGCTGCTGGCGCTGTGCCTGCTCACGCACAACTACCAGCACTGCAGCCGCCTGCTCGACACCTTGTATCCTTTACACCGAGCTCTGCGCCCTTTGCCGCGGACAAACTCCACGGGCGACACGTGCGAGAGACAAACAGACATATACACGTAGCGCAAAGCATTATTGGGTATTTAGGGACATTCAGGACGACTTGTTTGGAGTTTAAGTTAAAAATGAGAAACCTAGTCTTTTGTTTATTGACACTTTCACTATGATACGTGTTGGCTGCTCTAAGATTATTTCGTTACTAAGCGAATGCAATAAAATACGTATGTTATTGTGGAAAGCACTAGCGCAGAAAAAATACAATGGATGCGGTTCCTTGTAGACAAATACATAAGCCGAAAGACCGATGGAAAAGTCGACGGAAAGATTCTAAGTAACTAAAGAATAGATTAAACATTTTGGTTATGCGCGGAAACTTGCAGCAAACTTCATACTACTTGGACCGACTGAGAAACGAATTGATTACCAAATAATAAATAGATAGACCGCTGACCCCCATTGATACCGTATGTTAGTAAGATGGACATACAGACAAATAAAATTATAGACAGTGAACGTGTCGTATCTGGCTTTTGCCCGAAACCCTGTTCATATTTGAAACATAAAAAAATACCGATATCAACTCTTATCCACTGCTGGGGCACTTTCTCTTCCTACGTCTGCAAAGCGTCTGCTTAAACTCTGCAAAGTCTGTGGAAGCTACGTATTATCAAGAATGATCTATTTGAGCTATTCTTTGCTAATTATACGCGGCTGTTGTGTAGTCGACAAAAGCGTGTCGCAAGTCCTTAGCGTGGCGCAGCGGCGACCTGGAGATCACGGTGGACTTCCTCACGGAGGTGGACAAGCTCGTGCAGCTCATCGAGTCCCCGATATTTGCATGTAAGTCACACATACTCGTATAGCAACTAGGTACAGTGCTACACGAGAAATAAGTCTCGCGGATGTACCTGCGCAGATGACCAAATTTTGGATGTGCGGCAAGTTGATCGACCAATCAGATAGTTTCATTTTATGGCAGGCCGCGCGCCTTTGTTGCTATTGGTTGATTCAACGTCATCGATGCAGATGACTATTAGTTTGGCAATTTAGCGTGAGCGAAATAGGTAGCGCTACTGCGGCAATCAATTCTGCACCTTAACCGTATCGGTTAAAGATCATGTTGAATGTACTCGTACTTATAGCTTCGGGTACTTTCGTTACACTTCTTCCTAGTCTACGTAGTCTACGCGCGTACGTAGATTCCCGAAGGAACTTTTATGATGTGTAGTACTGTACCTACTTTGCAGATCAATGTTGATGAAGCATAAGAGGTTTGTCAGGATCGTGGCAAGTAACCATTCGGGAGGTCGTGGGTTCGAATCCCGGCATGTACCTATGGCTTTGTTTTCTAAGTTACTTACGTTTGTAAATTTGTAGTAGCAATACCAATCGCTAACTGTGAAGGAAAATATCGTGACTAAACCTGAGTGTCTAAGATGTGCAGATAGCTCAGCGCATGAAATTGACAATTCGCGGTGGGCACGCGTGGTGATTAAGCCCATACTTCACTCTCCCTCTCTCTCTCTGAGAGAAGGCTTGTGTTCCACAGAGGGGCGTATTATATAGTCTTCAGTATGATGTACTTTGCAATGCCTAACACTATTTCGCCCTGCGCTGCAAAACTGTTTCTTCACATTTTACACATTTTTATTTTTTTTGGACATCTTCTACTCTTTTCACAGTGTAGTTGGATCTTGAGGCCCTAGTGATTTTGTTATGTAGAAGTTCTATTGTAATTTTTATTTTTCGACAATTGATTAATCTAATGGTTTACCAACAGAACATAAATATTCTGATGGTTTATCTATATTTTTATTCTGGCGCTTCACTTGACTATTTGTATTCGCGTATTTACCGTCGATTTATGAATAACATATTTTTAAGATAAAATTGTTAAACAACAACAAAGGAAGTGATTGTACTATTTGTGGAAAGACTGAAGTCTAAACTAGATTAAAATATCTTAGGTTTTCAGGCTTTCCAAATTTCAAAAGGTTGGTATTCGACGGAGCTAGTAGACATTTTTTTGTAAATACATAACGTATAACACCGTGTGATATAGGTTATGGATTAATGAAAAATTACATAAAATATGTTAATGCAACAAAACTAATACAAAAGAGAATAAAAATGTATGTTTTACGTATGTGTCTTTGCTGAGCTCTACGATCGGAGGCTTGTAGTCCTAGCAGCTATGAAAAAAAAGCTGCATTTAGTGATGAAAGCAAGCCGTTTCGCACAGTGATAGTAGGGACAAGGGACCCGCAGCAGCACAAGTTTCACCCCTTAAGGACAGAGAGGGCGCCACTTCTTTGAAAAACACTTTGAAAAATTCTGACACGCTAACGGATGAACCGATTGCAATGATTAATAACTTATTCGAAAGGGAATTACTTAAGGTATCATCAAAAAAATTAAAGGGTAATAAAAAACAATGACAACTGTAAAAATCTTACGTTTTGTAACATTTTTTTTTGTAAATTTCCATTTTTTACTCAATTATGCAAAAAAATTGTATAAAGAGGGTATTTAAAAACCTATTTAGAGGCTAAAAATTTCACCCATGCAGGGATTCGAACCCAGCATTTCATTACACGATACTTTTAAAGTATGTCCTATCTATAGAAAAACCAAGTTAAATACTATGAATATGGAATCACATTTAAAAAAAAATCACTCGGACGGATTTTAATTATGTTAAACTTTATTTGGTAAGAAAAAATATATCTATCGATTAGTATTATTTTTATTCGTGGCAGCTCTTGAACCACTTTCGCCCATTCTCCTTTGTATTTTTACCCCAAAATTCAATTATTTAAAACATTATCCTGAATTTCCAATTTTAAATATAAAAACCGTAGAGGGAGCTATCTACGATAAAAACTCAATTTTAGAAAAACATTTGGTTCTACCCAAATCTGAAGGCGCAATTTTTGAAACATTTAATGTGATTAAACAACCAAAAACTCAACGTATTATAATACAAGAAAATGACAAATCTCGTGGCTTATATTTTTTTGTATTATGAACTTTAATCATGAAACATCGGTGGAGCGGTTTACTTATAAAAACTTCGAGGATGTAAGTGTCGCTGCAGTAGTTAAAATCGTTTATTTTAATCCCCACGATCACTACCCGATATCAATAGCTTCCATCACTAAAATGAATTCGTTTTCTTCACAGTTACTACGAAGCGAGGGCAATGACCCCGATTTTCCAGCACACGTAAACCTAACTATTTCCTAACCTATTATAGATATTGGCATGATCTTTTTGTTTAATGCAGTATTAAATTTTTAACAATATGAGTTGTAAAAAACATACCCTCTTCATAAAATTTTTTGGCATGATTGAGTAAAAACTAGAAATTTACAACAAAAATTGTTACAAAACGTAAGATTTTTGACAGTTGTCATTGTTTTTTATTTTCCTTTAATTTTTTTGATGATACCTTATGTAATTCCCTTTCGAATAAGTTATTAATCATTGCAGTCGGTTTATCCGTTAGCGTGTCAGAATTTTTCAAAGTGTTTTTCAAAGAAGAGGCGCCCTCTCTGTTCCTAAGGGGTGAAACTTGTGCTGCTGCGGGTCAAATCGCTTATTTTTGTCCCTACTATCACTGTGCAAAACGGCTTGCTTTCATCACAAAATACAGCTTTTGGGCAAAAAAGTACCGTAGCTGCTAGGACTATTGGGTTCGGGTTTCGAGGGTTTTGGAGGTGCACGAGGGATTCGTCACTCGAACAAAAATATTTGTCAAATACGCAAACGCGAGTGGTCAAGTGAGGCGTCGGCGTTACGATATAACACTTCATTAAAAAAAAAAGTACCTGGACGGCTATTGGCCTCTCGCTCATGCAATATTGCCGTTGTGTGTGCGAGCGGCGGGCGCTACTGTATGTGTGTGTGTGTTTGTGGTGCGCGCAGACTTGCGGCTTGAGCTGCTGGGCCCCGCGGGAGGCGCGGCGCTGCGCGCGGCGCTGTACGGGCTGCTCATGCTGCTGCCGCAGAGCGAGGCCTTCCACACGCTGCGCCGCCGGCTGCAGTGCGCGCCCGCGTCAGTATTACCACACTCACACACTGCGCCGGCTGCAGTGCGCGCCCGCGTCAGTATTACCACACTCACACACTGCGCCGGCTGCAGTGCGCGCCCGCGTCAGTATTACCACACTCACACACTGCGCCGGCTGCAGTGCGCGCCCGTGTCAGTATTACCACACTCACACACTGCGCCGGCTGCAGTACGCGCCCGCGTCAGTATTACCGCACACTCACACGCCGCGCCGCCGGCTGTAATGCACACACACTCCTAGCCAATAAATAAATAAAAATAAAATATTTACTGGCTCCTAGCATAAGTTTTTACCAACGAAATAAACGCAAGGTGCGCGACAGAGAAAATCACTCGGTTATTAAATCACTTAGTGCGCCACGCTTTACAAGAACGGTGGTACTAATGAAAAATAAAATCCGCCCGTCTGTCACGTTTTTGTCGTTAGTGAGGCATCTACAGTTTCTACTATCACAGCGAGTCTCAGTCTGATTGTACGAACTGTAGATGCCTTATTTTCTATCTCTCTTAGAGAAGAAGAGTTCTGTAACGCAAATTCTTTCGGCAGCGATGTGATGCCGAACGTGGGCGCGGGCGCGGGGGCGGGGGCGGGGGCGCGCGAGTGCGACATCGACTTCGACGCGCTGCTGGCCGAGTTCCAGCGCGTGCAGCGCGCGCACCGCCTCTGCAAGATGGCGGACCGCCGCGCGCTCAGCAAGTAGCACGCGGCACGCCCGCCGCGCCCCTAATAATAAAGTGCATGGAGCCCTGTCAGTGGTTTCGGACTCGTTCGGTGGACTTTCACCTTTATAGTCTTCGCCCGAAGATTTTTCGCACGCTGCTGTTAGCAAATTGGTTCGAAGTTTCGAAAATGTGTATTCTATGTTGGCGATATTGTTTATAACGTCTGATGCTCCAGCTTGAACAAATTGAGCATTTACCGATATGAACTAAGGTGGTTGTAAATACGTAGTGACGAAGGAGAAACGGCGTGAGCCTGAGGTACAGTCGGGTGCCAGTTGGCATTTTATATTTTTAATGCGTGATCGCCCGTAACGTCACCGAATAGAGTGATCTTTTATAAAAGTCAATGTGCTGTCGGCTACACCTAAGTACATTCGGGCAATTAGGGTCAAACACCCCTTTTGGAGAAAGCGGGTGCTATTCGACGTTATGAATAACAATGTAAAACTGGTTAAAACTGAAAACTCGAAGAAATGTCAGCTGTTTAGATAGAGATAGATAGGGAACACTTTATTGCACAACCAGAAAAAAATGATAAAACCATGATTTCTTAAATCGAAGTAATGTACAATTTGCGGTCTTATCGCTAAGAGCGATCTCTTTCAGACAACCTTTGGATGGAGTGGATTGCATGAAGAATATAGTCTGTACGTGCATGTAAATAAATAATTAAATCAAAAATATATTGATACCAAATAGCAAAAGAGTGCTAGAATAATAATATATTTTATGAAACGGGCGGCAACTTTAGTATATAAACAAAGGTGTTTGAACTTTGAATGTGATGAATTCATGTTTTTCGTTATGTCGATTAAGCACCACCCCCATTTTCGTATTTAAGGTTTTTGTTACACCCTGTATACTGTGACTCCGCCCGCTGCAAGACACAAGCGGACGCTCTTTCCACTTGCTGTTTGAGCTTTAATCATTCTGAGGAGTGGACTGGCTAATGTTGGCAGCTACAAAACGGGTTATCTTCTGAATCGGAACGTACCTTATGTACGTGTATCAAACTAAACACAGCTTCCTACTAGCCCTACATAGGTGTAGTATCGAGTTCGATACAAACGGCCTTATTTACTTTTCTTTAGAGCTCTCCTTAGAGTCAATTTATTTAATCTGTGATCGACTTTTCTTTGTAAAATGTTACTTTTTTTTGCCAACCTTTTTGGAGTGTTCTAAGGAATTATGTTTTATAAATACGGTTGAAAATTTGGGTGTTTTCTCGTTATTTTGTCCCGTTATCGTCATCAACGAGTTCACGAGGGATAAATAATCTTAATTCGTTTCCTAGTTCCGGGGATCGAACCCGAGACCTTCGGTTTTACAGTCAGCGTGCTAAACCGCGGCTTCACCGAGGTCGTCTGGCTGTCGGATTCATCCCTCGTGGACCCGTTCATGACGATAACGGGACAAAATAATGGGACCACGAGAAAACACCGAAAAATGTTTTGTTGTTATATCGCTGCGATGCTACTCGACTCACGACATTTATATTATGACTGTTACTTATTATGAACTAGTGGCAGTTATTTTAATTTTTCTTATTGATTGTACAGATAATGCAATTATTCCGAGTTTGGAGGCTCTTGTACTCGTAATAACGTAAACCTATTATAAATTACTTCTAAGTGTACCCAACATAATCGTAAGCACTGAGTATTTTATTATTATTTGTACATACTTTATCATTTACTGTACATTCCTTGTTGACGAAAAATAAACCAAAAACTGATAACTATATTTTATTTAACTTTATTCAAAGTACGTAGTCTTACATTGCATAAAAAGTAGGAGCAACCTATATTTAGAGCACCACATGGGTTTTAAACAAGTAACATTACAATGGAAGAGTAAAAAATGGTAGATCCTACATACATGATTCACTAGAAAACAGTTTACGGTATAAATAAAGGGCAGGACATTTGAGATCGCAATGAAACCTACTCCAAGATTATCACTATGTAACTAAAAATAGGATAGATACATTTAATTTTATTTGGAGTGAGCGTTTTGAATGAACAGAGAGACGAATCAAACCCGCGCCAAAGCAGGTATCTACTTCAGTAGAAGTGGAATTGAATGTGTCTGAAACACCAATATAGTTGGTATGTTAACGGTTTAAGGAATAAATAAAGCTGCTTTAGGAGGGTTATTCTATTGATCAATAAAAACAACTTTATTTTTATAATAATAACATTCAACACGTTACAATCACTTGTCTGTCTCAAACTGGGATTGATTAGAAATACATCCAGACAAAGTTCCTTTGTAAGGCTGCCATCAGATGGACTGTATCGCAGCGACCGCGCGAAGTCGCATGAGCAACCGCACGCAGTCGATATCGACTTTGCGATTCTAAATTGGTCTAAATTAAGAATCGCAAAACATGTTTTTGTATTTGGTCCCATAACAAAAGTTGTGTGTGGGCATCTATTGCTGATTGGAATAACTTAACTTACACCGGACTTATGCAACACCCGGTTAAAACAGGCCGCCCTTTCACGACGGCGAACTTCGTTTGCCATCGATACAAGAAGAAGGTAAGGTAGTAAAGTTCAGCTAAGTACACACGATGGTTTGGTGCGGGTGGAGGCGGGGGGGTGCGCGGCCCCGCCCCGCGCCGCCTCGTACAGGATCACAGTCCCCGACTCCGACTCCAGTGACGTCACCGGCTCGCCCGAGCTCGACGACTCGCCGCCGCTCTGCGTCGCCTCCGTGACGTCGGTTTCCTCCTCGAATGACCGATTATTGCACACGAGCTCACTAACAGAATCATCGTCACTGGCCACATCGTCAGGAGCATTATTCACTGCACCGGCCGCGGCCGCGCCGGGTTTACTCCTGTCGCTGAAATACCGCGTCCGGTGCCCCGGTAGAGAGTCCTCGCCGAGCGGGGCGCGTCGCGCGTCGCCGTCGCCGGCGCCCCGCGGGCGACCGGAGTCGCACGCGGACCTCGAGCGGTCGCCGGGTCGAGCCGCGGCCGCCGCGTCGCCGGCGACGACTGCGTCTCGGCCGTCGAAGCTTCGTCCGGGCGCAAAACGAGCCGCGACGCCGAATCGACAGGTCGAGCGTCGGTCACGCGGGCACATCGGGTCGGCGGTGACGTGTACGTTTGTATCACCGAGGTCGCCCCGAGCGTCACCGCGGCCCCGGCCCGGGGCGGGGCGCGGACGGGCGGGGCGCGGGCGGGCGGGCTAGGCGGGCAGGTCTGCGGTGAGCGCCGTGAGTCTCGCGAGCAGCGCCCCGCCGCCCGCCGCCGCCGCCGCCGCCTCCCCCCCCGCCGCCAGCAGCGCCCGCAGCCCCGCCCCGCGCGCGTCCAGCCCCGCCGCCGCCGTCCCCGCCCCGCGCCGCGCCGCCTCCCCCGCCGCCGGCTCGCTCGTCGTCTCCGGGGCCGATTCGGTTTGCTGCTAAAAATACATTACATATTTTATTAGTCAATTTACTAAGATACTTTCGTTGTAATACTGCCGTTATAATACTTTGCAAATAATTTAGTGATAAATATTGTAAACTTGGTGGCTCTCTGTCAGGATCGTGGTGAGCGGCAGTTCCAGGTCTGTGCTTCGGGGACACAGGTGTAAGTTTATGTTGTAGCTACCGCTGCGCGCCACGATTGTTTGCAATGCGCGTGAGCATTGAACATACGTCCGCTCTCAATGAAGATCGCACGGGGCTGCCGAGCAGCGTGCGTGCGCTGCCCGCTATATTTATAAGTGCGAGTGAGACACCGCAATATAACTGTGTTTGCCTCTCACTCGTTAATTCGGAAACAGTCTATTGGATAATATTGTCTTCCGTCTTCTCTATTGGTCAAAAATGCATGTTACTTTACTTATAAATTAAACCGAAAATAAATGGATTTAATTCTAATTTAAAAACCTATTTAGAGGCTAAAAATTTCACCCATGCCGGGATTCGAACCCGCAACCTCTGGCTATCCGTACCAGCGCTCTACCAATTGAGCCAATGGGCGACTCACGGCATCAGTGAAATTTCGAACCTCTTTACAATATTCTCTGTATTACGTACATTTAATTCTAATGTCAACTACAGAGCGAGTATCATTCATACACAGCAACAATCCCTAAAATGTTATAAGAACTTAGTATTGCTTAGTAATATAGCAAACACGCATAGGGGAGTGAGCAGGGGCGAGTACCTGCAGCAGCGGCCGCAGCCGGCGCTCGGCGTCCTGCAGGCGCGCCGCCAGCGCCAGCTGCCGCAGCTCGCCGCCCGACACGTCCTTGTCCAGGATCTGCGTCTGCAGGTGCACCGTGCCCGCCGCCTTGTACCTGCAGCAGACCGACCACCACCGATCAACAGCTGCTGCGTGTCAGAGCCGGTCGAGGAGCTACCGGTCGACGGCAGTTCCAGCCTCGGTCGACGGCACTCACTAGTCGACGACGACTACGATCTCGGTCGGCGGCGGCGCCGGCGCACGCGCTTGATGCGTCATTCACCAATTGGCGGCGACTACATTTCGGTCGGCGTCACCAGTGGACAGCGTCACTCCCCAGTGCGCGGCGTCACTTACTAGTCTGTGTCACTCAGCAGTGTGCGGCGCGCGCGGCACTCACCAATTTCTGGCGTGACTCCCCAGCGCACGGCACTCACCAGTCTCTCGAGGCGTGACTCCCCAGTCTTCGCCATCACTCCCCAGTCTCTGGCGTGACTCCGCATTGTGTGGCGGCTCTCACCAGTCTCTGGCGGCATGACTCCGCAGTGTGTGGCGGCACTCGCCAGTCTCTGGCGACACTCCGCAGTGTGTGGCGGCACTCACCAGTCTCTGGTGGCATGACTCCGCAGTGTGTGGCGGCACTCGCCAGTCTCTGGCGACACTCCGCAGTGTGTGGCGGCACTCCCCAGTCTCTGCCGTGGCTCCCCAGTGTGTGGCGCCACTTACCAGTCTGCGACGGCGTTACTCCCCAGTGTGCGGCGCCACTCACCAGTCTCTGGCGGCGTGACTTCGCAGTGTGCGGCGCCACTCACCAGTCTGCGGCGGCGTCGGCGCGTGCTCTTGCGGCGGGCGCGGCGCGGGCGTGCAGCGCGCGCGTGCGGCGGCCCGCCTCGGCCAGCGTGATCCGCTCCAGCACGTGGAACTGCTCGTCGTTGTAGGTGAGCGCGCGCGTGGCGCGGTCGCGCACCAGGTGCTGCCACGAGTCGCGCAGCCTGCGCCGCCCGAAATCGGGGCGATTGTGAGTTTTACAATTTTTTTTCCGAAATCAGAATTACACATTTTATATTTCTCATGTGTGCGTCTGTCGAAAAACCTAAACACCGCAGTACACAACGGCCCATGCTGGCCCACTGCTCGCCGTTGCCAACTATAGGCCCCGATCACATGCTGTTTACACAGTGGCGCGTGGCTCATTGCTGTCTGGCAAACCACTTGCGATGGACGTGGAAGTAATTGCGGTCGCAGCTATTTATTTCTTTACTATTTACGAGTATAACAGAAGTATGGAAAACAACAAAGTTATTAAAAAAAATGGCGCAAAAGGCGCAAAATTACGGGCTCAGATTGATATTAATCAATAAACTTGAAAGTCAATTGACTAAACGATGGGCCACTGTGTAAACAGGGATAGGCAACGCTTCGCCACGATTCCTTTGAAGTGTGCCCAAAAAACCGACAACTATCCAACTATCGCGCCACGACAGGCAATTTTCCGCCACTGCACACCATTCCCCCGTGTACACAATGGCAATGGCGAACAGTGAACCAGCATGGGCCATTGTGTACTAGCCGCATAATAAATAAATTAAAGAAATGGCAAACGTTCACGACCTCACTGAGCAAAAAGAACTCGGGAAAATCATAACACAAAAACTTTCAAGTTTCAATATCTTATCCTTGTTCAAAGTTGTATTATAAATGATAGTTTACTCATAAAATTATCGATTTTATAGCTGTTCCTTAATTTAATTTTCTGTTAATAAATATGGGTCTGGGTCCTTTCTGAAATTAACTGAAAAGTTTTTATTCAAAATAGCGCACAAACCGGCTTAATAAACGTTACAATTCAAAGTATGTAGGTGTCCATTTCAAAATCTAGGTAATTTCTTTCTGCTTAATTTGTATTACCTAAGTACTATGGAATAACAAAATTTTACAATTTGCAGAAGGGACCCAAACCACATTTAAAGCACAAGTTTTATATGCAGTGTATTAATTCTACCTATTTCACTTAGTTCTTAACATTTACAAAGAAATAAATTACGCTACCCACCAAAATTTCTTTATAAATTTTTTTTAATATATTGGCAAAGTTTTCGCACCTTCTGATAATCTCCACCAACTATACATTATGATTTCAATAACATTACTATTAACTCTGTGATGTAAGGTTAAGGTCTGTGTTATCTTATACGTGTCTATCGATGGTGATTAATATATAACACATCGCCTACTGAACCATTGCAGACGAATGAACACAACATTTTACAGTAAGAATCAGATACACTTCAAATGTATTTTTTGAGCATTCATAGTTTGTCGTAAATATAAGAATTATTTAGTAACTTAATATTTCACAGTTTTTACTAAAGGAGTTCATGAATCTTCATAAAAGACTAGTTGAATCCAAACCACCAGTCTATTATTTTTCTGATATCGTAATTAATTTACTACATTAACTCATAGTTTAAATTTAATCCATAGTAAGCATAGTTAGAATATTTTCGGGGCTTAATCGCGTAGTAATTTATTGCTATTTCACCTCGACGTTTCGACGACGTTTCAGTCATCGTCGTCACGAGAAGACTGATGGCCGGCACCCGTTCGCATCTTCGGCTGATGAGGTTTCACGGATATGTATATATTTAATATTGTTATGAACAGGTCCATAGTGTTAGGTGTATCGTTTCAGTGGATCGCTTCTCAGTGGTAGCACAGTCTCGTGCTTTAACGTGAGCGCAAGCGATCGCTTGTGCGGTGAGCGGTAAGCGGCAAGGTCACCTGTCGACGAGCGTCTTGGCCTTGAGGTGCAGTCGCAGGTGGTGCGGGCAGGGCGCGGCGCCCCAGTCTGCGCGCGGGCCGGCCGCGTGCCGCGCGCGCAGCGCCGCCGCCGCCGCCGCCAGCGCGCCCGCCTCGCGCGCCGCCAGCGCCGCCGCGCCCGCCCAGCTCTCTGCCCCACACCGCACAATCATTAACAAACAAACACGCCACGGGGACTACTTTGGGACTCGTCGACCTTCAATGGATCCATTCTACAATGAAGTATTACTCCTTTCGCTCGCTCGAAGCGCTCGTGGCCTAGGCGAACCGAGTGATTGGAATCGATCGCTTGAGTTAAGCGACGACGGGCGCGGTAAGGTGCAGGACGGGTGACCGTCCCGTGACTACCGCTAGTGGCATGTTTCCGAGCGCTTCCGTGCTTCGCGAGGCACGTTGAGCCGTCGGTGCCGGCTGTCATGTAATGGCAGTCGGAAAGCCATATCAGAAGTCTTATGGATAGCTCGATAATTTCTGACAGTAAGGCCCGCTACTGCCATATAATCCTCTACCAACCTGGACTTGGCCCCCGTGTTGGAGTAGGTATGGCCTAATCTTCCTGCGATGCAGGAAGAGACCCGTGCCCCAGCAGTGGGTACATTATCCTCTTACATCATTATTACATATCGAACAATTACTCCTTTCGAGTGAAAATATTTTATTAAAAATACTTCTTTTTCTAATCGGTTAAAGCGAAACTATGGCAACTTGCAACCGAAACTTCATCGTTTCGCATGTGGAGATTGTTAATTCTTGCTAATTTTTTTACTTAATTCTTTATTGCTCACAAAAGTAGGTAATTATTAAATAACAGAAAGTCCACTTCTAAATCGCAATAAAGAAAATCTTTACTTTATCGCAACTAAGATCTCCAGTCACATTTGTGTTGTCATTCTTTTTTTTAAACAAATGGCGTAGTCTTGTAATCTATTAAGTAGGTAGTCATTGATATATGTATAGTTTTAAGAGAATATTAGCAAACATGGAGTTTTTTCTAGTATATCGTATTATGAGTTATTGCGCAGCCCTATCTTCCATTACAAAATCGGCCTGAGGTGAGGTCACATTACATCGTGTATTGAGCATCAAGTGAACGCACCTGGTGTGCCGCCGCCGCCGCCGCCGCCGGTGTGTGCGCCGAGCGCGCGCGCGGCCAGGTCCAGCGCGCGCGCGGCGTCGTGCACGCGGTCTGCGAGCGCGTGCAGCGCGGCGGCGCGCGCGGCGGCCTGCGCCAGGCGCGCGCCCAGCAGCGCGGCCCAGCGCCGCTCCGCGCCGCTCAGCAGCCGCGAGGCCTGGCACAGCGCCTCCACGCGCCGCTTCACCACGTGGCCCACGCTGCACGCCGTCTGCGCACACCCGCTCTTTATCGTGTCAGGCTCGAAACCCACTTTCGATCACTTCGATTCAGAATACAGAGAGGACATTCTGCGATTCGTGCCCGAATCGACTCGGTAAAAACTGAAGTAAGATTAGACCGTGTTCCGCACGATCGTTCCGACCCACACCTGAGTTACACACGAGTGAGCCAGGGAGGTCATTGGGGCTTAAATTTTGTAATTGAAGCCCTGATGACCTATAATATCGATACAGAAATTTCAATCATCAAAATACTTCAGCGACTCGCGTTCGGGGTGTCCAATTTTATATCACAGAAACAGTCCAAACTACCTACTTTAAACGACCGATACGGCGGACAGACAGATAGAGGGATGTGGCCAAACTAAAAAGGATTATTAACTACGAAACCGTAAAAATGCGATTTATGGGTACACTTTTCAAGGTTTTCTCTAACATTTAGGAACTTTGATTGCTTTTATTCGCAGCTGTTCGTTCTGTTGCAATGAGGGTAGGAAGGAAGGAGGAAGACAAAATATAAATAAAATAAATGTACCAAGGGAACAGGTTCCCTCCCTCACGTTAAAATAAACTCGATGAATAGTATTACTCATTAGGATCGTTATTATTATTAGACACCGCCTTTGCCTCCCCACATTTGCTGTTAAGTGTGGCGGGTATAGGGTACCTTGGCCTGGCTGGCGTCGTTCTCGACGGAGACTATGTTGGGGAAGACGGGGAACTTGGGCATCTCGGGCTCCGGCCCCAGCGCCACGTTGGTGCTGCTTTTGTTGAGCAGCAGCAGCGGCTCCTCCGACCACGTGTCCGGGTACTCCCGCGCTGCAATCAGGCAAGTAAGCAAACATTAACTATCGAAACCGCCTCCTTAAGCGTATCAAAAACTCAATGAAGGATAACCAATACATACGGTCGCCGATCGCCGACGGTAACTGACCAGAAATATATATCTGTTCATCCATAGGTAAGGTATATTCAGTAAATAAGTCCTAAAGATCTTGCACCCATGACATTTAAAAACCTATTTAGAGGCTAAAAATTTCGACCATGCCGGGATTCGAACCCGCAACCTCTGGCTATCCGTGCCAGCGTGAATTGTGAATTGCGCCAAATCCTTGAAAATGTAATTAGGTAAATAGATAAATACTTATCCAGGGATAAAATATCAGATTGACAGGGTTGCTACACATACAAGGTCTATGAAAACCTTTCTTGTTTTTAAATTTGTCCTTAGCACGGGTTAGTGCATTAAAAATAAAAATAGTATTATCATGTGGGTACAGTGATATCGTTCCGATGTAAAACCTAACTGCAAAGTAGGTAGTCGGGGCTGTAAGTGATGCAATTTGCTTAGGCCAGATGTCGCTGCCTGTACGTAATACAGAGAATAGTGTAGAGGTTCGAAATTTCACTGATGCCGGTGAGTCGCCCATTGGCTCAATTGGTAGAGCGCTGGCACGGATCGCCAGAGGTTGCGGATTCGAATCCCGGCATGGGTGAAATTTTTAGCCTCTAAATAGGTTTATTGCAATTCACAATACCAAGTCAAGTATGGATATTAAATAGTTGAGGAAAAAAATTCGCGGAGAAGTTTAAAAACTTTCCAAATGTCACCGAGAAGCGATGAAATCGATTACCGTGCCAATCCATATAAGTGAAGTAGGCACAAAAACCCTATTTCGTGCGAGATACTTTGGGGCTACTAAATTTGGCCTGATTCGAGCTGTAATCGATTTCATCGCATCTCGGAACACAGGGTGGTAATGTCTGGTTCATGGGCTTTTCACTTCATATAATCACGTTTCTATAGAAATCTGAGAAACAATATTAGTTCTCTCATTTCTCACTAGGTGGCGTAAGATATATCAAGAATTTATAAAGTGGAATCACTGAGTTTTTGTGTAATGGCAACACTGAAGAAAAGAAAGTATGTTAGAATCCATTGTACGCATAACTTGATTAAATAAACCAAATGTTTTCTAACATTTTTATCAAAATAAATAACTACTTACTACACTGCATTATGCTAAAAAATATAGATAGATAAAGAACACTTAATTGTACATAAAAATGGAAATTATACAGATATTTCTTAACCTAAGAGTACAGACGGCGGCCTTATCACTAAAAGTGATCTCTTCCAGACAACCTTTTATAAATATAGTTTATGAAAAATCTCTAAAATTCTGTACCTATTAAAAATAATATCGCATTTACTATATGTCGCTCATTCCACAAACGTGAATGTACTTTTCGAATTTCGATATTTTCGTGGGTTTTGAAACATCTACCTCAGCTTTGCCCCCGGACTTCGACGATTCTGCATTTATTCTCACGACCTCAGCTTTGCCCCCGGACTATGACGATTAATAATTTGTTAACTACAAAATAATCTGCTCTATTAATTTCTGAAAACCTTGGACTAAAAGTATTAGGGTACCTACCTCAGAACACAAAAATTTCTATGATCTGAGGTACCTACTGCTAGCTAAACACGAATTACTTTTATAGCTATGTATATTGTATTATGAGAAAAGTTCTATCATAACTCACAAGATGGCGCTAGCACGTACGATGTACTCTGTGGTCTGGTTTGTGGTCGCGCCCAGTGATTTTGAAACGCAACTGATTATTGACAGCTGTCTGACGTCTCAACGTCACCCAACAATTTATGCAACGATGAATTTGTAACCAGGAATTGTACGTGTAATTTTAAAACGTTAAGGGACATTGTAGAGAATCGTTGCACATACGTTAGGAAGAGAAATTAATTGTCTCATGTTTTGACCTGCCATCTGTGATTGTGTTGTGTATCGTTGTGATTACTCGCTCATTTTTCGCATTTTATGTGTTTTAGTAATCTCCCACCGTTCTAAACAGAAGAGTAAAGAATAGTTCAAATACAAAGAAAAAAACTCGAAGTAGGTAACTCTTTAGAAAGCTCAAAATGAATCGTGAGAAGCGCGAGGTGGAGTATCCGGTGGAGCTTGAGTCGCAATTCATTTTGCGGCTGCCTGAAGAACCAGCGCGCGCGCTGCGTGAGCTGCTGCGCTCCGGCGAGAATCTCAAAAACCGGCTCACCATACAAATCGAGCCCGATGTGCGCCACGGCGAGGTGCGCTTCGATCACTGGCTGCTGCACGCCAAGATCATTGACCTGCCCACCATCGTCGAGTCGCTCAAGACTATCGACAACAAGAGCTTCTACAAGACGGCCGACATTTGCCAGATGATGATCTGCAAGGAGGAGCGCGAGGCGCCGCCGCCCGAGGACGAATCGCCCGCCAAGAACAAGAAGAAGGACCCCTTCAAGGTTGACAAGAAATTCCTGCACCCACACGGCCTCGCCCCGCCCACTAAGAACATCCGCAAGCGCCGTTTCCGCAAGACACTCAAGAAAAAGTACATTGAGGCACCGGAGATCGAGAAAGAAGTCAAGAGACTGCTGCGAGCTGACAATGAGGCGGCCAGTGTGACTTGGGAAGTCGTGAAAGAGGAGGATGAACCGCACTCTAAGCTTGATGCCAGCACCTCCAAAACAGGCAAGGCTGACAAGAAGGTTAAACAAGAGCGCAAACTCAAGCAAGAATCCATGTCTATGTCGGACACCAACCCTGAGTCCTCCAATGTTGTTGACATTTTTGGCGGTGCAGTCTCTGACAGTGATCTGGATGATGATGTCAATGTGGATATGGACGACAGTCACTTTTCTGCTTATGACAGCCGTCTATCAGACTCCAACTCTATGCATGAGCCAGGAATGCGTGCCAAAGAGGGCAACCTCCCAACACAGTTCAGACCGGAGATGTTCCAGTCTCCGCATGGCAGACAGACTCCTAAAGCGCAGTCTGCGAGCCACAGCCGGTCTATCACCCCGGCTGGACACAGCGGCATGAAGAGTGGCATGTTGTCCAGTGAGGAAGACAGTGAGTTCCAAAACAGTAATATGTCTAAAGATAACATGGACTACAGGCTCGAGCAGCTGCGCACTGAGCTGGAGGAGCTGAAGCAGCGGAGACAGAGGACCCAACATGAAATCTCAGGCATGGAAAACTTGGCTCTGCGTCAGAGGTTCCAGGATATCCTGCATACACTAAATCAGGACATCATGTTCAAGGAAATGGAGTACCAAGGGATGCTGACACTGCAAAACTCGGAGGATATCTAAGTTGTCTAGTGAGTAAATTGTGTTTAGACACACTCTGGGAGAACACCTGTGTATAGTGTAATAATTAATGTCTACATACTGTAATACATACATTCTTATTCATTTTTAATTTATCTCCAAATTTATTATTTCTAATTAAAACAAACAAATCAATGTTGCACAAAATCTATGACTCAATTTTTACCCAACTGTGCCCGAAGGTATAAGGAAGGAAGGAAAAGTATAACCATACTTTTCGAGTGTATGTTTGTTACACTCTTTTCTTTTCGTAATTATATTCTTTTTAATGCACTAACCTGTGCAAAAGCCAATTTAAAATTTTTGATTTTGGCAGATTTTGTAATGTTCAAAACATCAGGATCTCGAAATTCAAGGAGATAAATCGGTAATTAAGTTAATAACGTGTAATACTTACGAAAGTAAAACAAGTGGTCGTATTTACGTATTCCGTGCCATAAGAAAGCTGAAAGTCACATGTCTATCGCAATTTTATTGGTCGCCTGTCTTCGTTATGTGTTGGCACACAAATTCAATTCAATTTATTTCAATGTAAAGAATTTACATTCTGTTTCTGAATGTCAAAGTACAATCTGTACAATGTAACATGAAAGTGAAAGCCGCTGCCTTCGGGCTGTAGTGTAGTGGAGAAAAAGGCAGTGGTGACCATCTGTTCTCAAGTAATCTTAAATCTAATACATCAGTTGCCACCGAAACATATCATAAGATTCCATGATTGCCATTAATAACTTTAAATTCCAAAGCATTAGTTAATTGTTTTACATTGGTGGGGAAAAAATTACAAGTGCTGTGGCCAGACAGCACTCGTTCACGAGCATAATGTAGTGCTTCAACTGCAAACCCATCATTGGGAATCTTCTACAGGCTATTAGTCCACTGCTGGACATAGCCCTCCCCTAATGAACGCAAGGTTGTGCCATCATTGGGGGGTAATGCCCATAATCCCCACGCTGGGCATGCGGGTTGGGTATCACAGTTAGGTGGAATTGTACTGCGGGGGGCGCTGCTGCCCACCCCCCGGTGTGTGTCCCTTATTCGCCTTTTACGACACCCGCGGGTAGAATTTGGGTTGGTGCTATACTCTAGGCCGACACCACACAGCATTGGGAATATTTTTTAAGAAACTAGAAGTATCCAAACTTCTAGAAGTATGGATACTTCTAGTTTCTTAAAAAATATTCCCAGTGGGCCGTCTCCGAAAACCAACTGACGCCGATTAGTCAAACGGACAAAAATGTTTTAATCTCATTGGAAAGGCCATGTTAAAAGAAAAATGATGGTTTTTTTCTCTACGAGTTCTACGACTAATACTTTTCATATTATCTGAGGAAAAGTAATTCTAATCATGTGGTACCAAAACGCGCCTTACAAGGCGGGATCCAGCTATGACAATACGAGGTGCTCGTAACGCTTTATCTTCTTCTTCAGGCTATATTATGTAGTCCTCTGTCCACATCCACGACACTTTATCTAATACATAACAATCTCGTGTTATCATTAAAAATCAATATGTGTCTGTCAGGTCTTGGAATTTTAGTAGGTCGTAGATTATTTGAAATAGCAAAAATATGTCTGTGGGGTCAGCTCACAGGTTAGCTAGTATGAAGCCTTTATCAGTACTTGTCACTGTCATCCCACGGATGTAAATTTACATCCGTGCTACACCCTTATTGGAATACGTCTACACAAAGAAAAATAAACTCGCGCTCCACATGTTTTTTGTCTTTTAAAGTATGTAACTTAATATTTCACATCTTTTAAATTAAATGTTTGTACATCAATGTTTTCTGTGGTAAAAATGCACTTACTATCATCATTGACCCACTACTGGATATAGTACTCTTTTTCGATTGGATATAAGTATGACGGTCTCACCAGGCGTGTTCTCGTCGACCTCGCTGAGCAGTAGTTGCTCCCGGTAGAGCAGGATCTGCGACTCCGCCACGACGCTGGTCTGCTCGCAGATGTACGTCTGCAGGTGCTCGTAGCGCTCGTCCGGCTTCAGGAATACCTGCCGGGTAGGCCACTCGGGTGCTGCTTTGATTTTATTTGGAGGTCAGAGTCGAATGTACCTTAAAGGCTTGCATTCATTATGGAACAATGTTTTGGATACACTGTCCTAAAATTTAATTAAAAATATGTACCACGCTATACCATATCAACCCTTGGGCACGGGTATCTTCCTGCATCGCAGGAAGGTTAAGCCATACTCCACCACGAAGGCCATGTTTGGGTAAAAAATATGTATTAAATAATAATAATAAAAAATAAATGTTTACCGAAAGAATGACGGTTTTTAGTTCGAAAATTAATAGATTATATGGCCCACGATCTATTATTTTACCGAGTACAACATCCGGAAACATAATAATTATTATAATACCTATCTGAGAATGGTGGAAGCAATCTTATCCGGAAATCTTGGCCGTTCTAAACAGTGTAATTAAGGCTAGCTAGACCGTTACTATCAGTGAATGTATTTTTTTTAAATCGCATGTTTCTACAGAGTCTGGATGTAAAAGCCCAAGACTGAGGTAAAGTGCGCGAAGATCAACACTCAAGTCATACAATATAATTAGAATTAAAATGTCATAGAATTGATTTATAAAGGCCTACTATAATTTATAAGGTTGCGTGCCCTACAGGGTTCAGAAAGATTCATATTTTTAGTTATGTCATCTGTATATACCTAATTGTAAAATGCAATAAATTATTGAGTACCTATTGGGCGGAATATTGAGTTGAAAACCTGCCAAGTGCGAGTCGGACTAGCGAGGGTCCCGTAAGAATTTGTAGTACCCCCTACGTATTATAAACAGTGTAGGAATCGAGTCACGCAGTTTTTTCCGAGCCATTCCCGAACTTCAAGGACAATTTTTTTTATGTTTTAATTATAAATGTAGTTTACAGGTTTTTTCCTGTAATTATAGTATGAGACAATATAACTTGCCAATATTTATTACTATTTCATAGTTGTAGGTGTAAATCAACCAGTAAGTTATAAATTTTGATTCCCTTGAAATATACGCATTTTTTGCGGACTTTTGCGACAGACTAAGGTTTCTGTTTTTCCTTTTGAGTTACCCAAATTTAACATTTTTTTCTTGTTTGATAATTATATAAAACTCACGAAGTAATACCAATATAAAAAATATTGGTTGTATACATAAATTTTACTAAAATTCAAATAGGAATATTCGACAGCATTACATGCATGGTGTTCCTTCCTCTGCTCATTAGCTATTAAACTAGCACCGAGACCGTTCGGTGGTCGGCGTAATCGGCGGCTGTGACCGTGGTTGGTAATAGCAGATTGCGGTGAAACAAAGCGAATCCGCGCATTGTGCCGCCGATGTAGGTCGCCGCGGCCTTGCGTAACACGCACTTGATCGCGTCACGGCGGCTGTGGCGGATGCAGTAGCCACTTGGTACCGATAGCCCGTGAATGACACGCAGAATGAGTACAATAAGATAACGACAGAAAAAATATAAGTTTAAAAAAGATTGCGATGGCATCTGATTTGAGGCTGCCCAAAGATTGTAAGGAAGTCAGGAGACAAACTAACAATATACACGCCTTAAAGTAGGTACAAAGATCAGTGCTTACCTTGATGGAAGTTGCCTTGTTGACGTGGAAGATATGAACGGGCTTCGTAGAGGTGGCAGCTTGCACCTCAGAGAAGAAGCGGTCGAATGTCCAGATGCGGTGTGGGTCCACCTCGAGCAGCCCGGCCAACAAAGGGGTCACTAGCTTGCGAAGCCCACAACTTAGCTGGCAATGGGCTGGCAGCTCCCGTGACCACTCAATTGGACCATTCTCTGTTGTTTGGGTGCCCTGACCAAAAATATATGCATGCGTAAGGCCATGGTGCAAATGTCAGTATGAAAGCAACATACATTTGTTAAATTATAGGAGCATTACCACTTGCTAACAAAGAAGGAAAACATTGCAAAGAAATCTGAGTGTCAGAGGACGAGGACCTCAATGCCTTAATGCCTTCAAATACATTGGCGCAAGGAGAAGGCTCAATAATCAGTTATATTAAAAGATTATCCTTTGCCAAAAAAAAATGTTTATAATGATTAAGTTGTTGTTAAAATGTTATGTGAAAGCGATGCACTCACAGAGATGACCCCTGAGGCCTTTTTGGTGGTAATATAAAACATGGTCTCCTTGTTGCGGCGGCCACCATACGGGCGGAAGGGCAGCTGGCCCGTGGCCACATGGTACAATGTAACGCCGATGGACCACAGGTCCACGGTGGCGCCGAAACTCTTGCCCGGCGGCTTGCGTAGCACGGCGCGTTCATACATGTCAGGGTGCAGGTACTCCTCTGTGCCGTACAGTGACACGAATTGCTCCTCTTCCTGCAGCTCGCGCGCTGCGCCAAAGTCAGTTAGCTTGTACACCGTGGAGCCATCCTCGTTGATAAACTTCATGATGTTTCCAGGCTTGAGGTCCCGGTGCACGAGCGAGTTGTCTCGCAAGTGCTTCATTCCGGCAGACAGGTGCTCCAGCACCAGTAAGAACTCGCCCTCTTGGAGCCCGTACGTGTTCTCGGGGTCGTCAAGGATGTTAAATAGCGAGCCACCCGTGCACAGCTCCATGACGATCACTTTCCCGCGCCCCTCCTGCTCCTCCTCGATGGCCAGCAGCTTCACAATGTTCTCGTGCTTTACCTTGCGCAGCACCTCGAACTCGCGCATCTGCACGTCGTGTGGCCGCATGTGCGACAGCTGGTTGAACGTCTTCACGGCCACCGGCTCACCATTATTCTTGTTCACGCCCTGGAACACGGCACCCGTCGCGCCCTTGCCCAGCACGCTCGTCGTGCACCATACGTAGTTCTCAGACCCTCGCAGGAAGGACATTTTCTAAAGTTTACCAAACTTCGGTTACCATCTAATAATTCCTCACGCGCTATCAATGGCGTTTAAGAATGCGATAGGTGAAAGATAAACCATAATAGAATCACGTCTAAAATTTAATTGCACCGAAACTATAAGGTTTATAATTATTTCGCCTATTGTACCTACATTCACTTTTTTCGTCAACACAACACACACAAATCCAACACAACTATTTTTTTTTTTTTTTAATAAAGGGTTTTACGGCCCTGGATCCGTGTCCTTTTGAGCCTTGAGTATTGTATTAGTTTTTTATAGTATTAGTTTTCAGATAAGAGCACTTATCACTTCCGTATCACTTCACTATAATGTTCAGTTTTTCCAGTCACTTTAAATTTTTATTCCACTGTTCATAATGAATTTATATAAGGGGGCGAAAAAGGTAGGATTGCTAAGTAGATTTGGAAGAAGAGTTGGTGTAGGGACACCCGTTTCGCAGCTGATTGTGTCAAGTTCCGTGATAAGTATTAATCTGTGCAATTTAAATTCTTGACAGTTGAGCACGAGATGGTTTAGGTCGGCGTTTTCAGTTCCACAGTAAATGCAGTTCGAATCTTGGGCTAGGCTGAGTCTATAAAGGTGAGCTTGGGTTTGGCAGTGGCCGAATCTCATTCTGTTTAGGGTGGTTATGTATTTCCGGCAGTTTATGTCTTTTTTCCGATGGTACCAAGGTTGGGCGGGCGGGCTTCCTTGGATGTCTCTATACCAGCTTCCTTTCTCTTTACTGATCTCATTCCAGTAGTTGCACCATATTGCTTTCAGATTCTCATTCAGATGAACATGGAGATCAGTAAATGGCAATTTGAGGTCTGTAGAGTGATCCTCGTCAGGGTCCAGATTTGCAGCTCGATCGACGACTTCATTTCCAGTGATACCCCGGTGAGCAGGTACCCACATTAACTTAACTACCTTACCACTAACTAACAAACTATTTAACAAATTCTTTATATTATAGATGAGATAATTTACATTATAACGAAGGCAGTTACCTTCTAAAGCTAATAATACACTGAGTGAGTCAGTAAATATAATTATATTACAAGTATCAATATTTTGAACGTAAATTAAAGCTTGATGGATAGCATAAGCTTCGGCGGTAAAAATGCTACATCTAGTGTCAATTTTAAAACATTTAGTTTTCTTTAACTGAGGGTCAAAAAATGCTGAGTTTACCCTATCAACTGTTTTAGAGCCATCAGTATAGATGGAATACAGATGATTATTTTCCAGGAAAGCAAGTAAATCTTGTTGGTTCGTAATGCATGGTTTATGTACAAAATTATTTTTCAATAGAATATCGAGATCCATCCTATAGAGGGGCCACAAATTATCCTGATGCAAATTTTTTGTTAAATCATTCAAATGTAAAACTATTCTTAATAAGGTTGGTATGTTACCATTTAATATCTGATTAAAATTTGCATAAGGAGCCACTGAATTGCCCAATTCAGTGGCATGCATTGGTAAAATGTGATCTAAGACAACTCTATTATTTTTAGTTAACATTTTCAAACAGAACCTTTCAGCTAGCTGTAGACGTCTAAGATGTAAAGGGGGAATGCAAGCCTCACATTGCATTGCATTAATTGGAGTAGAGCACATAGCCCCTGTAATAATTCTCAAAGCTTTATTCTGAATAACTTCTAATTTCTTCAGCAAAGCAAGGCTTGCCCCCATATAAGCAATTGAGCTATAATCGAAATGGCTGCGCATAATGCTCTTATATAACATAGATAATATTTTTGGGTCAGACCCCCAATGTACTCCTGCCAGAGACCGAAGTATATTAAGGGCTTTGGAGGCGTTTTTGATGATATAATTTATGTGAGATTCAAATGTTAGCCTATGATCCAGCAATATACCAAGAAACTTCTTTTCTTTCAACCAAGGTATAGGGAGATTATTGTATTCTACCAAACTATTACAAGGAGAAAGCCTTTTGGAGAAAAGCATAGCTCCACTCTTTAATGGATTTATAACCAATTTGAGCTTATTAAAATAATAATTATGCACTTGAGAGAGGGCTAAATTTAAATTATTTACAGCTATATTTACATCCTTATGTACAGAGTATATTAACAAATCATCTGCATACTGCAGGAATTGAACTCCAGTCTGGGTCAGATATTTATTTATCTGAGATGTATAAATATTGTACAATAAAGGGGATATGGTTGCTCCTTGCATAGTACCTTTAAAAACTTGTCCTGGTCCGTGTAGTATGTTGTTAAATTTAACATACATAGTCCTATCATAAAGAAAATGAAATATCCATTTACAGACATGTCCTGGCATACCAATCTCTGATAAAATTCCTGCCAATACAGATGGATCAACATTATCAAAAGCTCCCTGTACATCAAGAAATGCACATACGGTGGCTGATTGGCTGTGAAAGGAATTCCTGATGTCAGAGATGAGTGAAGTAAAGCTCTCTGTAGCACTACGACCCTTCCTGAAGCCGAATTGCTGCTCTGGTAAGATTTTATTCTGCTCTACGTAATGGTCTAATCTGGTTTTAAGCATAAACTCAAACAATTTACCTACACATGAGGATAAAGAAATTGGTCTATATGAATTAAAGTCATCACTAGACTTGTCTGGTTTCAATATAGGAATAACGCATTGTGTTTTCCAAGCTTCAGGAATGGACTGAGTCATCCACAATACATTGTACATTTCCAATAACGATTTTTGGGCATCAACATGCATGTTCCTAATAAGCTTGTAAGGAATGTCATCTAATCCTGGGGTTGTATCTTTTCTATATTTGATAGCAAATGTGAATTCTGCAAAGGAAAATGGTTCTGAAAGATGAGCACAATTACTATTCCCTGTGTTATTAAAGATTTCATTTAATGAGTTTATGTCTATGTTTTTTTCAGGAGGAGACGGTGGAGCATATTTATCAATGAAGGCTGGAATCCATTCGTCGTTTTTGGGCATTTTGGGTAATGTTACACGTTTGAATCTTTTGATGTAATTCCAAATAGTGCTTATAGGTGTATACCTGTTAAAAGATTCAACTAATTTAGTCCATCCGTATTTCTTCTTTTCTTTTAATAATCTTTTTTTAAAAGCATTTAATTTTTTATATTCAATGTAACTCGACATATTACCATTACTTCTATACATATTTAGAGCTTCTTTACTTTTATTAACAGCATCTGAGCATTCATTGTCCCACCAAGGAACAGGCTTTTTAATGACAATGCTATTAGTTTTCCTTAGCTTTGGAATAGTGACATCTTTAATCTGATTAAGTTCTTCGCAAAAATCATTGTAAGTTTTGACTGGGTTACTACTGTCTATATTAAATTGCCCTAATATTCTCTCTGTTTCAGATGCATAAGCCTGCCAATCTGCTTTATTATAAAGATATCGATCAGCGGAATTACCAATATCGTATTTATGAATTGTGGTGTGAATTGTTATAACTGTTGGAAAATGATAGCTGCCCATCGCATCATCATGAACTGTCCACTCGCAAAGAGGAGCAACAGAAGGACTGACAGAAGAAATATCAATTGCAGAAGGCATTTTAGAAGGACTACCTACAGTGGTAGGAAAACCAGTGTTTAATATACATAGATCATACTCATCGAGTGTGTTATAGATCTCATTACCGCGAGAGTTAGACCTCAAACACCCAAAAGCGACGTGATGGGCGTTGAGATCGCCCGAAAAAAGCATTGGTTTCGGTAACATATTCAAAATCTGTTTGAGTCTTCTGCACTGAAATCTATGGTTATCATTAGGAGGCGGTATATAACTACAGAGAATTGATAAATTACCAGCATTGGTTTGTAAGATTATTGCAGCAGAATGCATAAAATTGTAAAAAGGAACAGAGACAGTAGAGAATTTCAAATTGGATTTAACTAAAATTGCTACACCTCCTCGTCCATCTTTCCCGTCTTGTCGAATTATATTGTAATTAGGAATATTAAAAGTGCTATTGTTCCTAAGCCAAGTCTCATTTAAAAGACAAACGTCTACATCATTATTTAATAAAAATGAAATTAATAATGGCTTCTTGTTAATAACTCCTTCTACATTAAACTGTACTATTGTAATAAATGATTTATCCATTATTCTGTAGTGATTTAATCAACACTTCCTGCACAATGGAAGCATTGATTTTGGGCAAATTACCATTCGCCAATGTTACCAAAGCTCCTACCAAACCATTTAAGATGAAGTCGCTCTTGACTATTTCTTTGACTAAATTTGAATTTGAGATCACAAGTTGTGGAGGTTCTGTTACTATGGGTTTTGTGGGAGCCTTAGCAATCATTGGCGAAGGCTTGGCTTTCAGTGGAGGGAAGTTCGAGTTGTAGTTTTTGACAATATTGTCTTGTTTTTTGGCTGAAGCAGCAATTTTTGCATAGTTAGTCCTATTAACATGTTCTTCTAACTTGTTTTTTTTAACTGGACAGTCTCTGGAAATTGCCAAGTGAGGCCCTTGGCAGTTGATACATTTCAATTCATCCTCTTTGTCGCATTTTGTGAAGTGGTGCTCACCAGAGCAGATAGAGCACTTCTGCAGTCCTTTACAGAACTTCGCTCCATGGTTAAATCTGAAGCACTTAAAGCACTGCAGAAGTGGTGCTCTGTACTCATTGACCTTAAATCTATACAGATCTAGGTATACATACTCCGGTAGTGTCTGTGACAAGAAAGTCACAGACACTGAACTGTACGGAACAATTTCTTCGTTGACCTTGCGGGTAAAGCGCCTTACGCCTACAATTTCAAATTCTGCTGCAAGTTTCTTAAACAGTTCTTCATTCGTGATACTTGTTGGAACGAAGCGAAGGACCCCAATAGTCTCTACAGACCTCGCGGGAATATAGGCTCTAAAGCCCTGTTTCTTCAGCAGTTCGTCATTCGTCAGGAAGTTGTTCGCATTGGAAGCTTGTCCAAAGCACACACCAATTTTATTAGCATTGATGCGCTTGATGCCCACCACGCCCTTGACGTCATTTTTGAAGATCGTGTTTAGCTGGTCAGGGTTTTTATTACCAATTCTGCCATTTTCGGATTCAACAAAGACAATGAATTCATCGCTCACCAAATTTTCCGCGTACAGCCGCCTGTAACCTGGTTTCAGATATGGCTTGAATCCATCATCCTGCTGCTGCTCGCCGTGATGTTCGCGTCCATGGTCCTCAGTTCGCCCCCTCTTTAATTTGGGAGGAGGTTCATCCTCGGAAAGCCCAGGGGGCTTTGCCCCCGGGCGATCTTTCATCTCGCCGAACCTAACGACGATGTTTTAAATACTTTTAGCGTAAGTTTATCGAGTTTTAACAATTTTCAGAAATATTTTTGACAAATTTTCAAAAAACGCGCCTATCCTCTTCAAAAGCCCGCCAAAAAAACCCAACACAACTATATCACAGAACACAGATCAACACACAGAGATGACAGTTTTCTTTTTAATTTCGTACCACGGATATAATGGCCCCAGTACACAATGGCATGCAATGGACCATGCTTTGCCATTCACAATCACACACAACTGTAGGCCACGATCACTTGGTGTTTACACAATGGAGTATGGATCATTGCTGTGTGTCGTGTCGGCCTAGAGAATAGCACCCATCCAATTCTTCCCGCGGGTGTCGTAAAAGGCGAATAAGGGACACAAACCGAGGAGTGGGCAGCAGCGCCCCCTGCAGTACAATTCCACCGAACTGCGATCCCCAACCCGCATGCCACGCGTGGGGATTATGGGCACGTTGTTCCACATAACCCCTATGTGGAACAACGTGGCGCTCTTTGGGGGTGGGCTATGTCCTGCAGTGGACTAGTATAGCCTGACGACGGCATGGCTCATTGCTGTCTGGCAAACCACTGGCGATGGACGTGGAAGTAATTGCGGCGCAGCTATAATAATAATAATATAGCATTTATTTCGAACAGCTTAGGTCCATATAAAAACAAACAAAAGGGTGTTAGTAACAATTATAAACTTAACTACATATGTTAGTACTTAGTATTACTATTTACATGGATCATAGTCCAATGCGCCAAGAATCGACCGTCAGATCGGTCCGCTATTCCACGCAGGATGCCGTTGGTGCTGGCGCGCAGCCTGTCAAGCGTACCGGCGCAGCGCGCGCGCAGTGTGCCGTGAAACCCGGCGACGCGCGCACGCGCGAACATATCCGACGCACTGCACCAGCGCGGCAGCCGCAACAGCACCCTCAGGGCATTGTTGTACTGGACGCGAAGGGCGCTAAGCGACTTTCGCGTATAATTAGTCCATAGGCTACACGTATAGAGAGATGTACAATAAGCCCTGAACAAAGTTATCTTTACCTCGGCTGTACATCTACTGAACCTACGTGCTATCATATTCGCCCTGGTCGCCAGCGCCCTCCGCTCCCTTTCTATGTCCAAGTCATCCCTTAAGTCCTCTGTAATTATATGACCGAGGTATTTAAAGGACGACACTGTTTTTAAGGCTGTTCCATTTAAGTAAACTGGTGGAACATAAGATGGGCACTTTTTACCAGCCTTGAAAATCAACATTTCGCTCTTTTTCTCATTATATTTAAGACCATGTGTTAGCGCGTACCGTTCACAAACTTGTAGCAGCAGTCTAAGTCCCCTGATCGATGGGCTCAGCAGAGCCATGTCGTCTGCGTAGCTGATGTTATTTAGGCAGATATTGTCAACAAAACAACCAACATGCGCGCCGCTGAGCTCGCCGATTAGCTGATCTATATAAATATTGAACAGCTTAGGCGAAGTAAGCCCACCCTGTCTCACTCCGCATTCCAACTTATACGGCTCAGACATCGCGTCTGCCCACTTGACAGTGTTAGTTTGGTTTTGGTACCAAAATGTAAAGATATTTATAACATCTAAAGGTAAATTAGATTCCCTAAGTTTGTTCCATAAAACATCATAACTTACCAAATCAAAGGCCTTTGATAAGTCTAAAAAGGCGGCGTAGACTGGCGTTTTTCTGTCAACGTAGTACCCGACCGTATGTTTTAGGCTCAGTATCGCGCTTTCAGTTGACAGACCGGGCCTAAACCCAAACTGTGCATCCTGCAATTTTATGTACTTATCGAGCTCTGAATTCAACAGACCGTCGAGCACTTTGACTATAGTAGTGGCCAATGAGATGGGCCTATAATTAGACTTAATCGACATATCTCCTGTCTTGTTTTTCACAATAGGAACTACTACGGTTTTAGTCATATCTTGAGGAAGATATGAATGGCTCATACATAGTGTGAACAGCATGGACAAAACTCCGCAAATATGGGGACCAGCATGTTGCAAGTGCTCGATGCTCAGTCCGTCGTGGCCTGGAGATTTTCCCTTTTGCATATGGCTTAACACGTGGATGACGTCATCTGCAGAGAATTTTGTAGCCAGCACAGTTCCTGACACCTGAGCATCAATCACCGCGGTCGAAGGCCCTAGAGGCGATTTTACAGCAAACGAGTCCTTAAAGAGATTTGCAATATCTTTAGGTGAAGACATACCCTCCACACTCACAGGCAACCCAGGTTGACCGTTTAACATCTTGGTCTTTTTCCAAAATTGACGGAAATCTTTTTTTGTATGACAAGAAGCAATTATATCCATTTTAATCTGTTCTTGGTGTTGCTGGCACCATTTTAAGCGTGATTTCAATAATTTTCTGCTACTATACATTTCGTTATACAAAAAACCCGCCCTAGGTTTACCATTTAATATCCACATTTGGAACTTGAGTCTAGCTTCCCTGTGAGCCTGGCCGACATGTTTGTTCCACCCTACCACTCGCTTCTTTCTAGCTTCCGCTGGTGACTCACTCGTAGCCACGGACGCGTCGATCAGTGTACGAGTAATATCGCAGTATAGTTGATCTATTAAAAGCCTGTGATCTGAGTTTGCACAATAAGTGTCACTACAAGCACTCAAAGCTGGGGGACAAGTTATAGATCCTAGTCTTTCACAGCATAACGCGTTATATTTAAAGATTTGTTCGGGCTTTCTGTCCTTCCATAACACCTTATTTCTAACTTGCTTACTTATAAATCTCTTTGACTTTGTCAAATCTAGATTACACTCCACTACTAATGGGTAGTGGTCAGACCAGTATACATTGCTCAATACATACACTCTTACAACTGAGGGCCATGCTGCCCTTGTCACTAAGCAGTGATCTAGCCAACTCGTACTTCCATATATATCACTTAAAAAAGTATAAGTATTAGAGTCCATACCCAGATATTCAAGGTCCGCACATAGCCAGTCCTGTTCCGCGCAGTAACTCAACAGCTCCTTACCGAAGCGTTTACTTGGATGCGCATTAAAATCGCCTAGGACGTAAACGAATTCGGTGTTACAGTTTTCAATAATTGCACTAATTTCCCCCATACAGTCTGTAAATTCCACTAAATTGCTTTCACCATTTTTGCTGTAGGAATCAGTCGGCATGTAAACATTAATTAACAGAACTGAACTATGGTCAATGGCTGCCTCGATTGCACATATACGTACACTATTACACTGTATAACCGACACTGATTTGAAGAGATTTCTACGCCAAAGGATCGCTACGCCTCCATAAGGCCTGCCTTGCAGGATCTCCGCTGATGTGTCGACCGCTGACTTTCCGCTGTATTCAAAGTCCTGGTGGATATTGCCGAGGAAATGTATATCATGAGGCAGCAACCAATGCTCTTGCAGTGCTATGACGTCATACTTATCACATAGGTCACGGATACACTGGACTGAACGTTTAACAGATTTACAGTTAAACGTTACCATAGATACTTTTTGTGTTTTATTCGTACTATCCATCGTTATATTTTAGGCTTTTCATTGGACAGGAGACTGTTGGTCGACGTACGCCTGAATATGTAATATCTCCTAAAGAAGATGTCTGCAGGCCACAGTGATTCGTCATCGAATAAGTCTAGCTTGCTTTTCGGCACATACATACGATACGAGTCGTAGTTTTTACTCTCAGGTACGGGTACCTTAGTCGGGTAGACCTTCAGTCGGGTTTTTGAGAAGATGTACTCAACTATATCCTCTGTACGGGTTTCTTTGTTTACATTATAAATGTAAATGGGGACATTCGTTTCGGCGGCTCTGAACTTGCAATGTTTTTCGACAATAGCTTTTCCCTTTTTGCCAACAAACTTGTTGCTTTTAATTGTCTATTTATTTGTTTACTATTTATTTATATTGTGGCGAGCACATGTCAACTCTGCGCGCACACTACAAACTCCAACATTCCTGCATCGCGCAATGAAAGTGTTTCAATGACATACCATAAATACAATGTCCATCTAACAATAGTTGGACCGGCCGTCCCCAGGCATACGATCTGCCTGGCGGGAAATTTCCCTTTACAGTGGAAGAGCACGATCACCCGCTCTTTCCTATAATATTATTTATTTACAAGTACTACAGAAGTATGTACAACAACAAAGTTATTAAAAAAATGGCGCAAAAGGCGCACAATTATGGGCTAAGATTGATATAAATCAACAATTATACTATTTTTATGTTTAATGCACTAACCCGTGCTAAGGAAAATTTTAAAACCTTATTCAGAGACTAAAATTCCACCCATGCCGGGATTCGAACCCGCGACCTCTGGCTATCCGTGCCAGAGCTCTATCCAACTGAGCTAATGGGCGACTCACCGGCATCAGTGAAATTTCGAACCTCTTTACACTATTCTCTGTATTACGTACAGGCAGCGACATCTGGCTTCAGTAAATTGCATCACTTACAGCCCCGACTAGCTACTTTGTAGTTAGGTTTTTACATCGGAATGATATCACTGTACCCACATGATTATACTATCTTTATTTTAATGCACTAACCCGTGCTAAGGGCAATTTTAAAAACCTATTTAGAAGCTAAAAATTCCACCCATGCCGGGATACGACCCCCCAAATTAAAATTGTTGATTGTTGACCCTGATTTTGAAATGGACACCTATTTTGAATTGTAACGTTCATTAGGCGGCAGCTTCTGCGCTACTTTGAATAAAACCATATCATTTCATTGCGCGCCACGATAGGCAATTGTCCGCCACTACACACCATTGCCCTTGCACACAATGGCAATGGCGAGCAGTGGGCCAGAATGGGCCAAGTGTGTCCCATTCATATCCCAGTTATGTGAACTATATCTGGCTACTGGCTCCCTCGGACATACTCTCAACTCAGTACGGTAGTCATCTCCTGCTACTTTATCCAGCTCACACACAATGCGCGAGAGCGAGATCAACATCGTCTGACATCGGTTAAATTCGGCCGCATTTCTCGTCGTTACTAACGAGCTATGAGAGAAAGTTCACCAAAAGAAACGTGTGATCTGGATAAAGTAGGGAATAGGTAGACTAGACTGACTCACCACTTGTGTCTCTTGTTTCCACACGCACTTAGTTGATTGGACGTCGTACAAGCCAGGACACAAGTGGTTAGCGAGATATGATAGAGAATATAGTGTGTCTCGGTGAGCAAAGGTATGAGATGTATGTAACAACTCCCTATAAGGACACACTTTGCCCAAGTCTGTATGGGCCAATGTGTACCGCGGCCTTGAAGTTCCATTATTTTGTCCACAGAATAATTAAACGTTCTGTGCTGTTCATGTGGTCTGACTTGCTTGACTTCCTGGCTGACGTACCCACGACGTACCTATTCAATTTGTGTATTCAATGTGTGGTGTAAATACTTTACATCCGTGCCTAATAATGTTTGTGAAATTCTCTTTTAAGGAAATTGTGTCGATTTTCAGGCAGTCTGTGTCATATTTCTAATGATTTAGAAAAAAATCAGAGCCATTCGCAATCAAATTACTAGAAAAAATGTAAGTACTAATTATTAATTGAACATCCCAGCAGTAATGTTTTAGCCATTTATTCAACTGTTTATAACGGTTACACGCTCAGCAAGTAGTCCTCGATCAGTGTATGTAATTCTGAGGTTAGACCATTAGCATTTAATAACACTATCACACGCGCAGGTCGTCGAGACACGAAGTGCGTCCCCGGCATCGTTCGCGGAGCCCCTCGGTGCAGCAGCGGCGCTCGGCTCGCTCCCGTAGCGTCGAGCGACGCCGGGAGCGAGACACACACAGCTCAAAGGACCGAGATAGAAAGTCTAGAAACAAGTCTAAGGAAAAATCAAACTCCAAGCAAAAGAAAAGTAAGAAGAAAAAGAAAAGGCGTTCTTCATCAAGTAGCAGTAGTAGCAGTAGCAGCAGCAGTACAGCAAGTGAAGAGGAGGAGCTGAAGCTGCTGCAGCGGCTGCAGGCTGAGCGTGAGCGGCTCTGCGAGGAGCGCCGGAAGGAAAAGGAAGCCATGAAGGCCATCGAGACACCTGAAGAGAAGAGGTCAGTAATAAAATTAATATTCTCTCCCTAAATAAAATATTGGGTCTAGTTTATAAACTCTACGACTACTTTACCCACCAACCGGACATTTTATTGTTTTTATTACATAATATTACTATGCACTTCAACATGTTTCTGCTAAGTATTGCCTATTTTGAACCAAAATGGTTTCTAGACTTAGGTCCCTTACTGTATGTAATAAGACTCTGTTTTGTAGGTCATCGGTCATAGTGATTTTGTGTCTCTATGGTAATACATAATTATGATTTGTATGTCATGTTAATTTTTTGATTAAACTGTGACATAATTATTCTTAACTTAAGCAATAAAATATAGAGAATGAGACAGTGGCCTCATTCCCTGCAAGCCCGGATAAATTCAAACAAAACTATTGCTAAATGTTCCAGCTAACAGTTGAAATAAAACGAGGAAGATAAAAAAAAAAACAATAAAATCTGATAAAGGTGTAATGTGATTGCAGATAATGAAAAAAGGTCAACAAAAGTCTTTATGTTTGGATTTTAAATACTTATTTAAACGATTTTGTGTTACACATTTGCATTCACACGAAATTGGCAGGGCGCGGCGGCTGCGCGAGAAGCAGGCTAAGGAGCGGCGGCGCCGCGAGCGCATGGGCTGGGACACAGAGTACCAGTGCTACACGGACCAAGACAACCCCTTCGGGGACTCCGCGCTCACGCACTCCTTCGTCTGGGGCAAGAAGTTGGCGCGCGAGGGCGTCACGCAGGTCTCGCGCCACGAGCTGGACGCCAGCGCCCGACAGAAGCAGCTCGAGAATAAGCATGAGCTCGAAAAGGTCATAAATTTGCACAGAATCGTTCAACTACCATTTCTTTAGCCCAAAGTAGGAGAATTGGTTAAAATTTTCTGGTATCTAGTAGCAATTGCTTATAGTAATTATTGGTAAAATGATTAATAAACCAAATTGAGCGGCGGTAGCTCAGTGCGTAGAACAATGGACTCGCAAGCCAGAGACACAGGTTCAATCCCCAGTGCGTGCGTGAATCTCCCCCGCAATCCCCAGTGCATGAGGATGGTACAGGTTCTGGGCAAGCCTACATCATCTATAAAACCATGTCCCGGGCACTACAGCATCCGAGAGGTCCCTTCACCCATCTAGCGTGAGTGAAGATGCCACTGGACGCTGTATAAACCATCCCTCCAAAAACATTCTGTAAAAAACTAGCCAAGTCTCGATGGAGCTGCTCGTTTATCTCTAAAAAGTAATGACTAAGTTGTGCCAAGTCTAAAGGTTCCTTACTGCGTTTCTTTATTATTTTACTTAATGTTGTGTGACTTGCCGATGAAGTACATAACCAGGTGCTCCATGACACCATTGCACCAACCTGTCGCCAGAACCGCTACCCATTGCCGACGGAAATTTGCCACTTGGTAAACATTGATTAAATAACCAGTCAATTGTAGGCTAGATGAGGCTGTGTATTTCAATAATACTTAATTAATTGTGTATAGGCGGGCCTGAAACAAACAGTATAAAAAAATATTTCCAGTACAGCCGGTTTTTTAATCACGGCCAAGTCACACAACATTAGGTAAAATAATAAAGATATCGCAGTAAGGAACCTTCATTACTTTTTGTGTTTTCTAATCAGGGTCACTAGGTACTCCAGATCTTTGATTATCCTAGATTTTATAGTTTTCCCTTTATTTGGCCATTACACCCTAATTTTGTAACAAATTTCAGCTCTCTGAGTTTATTGGAAGTACTAGTTCTTTTTTGATGATCATGAGTGAGTGACTATCATAAATGCGAAACTTTGCTTTCTGTTAACTTCGGAACTAAACGACCTACAGACTTGAAATTTTGGATTTTATGTATGTGATTATAGCTTACTCGATGACAAAAATTTCTGCGTTCTGGTCTTATCCAGAGCCACTCCAATAGTGGCCTGAAAATGCGCCGAAATGGTTCCCGTAAAGGATGGTATGGCAGCGTTCGCTTCGCGTTCGACTCGGCGGGGGCACCGCCGTGCCCCCGACCCGTTACGTGGATGCAAAATTCCAATGTTTTTTTTAATAAAACAATTTTTTTGCACATGCTACAATATTTGACGTTACGTTAAACTCACGGGCGGCAGGTGAAGCAGCGGCGCCTGGAGCGCGAGGCGGAGCGCGCGGCGCGCGAGGCCGAGGCGGCGGCCGGCGCGCGCGCGCGCGAGGCGGCGCAGTTCGACAGCTGGGCGCGCCAGGAGGACGCCTTCCACCTGCAGCAGGCGCGCCTGCGCTCGCAGATCCGCATCCGCGACGGCCGAGGTGACGCCCCACGACCGCCGGCGAGTCCCACCCGGCGACGGCCGGTCTCCGGGACGCGCTCGGCGCCCCCGAAGCGCTCCCGGAGATCGATTAAAAAATTAATCGATCGACACATTAATAAATAAAATATCATAATTTAATATTAAAATTCAGTTCTTCGATACAGACGATGACACGACCTTCTCGTAAACTAACGTGCCAACGAAACGCGCAGCTAAGCCGATCGACCTGCTGGCGTGGTACGTGAGCTCGGAGGAGTGCGTGGAGGCGCTGGAGATGCACGAGCCCTACACGTACCTGAACGGGCTGCAGGAGGCCGACCTGGAGGACCTGCTGGCCGACATCGCCGTGTACCGCGAGCTGCAGCCCGGCGCGCACCACGGCTACTGGCGCGACGTGCAGCGCATCGCGCGCGCAGAGCTGGACGCGCTGCGCCGCCTGGCCGCGCCCGGGCCCGCGCGCGCCGCCGTGCACCGCGCCGTCGCCGATGACGTCACGCAGGTACCGTGCCCCGCCCCGCCGCGCCGTCTCCGATGACGTCACGCAGGTACCGTCCGCCCCAATATTTGTAAACTTTTAGCCCGTCGCCACCGCTTTCGACACGATCTCGCAAGTCATGCGTGCACCGTGCTCGTCCGCGCGTCCGTCTTTCGTCTAAAACCTAACGAAGATCATTCAAGTTACGGACAGGGTGTACCGTGTAGACCGTGCACCAGGTCAGCCCGATTCTTTTTGATTTTCTCTACTACTGTTTTATCCAAGCTTAGAAATATTTCCCATGTACGTACAGAAGTGTATCCCCAAAATTAGCTAATACTCCCTGCCCTCAGGTTTTCAAGGGCAAGACGGGCGCGCAGCTGGAGGCGCTGCAGACGCAGATCGAGGCCAAGATCAGCGGCCGCCGCGACGGCGTGGACGTCGGCTACTGGGAGAGTCTGCTCAGCCAGCTCAAAGGTACACTCTCGGTCTAGTTCCGCAGTCTCTAAAAGCCTTCTACTTCTACCCGCTCAGCCATTCAGCAGCGAAAGTGTCATCTCTGTCGGGACCCATCGTGTCGGGGCGGTGGCAGCGGAGCGGAAGATCGAGGGCTTCTCAATCGGGAGGTCGTGGGTGTTAGTCGTGGCACGTACCGATCGTACCGAAAACGAAGCCATTGGCTTGCGATTAAGACACATTTGTTAAGTTACAATTCCCGCCGATGTTCGTGAGGACACCCTAGCGTCCGACGCGTCTACCTCGGCCGTCGCTAAATTCGATGGCACAACTATTAGGTTGAGGGCGAATTTATCTATTGCGAAGTGTACACGGGCGACTAGAGCCTTACTAATTCTGTCGAACGGCGAAAATTGACCGTCTAAATTGCGACGAGGATCATTCGGACACCTAAATTTTATATGTACTTCCAAGTACTGGGATGGATGACGTACAAAAATGAAATCATAATAATTATTCTTCCCGAATAGAGAGCGTCGAATACTATTTTTATTTTTAATGCAGTAACCCGTGCTAATAACAAATTTAAAAACCTATTTAGGGGCTAAAAATTTCACCCATGCCGGGATTCGAACCCGCAACCTCTGGCTATCGGTGCCAGCGCTCAAGTGCTCAATTGGTAGAGCGCTGGCACGGATAGCCAGAGGTTGCGGGTCCGAATCCCGGCATGGGTGAAATTTTTAGCCTCTAAATAGGTTTTTAAAAGAGAGTGAGACAGTTTAGGTACACTACAATAGTTGTACTTATGTGAGTGTGTTTGATTGTTTGTTTGTTTGTTTGTTGTGTCGCAGCGCACATGGCGCGCGCGCGGCTGCGCGACCGCCACCAGCACAACCTGCGCCGCAAGCTGCAGCTGCTCAAGCGGGAGCAGGGCGTGGCGGCCGCCCCCGACGCCACTGCCGCCCCCGCCGCCACCGCCGCCCCCGACGCGCCGCCCCCGCCGCCCGGCGACGGCACCCCCCCGCCCAGGTATCGCACGTCTTATTCTCATTCTCTTTTTTAGACAGATCGAATTTACATTTATGCATGTTTATCGATCGTAACTGAGGCTTTCGACTTGGTGTCGTTTGATTTGCTGCGGCAGAAATCTAGGATGAAAACTCACCTGCCAGTGGAGCTCGTACCAGTTCCTGATTATTTGTACGACAATGGAGTCGATGCGGTGAGTGAGTCTAGCGTCGACTTTCACGAGTGTAGGCTGAGATGCAGTGTGAGGCAGAGAGATTTAGCCTCTCGCTCGCACGCGCGGCTCTCAGGTAGTACTGCGTTAGTGGGCGGGGACGCAGCGCGGCCGCGGCCGAGAGGTCGCCGGCGACTCTAGAAGTGTTGGCGGAAAGGCCGGATCACCCAGTATGGAAGCGTTTGGATAGCTTACATGTTTATACAAAAATGGGTTACAATAGTTAGAACATTTTCGGGGCTTAATCGCGCCGAAGATGCGAACGGGTGCCAGCCATCAGTCTTGTCGTGACCACGATGACTGTACTGTTGTCGAAACGTCTAGGTAAAATAGCAATAAATTAAGCTCCGAAAATATTCTATGTGTACAAGTCGTGAAAGTTTCAAATTTAGGTTTATAATACAATATCAATCGCTCACCGTGAAAGAAAACATCGTGAGGAATATTTTGCGTCTGAAGTGTTAACTTATTTCGGCGCTCGCTACGTACGACGACGGCCCGACTTTGAGGCTAATCGTAGTAATTTCAGATCGAAGTAATACTTGTGTTTTACGTCTCGTACGTCTCCGCAGCGAGTCGCGGTCGCGCTCGGCGTCCCCGTCGCGGCGGGAGGAGCGGTCGGCGGGGGAGGCGGAGGAGGCGGCGGGGGAGGAGCGGGAGGCGGCGTGCGCGGCGCTGTACGCCCGCGGGCGCTACAGCCCGGCGCCGCTGGCCGCCGCCGCGCTGGAGGCGGGCGCCGCGCCGCTCAGCCCGCACGAGGACGCCGCGCGGCTCGCCTTCCTGCGCGCGCGGCTGCGGCACGCGCTGCGCCCCGCGCCCGCGCCCGCGCCGCCCGCGGACGCGGCGACCGCGCCCCACGCGCTGGAGGCGGCGGCCGCGCGCGCCATGGGCGGCGGCGAGGGCGCGCGCTTCAGCGTGGAGGTGCCGCTGCCGCAGGACGCGCCCGCGCTGTGGCCGGACAAGTACCGGCCGCGCAAGCCGCGCTACTTCAACAGGTGAGGCCAGACAAGTACCGGCCGCGCAAGCCGCGCTACTTCAACAGGTGAGGCCAGACAAGTACCGGCCGCGCAAGCCGCGCTACTTCAACAGGTGAGGCCAGACAAGTACCGGCCGCGCAAGCCGCGCTACTTCAACAGGTGAGGCCAGACAAGTACCGGCCGCGCAAGCCGCGCTACTTCAACAGGTGAGGCCAGACTAGTACCGGCCGCGCAAGCCGCGCTACTTCAACAGGTGAGGCCAGACTAGTACCGGCCGCGCAAGCCGCGCTACTTCAACAGGTGAGGCCGACGAGTACCGGCCGCGCAAGCCGCGCTACTTCAACAGGTGGGCCACCGCGCTGCACTCCTTACAAATTTCAATTATTTTTTTTCATATTTCGTATAAAATTTCATCGTTTCAAACTTCGTAGGCAAATTTTACTGTAAAGATGATCGATTATACATTACTGATCGGCGAACACGAAATGTTATCGATAAGATCTGTATCGATTTCCCTTCGAGAGCCGAACTTTCGCGACTGTTGATGTAGCAAAGTGTACTTTTTTTTTATTCGTGTACACCACCATTACGCACTTGCCTAATTCAATAGTGCAGGAACATTAACTCACAATTAGTTGCATAATCTAGCTAATCTACTAAACTAATGTCCATCGGCAGAGTGCACACGGGCTTCGAGTGGAACAAATACAACCAAACGCACTACGACATGGACAACCCGCCGCCCAAGATCGTGCAGGGCTACAAGTTCAACATCTTCTACCCCGACCTCATCGACAAGGAGGCCACGCCCTCCTTCACGCTCGTGAGTTGCGCTTCGCCACATTCACACGCCGCGTGCCAGCTCGGACTGCACAACGAACTCCAAAATAGCCCACTTCTATGTTGAAACTGCAGTGTCCGCGATTTGGTCACTCTCACAAAACTCCTCAGAGCTTATATAAGCTGCTATTAAGATATCGCTCATCTATCGCTCGCTTTATTATTTACTTATTTTACATGTCTTATGTGCTGTACTGTAAGTAGGTTCTTATTACCTCCGAATGGGGCTTGTAGGTAACTAATTAGCGCTTTAGGGTAATAATGTAGCTAGAACAGCCCTAGAAGTTCGCGTACATCTAACCATCATACTGGCAATAGACATTATGCATTTCGCCCAATGACCAAAGAGGTCGCTTTGCTATTCAGCCTTGTCTTCGTGTGAGTATAATAGTCGTCAATTTTAAATATTGAACAGCGAAATTCAATTTGGTTCTTGCGAAAAAAATTTTTAAAAGTTTTCCTTGATTCTTCTTAATGAAAAAAAAGCGGGAATAGAGAACTTTTAATTTAAAATGTGTTATTCCTGTAATGCCGGTTTTTTTCTACATACCTCACAATCGAGATGTAAAGCAGAATAGCTCGGGTGTAAGCACCAATTGCGCTCTCGAACTATAGGCGCCCTCGCTGCGCTCGTGCGCCTAAATATCTCGGGCTGCAATTGACGCCTTAGAGCCCTTGGCTACTAATCTACTACTAATTGTTTATTGCACTAATTACATGAGGGCGGGATTATGCAAGGGCGAACCTTTCATCCGATACTATTCCTGGTCACACAAGAAATCCCCGACTAGATTCGACGTCGTCAGTGAACGTCACTCGAGACTCATTGCTGTCCGCAGAAAGTGTGCGAGGACAACGCGGAGTTCTCGGTGCTGCGCTTCCACGCGGGGCCGCCCTACGAGGACATCGCCTTCAAGATCGTCAACCGCGAATGGGAGTACTCCTACAAGCGCGGCTTCCGCTGCCACTTCCACAACAACATATTCCAGCTCTGGTTCCACTTCAAGCGGTATCGTTACCGCCGCTAGCCTCTTTTCGGTTGTTTTCTTTTGGAAGTGCTGTCAAAGGTTTTTTAAATGTGATTAAATTGCAACTTTGCATAATATTGTATTAATGAATTCCTTTCTGATTTAATCCACTGCACCATTCCATTCATCCATTAATATTTCTCCAATATCATGTGTGATCATGAGACAAATTGACCACAAGTGAACAAGGCTCAGTTTTATAGTTCCTTAAAACATTAGTCATAAGATAAACTTACACCTTTATCTCAGAGGGGTACGCTGAGACCAGGGACTGCCACTTGCCAAGATCCTGAGAATTTTCTCTTTATCAACATTCATTGCATGCAAGTTTCAGTTACTTTTAATGACACCCTTCAGATTAAACTTAAACTCCACTTAAAAACATGCATAAACAGCACACAGATATTATGTTTTCAGGAACTGTTTTTAGAAATAACACCTGTAGTTTATGATAATTACAAATGATGAATAAATAATAATTTAAATTGAAACCTCCATAGTTTTATTTCTTAGAACCAAAGCAAGTTAAAATGAGAGACTAATATTTACATAAAAATTATTATAATTTATTACTATTCCTTGGGCTTGTCTGCACCAGGGTTAACAACTTCCTCTGCATCATGTCCACGGAAGTTGGGGAACTGCTCCCAGGGTGCTTCCAGCTCAAAGCGGCGGAACTCCTGTGCCAGCTCTAGTGGTTCCACCACCACACGCTTCTGCTCATCATCATAGCGCACTTCCACATAGCCACTAAGTGGGAAGTCCTTGCGGAAGGGGTGGCCTTCGAACCCATAGTCTGTGAGGATGCGGCGCAGGTCAGGGTGGTTAGCAAAGAACACACCGTACATGTCCCAGATCTCTCGCTCGTACCAGTTGGCGGCCTTGAACACGTCGTTACACGAGTCCACTGGGCTCAGCTCGTCCGTGTACGTCTTGACGCGGATGCGCGCGTTGTAGCGCAGCGACAGCAAGTTGTACACCAGCTCGAACCGCTGCGCGCGCGTCGGCACGTCCACGCCCGCGATGTCCACGAGGTTCACGAACTGTGCGCTGTGGTGCTCCTTGAGGAAGCTGAGCACGGGCACCACGCCCTCGGGCGGTATCAGCACCTCCAGCTCGTTGCCGCTCGTCACCTGCACCTTCTGCACGTACTTGGGAAGGCAGTCCGCCACGTACTTGCCGAAGTCCACCAGCTGCGACTTCTGCAGCGGGTCAAACTTGGCTACGGTGGGCCTGCTCTCCGCAAGCGGCGTCTGGTCCGCCTTTGTGGCCACGCGCTGCACCAACGGCGGCCTCGCGTTCCTCAAAATTGTGCGGCACGCATTGTTGCAGCCTACTCCGACGGCTCTTTTGAAAAACAGCGACATACTTCAAAACTTCCTTACGTAATTTACGAAAATCCCAAAATCCTGCAGGCATTCACGTCAAAACAAATGGAAATGTCATGTATGTCATGATATCATATGCCAATGTAGCCAGATTAACTATTACTTTCTAATCTGTGGATAATGAGCGTTGCCAACTCTAACGGTCTAAATTACCCAAAAACATAACCAAAAATCCCCAATTTTGGGGTAAATAAAATCGATACATGCTTAATTCGATATCGATACATGGCCACATTTTCCCCACAAGTTTTTTGTTAAGATTTCATTTGACGGATCAAATTTTAGGCTCCCTCCTGTCTCCCTAATGGCCGTCTTCTTAATGACAATATTTTCTGAAATTTATAACAAACCTTGGAATTGTCATCGTCCTTATTAATCTTCTCTTTTCCTTTGAAATGAAATGAAAAGGTTTTATTCAAAGTAGCACAGAAACTGCGGCTTAATGAACGTTACAATTCAAACTAGGTGTCCATTTCAAAATCTGGATCATTTAGGAGAAAAAATGGACAAAAAAACTCCCAACTTAGTCTTTTCAAAAGTCCTTAATTAAAATAGTTTATATAATTATTATAAAACACAGAACTCATACATTGTACTGGCTTTAATTCCAGACCTCATTGTCATCTAAATAATCTTTTATGTTATAGTAGTCCTTTTGGCACAAAGTGTGCTTAACTTTGAACCGCGATTCAGGCAAGCTTAATATATCTTCAGGTATTTTATTATAGAAGCGTAGGTATACAATGCCCCATGAAGGATGTATTAACCTTTGCCAGCCTAAATAGTGTGAACAAAAGTTTATGTTTATTTCTAGTATTTACATTGTGTTGGCTACCTAAAGTTTTAAAGTTAATGATATTTTTCCTAACGTACATAATGTTTTCATATATATACTGGCAATTGTCAGGATGTTAGTTTCTTTAAAGAAATCTCTTAACGAATCTCTACTATCCAGCCTATAAATGAATCTGATCGCTCTCTATTGCAAGACGAAGATGGTCTCAATGTCTGCTGCCCGTCCCCACAGTAGTATGCCATAGGACGTGAGACTATGGAAGTAACTAAAATGAACACTTGTCCATTACATTTTAACATCCACTTGTCCATTATAGCGTTATTAGGGTTCCGTACCTCAAAAGGAAAAAACGGAACCCTTATAGGATCACTTTGTTGTCCGTCTGTCCGTCCGTCCGTCTGTCAAGACCCTTTTTCTCAGGAACGCGTGGAGGTATGAAGCTGAAATTTATATCAATTACTCAGGTCTACTGTCCCTTGAAGCTGTGAAAAAATCAAACTTCTAAGCCAACGCAATCAAAAGATACAGCCGTTTATGCCGCAAATTTTCGACACTTGCAAGGGAATCAAAACCTACAGGGTGCTTCCCATGAACTCAGAATCTTGAAATTTGGTACGAAGCAACGTCTTATAGCATAGATAAAGGAAAAATTACGAAAACCATAAATTTTTAGTTACATCACATAATATATATTTTTTTAATAATTTTAAACTTACTACCCATTTCCTCATAAACGCGTAGAGGTATTAAATTGAAATTCATACCAAATACTCAGGTCTATAATACAGGTTTGTACGGAACCCTCGGTGCGCGAGTCTGACTCGCACTTGGCCGGTTTTATTATACTAAATAAACAACAAGAGTTACTCCTCAGTATCTATGTGTGAACTCGAAATATTTGCAAAGCTAAAGTAAACAACCGGGACTTTCCCAATAACGCTACAGTTAGATGTATATAAGCGTTGCCATCAAATAAACTCTAAAATCTTCCTGACTTGAAGTAAAAAATAAAATTAATTTAATGATAATACTTACCTACTTCTTATACCGCCCCCAACTTTACCCACCAACCTAGGTATCTACATACTGATTCAATTGAAGACCATGCAATTTAACATTTGTTTTGAAATTTATTTACAGAATGGGACTCATATTGAGCATGAGATAAAATAAATTGATTAATGACTAGTTGAAAATGTAAAAATTCATAGTCTTCTTTTCATTACTAACACTTATGTTATTTTGCAAAAGGTGGTCCTTATGATAAAGAATTTCGATCGGGATGATAAAGCACAAGGTAATTTTGGTAATTCATTTTAGTAATTACACCCAATATAAAACTAATTTCTGTTTGTACACACTTCTAACTCGAAAACGCCTGGGCCGGTTTTCACGGTTTTTGACTTGTTGTGTTTATCTCCATATAGCAGAATATAACTTAAAATTTAAAAACTGAAAAATCGCGGAAACAAAAGATTTTGTGTAGGCCACGGGGATGAAGTCATGGGCGGGAAAAGTTAGTAAGGCGAATAAAAATGAAAGAAATAGGCTATTTGACAAGTTTCTGAAAACCATCTCAGATGTTCGTCAGTGTTAAATGAGCCTTCAGAAAGTGATAATTCTAAAATCTTTCCCGTATTTATTCATAGAAAAGCAAACAAAAATTCACTTTTAAAATACGCCGCCAAAACGCTCTCTTTGGCAATATGGCGTCGCACAGGAATTAGTGACGTCACAATTTGACAATTCAATTCACACCCCTAGCGATGACAGTACAGGTTGTTGAATTGTGACGTCACAATAGATTCGACCAATCCAGGCCGTTTTCAATAAAATTGATGCAGATACGAAATGATAAAGTTTTATCTTGATTTTTTGGTTAAATCATTCGATTTTTTTCGGTTAAAATGGCATAGGCCGGTTTAAAAAAATATTCTTTTTACGAATATGTATAAATAATACTTTATTTTTCACACTGTCAAATAGCCTATTGCAAAGGAACCGACGAACTTTCCAACATGGCAATGGCACTTTTCTTGTTAAAAACACTAATCTGTGATTTTAATTTCTTTATTGTTCTGTGGTTTAATTGTTCTGTGATTTTCACACAGACGACTCTCTGAACCGAACCTCTGAAAAGTCTGAAAATGAAAACATTAACTAATAGGAGTGGGTCGTTGTCCGATTTTTCGACGACGAAACGCAACCGTTTTTTCTGGAACGAAAACAGGTCCTCGAAACGGTCCTCGTTCGCAACTGGTTTCATTGTATGCGAACGAGCAAGGCGCAGAGGACGGTCAAACGATTGCGAACGAGACGAAATCACGAAACATCGGAAAAAATTAGTTGTTTTACACGATATTCGACTGTATACTCATAGACATAAAGATTACTTTATTGTATCACAGACCAAAACGAACGGAACGAGCAAGGAGCCGACGACGACGTCGCAATGATCTCATTACGTTCTAGGCTCTATTAATGTACCACTAAAGGACATATCCGCGTCAAACAATCTAAGGACTGGTCTCGCGACGAACAAACGCTGGCACTGCTTTAGAGTCGCTGGCACTGCTTTAGAATGAAACTTAAAACGGTCCTATCGTCGCGGAACACAAAACGGTCTTATAAAACGGTTCGTCTTTGCAACGATCACGCCTATTAACTAACAAATTGTCTTTGGTTTCGGTGGTGTTTGTTTCATTCATTCAATAATTCATTTTCATTCATCATTTGGTTCATTCCATTTCATTGTGATTGTTTGTGGATGTCACAAATTAAACAGGTGGATGTGATTTGGTTACAAAACTTACAAATGAATGTACATGTTTTGATTTTGATCTAATCACACAAAATAATATTCGAATTCGAAGATATCATTTCTTGCAGAATTAGGTATTTGAGGTTTCATGAGAGTATAATGTAATCTGTTAGCCGACTTAGGTACCTAACTTTCGCGTGTTGAACTCTTACTCGGTAGGTAGATAAAAAAGTTCTTGCTTATCAAATGCTATTTGAGTTTTAGGTAGGTACGATAATGTTTGAGAGTAGAAATGCTGAGGGCTTGATTAACTGCAGTATGAACGTAGGATGTAATAAATGCATTGGTTGCAGCGAGAAGGCAGTGAACCATATGGACAGCTCGCTGGAGGAGCTGAAGTCGCGGCTGCGCTCGCTGGTGGTGTCCAGCCCCGCGCGGGTGGACGCGGGCGGGCTGGCGCGCGACTACCGGCTCATGATGGGCGAGCACCTGCCCGCCGCACGCTACGGCTACCGCGACCCCGTCGCCTTCCTGCGGGAGAAGTGCAGCGACTGCTTTCTGGTACCTGTTACTGTGTACTGCATCGGATATCGGATGGATCGAATTGTGATACCTATAAATACAGTTTCTTACCTAAAAATAGTCATACCTATAATAAAATAAATTTCCAATTACTGTAGATTGGGAATATTAATTTATTAGGGAATGTCAATTTATTTAAAATGCACTCACCAATCCGCCATCTCCTGAATATTTCTGTCTTGCTTCCATTTCAAGTGAAAAAAATATTAATTTAGTGTGTTTTTAATTGCAGTTCAGTGGACCACCTGGCAATCCAGAATTAACTCTTATTGTTCCTGACACACTCAAACACATTGATGGCTTTGTCCAAAAGCAGAAAAAATCCTCTTCAGCCAAATTGTATGGTTCATACTAATTCTTTGTTATATTGAACTGTGGTGTTAAGATATAATTACAATTACTTATATTTTGCAGTAAGGGGAAAAGAAGAAGTGTGCCAGAGTCCATGGTCAGGCCACAGGAAGCATACCAACTGAGTAATGGAAGTATCAGAAAAAATTGTGCTAGTACTTACAAGCCACCAGACAGCCTCTATCAACATCCCGGTGCCAAAGCTAAGGCACCAACTACTACATATACTTACAAGCCACCAGACACTCATAGTAAACATTCTGTTCCTGTACCAAATAGAACTGAATCTCAGCAATACAAGCAAATGCTTCGAGAAACAGAAAATGTGGATACCATCAGGGAGTCACTGAACAATCAGCTCATTAAAAGAGAGCAGTCTGAGTGCAAGTCTGTAGCAAGTACAGGAACAAGTCAAACTGCAGTGCAAATATTCTTACAGAAGAGACTGCACCAATCATCACAATGTATTGAGCCCGAGATGCAAGATGATGACTCTGGCAGGCAGACCCTTTCCAGTGGTAACTTAAAACCACTTTTTGATTTTGGTTTGAGAATAGTTATCTGGCAGATATATTAATAGTGACCATCTTCACTTTCAGGTGGCCTCTCCAGCAAGCAAGCACTCCTGGATGATCTGAGGTTGGAGATGAAGGTGCTCATTGCTGAACACCCCGAGGGCATTTGGTCGGCTGATCTTATGCGGCTCTACAAGTAAGATTTATAATAATAACATTTATAATTTTAATTGAATTGTTTTTACTCATAATTTCACAACAATATCTTGTGAAACTACTTTCTAAAAAATGGCTAGATATCTCTTATCGTTTATTTTTTATTTTATTTATTAAGGCACACCAACAGCACAAACACATTACAAGTAAAACCTTAAATTAGTAACAGAGGGCTGGCGTTTGTGCCAAATACTCACAGTTTAACACTATTAACGACTTATTCTAACAAATAAACTGATATACTACCTACTACTATTAGGCTTACAAATATTTATACAGATATCTAAAAGCTGGCTGAGATCGATTTTAGATTTAAAACATCTCAGTCCATCACAAAATACATCTAGATCCAACATTCCAACATTCATTATAAGTTCTTAGCATTCTATTTATTGGTTGTATGTATCTATGTATCGGTATTTATTGGTGTTTACATAATTTATATAATAATATGTGTAGGAGTTTACTATTTAGGGCTAATTTAATTTTCGCGATGCTCAGTTGTATTTTTTTGTATGTTGCCTATATACCTCCTATTGACACAGGACACAGGCCTTCTCTTGTGAGAGAGAGAGAGAAAGTGTATGGGCCCAATTACCACATGCGGCTGATCATAGTTTGTAATTTCATAACAATTTCAAACTTTGAGGTTTGTACACTTCTGAAACACAGGTTTCAGAAGTGTACAGTGTGGTATTAGTACTACATCTTCACAAAATGTATCTTAGAAGACAAAGTTATGAACACATAGTATTGCTGGGGTTAGAACTCACGATCCACTGAATGTGAGGCCGGCGTTCTACAGTTACAGTTCTTCCAATGCGCTACCGCCGTACAGTAATAATTATTGAATAAAACATTGTAATAAAAAGTAACCATTACTATTAAGCAGCATTAACCATTAAGCAGACTGGGCCAGCCCAGGTACTTCGCGAAGAGTTACATTGTCGAGGTGGGGTGTCGCCTGCATAGTACCTAGTTTAGACTCAGCAGTCGGGTTGTTGCTATTTTTTTGCCATTTTTGTGATTGTGATTTATTTTGTTATTCTGATTTCATCTGATTTCTCTCGCCTAAACACGACGAAGCGATTGAAGTATTATTGGTCCAAATCTGACCTGTTAAGGAGTTACGAGGGAATATATAATATGTTAATTTTATATTTACTAAGTGAATTTTAAATTTACTTTACTCCATTGTAACGCTTCCGAAATCTCGGGAAATAAGGTAATTACATTTTACCTAATAAATAATCGCGATTTGACCCGTTTAATATATTACTAAATATAGTACCAATTTACTTAATATAATGCGTACAAACCAAAGACATTACCCTCTATTTGAGATCCGGGGCAGTCAGACTGCCGAGCATTGACCACTAAGTAGGCGGGACCGACCTAGACATGCCTCCCCCCGGGCGCGCCACCGCCGCATCCTCCGTATGCGCGACCGGCCGCTCCGCGAGGCCTCGAGTGAACCGTCGAGTGAGGGTCCGCGTGCTTGTGCTGGGTGCAGGGCGCGGTTCGGGCGCGAGCTGCCGCTGGCGCGCGTCGGCTACAGCAACGTGGTGTCGCTGACGCGCGCGCTGGCCGGCGTGCTGCGCGTGGCGCGCCCCGAGCGGACCGGCGACTGGCTGCTGCTGGACGCGCGCGCCGCCGACCCGCCGCCGCCGCCGCCGACCTCGCGCGCCGCCGCCGCCGCCGCCGCCGCCGCCGCCGCCGCCGCGCCGACCGAGCCGCCCGCCGACCCCGACGACGCGCTGCCCGGCGTCCCTTTCGTGAGTGCTCGCCTCGCCGTTACATTATATTATATTACCCTTTGTGAAAGCGTACGCGGCCGGCGCGGCGGCTAGACTCCGTATTGCGCGCACGTCGCAGTCGATCTTTTTTCACGCGTGACTATTACGTAGGTAATGAATGAAAGAGAGATGGTAACTACAACATCAATGATTAATCTGCGACATTAACATTTCAATCTGCATTTACATAGATTTGAACAAATGTCTACCTATTGTGCTCTTCTTAGCGTGTCGATGGCAAAACAATTTCTATCGTAGTACTCTGCTAAGGCCAACAAAAGAGATTTTAATGGACGAATGTGTACCTACATGTGAGCCGAGGCAAAGCCGAGACACGGGTCCTTCAATGCTTAATTGTGGCCGAGGCTTTTGCTTACAGTACTATACCCTCAATTTCTCCTTCTGCAATCTTTACGATTTAAGGTTGCCTAGAAGAAATTGCTATCAGCAATAAGGCCGCCAACTGTACATCTTCATTTGTAACTGTTGTCTCTGTTGTTTAGAATAGAAGTTTGATTTTGGAACGCAGACTACTTGACAGAGTTGACAGTGGTCTGATGAGTTGGAAAGCGTGTGGAGCGTTTGTTGGCCCAAATTGGTGTGGCAATTGGATTGCCGGGCTTGTATCTTCTTGTGAAGTGTGAGATAAACACAGGGAAGGGTCCCGTGTTAATACTTTTGGTTTTGGGCGACGGATCGCCCAAAAATAGTGGACTAATATATTGTGGTGAAACGCGGTGTCGTGAAAGTGCACTGCAGGTACGTAGCTTTCTGGGGAAAGAGCTCTTGGGGGTAGACGGGGAAGTCTAGGGATCCCCAGACCTCAGTGCACCCACCCCGGGCGGCGCCGGCTGCCAAGTCGAGAGGCGTCGACGCGGACAGAATTTGTAAATTATTTGTTTTATTAGTTTTTAAGTATTAGTATTTAAGTGGGTCCTTTACCCAACATCTGTAATTACTGCTTTCGTTATTCGTCATATTATCACGTAGTCGCATACTACATTGGTCACAATATGAAATTGACACATTCGTATTAACCCACATTCTTAGTTCAGTGTATTACAGTTAGGAATAAAACTACCACTCCTTGTCATACCACTAATTCGTCAATTCACATTCATTGCTACAAATGAGCTGCGACCTGCTTATGGAAGTACAGGAACAGTTGTTGAGTGTGTGGTGGTGATTAGGCAGTTTAGTGTTTCGGTTATTGCATTGCCTATGGGTCTAGGTCACTGCGCGACCAAATAACCACTTTTTCTGTAAGTGATTGTATTTTAAATTCAATAAAATTTTAGATCTTACAGCAGCAATAAAACATGACGCACAGAAAGGAAAAAAATTACGTTTCGGACATTGATTCTTTTTTTTTACATAGTAAAGTCACACTATTAATATATCCTGAAGAAGAAGAATAAAGTCATTTTATCAACACTCTTCAGAAGAGGTTTCATATCTAGTACCTATCTACCTCGAAATCTTAGGTATGTTGTCAGCACGTTGTCAGTAACTGTACACTCGTCCCTAGAAGAAGAATGTGGGTTAATACGAATGTGTCAATTTCATATTGTGGCCAATGTAGTATGCGACTACGTGATAATGTGACGAATAATGAACGTCACCTATATATGTTGCGGCTTCTCGCTAACGTTGTCTATGTATCATGTGACAAATCGCGAAATCGTTCATCTCACAAATGTAACACAATATTAAAAGTGTAATAAGTGGGGCTACACGTGTGGTGCGCGTGGCGCGCGGCGTGCGCAGGAGGCGAGCGTGTTCCCGGAGGACTGCATGCACTTCGTGGAGAGCATCCCGCTGGCGGCGCTGCCGGGCGCGGCGGGGGGCGGGGCGGGGCTGGCCGTGCTGGTGGGCGAGGTGTACTCGCCCAGCCACCTGTGGCTGCTGCGCCTCGGCGCCGCGCACCACGCCGCCCTGGAGCTGCTCATGGACGAGATGAAGTGAGCCCGCACCTAGCACTGCATTCATACAGCCCGCACCTAGCACTGCATTCATACAGCCCGCACCTAGCACTGCATTCATACAGCCCGCACCTAGCACTGCACTCATACAGCCCGCACCTAGCACTGCATTCATACAGCCCGCACCTAGCACTGCACTCATACAGCCCGCACCTAGCACTGCATTCATACAGCCCGCACCTAGCACTGCATTCATACAGCCCGCACCTAGCACTGCATTCATACAGCCCGCACCTAGCACTGCATTCATACAGCCCGCACCTAGCACTGCACTCATACAGCCCGCACCTAGCACTGCATTCATACAGCCCGCACCTAGCACTGCATTCATACAGCCCGCACCTAGCACTGCACTCATACAGCCCGCACCTAGCACTGCATTCATACAGCCCGCACCTAGCACTGCATTCATACAGCCCGCACCTAGCACTGCATTCATACAGCCCGCACCTAGCACTGCATTCATACAGCCCGCACCTAGCACTGCACTCATACAGCCCGCACCTAGCACTGCATTCATACAGCCCGCACCTAGCACTGCATTCATACAGCCCGCACCTAGCACTGCATTCATACAGCCCGCACCTAGCACTGCATTCATACAGCCCGCACCTAGCACTGCATTCATACAGCCCGCACCTAGCACTGCATTCATACAGCCCGCACCTAGCACTGCATTCATACAGCCCGCACCTAGCACTGCATTCATACAGCCCGCACCTAGCACTGCATTCATACAGCCCGCACCTAGCACTGCATTCATACAGCCCGCACCTAGCACTGCATTCATACAGCCCGCACCTAGCACTGCATTCATACAGCCCGCACCTAGCACTGCACTCATACAGCCCGCACCTAGCACTGCATTCATACAGCCCGCACCTAGCACTGCATTCATACAGCCCGCACCTAGCACTGCACTCATACAGCCCGCACCTAGCACTGCATTCATACAGCCCGCACCTAGCACTGCATTCATACAGCCCGCACCTAGCACTGCATTCATACAGCCCGCACCTAGCACTGCATTCATACAGCCCGCACCTAGCACTGCATTCATACAGCCCGCACCTAGCACTGCATTCATACAGCCCGCACCTAGCACTGCACTCATACAGCCCGCACCTAGCACTGCATTCATACAGCCCGCACCTAGCACTGCATTCATACAGCCCGCACCTAGCACTGCACTCATACAGCCCGCACCTAGCACTGCATTCATACAGCCCGCACCTAGCACTGCATTCATACAGCCCGCACCTAGCACTGCATTCATACAGCCCGCACCTAGCACTGCATTCATACAGCCCGCACCTAGCACTGCATTCATACAGCCCGCACCTAGCACTGCACTCATACAGCCCGCACCTAGCACTGCATTCATACAGCCCGCACCTAGCACTGCATTCATACAGCCCGCACCTAGCACTGCATTCATACAGCCCGCACCTAGCACTGCATTCATACAGCCCGCACCTAGCACTGCATTCATACAGCCCGCACCTAGCACTGCATTCATACAGCCCGCACCTAGCACTGCATTCATACAGCCCGCACCTAGCACTGCATTCATACAGCCCGCACCTAGCACTGCATTCATACAGCCCGCACCTAGCACTGCACTCATACAGCCCGCACCTAGCACTGCATTCATACAGCCCGCACCTAGCACTGCATTCATACAGCCCGCACCTAGCACTGCACTCATACAGCCCGCACCTAGCACTGCATTCATACAGCCCGCACCTAGCACTGCATTCATACAGCCCGCACCTAGCACTGCATTCATACAGCCCGCACCTAGCACTGCATTCATACAGCCCGCACCTAGCACTGCATTCATACAGCCCGCACCTAGCACTGCATTCATACAGCCCGCACCTAGCACTGCATTCATACAGCCCGCACCTAGCACTGCATTCATACAGCCCGCACCTAGCACTGCATTCATACAGCCCGCACCTAGCACTGCATTCATACAGCCCGCACCTAGCACTGCATTCATACAGCCCGCACCTAGCACTGCATTCATACAGCCCGCACCTAGCACTGCATTCATACAGCCCGCACCTAGCACTGCATTCATACAGCCCGCACCTAGCACTGCATTCATACAGCCCGCACCTAGCACTGCATTCATACAGCCCGCACCTAGCACTGCATTCATACAGCCCGCACCTAGCACTGCATTCATACAGCCCGCACCTAGCACTGCATTCATACAGCCCGCACCTAGCACTGCATTCATACAGCCCGCACCTAGCACTGCATTCATACAGCCCGCACCTAGCACTGCATTCATACAGCCCGCACCTAGCACTGCATTCATACAGCCCGCACCTAGCACTGCATTCATACAGCCCGCACCTAGCACTGCATTCATACAGCCCGCACCTAGCACTGCATTCATACAGCCCGCACCTAGCACTGCATTCATACAGCCCGCACCTAGCACTGCATTCATACAGCCCGCACCTAGCACTGCATTCATACAGCCCGCACCTAGCACTGCATTCATACAGCCCGCACCTAGCACTGCATTCATACAGCCCGCACCTAGCACTGCATTCATACAGCCCGCACCTAGCACTGCATTCATACAGCCCGCACCTAGCACTGCATTCATACAGCCCGCACCTAGCACTGCATTCATACAGCCCGCACCTAGCACTGCATTCATACAGCCCGCACCTAGCACTGCATTCATACAGCCCGCACCTAGCACTGCATTCATACAGCCCGCACCTAGCACTGCATTCATACAGCCCGCACCTAGCACTGCATTCACACTTACTGCGCGTTTGCCTGGAGACACCGAATATTCTTCACGAGTTTCAACCCTAGCTAGGAATTATTAATGAAATGAAATGGTTCTATTCAAAGTAGCGCAGACACTGCGGCTCAATGAACGTTACAAGTCAAACTAGGTGTCCATTTCAAAATCTGGATCAATATGGAGAAAAAATGGACAAAAAACTCCAAACTTAGTCTTTTCAAATTCCTTAGTTAACAGAATTTACACAGATTCTACAAACTCGTGAATTTTACATGCTTGAATTCCAGACATCATTGGCATCTAAATAATCCTTAATATAGTAGCTTTTTTGGCACAAAGTGTACTTTACACATTTTTTAATATATAAGTTAGTGGGTATTCGTAAGAAAATTATTATAATTATTTTAAATGTAGACCTCCTAGGCTACCTTACGACCGATTACGCACCGAGCTTTGCTTCCTTTACATGTACGCGTTGTATAACTGACATCATCGATCTGATGAAAATAGACCAGAGCTTTAACTCTCTTGAGTCTATTTTGTCTAATACGAGCTACCCGTGGAAACTTTTGTAGTTAGTAATTTAATTCCATATCATCAATTAAGGCAAATGGTGTTTAAAGTTTGTACGCGGAGTAAAAGAAACGTGCCCCACGATCGCTTTTCCGAATGGTAGGTGTGTCGAGACAAGAATGGGGCTAACATCGATTCATATATTTTAGACGTTTACTTCTACATGTATTTACTGTGTATCGAAACGTACTGTATAACGAGTCCGAGGAGCGGTGGAGTGACGTTCGGTCGTCGTTCGCAGCGAGTACTACGGCCGCGGCGAGGGGCGCGCGCGCGTGCTGGAGGCGGGCGCCGTGCGCGTGGGGCACTACTGCGCCGCGCCCTTCGAGGGCGACTGGCACCGCGCGCTCATCGTCAAGGTGCTCGACTCGGACACCGTCAAGGTAGGCCGCGCGCCGCCCCGCGGCTGCGTCCGCGCCCCGCGGCCGCGGGCGGCGGCGACTGAGGTGCGTCCGGGTGCGCAGGTGCAGTACGTGGACTACGGCACGGTGGCGCGCGCGGCGGCGGCGGCGCTGCGGCCGCTGCGGCGCGGCTGGGCGCGGCTGCCGGCGCAGGCGCTGCGCGCGCGGCTGGCGGGCGTGCGGCCGGTGGCGGGGGGGCGGCGCTGGCCGCACGCCGCCGCGCGCCGCCTGCTGCAGCTGGTGCAGCAGCGCCGCCTCGTCGCGCAGCTCGTCGCCGTCGACCCGGAGGTGAGGCCGCGGCTCTTTCTCCTCCGACGTTAACGCTCCTCCGGAGCCTTCGGAATGAAGAACGTTCCTAGGTATGCCCAATCGCTTGAAATGCTTGTCTCAGTAAAGCCTGTTCATATAAAAATACACTAGTTTTTGCAGTAGTCAAAAATACCTAGTAGTTTTGATTTTATAGGCATTCAAAGTTACGAAAAATATCGAGTCCCGCTAACAGTCGCGCGGCGAGGTCGGGCCGCGGCCCGCTTAGCAGTGCTGCAAACTCTACTAATTTATCAGGAGATTTTCTGATTATAAGCACTGTCTCCTGATCTGCTGTTCTCTTTGTAGAATTGAGTAAAATCTCCTGAATTTTGACAAGTAGCCACTACATTTCTGCATATTCCACCTTAGGTTATTAAACGAATATAATGAAACGGAACGTTTTCATTCATCGACTCGATATGCGAATATTTCTTATCTGTCTTGTGCTATATATGAATGCTATTAAAAGAGGAAAAATATTAGAAAAGGATGTATTAAAGGAAGTCGCGAAGATACATTTTATAAAGATAGTGGAATATGGTCTTTTTTAAAGAACGAGTGGCCTATGATCAGTGCCTCGCCTGACAAGCTTAACTGATGACTGCGTTGTAGAAGTGTCCAACCAAGGCAAACACTTTAATTACGTACTAACTGACCCGGCGAACTTCATACCGCCTAACAGTCGATTTTTTGTATTTTTTTCTCCGTAAGAACTATCCCCGTACTTCAAGGAATATTCTAAAAAAAGAATTAGCGAAATCGGTTAAGCTGCTCTCGAGATTTGCGATTACCAACACATTCAGCGATTAATTTTTATATTATAGATTAGTAAAGGTAAACTAGGCAAAAAATATTATGCTCAGATACAAACACAAATGACCGGAAAAAGAAAAGTCCTATCTTGTATTGCACACATTGACTTTAAAACCTCAAAGAATGTTGATGTGCATGAATTTGTTTATTATAATAAAAAATATTGTGATGATCTTTTTAATTAAAAATGTGTAAAGTTTTGGAAGAAAAATATTTTTGACAAAAATAATAAAATAACATTGTCCTAATGTAATATACTTTTATTAAAGTTATAAATATCCATTTTTTTCGCATTTTAACGTCTTCTGGAACTGTAAAAAACAACTTTTCCGGCGAATTCGTAGTTGTATTTTTACATTTAGGCACAACACAGTCATGATTTCCTAGTATTTAGATGGGATATTTTTAAAAGTATTTAGGTATAATTTCGACGGCACGGGCGCGCGACTACGAGCGGACTGAGTGAGCCAGGCGCACGGTGGTACCGTAGTAGGTCATAGGACTCGGATGGCAATGACTGAGCTAAGCCATGATATCTGGCTCAGTTACCCACTAATTGTCATACTACCTGAGGGTATAAAAGGTTTCGCAATCTATTGTTCCCAACATTCCTTTTTCGGCATCCGAAGTGAACACAAGTAATTAGTCATCAACCTGTTATCACCAAGTGCTTTAATTAGCCCAAGACGCGACGCGTGTGTTTAAGTTCCAACTTGTCTGTGACCTGCTATTTTACAATGGAATTTGAAGTCACAGGTATGTATTATTAATTTACTTTACTATTTTGCCTTTTCCTTCTACATTTTTTTTTTAAATAGAGTGCTACGCCAACGTGGCATTTTTTATGTATTTATGTCTGTATATTTTTTACGTTGAAGCTTTTACTTATGTTTGTACCTACTTGTACCATTCAATTTGGTATAGAAATATGGGTTACAATGTCTACTACTAGGCCTCTCCAAATTTAGCTGCGTCATGCTGCGTCTGTAAGGTGCAGCCAGGTGCTACGCCGCGCGCCTGAACGCGTAGCAGGCGCGTAGCACTTGCTACGAAACATGTATCTATTTTGATCCGCTTTTAACGTATTTTTATTTTGTTTTAGGTACTAGTATTAAGTGTTCTTTCAAAAGAATGCTTGTACTAGATACTTGGCTGTCTATTAAAGACAGCAAATCTGAACTGGAGCGTTGGCATCGAGTTTTTCGAGACCTAATACAATTGCTGCCTGATGTTGAGAATTACATTGCTGATGACTTGGAAAAAAGAGTTACTAAAGTTTGTACAAGATTGGTAGCAATTTGGAAGCAAGTCACGCGCAACCATTCTCGCATGGTCTCTAAGTACGGAGACTGGCTGAACGAAATTGAAGTTTGCGTTCTGCCAACTTGTGCAACAGTAGGGAGCCACAACACCCAACGGCCAGCAGCAGAAGCTTCGACAAGCACCCAACAGCACCAGCACAGGAAGGACTTTGAGGAATGTAGCAAGAGATCAAAACGCCGCAGGCTTGCAGAGTTAAGTAAAGTAGACAGTTCTGCGATAAATTCTTTGTTGGACGATTCTAGTCTATCTAACGCCGCTGCATCTTTAAATTTCAGCACTGACGAAGTCTTGTCTCTTATAAATGAGACAAAACTGACTAAACATCAGTATCTTTTGGTGAAAGACTTCGTTAATGCAAAATCACCTAATGCATTACCATCTTATCAAAAAGTGTTAGAAGCTAAGAAGCGGTGCTATCCATCGCAAGAGTTTATCACGGAATCATCTGCTGAAGTAGAATTACAATCATTGTTAGATCATACTGCTTGCCGGATACTAGAATCCCAAAAACCCGTTTTGAATAATATTGACCCTAATAAAGAATTTGTTTTGATTGGAAAATGGGGTTTCGATGGGAGTACGGGGCACAGCGAATATAAACAGATTTTTGGAGATTCTGGTATCGATGATGATGGCAGTATGTTTGTTACTTCATATTGTCCTCTTCAATTGGTTTGTAAGTCCAATACCTCCGACCCAGATCAAATAGTTTGGAAAAATCCGCGCCCTTCTTCCACCAGGTATTGTAGGCCTATTCGATTCCAATTTGCCAAAGAATCCAAAGACCTTTCTGTGCAAGAAGAAGCTTATTTCAAGACTAAAATTGATAGTTTACAACCGACTTCTTTCACTCACGGTGAATATGAAATAAAAGTGCAGCATTCTTTACAATTAACCATGGTTGATGGTAAAGTGTGCAGTGCTCTGAGCGATACATCTTGTAGTAGATGTTATATTTGTGGTTCAACTCCAAAAGAGATGAATGACATTGATAAATCGCTGAGCAAAACTGCAGATAGTGGTACCTATCAATTTGGACTATCTCCTCTTCACTCGTATATCCGATTCTTCGAATATTTAATTCACGTTTCTTATAGATTAGACATAAAGAAATGGCAGGTACGTTCTTCAGACGAAAAAGCTCTTCTTGCACAAAAAAAACAACATGTGCAGCAACAGTTTAGGCAGAAACTTGGTCTAATAGTCGACAAACCGCGAAGTGGAGGAAGTGGCACATCTAACGACGGAAACACTGCCAGAAAGTTTTTTTCTAACTCAGCGGTTTCAGCGGAAATTACTGGATTAGATAAAATCCTTATTGACAGATGTCATAATCTGCTGCAGTGTCTTTCGTCGGGATACAAAATTAATAACGCCACTTTTAAAGAGTATTCTCTAGAAACAGCACGTAAACTTGTTGCTACCTATCCATGGTACAACTTGCCATCGTCTGTACATAAGGTCCTCATTCATGGGTCGGAAGTAATTGAACACGCATTATTGTCAATAGGTGAGCTTTCGGAAGAGGCCGCCGAATCTTGCAATAAATTAATCAAACTCTTCAGGCGTGACAACACGAGGAAAATGTCTCGGGTTGTCACAAACACCGACTTGATACATAGACTTCTCCTTAATTCGGATCCTTATATTTCTAGTTTAAGAAGGTTACCACAGAAGAAGAAGTCTATTCTATCAAAAGAAGTATTAAATTTGTTGTCGGTTTAGGAAAAAATGTAAAAAATAAGATAGGTATTTATGTTATTTTTTACATAACTCCTATTATGTAAATATAATATTTTTTGTCCAATTGTGTGTTTGTACTTAGATGTTAGTTAAGTATTTACTTTATTTGTAATATAAAATGTAAATAGTAAGGTTTAATAGTTATTAAGTTGCAAACCTTCTTTTAAGTGTAATAAAAATGCATAATTTTGTAAATAAAATAAGCTTTTTAAGATTATTTTGTTTTTTTTTTATTGTGTTATGGCTTAAAGTATTACAAAACACCATAATAATAATAATCAGCTATGACAACGACAGTCATTATTATCGCGAAACCCTATGACCGCTACTCTTAGGGCGTGGAACCAGTGTGAGGCGGAGCGTGTTGTGCGATGACGTCACAGCGTAACCGGCGGCCCGTGTCGTACGGTTACAACTTGTTTTACTTCTAAATCGGAAACTAATTGACGTATCGAAGTAATTCTTTCATTAGTATTTTTATTTTTGACAGAGAATATATGAAGTGCTAATAATAAAAAATAGTTAACATTCTTCATCGAGGGTCCTCAGAGGTACGAGAAGTACCTATGAGAAAATTAAGGAAGTTCTCGCAATCGCTCATCCGTCGGAACCTGTAGCTAGTTTTACCTAAATTTGAAATCGCTTTTCGTCACTGTATCTTCGAAGGCGGAAGAGAGTACACGGTGCATTTTAATTTATGTGCGTAACGAATGACACGAGGCCCCGGTCGGCAGGAGCGCATCCTGGAGGTGTTCCTGATCGACACGAGCGGCGCCGAGGACGTGTGCGTCAACGACGCGCTGGTGGCGGCCGGCCACGCCGACCCGCGCGCCGACTCCGCGCTCGCGGTGAGTGCGCGCCGCGCCGACCCGCGCGCCGGCGCCGGCGTGCGCGGCCTGGCCGGCCTCGTCGGCAGCATGTGCGAGCCGGCGGGGGGCGCGGCGGGGGCCGGGGGCGGCGGCGGCAGCGGGAGCGACAGCGGCAGCTCGGTGTCGGCGTCGGCCTCGGCGCTGGTGGGCGCGCAGCCGCGGCGCATGCGCGAGTGGGACGCCGACGCGCCGCGCGCGCGCTACCTGCGCCTGCTGGCGCTGCAGCGCGCGCCGCCCGCGCCCCCGCCCCCGCCCCCGCCGGCGCCCGCGGGCGCGCTGCTGCGGCGCCGGCTGCAGCTGCACCGGCGCTGCTCGGCGCCGCCCGCCTGAGGCTCGTGACCCGGCCTCAGTAAAAGCATAATAATTAAGTTATAGTCTTAAAAGAATATAAATCTCTAATTGTCATAGGATGACCTATTATGTACACTCGTTGAATTTTCTCCAGAATCGAATCTTTTTTTTCTGTAATTTTGACCTCCGATGCTTCTCTGCGACGATGCAGTTTTATGTGAGCTACGCCCGTCTACCCCCCGCCGTCTCGCACGGTTAGAGCATCGATACGCTCGACGGAGCAGAGTGCTTAGTGCGAGTTTTTTAACTACTCGATCGCGTTAACGTAAACTCATATTTCTATGGATCATTGAGGAAGCGCCACCTAGCGACAAGTAGGAAATTAAAATTGCTGAGTGCGCGTTGTAATGGTTTACGTTGAGAAGTGAACACGTTAACCAGCCAAAACACGAATAAACGCGAGTGCGAGTTGTACTGTGACAGCGTTTTGCCAGTTCGAACGGTTAACTTACTCATACTCACTACTCAATGCTCGATTAACGCGGTAGTAAAGTTATTCGATTGGATCTGTCAAACTCGCACTAAGCACTCTGGAGCTAAAACCGTGTACCACCGTGGCACACTCTCACGAGCGTAGAGAGTTCAAATTAGAATCCTAAGCGTAGCGAGGGTTCTAGCTTAACTCTCAAGTATATGAAAGATTTCTAGCTTAACTCTCAAGTATATGAAAGATTTTTCACAAATTTTCAGCGTCTTTAAATACTATTAGTACTCGAGTAGCAGAAAACAAACTTTTTTTACCAAACAAAACAAACAGAAAACAAACCAAACGAATTTTCAAAAAAACTATTGCTATCGTTTTAAAGTCTTTTGGTGGTCAGTAGACAAAGTGCAGCGGGATCGTCGCAAAAAATCGTATTAGGCGGACGCGGCATTTTATTTAGCATTGATTTGAGATAGCAGAAAGCATCTTACAGGGTAGGGCTAGGTACTCGGCGCGGACTAGCCGATGAAAAAATAATTTCTCTCATAACGCGTCTTTGGAAAAAGTGAATAAATTTCAAGGAACATAGTAGAACATAGGAACACTAGCTGTGGTTGTAACCCGCGGTTTATTTCCTTCCCATGGAAAAACATGTTTTCCCGCAGTAAAACGTAGCCTATCAAACGCGGCGGGATCCGTGGAGCTCGCGCCGCGAGAGCGAGCCGGGGCTAAAGATTGACATTGGGGAATAATCCACCAGTGTGAATGTTTACTCGGCGGCGGGGGCGGGGGCGGCGGGGGCGCGAGGTCACAGTCGGTAGCGGGTGCGCTGTGTTGCAGAGCTCGGAGGCGCACCTGTTCCCGGCCTTCGCGGCGCTGGAGGCGGGCGCCACGCCCAACCTGGCCGACATCGAGCGCTACCTGGCGGCCGGCCTGCAGCCGCGCTACGTGCACGACTACCGGCGGCACGTGCCGCCCGACACGCCGCCCGCGCCGCCCGCGCCGCCCGCGCCGCCCGCCCCCGCGCCCGCCCCCGCCGAGCCGCGCGTGTGGCTGCCGCTGCTGGAGCTGGAGGTGTTCCGCGCGCTGGCGGCGGCGGCGGCGGCGGGGGGCGGGGGCGGCGTGGCGGCGCGCCACCTGGCCGCCAGCCTGGCGCGCGCGCCCGCCGCGCCGCCCCCCGCCGCCGCCGGCCCCGCGCTCGCCCTGCGCGCGTTGGACGCAGAGGTGCTGGCGCGGCTGTGCGAGGCGCGGGGCGGGGCGGGGGAGCTCACGGCGCTGCGCTTCCTCGACGCGCTGCTGCCCCCCGCGCCGCCGCCCGCCCCCGCCGCCCCCTCCCCCGCGCCCGGCCTCGACCCGCGCGCGCGCGAATTCCGCTCGCTCAAATACTGAGGCTCCCGGTAGCGCTCACGTAAAACTGCACTGTTGCATGAGCGATTGTTAAGTTTAATGTTTTAGTCGTAAGGTATGACTGCAAACAAAGCTCTTAGACATTATAATTTTTTTTCATAAATTTCCATTGTTACAAATCTAAGCCCTAGTTCTAAGTTGGTACATTTTGTATTTTTTTTTTATTTGTAAGTTGATACCTCATGTATACTTTGTCATGTATACTTCTATGAATGCTGTTCGCTCATTTTAATACTCAGATTGGACCAAGTATTAGTGATCCTAGGTTATTCTTAATTGTGCGCGCGGTATTATTTGCAGCAATACGTCGCTGCAAGTAACAATTGTGCGTTACTGCCGATACAAAGCATCGCACCAACGACAGAGGATACATTATGTGGATACCTGCTTGTTCTGATAACACTTCACAAGCTCATAAAAATAACGGAAGGTTATTTCGACATCTTCAACAAGAATTTGTCATAGTGAGTCTGGCAATGAACCCTACTCACGCGTAGCTTTGCATCGGCAAAACAGAAAACATTTGCGTAATACTTTCGCGATGCAGTCGCTAAAATAATGCGCGTTTACATCGCTGTAATAAGTCGCCGTGTGAGCTCCTAATATTCTTTTAACACCTTAAGCTTTGGCACTATAGTCCTAGATATTACAAAAGTCCCCAAGTCGTAGATACCAAAAATCTCTTTGACTTATCACTCCTGCATTAACTCGTGCAGGCAAGAAAAATAATGTGATACTGAAGCTGGTCCACATAACTACGGTGGTGCAGTCACTGACCCAATCTACCTCTAAGCTAGAATTTGTCATCGTACTGTGATGTTTGATAAATAAAAATGTTGTAAGTACTCTTTACAAATTCGTTTTTTTTCCTAAAGGGATAATGAAATAAAAAGGTTTTATTCAAAATAGCGCAGAAGCTGCGGCTTAATGTACGTTACTATACTAGTCAAACTAGGTGTCTATTTCTAAATCTAGATCATTTTGGAGAAAAAATGGACAAAAAAACTCGAAAGCATAAAAATACAGTGCCGGCTGTCATGTACTGGCAGTCGTTAATACTGAGCAACATTTATGTGCATGAGGAGCCCTACTACCTACTCATCGTCACTAATTAATTAGTGCTTAGACTTAGCGGGACGGCGTCGTTTTGTTTTATGACATGTGCACAGCACACTACTGACTGAGGCACACTAAGCTTCCTAAGCCAAATTCGATAACGAATAGCGGTAAACAAACCAATTTAGGGTTATCACAACTCACGTTTTATAAATCTTCTATTATTTACATAGCCTTTTACATGCTATTTATTAACAATTCCTATTGCAGCATATGTCACTAGAATCACTCAAATAACATGCATAATACATTGTTATTTCGAAAAACCATTAAAAATCCGACATTAATTTTACGCGACAGCCCTACAAAAAAAGAAACATGGATGAAATTCAGGTGTAAAAAACATTTTTGGGAATGTACCTAGTTTATGCCAACAAGTGAAGTTTAGTCGTTTGTCAATACGTGTATATGGCATATGTGTGTGACAAAATGGCACAAGGCAAAAATATAGAAGTGCTTAGATTGCCCCCATATCATTGTGAATTAAATCCGATAGAAAATGATATGGGGGCAAGTAAAAGGCCATGTTGCTGCCAAAAATAAAACTTTTTAAATGGCCGAACTAAAGGTCCTGTTAGATGACGCAATAAGTAAAATAATTACTCCAGCAGTATGGCAACGTGTTGAACACGTAATAAAAGAAGAGAAGAAAACTGCCGAATGGTGTAATGGAATGCCATTGATGAATTTAGGACACAAATTCATCCTCCTCTTCGGCCAGTGATAGTGATGATTAGTGTGAACATTTATGAATAAAAATATATACAAAGAACTTTGTTTTATTGTAATATTGCAGTAGGTCCCAATCTCCTCATTTTCACAGTCCCATCCCATCCCAGTACTTACCTATTTATTAATATTATAAAGTTGAAGAGTTTGTATGTTTTTTGCTTCAACGAGCTTAATTTTATTAGAAAAATCATGCGGCATGGCTCGCGTGGATGTCTGTTACATCTGTGTGTCATATTTTTTTCAAATCTGTTAAGCCTTTCACTATAAAATCATAATCATAAACATTTTACATTATGTAGTAGGAGGAACGATTATTGTAAAATGATTTCTAAAAAAAGTTGTTAACAAGTCGTTGCCTAGCAACGGTTTGTTTATCGCTATTCGTTTTCGAATTTGGCTTAGTGGTAGTAGTAGCAGTTGATAATATACAGTACCTACATTGATACTCCTCACAGTTTAAAAAAGTCTAAATCTAGTATCGCTAGAAGGTACTTCCGGTGTCGTGTCGTTCACAGAACAAAGTTGCTGGGAAGTAATAACATATAATGCACCTTATAAACTGCAGGGAACAGACTTCTCTCGGAGAGAAATAGCATATTGGGCTTTTTGTGACACGCACATAATTCTTTCTGAGGCCTAATTATGCGCACTGAATCTTACAGTAAGCCTGACGTTTGCAGTATATTAGTCGTAGAGGGATAGTTCTACTCTATCTACGATATTAGTACTATGGAATTTGACAGCAGTCAATTCGAAAAAAAAAAACCGGTCAAGTACGAGTAGGACGCGCACCAAGGGTTTCGTAAAAATTTGTAAGGTAGGGTACAAAATATATCAATTTATTTTAATTCTTCATTGCTCCAATTACATGAGTAAATGTACAAGGGCGTGCTTAATGCAAGAAGCATTCAAATGTAGGTAGGTATTATAAACAGTTTAGGAATCGAGTCTCGCAGTTTTTCCTGAACTTTAAGTATTTTTATTTATCATTTAATTATAAATATATGGCTTTCATACGGCAAACGTAGTGTAGGGTCGCCCTCCGACCAGGTGGGATGAGGATCTGCGAAAAACTGTGGGCAGATGCTGGATGCGGCAAGCTGAAGACAAAGCGCTATGTCTTGAGGGCTATGTCCAGCAGTGGACTACATAATATAGCCTGAAGAAGAAGAACAAGTATGGTTTTCAATTTTTTTTTCTGTACTTGTTGTATAAGACGATATTACTTGCCAAACTTCATAGTCATAGGTCAACAGCAAGTACCTACCTAGTCCATGAATTTTAATTCCCTTAAGTGTCGAAATGTAGGAACCTACGTATTTTGCGGCATCCATGCCCGTAACTTTTTTTGCGTGAACTTGGAGTTTTTTCACAACTCAAGGGACTGTAGGTAGATCCGAGTACACGGTTTTAATTTTATTAGATTTCTTTACGCGTTATCGAGATAATGGGTCTTGGCTGACAGACGGACGGATGAGCAACAAAGTTACCTCTACGAGTATAAGGGTTTCGTTTTTACTTTTGAGGAATGGAACCCTAAATACCACCCTTTAAATCGCTACGCCCTGGAGGGCATCACGTATATATATATACAGGGTGTCTCATTCAAATCGGTCAGTATGGGAAAGTCTGAAACTATACCTAAGACATACGAAGATCTGTTCTGAGGAACCATGTCATCGATTTTGATAACAAGAAAAACTGCATTCATACATTTTAAAAAACATCTGTACTCTTTTCGGGAATCGAACCCGGTCGTTATGAAAAAAAACTCTACACTATTTCTATTTAGATATCGATTGTGTAGGTCTTAAGCAGTAAATATCTGTATAAAACATGATGTCTAAAATGAATAAAATGCATTGTTTTCACATACTTTAAATGACTTTAGTAGGTGCCCGAAGTGACCTCAGACTTTTTCAATACAATATTCAAAACGTTTAGGTAACGATCTTACGATTGCATTTTGTATGAAAACTATGCATTTTACTATTCATTTTAGATATCATGTTTTATACAGACATTTAGTGCTTAAGACCTACACAATCGATATCTAAATAGAAAATAATGTAGGTTTTTTTTCTTTCAAAACAACCGGGTTCGATTCCCGAACGGAGTACAGATGTTTTTTAACATGTATGAATGCAGTTTTTCTTGTTATTAAAATCGATGACATGGTTCCTCAGAACAGATCTTCGTATGTCTTATAGTTTCAGACTTTCCCATACTGACCGATTTGAATAAGACACCCTGTATATATATTATATATATGTAATTTAATAAAGCCCCCCTGTCTTCAACACGATTGTAATAAATAAAGTAATGAAAAATATTATAACGAAACTGGTCACATAGTTGAAACTGCTGCAACATCATTTTATATCTCACTTCGAAGTAACAACTGACACTGTTCACGTAACGAGAAACTGGAAAGTCAGATGTTTACTGTCACTGACAAGACAATACAGTCGGGGCGGTCACTCGGCCAGATGCTTCTGGAACATGAGGGCGATGGAGGGGGCGGCGGCGGCGGCGGGGGGCGCGGGGCGGCGCAGGCGGTGGCGCGCGCCCGGGCGCGGCAGGGGGCGCGGCGCGGGCCGCGGGGCGGGGGACGGCTCCGGCCGCGCGTGTCCCCCCAGCCCGTCGTACTGCCCGCCCCCGCCCCCGCCCGCGCCCCCGCCGCTGCCCTCGCCCCAGCCCCGCTCGCGCGGGAAGATGCTATAGAGGCGCGGAGCCCCCCCCGCACCCCGCAGCAGCGCCATCTCTGACGGCTGCAAACACAAAACGTGGAATCTTATCACACTTAAAGGTAGCAAGTCACAATTAAGTATAATAATAAACAAATCGCAGTAAGGAACCTAAGGCCAGTATTACAGAAGCGTACTCAAGCGCCGATCTCTACTTAAGACTAGTTTTGAGTAAGGTTTTAATTTTAGAACGTTACTTGAGTCGAGATTCATCAAGCGCGACTCAACTGAGTAATAGCTAATTCGAGAACGATACTTGGGTAGCAATCTCTACTTAAGTAAAGATCAAATCTGTATTTACTCAAGTGTGGTCGGAACCACGCTTGAGAGTCGATCGGCCAGTTATTATAATTTCAATTTGGAATGTTTATTGCAAAATTCGTATACCTTGATTACTATGAAGAAATAATTAATGATAGCAGCAGCCGCTTAGGCATTTAAGGGACGCTCAAGACCCCTACTGCATGGATTCTAATAAGTGTTTATGTGCAAAAACAATTACATTAATATTGGGGTGATTTCATTGAAAAAATTTCACGCAACACTACCTACTATGATAACCAGGCAAGGACATCACAAACATGAAAGTACACAGAGACTGTGGCCCCTTGTACAAATATAGGCCCACAGTGGGAATCGAACCCACAAGCTCGGTCTTGGTAACCAAGCGCCTTAGCGGCTAGGCCAACATGACAGTCACAAAAGGAATAAATAAAATAATCAGTAAAACAATCTCAGCTTTTTTATTGCTCATAAAATTGGAAATAATTGAAACATATCCTATAAATCCACTGTGTTGAAGATGACTTTTTATCTTCCTCGAGGAGGATCCTCTCCACTGCGGTGAAGTTGAAGTTTTATGTACAACAAGCAAAGTTCCTCTCCACTGCGGTGAAGTTGAAGTTTTATTTTCAACGAGCAGGTTTCTCTTCACTGTGGTGAAGTTGGAAGTTTTATGTTCAATGAGCAGGTTCCTCTCCACTGCAGTGAAGTTGAAGTTTTATGTTCAACAAGCAGGTTCCTCTCCACTGCGGAGAAGTTGAAGTTTTATGTTCAACAAACAGGTTTTTCTTCACTGTGGTGAAGTTGAAGTTTTATGTTCAACAAGCAGGTTTCTCTTCACTGTGGTGAAGTTGAAGTTTTATGTTCAACAAGCAGGTTCCTCTCCACTGCGGGGAAGTTGAAGTTTTATGTTGAACAAGCAGGTTTTTCTTGACTGTGGTGAAGTTGAAGTTTTATGTTCAACAAGCAGGTTCCTCTCCACTGCGGGGAAGTTGAAGTTTTATGTTCAACAAGCAGGTTTTTCTTCACTGTGGTGAAGTTGAAGTTTTATGTTCCATGAGCAGGTTCCTCTCTACTGAGATGAAGTTTAAGTTTTATGTTCAACAAGCAGGTTCCTCTCCACTGCGGTGAACTTGAAGTTTTATGTTACATGAGCAGGTTCCTCTTCACTGCGATGAAGTTGACTTTTTATCTTCTACGAGGAGGACCCTCTCCACTGCAGTGAAGTTGACTTGTTATGTTTCACAAGGAGGATCCTCTCCACTACGGTGAAGTTCCATTTTCTCACACCTCGTTTCAAAACAGCGATTAATGTTCAAATTATACCAAACCGACTATGTACAGATATTAGTAAATTTAGTAAACAAACGTAAATAAACAGACAGACGTCAAGAGAATTGTGGAATTATTTTAGAGCAGACATTTGTTACGTTCCGTTCTGTACTCAAAGCGAATAAATGAATTAAGAAACGTGAACGTTTTGCTTCCTTTAAATATACGGTTCACTACAAACTAATAACGAAATAAAGAAACTTGGAACATTTTTATTTCCGAATAAATAAAAACTATTTTAGTTTCCTCTGTATATTTCACATAATTTACTAAGTTTCATCGTCACGTTTTTGTAACATGCGTAAAACGGAATAAAAATCTACACTAGTATTTTTCTTGTCATGGAAAACAAACTTTGATCATAGACAATCTGATTGCAGTTCTGAATCTCTACTTAAGCAGTGATTGGCTGATCTCTACTCAAGAACTGTTTGAAAATAAAGGGAGTGCTTGAGCATCGATTTAACGCTCAAGTAATGATTGGGCGATCTGAGATCAATCTGTGCTTGAGCATCGTTCTGTAATACCGGCCTAAGACTTGGCACGACTTAGTTTCATTACTGAATTCATTACTTTTTAGAGATAAACGAGCAGCTTCGTCGAGACATCGAGGCTATTTTCTTACAAAATGCTTTTGGTGGGATTTCACTTCCTTTTGTAGAAACGTAGGCATATTGATTTATTTTATTAGATTTCCTTATAAATTAAAACAATCCCCCCAATCAAGGACAGTAGAAGAATGCCGTAAACGACTGTAACGCGGCCGCGGCCGGTTGCCACTTCGCCATATAAGGTTATCGGAAAAACAAAACGTAAGCGCGTTTTAAAATACAATCAGCGCCATCAAGCGTGTGCGGGTATCACCCACCGCCACTCTTAGTCCAATGCATTATATTTTGACCAAATTTTGATATAATATATAAGTAGTCTAGATTAAATTAGAAAACGTGTCCCACTACCACAGATTAGATAATAGTCCATTACGCTGGATTTTTGCAATGACAGTCGATTTATTTATGTACCCAATAGTTGAAGGGGGGGCATTGTCATAATATGACAATGCCCCCTTCAACTATTGGTATAAATAAATATTCACGGACATATTACACAGATCTCGTTAGCCCTATATTAAGTACAACTAAATGACTTGTGTTATAGGTGCTTAGGCGACGATAGATTTAATACAATAAATACATAGATAACATCCAAGACCCGAGACAAACTAGAAATGTTCTTTTCCTAGTTTGACCCGGCCGGGGATCGAACCCGAGACCTTCGGTTTTACAGTCAGCGTGCCAAACCGCTGCACCACCGAGGCCGTCGTGGATACTTCAGACCTTCGATTTTTGACATCAAATGAAGCGGCCCACCAAGTTGAATATTTTTTGTAAGTAAATACGGTACATTATGTCGATCTCTTCTAATAGTTTTGTTGGGCTCGTGTTTTCTAATCAGGGTCACCATGACCTCCAGATCTTCGATTATCCTAGTTTTTTATAGTTTTCCCTTTATGTGGCGATTAAACCCTAACTCTGTACCATATTTCAGCTCTCTAAGTTTATGGGAAGTACTAAGTAGTTGTATTTTGATGATCATCATCAGTGAGTGAGTGTCATAAATGCGGAACTTTGCTGAACTAAATGAAATGAACTAAATGACCTACAGGCTTGAAATTTTGGATTTTAAGTATGTGATTATAGCTTATTGGATGGCGAAAATTTCTGCGTTCTGGTCTTATCCAGAGGTTCTCAAATAGCGACCTGAAAATGCGGCGAAATGGTTCCAGTAGAGATGGTAGTGTTTGCTTCGCGCTCGACTTGGCGGGGTCACGGCCGTGCCCCCCGATTATTGTGAATTTGTGATGGAAGCTTGCCTTAACGCGCACTGATAGTGGGCATTCATCATCATCAGTGGCCTTTAACATCTACGAAAGATGATTTAAACAGCAGCCGTGTCAAGTTATTTGGTTTTGGCACTTGCGCTGATGGCTAACAAGGCCTATACGAGAGCGACAACGCCGGTCGCAACGTCCGCAAACAAATTGTGTTCCCGGTGACGTTAGAGGTTGTGCCATTCGTTGGTGACGTAGATCGCGCTTTTGGGAGAGCAGATCGAACCAGGCATTGTCATACGCGACCACCCCATCAGATAATCTTTTCCTCCAACTATCACGGTCACCAGAAACTTTCCCAGGTGTTCGGGTCAATGTTAAAAGACACCATATCGCGTTTAGCGCTATATTTAAACCGCAGTAGTGGCCGCCCAACTGCACGTTTAGCGTCCGAAATTTGACCAAGGAGAGTTTGTCTTGGCAAACGAGAAGGCTCCATCCGTTGCACATGCCCCAGCCAGCGCAATTTTCTTTGTTTAAGTAGTGCGATAATGCTAGGCATGCACGCGATACTAAGCACCTTCTCGTTTGTTACTCGATCCTTCCAAGAAATATCCAATATATGCCTGAGACGGCGCATATGAAAGTTGTTTAATTTCCGCTCCTGTGTTTGGCATACGATGTCCAGGTCTCTGCGCCATATGGATGAAGAGTATGGACAAGATGTAGGTCTGATAAATAATCATCTTGGTCTTTACAGTGAGATATTTGTTGTACCTACCATACTCTTGCGCTCAGCGTCCCGAAAATCGTAGAGGCCTTGCCGATGCGGCTGTTTATTTCAGCGTCGTCGTTCATATTGCAAAACGTTCTGTGTCAAAAAACACTTTTTTCGCTTTTTCATCTAAATTGAAGGAAAACTTGATTCTGAATGTAAGTTTAAGACAATATAATGTAAGCCTGAGTAGGTAAGGATTATGATGTCTTGCTATTTTCTTTGTATTTTTTTAATTTTTCATACAAATTTGGTGAAAAAACGTACACATGATTTTGTTGACATAGAACGTTTTGCAATATGAACGACGATCGAGGCAAAGATTGTTCGAGACTGTGGATCCAAGGTAGCAGAAATTATGAACAACATCCAGTGGTGAGCCTTCCAGTAAGATTGTGGGCATTTCATTAACTCCCTGCGCCATAATGACGGTTTTCTTTGCATTGATGGACATAGAGAATTGCTTACAAGCTTTACTAAACTTATCCAACATTTCCTGAAGTTCTGATGGGCCTAAAGCAACAAATGCCGCATCGTCAGCAAACAGTAAGCTATCAATGAAAATATCCTGGCGATGTCTTTTGGATTTAAGGAGGGAAAGATTGAAAAGCTTATCATCCACCCTGGTGTGAAGGTGTATGCCTTGTTGGTTATATCCGGTTATCAACTTTGGTATTATACCAAACAGTGTCGGCGCTAGCACACAACCCTGCCTGACCCCTCTTCTCATGTCAAATGGGTCCGATGTATTTCCCTTATAAACAACGGAGGCTTTCATGTCTTCATGAAAAGTCTTTTTAATACAGTTGCTCAAAAAGTGGCGTATTGCAGGGACGTTTACCGTTCGGGATGTGGGCTATTACATGCTCGTGCTTTTTTTTACCTTTCCCGCACTCGTGCGTTCTCTTTCCCAACTGTCAAAATAATGTCTATTAAAAAGAAAAACCAACCATGAAGTTTTTACTAAAAAAAATCATAGAAGTTTTTATGATTCATGCAAATACGTATATTTCTAAAAAGAAGCTACTAATTTGTTTCAATATTAAATTTAATGATTTGATTGAATGAGTTAGGTTAGGTTTCATTAAATTTCATGTCATTAAATTTCATGTCATTAAATTTCATTTTCATTTCATATCAATAAAATATTCTACTGAAGACTTTGCTGTGTGGCATAAATAATGAAACCACCGCCCGTAAACAAAAGGGTAAAAAATTCAAGACTATCGTTTGACTTGACCTTGTCAAGTCTAAAGTCTTTGTCAAGTACATAAATGGTTATCACGTTAACGATTAGTTCCACAACCTGCAAGTATCTGAAGAAACGAAATGAACTGATGATGACGTTTATGAAGAGGTTTTTATTATTATTTATACTACATAATGTTTGTCTCTTCTTTCGTATGTCTAACAAATTCAGAATTTGCCATTAGGGGAGCATAAATGGCAGTTCCCTAATGGCAAAATCTGAATTTGTAAATAATAAACTTGAGCGCGGCGGGGGAGGTAGGCGAGCCAGTAACGGCCTCGAGCGCGGCGGGGGAGGTACCTAGGCGAGCCAGTACCGACCTTGAGTGCGGCGGGGGAGGTACCTAGGCGAGCCAGTACCGACCTTGAGCGCGGCGGGGGAGGTACCTAGGCGAGCCAGTACCGACCTTGAGCGCGGCTGGGGAGGTACCTAGGTGAGCCAGTACCGACCTTGAGCGCGGCGGGAGAGGTACCTAGGCGAGCCAGTACCGACCTTGAGCGCGGCGGGGGAGGTACCTAGGCGAGCCAGTACCGACCTTGAGCGTGGCGGGGGAGGTACCTAGGCGAGCCAGTACCGGCCTTGAGCGCGGCTGGGGAGGTACCTAGGCGAGCCAGTACCGACCTTGAGCGCGGCGGGGGAGGTACCTAGGCGAGCCAGTACCGACCTTGAGCGCTGCGGGGGAGGTACCTAGGCGAGCCAGTACCGACCTTGAGCGCTGCGGGGGAGGTACCTAGTCGAGCCAGTACCGACCTTGAGCGCGGTGGGGGAGGTACCTAGGCGAGCCAGTACCGACCTTGAGCGCTGCGGGGGAGGTACCTAGTCGAGCCAGTACCGACCTTGAGCGCGGCGGGGGAGGTACCTAGGCGAGCCAGTACCGACCTTGAGCGCTGCGGGGCAGGTACCTAGTCGAGCCAGTACCGACCTTGAGCGCGGCGGGCGGCGGACAAGCGCGGGGGAGAGGCACCGCGGGGGGCGCGGCGCGCAGGCGCAGGTAGGGCGACGCGGGGCGCGGCTCCTGTCACCGAGTGGGGAAGGAAAATATTAATAAGGACATTAGGCCTTTATAGGAAGTGGCCTGCACCCAGCAGCTGGCAAACATGGGATTGATCCAGTTTGACTGCATCTCAGGCTGGCTGGCCCATACCAAGTTAGGTCAATAAAGAATCGTTAGTGACGGCGAACAGCCAAGGTTTGACTGTTTGTGTCGCTATAGTTTGATCATAAAATAAAAAAAAATGTGGCTCGCCGTTTAGAATTTTAGCTTTTTGAGCTTTTGAGATTCTCTGAAGGGTTTTGGGCACCAGACCATTTCATATCAAAAGAAATGTGACGCGACGTGCGATTAAAAAAACCCTTCTGAGATTTTTTATATTATCAACATTTTTTGTTATTATACTTCAAGTAGCCCAACTAACATTTTAGGTTCTCAAAAGGTTTTGAGCAGGTTCGAAAACCTTTCTAGGATTTCTGGGAAACTAGCCACAACAACGTTATATTAACTTTCTGAATTGGTTTTGTAGCCCAAAAGCGCCTGACCTGAAAGGGCGACCTACAGAAACTCCGCACAGCGTTGTCAGGAGCTATTGTTCAGGAGCAAGTAGCATGTCCCAAAAACAAAATTTAACCTGTTCAGAACTTGTATACAAGCCTTGAATTAGCCCGGATTTGGAATTGAAATAGCCTTGGTAGCCGGGTAAAGGATTACGAAAATACAAAGTAGGTATTCTTAGGATTGGTAAAGTTATATTTAGCTTTGCTCATTCAATTACTTCTTGTATGAATAGTATTATGCTTTTCTGACATGGCGATAATAAAATGGATGATTTAATATATTTCGTAGACAATTTGTTAGAGATAATTAGATGCTGTAATTGCTTGTTGGGTTTGTCACTTTCATTGGGACGGTTAGTTAGTTTATTGATGAAATAGGGCAAAATACTTACCGCTGTAAAATTCATGGGCTCTCTAATTACATTGTTTTATATGATTTAGGTATTAAAAACTATTGATATTATTTTTAAATTATATGCGTAAAAAGGTGAAACGATTGGAACTATTTTCCAAATGCAAATATGTAAGACCAAAAAGCAATTCAAGCTTTATTTTAATGACTAAATTTAATTATTTCATAAAAAAATATGATTTAATTTAGCAAAAAATTACTGACTTTGTTCTAGAACCTAGAAGTTTCGGATTTAACTAATTTAGAACAAACAAGCCCTGGTTCAAGTCTTTTTGGACTTGAAAATGCTTAATAGAACTCTCAAAAGCCTTGATTTAGCCCTTTAATATACCGGTTGCGTATTGTCGCGGTCCTATCCCGAACCATCTAGAATAGAGCTTTCTGGAAGCCTATCGAATAGTCGCCGCATGCTGCGTTTTAGTAAACAATAAAACGCTGCAAGCAATAATGACTCGTATGTCCACTAGAGTAAGGTTCAAAACTCTTTAAATAAGTAACTGTTCGAGCGACCTTGCCGCGTGTACCGAGTGTAGGTACATAGTTACGGGAATGTTCTAGATCCCTGGCCGGCGGATATAAATAGCGGCCGCCGCGGCGCGCTGTCAGTTCCGTTTGGAATAGCGAAGAGTGAACTTCGAGCGAACATACCTGCGATACGAGCGATAACCTACGACCTCAGCGATACTATTGGACTTCGATTAGACCTGCGATTGGAATCTACGTGTGGACATCGTGTCGTGAAGACCTGCAGACCAGACCCTGCGTGAATAAATCCTAAGAAGTTAAAAACCTATTTAGAGGCTAAAAATTTCACCCATGCCGGGATTCGAACCCGCAACCTCTGGCTATCCGTACCAGCGCTCTACCAATTGAGCCAATGGGCGACTCACGGCATCAGTGAAATTTCGAACCTCTTTACAATATTCTCTGTAGCACGGGTTAGTGCATTAAAAATAAAAATAGTGTAATCCTAAGAAGTTGTCATTGGCGTTTTACATCCAGATCCGGAACCCTAGCCCGTAACAGTATATTAAAGGGCTAAATCAAGGCTTTCTGTTAAGATCCTGGCTTAATTGGTTTTTGTTTATTCAAACTGGCCCTGTGTACGTGCTTGTTAGTCTGTGATAAGGCAGATTGCGCAATGAAACAACTTTTTGCGGCATATTCATTCAAGAGCGCTTGCCAAAATCAGACCAAAAAAAGTGATTTAGTGCGAATTGGATTTATTTTTAAAAGGGTGAAAGGATGAGTACCTCCGTATCAATGCTTATACCATGTTAATTAAACTAGTTAAGTTAAACAAAACTTAATTAAGTAGGCACAGTTCTGAAATACTTTTGAGTACCTTTAGATAAAAACACAAGGAGGAAAATACGGTAGACTGTGGTCAAGATAATACTTAAATTCTATGCCGTTATGTTGGCATCAACGATTTTAAATGAGTCGATTGTTAAAACATTTTTTATGTGATTGGATGATATAAATTTTACCAACATCCTAGCATTGGAGTTATTTTATTGACTGCAATCTATCCGCTCCCCATGCGTGGTCCTACAAAAGCAAGCCCAATGGAGCTGCTTTAATTCGCTTGTCTTGCTAACGCTTCTATCCAAGCTTGTCTCTCTATCTGTGTCGTTCGTTGACCCTTGTTAATAAATCAGGCCCACTTTTAATTAATAATATAACAATTTAAGTACCATATGTTCCTCCTTTTGTATATCAATAAAAGTACCTGAAAAAGTATAGAGACTTAATCCAGTTAGACCATGCTATGAGTTAACTACAAGCACCACCACAAGTATAACCTTCACGAATAGTGGAACCAGGTGGGGCTAAGGGCTGAAGCCCCCTCCAATATGTACAATGTAGGACTCACAAATTTTTTTCATACTACCCTATTTCGAGAAAACCATACTAGAACAGAAGTAATGTGATAATAACTATAATATTTTGAAAAAGCTCTGTGAAACCTACCGTCAGCCCTCCCCAAAATAGGTTTCTGTATTTGCCACTGACCTTTAGAGATGGCTTATTTAGAAAATAATACCTACCTACTAGAATTAATTTTCGTAAGGAGCAGGTATATAGTCGCCAACGAGCCTGAGTCGACCTGTGTCTATATTAACTATATTGAAATAGGCTAAGGCTTTACCATCTGCGTTAAGGCTTTACCATCTGCGAAAGTGCTGCCACTTCAGAAAAAAAAAACATTACGTAGGTACCAATCAGGATAATTATTGAAAATGAACTCAATTACTTAACTGCCTAGAAATAACAATAAACTATTTTTAGACAGCAAAGTTTTCAGAAACAATGTCTAAAACATTCATTAATGCCAAAAGCGGCCGTTTTTGGCAAAAGTTAATTAGAATTAATTTTCTAATTCTCAGAAACCAATGGAAACTTTGCGATAGCAGCATACAAATTTCAGTATTGTGTTTTAATTTTCGTTTGAAATTGCCACTGCTGTCCATCTTGCGCTAGGTCACCTGTATATTTTCGTGAATAACCAAAGTTTTGGTAAAGCACACGCGAAACCCACAAGGTTGCGAATTGTTTAGGCAAAAAGACAAAAATAATAATGAATGCCCAAAAGGCGCTTTTGGACTAGAACCTATCTTGCTGAATGTCAAAAGGTAAAAGGTAAACAAAAAAGACTGGGAGTGGTTTTGGACTATGCTTAAAAGCCTTAGTAAAATATGGTTCTGAAAAAGCCTTGATTAGGAAGTGTGTAAAACCAAGTAGCCTCGCTTTACATTGTGGTGGAAGCCTGTGGAAGTTCATTTAGTTTTTCAAATTACTGTAGAGTTCTAAGAGCTGTTTGCATTAAATAAAAACAAATTATGACCCGATGTAAAATCTGAAACCAGAATAATACCATTTTAGAACTAAGAGGCATTTCTCAAAACCTCGGTCCCTGCAAAATTTTACTTGGGAGGTGTCTATGCTTTACGCATGTTGTGGACACCTAGAATTAAGGTAGCATTTAGTTTATTCATGGTGCATGCTTATAGGCTGTGTCGAAGTGTTACATGTTGGACCCTAAATAGTTATTTAATAATGTTTATAGGACTCACCGCATCGGCGGCGAGCGGTGAGCGCGCGGAGGGCGAGGCGGGCGGTGCCGGTGCCGAGGGCGAGGCGGGGGCGGGGGGCGGTGCCGAGGGCGAGGCGGGGGCGGGGGGCGGTGCCGAGGGCGAGGCGGGGGCGGGGGGCGGTGCCGAGGGCGAGGCGGGCCGGCGCCGCTTGGGCGAGCCCTGCACCAGCGCCAGCTGCGCCGCCTGCCGGCTGTGCCAATTCGCTTAAAAAATGTCCAACACAGACCAGCTCTATCACAATCCTAATATCTACCCAACACAGAGAAGATTTTTCTTTAATACAACTTGTGATTTTTTTTAGCTTCTTCGCACCCGTCAATTTAGTAGGTAGGAACTAGTAGACAATTACCCGCGCCAACGTTACCGTTTCGATTGCGCGGCCATTCTGTTTTCAAAAAGTGCTTGTGTCAGGATTTTGTCAAAATTTGTCAAAACTTAATGGTGAAAACCAAAAATTTTTCAAAGCAGTAATAAAGAAGTTATTGAGGTTTGAAGATGGCCGCGCGAACGAAACGCGGAGAACTGCGCGGCCATGTCAGATCTCGGCATCTACAGGGTCTACAGGCCTGGTTTTTTTGTCAATGCATGTTCAACAAATGTCGAAGAAAGAAAATTCATTCTATTCATTACTTGAGAAGATATCGACGCCAGAAGGCCATGACCGCGCAATCCTCCGGTTCCGATTTCTTTAGGTTGTGTTTTTTCGTAATCAGGCTTATCTAAATTAGTCAGGACCGATGTTCAGAGCTTAGTCTTAATTTGTCAAAGCCGATGAGGTCCGAATTTACAATCGTTTTCTCATCAGACAAACAAAATTACTGAAAAACCTAAGGACGCTGGCCGCGCAACCGAAACGCTTTTTCATATGCCGACATCTAGTGTTAAGTAGATAATTATTTAACTAATGTTCGATCATTATTATGTATTAAATGAACTGCTCGGCACTACGTCGAATCTTTCGCTATCTTCCGGCTCCCAAGTAGATAATTATTTAACTAATGTTCGATCATTATTATGTATTAAATGAACTGCTCGGCACTACGTCGAATCTTTCGCTATCTTCCGCTCCCCGGCCACTGGCAGGGGAGCCGGAAGCCCCGACTGCCACTATGGAACCCCAATATAGCCTCTCGGTGTGCCTCAAGTTCATGACTAGTCGTGGTCTTTGGGACGACTATAATTCGTTTCTCGAAACCTTGGACTCCCCTGAGTCCCCCGCCCCTGTTGCGATCCCGGACTCTCCTGAGTCCCCCCCCCTGCCCCCGTCATTATACCGGTCTCTCCCGAGACCCGCGCCCCTTCCTTTATGGATACCGAGTCCATCTCGGATTCCTCCGCCTCCCGCGCACGGAAGCGTTCTAAATCGCGGTCCGACCAATCAGGGAACTCCCCCTACTCCGAGGCTAGCACCCTCACCGATGCCTTCACTTCGGTTTCCCGCCGAAAGAAGAGGCAGCGTAAGCTTGCCGCTTCTAAAAGGAGTCCTTGTCCGTCCTCTGAGACCTCAGCCTTCCCCACGGCCTCCGCCTCTTCCTCTCCCGCGGTTTCCGCGCCCCCTTTCCTCGCGGCTTCCCCCGCCGCCCCCTCCTCCCCCGCCCCCGCGGCTTCCACGCCCCCCTCTCCCGCCACGATACCACCCCTCATGGACATCAACGTTCCTGTACCGACAGGACCGTCCGCACGGTCTCCCCCCCAGCCTCCGAAGGCAAAGTCCCCCCTCCCGTGTACCTGCGGGACAAGTCCGCATGGACTAATCTTTAAGGACAATAATGTCCAAATGACAATTGTCTCGAAAGGTCATTCCGTCGAAGCTGTGTATCCCATGCACAGTTGCCGCGGGAAGTCCTTCCCCCTTGCCTTGGTGGTACTCACCAATTCCCCACAAGCCCGCTCCATCTTCTCGGGAGTTCCCACAGTTTGTGGCCTCTCGAATATCAAAGTCGAGAAGCCCCATAGGCGGGGCCACCCCGGTCAATGCCACCGCTGCCAGCTCTATGGCTACGCAGCGGCAAACTGCTCTGCTCCCCCCAGATGCGTGAAGTGCCTAGAGCCTCACGCCACTGCGGAGTTCTTGCGCACTCGCGACTCGGAAGTTCCTCCGGTTAGCGTACTGTGCAATCAGTCCGGCCATACGGTCAATTACCGGGGGTGCCCGCGTGCCCCCCGCCCCTCCGCCGCTAAGGCTCCCAAGGCCCCCTTCGCTCAGAGGAAATCAGTGCCGGCACTGAATACCCCTGAATTCCCACCCCTAGGCCGCCCCAGTGCCAAGCCTAGCCCTCCACCGACCCCCGCATGGGTCCCCCGCTACAGCCAGGCCCGTAGCGGCCACTCAGGCATATCCCCCCTCAGATAGGTCTGAGACAGCTGACGACCTTAGGCTGATCAGTGCCGCCATCAATAATATTGATCTGGCGGAGATCTCCAAACTGGCGGGCAAGCTGCGCGCCGCCATCTCCCCCGCTGAGCGTCTTATCGCTGTTGCCGTGCATAGCGATATGCTCTCTAGTCTCGTTTAGTTAAACTATTTTCGTACTCCCCGGTCCCTCTCTTATTTGTATACTCCCTCACGACGAACTCTGTTCTGAACTGGACCACCCACTAGAGGCTCGGTCTCAGGCAGACATAGCCCCCGCCCGCTAGTGTCCCCGCTTGTGGGGACACTATTCTCTCCTAGCAGCTGTAGCTAACTTTTCTAAGCTCGGCCTCGAGGGGGTCGCTCCGATGTCGGTTTAGGGGTCCTTAGGACCAAAACTAGCCCCAAGGTGGTGTTTAGTGGGTAGGCGCACTTCTTGTGAGTCCCACATTGGCAGCACGGCCGGGTCCGTGCTGCCAATGTGGATTGCATGAGCATTCACCACCTCCCTCCCCCGTGTCCTCCGGAGGGTGCCCTTATTAGGGCAAAAAAAAAACGGTTCGGCATTCCTGTTACGAACCGTCGTGAAATGCGGAGCTTATGCCCGAAAATACAAAACGTGATTGATAAAAAGTGCACTACTAAAAATGAATTATTGAAAATGTAAACATGCAGAAACTGAAGTGAAAATGGAATAACATATCTACAATAACCTTCGATTAACATATCGTTTCACCACAAAAACCTATCGTACGTATCGAGAGCTATTTAAAAAAATATAACCTCTCACACAATGTTTGGATAGAGTGACCATGATATCAGGTTACACGTAACCGCTCATTGGTACAGTGGCCTAAAGATCTTTAAAGTCCTTTGTATATGTTAGCTACGAATGGGCACTTTAAGCGTCTGGCTTCAATTGTATTGTTTTAAAAACATTAATCTGAACAAGTTATTTTATTTATTTCTTTTCAGATTTATTAAACAGATATTCCAAAAAGTAAAACTACGTATAACAACATTATGGTCACCCTATCCTTATATCAAGTTGATGATCGTACCTTTACTGCAGTAGGTATATTTATGGTGTGAAACAATATTATGTCAATCGAAGTTTCCTAAAATGTCAAAGAATTTGAAATATAGTGTCATGTGAAACATGACTCATGTAACATCACTGGATTTAACGACGAACTCCCTCAAGATCCGAAATCACACGGCTTTGGTTGGTTTAGTTTGCCATGCTTTTCACACTTTGAATAGCACTAAACCCACTCTCAATTACGACAATAATTCATTAATAAAAAGTACTTTTTATTAAGTTACATTGTGCTGTGTGGTGTCGGCCTAGAGAATTGCACAAACCCAATTCTTCCCGCGGGTGTCGTAAAAGGCGACTAAGGGACACACTCCGGGGGGTGGGCAGCAGCGCCTCCTGCAGTACAATTCCACCGAGCTGCGATCCCCAACCCGCATGCACGGCGTGGGGATTATGGGCATTACCCCCTATGATAGCACAACGTGGCGCTCTTTAGGGGAGGGCTATGTCCAGCAGTGGACTAGTATAGTCTGACGACGAATTTTTAAGTTGCCAATATTAGTAAAAACTGCGCAGCTGTGTTTTTTTTTGCTTTATTATCCTAGCCCGTAATAAACTCTGCTGTCAGCTTCATACCTACGGAACTTCTTCTTTTGTTTAGAAACTGGGATTGCTTGCACGTGTAAGCTATTGTTAGTAGGTAGTAGATTTATCAAATTTTTAGTTGCTTATATACTTTAAAGAAGCTCTACATAAGTAATACGACAACGTGAGTCGCGCGCCATAACGTCAAAAGTCGCTTCTGACGTTTTAGCGCCACAAAACGCGTTGCACTAAAAAGTGCAAAATCTACGCTACAAGCAGCTAAATTATTGGAAAACTACTTTTTTTGTCACTACGATGTCTCGCAAGATGTAAATAAAATAAGTAGAAAAATTCAAAAAAATATTGGTGCAGCAAGACGTCACACGAAAATAACAAACTACACGCAATAGCGTTCAAATAAGTTGTTTTTATATAATTAAAATTTAAAAAAAAAGTCATTACCTACTAACACTAGTCTGAAATAAACTTTCTCTTTTTCGTCTTGATTTTCTATGAATGATAATATTCTGTAACATTAGTCTAAGGTTTCCCATGACTGTTTAGACTGCTCTATAAAAATTATTCATCCGTTTACACGACACCGCATACGAATACGATGGCCTTTTAAGAATATTATCAACAAACGCTTCAAACATGTTTCTTTAAACAAGTTTGTATTGCTTATGGGTCTTAATTGATGTTTAAGTGGTCCGAGACGCGCTCTTACCGGGGTGAAACAATCAACGGTTTTTTTGCAAATTGGCGCGTGCAATTAAGCGGTTTTTTGCCGCGGTATATGTACATATATAATTATGTACTGTAGCGCTCTACTTATTGAAAGAGATGCTTATTTAGCAATAATAACTTTTATTTTATGTTTTCGTCGGCATCACCTAGCCTTGCTAGGGATCGACTGACATCTCAACAAAAACGTAGCGATTCTCTTTTAAATATTTAAATTCATACTGGACGGCTGTGCCAGCCAGTTAATATAAAGAGGAATCGATTAATATGTCAATGTACCAATGAACGTGTAACCTGATATTATGGTCACCCTATTCGAACATTGTGTGAGAGGTTATATTTTTTTAAATAACTCTCGTTACGATAGGTTTTTGTGGTGAATATAACGATATAAAAAAAAAGATATGTTAATCGAAAATTCGGACCTCATCGGCTTTGACAAATTGAGACTAAGCTCTGAACATCGATTCTGACTAATTTAGATAAGCCTGATTACGAAAAACACAATCTAAAGAAATCGGAACCGGAGGATTGCGCGGCCATGGCCTTCTGGCGTCGATATCTTCTCAAGTAATCATAAACTTTATTGTCATAAGCATTTGTACAAAGCTGTTAAACAACAATATTTGTATGTAGGTAGTTGGATAAAATAAACAATTTTAGTAACAGCAGAAAGAAGAAGATTTGTCCTACCCTCCGCGTTAGTTCACACCGTGTTGCGGCAGAGTAGCATTCGCCGTCCTCTACGTGACGAGTATTGCATACAATACAAGTATCAATCTTCATTACACGATAAAACAAGTCATGGTGATAGAATGAATTTTCTTTCTTCGACATTTGTTGACAAATTCAAACATGCGTTGACAAAAAAACCAGGCCTGTAGACCCTGCAGATGCCGAGACATGGCCGCGCAGTTCTCCGCGTTACGTTCGCGCGGCCATCTTCAAACCTCAATAACTTCTTTGACAAATTTTCGGTTTTTGACAAAATTCTGACATAAGCACTTTTTGAAAACAGAACATGGCCGCGCAATCGAAACGGTAACGCGCCAACGACATTTGCGCTATCGAGCAAACTGAGATTTTTTTTTTAAATAAATATATTTAGGAGAAATCCTCTGCGGCCAGTACACTAGACTTGGGCAAAGTGTGTCCTTAGAGGGAGTTGTTATATCTCATATCTTTGCTCACCGAGACACACTATATCACTAACATATCTCGCTCACCACTTGTGTCCTAGCTCATATGACGTCCAATCAACTAAGTGCGTGTGGAAACAAGAGACACAAGTGGTGAGTCAGTCTATTCTACCTATTCCCTACTTTATCCAGATCACACGTTTCTTTTGGCAAACTTTCTCTCATCGCTAGTAGGTTACGACGAGAAATGCGGCCGAACGTAACCGATGTCAGCCGATGTTGATCTCGCTCTCGCGCATTGTGTGTGAGCTGGATAAAGTAGCAGGAGATGACTACCGTACTGAGTTGAGAGTATGTGTGAGGGAGCCAGATATAGTTGACATGTCTGGGATATGAATGGGCCACACTTGACGGGGAGGGAGTTGCGTGTCCTATCATATCTGGCTCTTGAGTTACCCAAGGCTACAGTACACAATGGCCCACTGCTCGCCATTGCCATTGTGTACTCGGGGTAATGGTGTGCAGTGGCGGACAATTGCCTATCGTGGCGCGCAATCGTACAGTTGTCGGTTTTTTGAGCACACTTCAAAGGATCGTGTCGTAGCGTGGCCCATCCCTGATTATTACAAGTTTTTTGTTTTATATCAATCTGAGCCCGTAATTTTGCGCCTTTTGCGTCATTTTTTTTTAATAACTTTGTTGTTGTACAAACTTCTGTAATACTTTTAAATCGATATCAACCCTTGTATGTCCCCACTGCTGGGGCATGGGTCTCTTCTTGCATCGCAGGAAGGTTAGGTCATAAACTTTTAAATAAATAGTAAAGAAATAAATAGCTGTGGCCGCAATAACTTCCACGTCCATCGCAAGTGGTTTGCCAGACAGAAATGAGCCACGCGCCATTGTGTACCTACTGCGGGCTTTACAAAAAAATTGTCGCTGTCCGTGGTTAAAAAGATTTACCTTTCTTCGCTGACCCGTCCGAAACCCACCTACTGGCGTATTGCTAATTTTCTAAGAGCGATGCGCTTCTACAAGTTCGACGGCTCGCCTCATCGAAGCCCGAATGCGGAGTGCGTACCTGAGCTGCGCGTGCAGCGCGCGCGCGGCGTCCCGCTCGGCGGCGAGCTGCGCGCGCAGCCGCTGGCGCGCGTCCCGCGCCTCGCGCTTCCCCGCCTCCGCCGCGCACAGCGCCCTGCGGGCCACACACACACACACACGCGAGCGTCAGACGATATATCCCCACTTGCAGAAACTTCCGCTGCAACTCGAGGAGATAATTCTGCCTCGCTCGGCAAACAGTCCTATCCGCTGCGTTCGATTTAGTAAGGAACCAACTGGCCTAGTCAATACAACTCTTTTTTCTTCGCCTGAAATTGCGAAGTTTGTCCTGTCAATAATTGTCCATAAATAAACATGCATTAAACAGATCTAATCGAATTAGGTTAACTACGTAAAACGTAATTAACCTAATTCCCGACGTTTTGCAGCGTTGCAGTTGCCGTTTAATAATTATATAACTATGTAGTATCGCAAATCATTAATAAATACAAATTCTTCAGAGATGGTTGACAGACAGTTTACAGCAAACTCCAGTCAGTGCATTCTGAATAACGGGGCCGACTTCTACTATTTCACTGCACAACCTTAGTTTTAAATATCTTTGTTGGTCTCCGCGTTTCGACGGCGTAATCACGTCCAAACCCTTATAGAGATGGGCACGTACCCAGGTATATACCCATTTTTGGGTATATTCCCAAACACGCACCCGGTAAATACCCGTATGCACCTATTTGCTTCGTAAGTATATAAAATAAGCGTCTTTCAATCAGTATGAAAATCATTAATATTAAAATCAAATTGTGCCAATCAGTTCTGATCAATGTTCCTTACCTAAATTAGCAATTTTTCGTTTAACTTATATTTAGAAGAAAGAAAAGAAAGAACAACATTTATTGCAACAACAGTTACACACTGCTATGCACGCAACCTAAATCAAGAATATGTGTTATGTGCAAAAATAATCACACACTATGTCACTGCAAGGATTTCGCGAAGATGGAACCAATGGAAAGAAACGAATTCGTGAAGAAGAACAACTTGTGCTACAATTGTTCGGTACCAGGACATTCAGCTATGAAATGTCGATTACAAATGTCCTGTCGCTTATGTCAAAGACGGCATCACACCCTCCTGCACCAAAACAAACATGTGAACGTCAACCAACCAGACAATCTTCATGCTCATTACAGCAACCTAGAGGGAACTCAGGACGAGATAACTGATAAGAAAGATGAAGATGTTGCTTTTTCATCACACTTCGCAGAGAATCAATCTACAGCTTTGCTCGCAACGGCTTTAGTACCGGTAAAAGATGATAAGGGCCACACAACGGTACTGCGAGCATTGATCGATCAGGGATCTCAGGCAACATTTATCAGTGAAAGAGCAGCTCAGTTATTACAACTTAAGAGGACACCAATCAAAGGAACAATAACTGGAGTGGGTTCAGCAAGAACACAAATCAATCACGTGGTACAATTGGAGGTCCTTTCTAGATGCGACCAGAACTTCAACCTCCAAGTGAAGGCTTACATCATGTCCACGCGATTAACAACCCACACTTAAAAGGACTCTTCTTGGCCGACCCAAGCTTTAACTTTGAGGTATGTGCTCAAATCATGAAGAGTGAAGTAATCAGAGGTCCCCCAGGCACCCCAAGCGTCCAAAAAACCAGCCTAGGGTGGATTCTCTTCGGAAATGTTAATGAACAAACCAATGCATCCCCCGAGATTGTGGTAATGCATCATAAAGTAGACCTAAACACTATGCTGAAGAGTATGTGGGAGCTAGAACAAACCGGTAAAAACAAACAAACAGCTGAAGAGAAACTGTGCGAAAGAATATATGAAGCTACAACGACAAGAACCGAAAGTGGGAGATACATAGTGAAACTTCCAATGAAAACTGAAACTCCTACAGCAAGCAAAGGCGAAACAAGAGACATAGCTATGAAAAGACTTGTATATCTTGAAAAAAGATTTAACAGAAATGCTAACTTAAAGACAGAGTACACTAAAGTGGTCCAAGAATACATAGATATGAATCATATGGAAGAAATCCCAGAAGAGGAGTTGAACAAGCCAGCTGTGTATCTACCGCATCACGCAGTAATAAGAGAAGACAAGGAGACAAATAAAGTCAGAGTGGTATTTGACGCATCAGCCAAAGCTTCGAACAATGTTTCACTGAACGAGGATTTGTTGGTCGGGCCGCCTTTACAAGACATGAGAAATCTAATTATGAGATGGAGGATGAAACCAGTTTGTTTTGTGGCTGATATTCAACGCATGTATCGAGAGATTTTAGTCACACCTGAAGACACCGATTATCAGAGAATTCCTTGGAGGAAGAATAAATCAGATCCCGTCAAAGATTACCGGCTCTTGAGGGTCACTTTTGGCACCGCTTCTGTACCCTATCTGGCAGTCAAAACACTTCAGAGACTTAGTGAAGATGAAGGCACAAATCGCAACCATACTAATGAAGCACAAATCATAAAAGAAGATTTTTATATGGACGATTTGATGTCTGGAAAGGACACTGTACCTGAAGCAATACTAGCTGCAAAGACAGTCAGAGACATTCTACAGAAGGGAGGTTTTTCTTTGAAGAAGTGGTGTTCAAACAGTACAGAGTTTTTACGACAATTTGATCCTAAAGAAAGAACGTGTGACATTAAACATCAAAGTTGATGGTACAATCAGAGCACTGGGTCTGTCTTGGAATATGGGCAATGACATATTTCATTGTGATTTTCGACTACCACCCGTTTCTAACAATGTAACGAAAAGAAGCATTCTGTCCGAAATACAGCGTTTTTATGACCCGCTGGGTTGGATCGCCCCCGCGTTAATACTGGCAAAGATACTTATTCAAAACTTATGGTTACAAGGACTCGAATGGGATCAAGAAGTGGATCCTGCAATGAAAGAACAATGGTTGGAGTTGCGACAAGATTTCCAAAGTCATCCTGAAATTAAAATACATAGATGGCTTCACACTACTGAACACAACATAAAGAATGTTACCATCCATGGCTTTTGTGACGCTTCCATAAAAGCGTATGGAGCTGTTGTTTATCTCAGAGTTCAAACGAAGTCTGGAGAAATTAAAGTCGGTATAGTCGCAGCAAAAAGTCGTGTTGCTCCTGTGAAACCAGTCACCCTGCCACGTCTCGAATTGTGTGGCGCAGTTTTACTCTCTAGATTGCTAAAACAAGTTAAAGAGGCCATGAGAATACCTTCAAAACAAATATTTTGTTGGACAGATTCATCTGTAGTTTTGGCTTGGCTTCTCGGAGATCCTGCAAGATGGCAAACGTTTGTACGCAATAGAGTAGTTGAAATCTTAGATAACATTGGTAATCAGTGGTATCATGTACAATCACAAGAAAACACAGCCGATCTCGCATCTAGAGGTCAACACTTATCAAAGCTAAAGGAGAGTGTAATCTGGTGGCGAGGGCCAGAATGGCTATATGAAAGAGAGATGAAGTTGCACAGACCATACGATATATACACAAATCAAGAAAGGAAAGAGATAATACAAACCAATGTAGCTGTAGTCATAAATGAAAGCGAAGAAGAAAGTTTTACCAAACGGTTTGAAATGTGCGACACATTGAAAGAACTTATAAAAACAATAACTTACTGCAGAAGATTTTTGAAATTTAGAACACTAAAAGATATTAAAGCTAACTTTACTACTGAAGAATTTGAAGAAGCGCTAAATACATGCATTAAAATCGAACAGAGAGAAAAGTTTAGAGAAGAAATAGATGCACTGAAACGAGGTAAACTAATACGAAGAACAAGCAGATTGAGTCACTAAACCCCTTTTTGGGCAGCGATAGTATCCTCAGGGTGGGCGGTAGGCTGCAACATGCACCAGATATCGAAGATAACGGCAAACACCCTATAATTCTGGACAGTAGCGGTCATTTTGCCAATCAGATTGTTGCTGATGCTCATAAAAATACGCTCCACGGAGGAATACAGTTAGTAATGGGGTATCTACGATCAAAGTATTGGATTCTGCGATCTAAAGGTTTAGTGAGAAGAACCATACACAAATGCCTGATATGCGCCAAGCAAAATGCTACAGCTAGAGCCCAAATAATGGGAGATCTCCCTAAAATACGTGTCACACCATCGCGTCCATTTTTACACTCCGGTGTAGATTTTGCCGGACCATTTCAAGTTCTTATGTCCAAGGGCAGAGGAGGCAAAACCTACAAAGGTTATATAACCATATTTGTCTGTATGGTTACTAAATCCATACACCTGGAGTTAGTGGGCGACCTCACTTCAGAAGCGTTTATTGGTGCCTTTAAAAGGTTCGTGGCCAGACGAGGTAGATGCAGTCACCTCTGGAGTGACCAAGGCCGAACATTTATAGGCGCAAATAAAGAATTGGCAGCTGCTTGGTCTGAAGCAAAGTTAGAGTTCGAAAGCGAGATTGCTAACTCCTTTGCTATTGACGGTACACAGTGGCATTTTATTCCGGCTTATAGCCCAAATTTCGGTGGCTTATGGGAAGCCGGCGTTAAGTCTGTAAAACATCACCTAAAACGTATTTTGAACACTAACCTAACTTTTGAAGAGATGAGCCCTCTTTTGTGTGAAATTGAAGCCTGTCTAAATTCCCGACCGCTAAGTCCAATAGACGAATCAGACACACAGAATGTAGTGCCTTTAACGTCAGGTCACTTCCTAATCGGCGAAGCTCCAGTCACAATACCTATGCCAGATTTAAAAGAAATAAAAGTAAGTCACCTGTCGCGCTGGCAATATGTACAAAGACTGTTGAGAGATTTTTGGCGCAAATGGCAGCAAGAGTATCTGTCTAGACTTCAACAGAGGCCAAAATGGACTAAAATGCAAAAGGAGTTTGAAGTCGGTGACATTGTCCTAGTGAAGACAGATTATCTCCCACCTGGTAAATGGAGTCTTGGTCGTATTTTGAAAAAACACTCTGGACCGGACGGTATTACCCGTGTATATAGTGTAAAAAGTGGTGATTCTATTACAAAAAGAACTGTAAAAAAATTATGCCCTATGCCAATTGAAGTTGATTAAGTTGCATGAAATTTGCGAGTGAACTATTTAATACTAAAACTTTTAATGTTATAATGGTATTAGGGATGTTTATTTCTCTATAGTGTGTTTTGTTTGTTTATTCTATTTAATTTACATTAATGTGTGAAAAAAGGACCTTTAGTCCTTTTGGTGGGCGGTATGTTATGCACGCAACCTAAATCTAGATGTACCTACATCGTTGGTTAAATTATTAAACACGAGCTCATTCAAATCAGTTCCAATAAAGCATTTATACTGTTACCACGTTTCTTTCTACAAAATCCTTGCTTGCCAATTAGACCTTATCACACCCAACACACACTAACTAAAAAACCGTAAAAATCACTAAAAAACACATTACAAACTTTGTCACGAATGTGTCTCTGCTGCTGCAAATGGCAACTGACTCAGCATAGTGCTGGGGGCGTGACGTGAACCCTCAGCGCTGATCTCCAGTCAGTACCGAAAGCCCTTAGTGCTCTAGAGCGCGGCGTGGCCTGTTACAAGGTAATATTTATTAAATAAACAATATAATAAATACATTCAACATGACAGTAAATACAGTCAAGATAATAAATAATTAAATAATTTATGTACGGCCAAATCAATTCATACTTTAGCTGTGACTTTATATACATACCTATATCGCACACTGAAAACATAAATGGCACTAAGCTAAAAACTTAATTTTACAGTATGGCCATTTTAAGTTTTCCAAAATATTCTTTTGGTGTTACGGAGCCGAAAATGTACAAAAATGCTTTACAATTAGTTTTAAAAAATTGTTTAGCTAACGTTCTTTCAGTGTCCAGTTTCATAAAATTAAATTTGTAATTAGTTTTCAATAGAAATGCATTTTTAAAAAAAGTTCATCATAGTGTCTGTTTTCCATTCACGGTTATAAAATTTTTTTGCTTAATAACTTCGTAAGTTGTTATTTTGCCTATATTGTAATGATTAAAAAGATAGAAATAATACAATAATATTACTAAAATATTTAAAAAAAAAACTGTTTATTTTGCATATGCCCAGCTTTAACTTAAGTATAACAAACACCTTCCATTACCAAGTCAGTTTTTTATTAGGCTCGAGATCAATAAAAGTATTATCTAAAAAATAAGAAACTTGGAATAACTTTGGCATAATTTGTATCGTATTCCAGGTAAATCAACTTAAATCTAGTTTTAACCTAGTTTAAAAGTCTTCCAAAGTATTAGCTGTAACAGTTAAAATAAACCAGGTTCTATAAGGTCCTTATTCTTTAATCAGTCGTTAGGCTTAATATTCTAGGCATAAAAAAATGTATTATAGTATCCTTACAGTAAATAAAAACCTATTTTTTCAAAAACCTTTGTAACGTAACATCATAAAAACAAACTGTATCAAAACTTTGTTTTCACTATCAATAAATCAACAACAATGAAGCGATTGAACTTAACTTAGGAGTATGTCCAAGTAGAAACTGTAAAATATACGCACATAAGGTACCAGCAAAGCTCTATAAAATCAGGCGTGAGTTGTTAGGGTCTAAGTAAGACATAGGAAACAAGAAAATACATTATGAAACTAACAGAAACAGATACGTTACTACGTCATTTATACAAAATGTAATTTTCAAAACCTTGCTCTCACAAATTATTTGTAACAAATGCTGTTCGAGGGTGGACTTCTCATGATATTCAAATCAGACTCGGTTATTGTCGAAAGGGGCTCAGCAATATCGGAATGTCTTTTAGAAGCAGACTTAATACTTTGAGAGTCTTCATCGTCATTGTTGTTTTGAAATGTCAATTGTAAGATCCTTTTACACCTACTTTTCTTTGGATTCATGATGTTTTAAAACCTTAAACAAAAAACAAACCTTAGGGAACTATAGGTAGCTAAAGTTGCACCTATAAATTAATATTCAAATAACAGTTAATTTATAAAATTTCAAAAAGAACGCTACATAGGCTACTAACGGTTTGTAACGAAAAGATATATTTTTCCATTCAAAGTATTTAATGAAAACCTACAGGTTACACCAGGTATTTAATTTAAAATTTATATAATTTATAATACAATTTTCGAGATAAAAAGTAGGTATACCCTAAGTCCGTCTCGTGGTCCTGTGGTAACTACCAACAACATTTTATCCAAAGCCGTTTAGGCGTTAAAAAGCAAACAAACAGACAGACAGAGTTACTTCCAAATTTATAATATTGGTGTAGATATAGATACGTACAAAGAGTTCTATTTAATATTTACGTAGATAGCTACCTACGTAAATATTAAATAGAAAATTAAGAATAACTAGTTCTAAACTCAGATACTCAGATTTAGAATTTGATTAAAAAAAATCCATCGAATAATGCCATTCGATGGATTTTTTTTAATCAAAATCATTCAGCCGTTTAGGCGTTTAAAAGCAAACAGACAGACAGAGTTACTTCCAAATTTATAATATTGGTATAGATATAGATACGTAAGAGTTCCATTTAATATTTACGTAGATAGCTACCTACGTAAATATTAAATAGAAAATTAAGAATAACTAGTTCTAAACTCAGATACTCACAGATTTAGAATTTTGATTTAAAAAAAATCCATCGAATGGCACTAACAAGATAAAACCCCTTATTTCATTTGCCTAGCTACAAAATAACAATAAAAGTTAATGAACAACTGGCACTAAACTCAAACTGCCATTTCTGCAATTGACCAATGAGAAAATTCGAAAGCAAATTTATCAATTAAATGGCACTTTACAAAAAATGCCGTTAATTTCGAACGCTTCAATACAAAATTCTAACAATATTTATTGAATAAGTGGCTCTTTACTCAAAGTGCCACTTACGAATTTACTTATTGTTAATATTCGAAAGTAGAAATATCAGAATAAGTGGCTTTTTACACAAAATGCCACTTGTTGACTCACCTCGACAAGGACTCCCTCCGGCGACTCCATCCGAATTGGCGTTGTGCCGGTTTATCATTAACCGACAGGACTGGTTGTGACAAAGTAATAAGTGACACTAGCGACATCTAGCGAAATTTCTGCGCGTTAGAGCAACGGGGGTCTTTGCATTAGGTGCGTTTCGTTTTAAATATTTTAACTGCATACTTAACTCAAAATTGCCGTTTTTTGTATAGTGTCACTTATGTTTTCAATGTGCGATATGTATTCATATACATACTTATAATACATTTATTTAAATTAAAATAGTTGACATCAATATACAATTTACAATTTTTCTATTTTATTAATCTATTCACAATTTATGCAACTATCGCAACTGACATTGCCCTATCAATTATTCTATCCTAATTATCTTTTTACAATTTATGCAATTACCATAACTGACATTCAGCTAACATTATCCTGCAGTCCACTTTGTTAACTCAAATTTTGACTCGCTACCTATAGTAAATAACTCACTGTCTCTTATTTATTTATTTGCTTAATCTTATTTACGATTTTGTTCAGGTTCGTACTAGGTATCTCTCCGAGACCTGCATGCCGCCTCACGGGTACTGACGGAAGACCAGCGCTGGAGTATCATATCTCCAGCTTATGCTGAGTCAGAGCCCTTTTGCACTTGCCACACCCACAGTACTCACACTGGAAAATGTTCTGTGTCTGTGTTTCATTGTGTATCGTATGTGTTGTTGCTTTTCTTCTCTTGTACGTATAGTCTGCTTAATATTGTTTTTATTGCGTGTGTGTGTAAGTGTAAATAAATGATTAATCAATCAATAATAATAAACGTGTTAAATTTACAAATTTATCAGAGTTTTAGTTATTTATTTGTGCGGGAACAAATATATCATGGTCATAATATTCTTATACTTAAACAGTATTAACCATCTGTATTAAAAAGTATTTGAAAGACTGATAATAGTAGATAGTTAAACGAGGGTAGAAAGAATTAATTCCCGAGGTATTTAGACCGCTATAGTCCGAGTAGCAATTGATTCTTTTACCCGTGTTAAACACTCTACTTTTCATTTCGAATATGAGGAAAATAAAAACTCATTTCTAATATTCAAATCTTAGCATAAAAGATTACCAATTTTTTTGAATTCCGTCCGTCACAGATACTATAACAGAATAGTACCCGCCAATTTATGTCGACTTTTAAAATTTTAAATAATATGGAACTCACCGCGTACCTAATTGTTGCGGTTTATGCCGCTCAAAGAAGTTTGCGCTAAGTTCACTGGCTGTTTAGAAACTCACATGGCCGTAGCATTTTTTTAATTAGTTTATTTTTAAAAAGCCTAGTTATTACATAAAACTCTTCACAGCTGACAGTAGTTTTAGTTTTAAAGTTCATTCCGGCCCTTATGTGGGAAGTAATTTGTATGAGTTTTCGCTCCCTATGGAGGGAAGCAGCATTTCCCACCCAATAATCAGATCAAAACAACACTACTTTCCGAGTATAACAAATGAAAAATGGTTTAGTTTAAAATAGCTCTTCAATTTATTAATATTATTTTAATTCTTTATTGCACTAATTACATGAGTAAATGTACAAGAGCGCGCTTAATGCAAGAGGCATTCTCTTCCAGCAAACCTTTGGTGTTGAAGAGACTGGCAAAGGGTAGTGCAGGAAAAGAAGGTGAAATACAATAATAAACTTACATAAACATACCGGTAAAATAAACTCCATTGTTTTCATCAGGTATCAACCTGACGATGTCAAGTCACTTCTGTCTCATGGGATGTCAAGATGCGTTATAATTATGTTGCAAATGACAGAGTTTTATAAACGGATGGTGAATCCTGATGAAGAATCTTAAGTATTTAAGTATGATTGTGTAAGTATTTTACACCCATAAATGCATGATATGTATTATGAGTATTATGATTATGACTGACACATGTTTGAGCAAATAAATTAATTTGATTTGGTTACTTCCGATGCAAACAAATAACTAAAACAAGAATAAATTTGTAAATATTAGGTAAACGAAACGTACTTTGCGAAGGGAACATCGGTTAGAACTAATGGGCATAGGTACTTAGTTCTTCATTTTAAATACCCAACCTAATGGGTGCATACGGGTATTTACCGGGTATATACCCAATGCACCCGGTTTAAACCCAAATGGGTAAATTGGGAATATATCCACCGCCCATCTCTAAACCCTTATGACTTTTAAGCACAAGTTTAACGAATTCATGATTCCTTTGCGAATTTTGACAATATCTAAAAATAACTGTAGATGAGCAATCGAAACTCACACCAATATATGTCACAATATAATAATATAGAGATACTGTGTGGAGACCTGGTCCCTTCAAAATAATAAGTTTGGAGCGGATACCGTTTGAGAGCCGTGGCGAAGGTGGCGATGGTCCGCACGTCGGTGTAGCCCTGCAGCATTTCCTCCACTTCTTCAGCCGTCGCATTCAGCACTTTCTCTAATCTAAAACAACCGACGTACCCACTTACTGTATTATGACTAGATTTATACATTATTATTTATTTAGTAACTGCCCCGGCAGACATTCTCTCCTGTAAACCCCGTCCTTAGACTTAGATTTGGTTTGACCTGAATTTTACAATTTTTCGGATAACTTTTCTTTCTCTATACACACAGAGAATATTGTTCACTGAAAGAGGTATCCAAAAACAAATACACATCTATTGCAGAAAAGATTAAAGTATACATAGCGTCCCAAGGCTATGGCCATATGGAGGGAAGGGTTCTTCCACGTTGTCAAAGGGAAAGTATATCGAATATTGTAGATGGAACATTTTACTGAAAGTCATTATTTTATTTAAAAAACAATTTAAATTACAGAAACTGCAATGTTCTTCTCTATACGAATGTAATTTGTGAACAGAATATAAACAAAGGAGGATTATTGTCGCTGAATAATATAGTGTCAGAAATAATGAGAATGAGGAACGAAGACCATGGATTTTAACATTTGCTGTGAAATGTTATATTTTTATTGTTGCACTAACCCGTGCTAAAGACAATTTTAAAAACCTATTTAGAGGCTAAAAATTCCACCTATGCCGGGGCTCGAACCCACGGCCTCTGGCTAACCGTGCCAGATCTCTCTCAACTGAGCTAATGGGCAAGTACCGGCATCAGTGAAATTTCGAACCTCTTTACAATATTCTCTGATTATTCATACATTTGTATCAATCTGGTATATTTGTATATCTTCTTCCTTCTCCAATATATTAGTCCAGTCCATTCAAAGGTTGTCTGGAAAAGATCAGTTTTAGTAATAAGGCCGCCGTCTGTAGTCTTAGGTTAAGAAATATCTGTGTAATTTCCATTTTTTTGTACCATAAATTGTTCTCTATCTATCTTTCTACTTGCTCTCCATGTGGCATAGCCGTGGGACGCCATGTACGAGGGCTGCTACTTATGTATGCGGAATAGAAAAAATAAACAAATGTATATGGCTAAATATGCTTTTATTGTTTTTCAAAGTATTCTCCACTATGATCGATGCACTTTTGCATTCGATGAAACCAATTTGTAAAACACTTTTTCCACTCTTATTCAGATATCTCCAAAACGTGCTGTTTTAACGCATCTACGGCATCATCACGGGTCGAAAATCGTTGACCACGTAATTTATTCTTTACATTTGGGAATAAATAGAAATCATTGGGAGCCAAATCAGGGCTGTACGGTGGATGACCCATCAATTCTATTTTTTGACCATCCAAAAATGTAGTTGTTTCCTGAGATGTATGACAGCTGGCATTGTCATGGTGAAGTATGATTCTGCGTCGCTGGTTGTTTTGGCGTATTTCTTCAAATACTTCCGGCAAACAAATGGTCGTGTACCACTCCGAATTAACCGTTCTGCGATTATCCAGTGGTATTGTAGCCACATGGCCATTAATACCAAAAAAGCAGGCCACCATTTGCTTTACAGTGCTTTTTGCACGAGCCACTTTCGTAGGGTTCGGCTCATTTTGAAACACCCAAACTGTTTATTGTTGTTTAGTTTCGGGATCGTACGCGTAGATCCAGGATTCGTCACCTGTGTAGATATTATAAACAGATTTTGAGTCGCCTCCGTTGAATTTTTTTAAGGTTTTCTTGCACCATTCGACGCGAGCATCTTTTTGATCCTGAGTTAAGTTGTGCGGGATCCAACGCGAACAAATTTTTTTTACAGACAAATGTTCATGTCATATCCTATGAATGCTCGTCATACATATGCCCAGAATAGCCTCTATCTCGCGATACGTAACATGGCGGTCTTGCATTATTAGTTTTCGCACAGCTTCAATATTTTGTGGCACAACCACCGATTTCGGGCGACCTTCTCTAACTTCGTCCGTGAGCTAACTGCGCCCGCGATTAAACTCACTAAACCAGTGATACACAGTCGTTTTTGATGGAGCTTCACCACTAAAAGTCGAAGTTAATTGATCTACGCACTGTTGTTGCGTTAAACCACGTCGAAAATCGTAATAAATCATAGCACGAATATTTTCACGAGTGAGTTCCATTTTTTCAGCGATATGACATTTTAAACCCAACAAAAACAAAACACTAACGTATATAAGATAAAAATATTAGCGACCAGTATTTAAAAAAAAAGAACGAATTTGACCATGGAGGTCAGACATTGCGTTTAAAATTATTGGAATCCCAGATTCCGCATACATAAGTAGCAGCCTATGTATGATACGTGCATCCTCCCTTGCGTAACCTATAGGCATGCCAGACATGGTTGCTGACATATGAACTTCAACAGCAACTTGGAATGGTGGAATGGAGCGAAGCATGCTAGGTATAAGAATGAGTGAATAAAGGAATAAATTTGAAAAACAACTGCTGTGTTATTAGAAAGGTGAGAAAACTTAAGTGGCGATCTGGCGATGGGTGGGACACTTGATGAGAGAAACTGCAGGAACGTGGACCATACACATAGTGGAGTCGTACCCAAGACGAAATGAAAAATCGCAGAGCCGCCACCACATGGGAGGACGACCTGCCCAAAGGAAGGAGGAGGCTGCCGAAGCACAGGAGGATGTGAGAGGCGTTGGAGGAGGCCTCAGTAGAAGTACAGCCTGACAATGACACTGGCGGTCGACGCGACGTCGGCCATCGCCTTCAACGCATGATGCATGTTAATAACAAGTATATAAATTCTACATTTTTTCAATTCGATTATAGTAAAATAAATTTCTTACTGTAGAAAGCCTCACTAAAATGTCAAATCGGACCAGCGATTCTTAATTAATTCACTGTACCAAATATAGACAATTTTTTTTCTATTCAAAGTGTCATTGCAATTCATCGATGAAGGTTTTTTTTATCGATGTTGCAATTACTCAAAACTGGACAACTATTTAATCAATTTAATTCCTTAGCACGAGTTAGTGCATTAAAATAAAAATAGTATATAACTATTTAATCAGTTGTTACCTCTTCCAAAAAGCAAGTTTTAATAATATTTCTTTTAATTTCATTGTTGTCCATTGATTTTGATCCTTGTTTACATAGTAAAAAGGTTCATATTTGACTGGAACTTTTATGATCTAGACCTTTATGGCATTGTCTTTATTTACCAACTAGGTGACCCAGCCAACTTTGTACCGCCTAACAGTCGATTCTTTATTTTTTTATTATTTTTCTCTCCGTAAGAACCATCCTCGTACTTCAAGAAATAAGCAAAATCGGTTCAGCTGCTCTCGAGATTTGCGCTTACCAACACCTTCGGTGATTCATTTTTATATTATAGATGGCAGTTTGGCATTCATAGTGTGCGTTTGATTTTTGAGAGTGCGTTTGGTCACACTGTTTTTCATACTAATGGTCATGTCACTACTTTTACTCTTTTTTTATGTTCTGTGGGGGTGAAGTAGGGGATAAAAGTAACTTTTTATTCCTTGAACATATTTGCATGAAATTAATTAACCAAAAATAATGAGTAGTTATTCAGCATTTTCTAGAATTCAATCCTTAAAACTGGTATTAAAATCTTAGCAACAGGGGTAGTATTTTATATAACTATAGGTCAATAACATAGGTAGGAGTAATATAAAAATGAGAGATCCCTGGATTTTCCAGGAACCTTTCAATAATTCTACTAAATATATGTACTACTAAATTTCGGTCACTCCTATTATATAATATCAATAAATAAAAAAATTGTGACCATGTTCGGATTTTGTTACTTATCACACAATAATGGCTGAACAGATTAGCATTTAACTAGCCCTGCATATTTGCAGATCTTTATTTGCATTGTTCAGATCCTTGTCTATTGACAAAGATCTGAATAATGATCTGATAAGATATTGTACATGTAGGATACTTTCTAATGTGGGCGAAGCCACACAAGCCTACCTTATGATAGGTTTGTTTGTTTACAAAAAAAACATGAAAGTTCTTCCATGCACACGGAATGAATGAAACTTACGCTTGTAGTGTTCGTATGTTTTTTTTTAGTGTTTCATTTTCATCTTGGAGGCGTTGAGTCTCCTTGTTCTGCTCCTTGAGGTAGGCTAGTTGCTCGCGTAGTCCGGCCACTGCTGACTCCTTGCTCAGCAACCGCTTCTCGCTCGCTTTCAACTGCTCGCTGGACCACACAGAAACTGATTATTATACACCACATCAGATAAACTTCCCTGGATGTACAGAGCTATTTTTTTAAGATAATTAGAAAGATAAGATTCAGGATCAGATATGGCAGCTGTAATTAGTTGAAGGAAGAATGCTGCGTGCGGGCACTGACAGTGTAGCGCCGGCGGCGGCGTCGGCGGCGGCCAGGCGCGCCTCGGCGTCGGCGCGCGCGGCCGCCAGCTGCCGCAGCCGCAGCTGCGCGTCGTCCAGCCGCGCCTGCAGCGCGCCCGCGTCCTCCTCGGCCGCGCCGCCCGCCGCCGTCGGGAACACGCGGAACATGCAGCGCTCCGTCACCTTGCAGCGGCACTGCGGGCACGTACGGGACCTGCCACACACCCGCGCACCTCCGTTTGTAATTGGCACTCTCACACCGCTCTCCGCTACCGCTGAGCGCCCGTGTAACACATACCTCTCGATCCATTGGCTCAGACAGTGGTGGTGAAACAGGTGACCACATTTTGTCACGTAGATGCTTTCCGCCTGGTTAACGATATCGCTGCAGATAGTGCATAAAATATGCATCTGTAATTATACGTAACTTTCAAGCCACTGGTTTTTAGAGGTTACCAACCAATATTATTGTAAACAAAACACTAAACTCCAAAACGCAAACATACCCTCGACTAACTAACATAAAGCAAGAGCATATCATTGCATCAAACAACTCCACTGCACTAGAAACTGTATGATAAACGTTATAGAGCAAAATAAATAAAGAATAAAGCAGTGCACGAATCACGAAAGTTTCCTCGTTTCTTCTTAATTTATTAACAGTTAGCACAACAAAGAGCACAAATTAGACAGGACAAAGAGTCAGTGTTGCCACCTCGGTTTTTGAAAAGGGGCAGACGGACAAGCCAGGGATGTTATACGTGCCATAATTATGGTACATGTACCATAATTCAGTCGTTCGTACCATGTACCATGATACATCCATTATGGTACGCGAAAGTACCATAATTTTGCTATTTTTTTTTCATCACAAGCACTCTTTCATCATATATTTTCATCTTTCGCTTTTGCAGTTGACGAGTTTTTTTATATACCGATATCACGCAACACTAAAAAATCATTCATTTCGTTCAGTAAGTTGATAAGAACGATCATACCTGTGATAGTTTTTGTGGCTGTGGATTGTAAGTGAACTTCACAGGTGAGTTTTATCGGTAATTTGTCTTCCAAACGTTGAAGTTAGTCAGAAGTAGCGAATAGCACAGATTAAAAAAAACTAAAAATAAAAAATAAAACCCGACTTCTGCATCCCGAGGCGCGAAAAACGCAGAAATAATTTAAACGAATGTGATCTATAAATTCGAAATCCATATAAATCTAGGTATCGTAGAAGGATATCTTGGAGTCGGTGCCCAAAATGTATGTGATGGTTTGGAACTTGGCACGGACTCCAAGATATACTTCTACAATACCTAGATATATATGAATTTCACATTTATAGATAACATTCGTTTAAATTATTTCTGCGTTTTTAATGCCTCGGGATGCAGACGTCGATTTTTATTTTAAAAATTTTATTTCACGATTTTTAGTGAGTAACAAATGAGGTTTTATTAACTACGCGTGCCTACAGTATATTTTTTATTAAGGGACTAATAACCACGACAATAAAATTGTGTATTTTGACTTACATTGTGGATTTATATTTGCAACGTTACCTACCTTACATCTAAGTGTTATTGGGCTACTCGTCATCTGACACTTAATTTTCCTAGAGTAGTAAGTGATAAAGAAACTATACATTTAAACTTTTATTCCGGGTTTCTAGGTGCAACGGTCCCTACATCTGGGTGTCCTTAAGTCTGGTCATCATCAGACCTCCAAATCTTCGGCTATAGAAAGTGACAGTGAAAATTAAATATTTAAAAAAATCTTTTTAGAGGGCTGGGACGATTACCAACATCAGTAAAATTTTGAGCCTCTTTACAATACTCCCTGTATTACGTACAGCTCAGTCAGCTTACTTGGAAGAGCGCTGGCACGGTTAGCCAGAGGTTGCGGGTTCGATACTCGGGGCTGCAAATGATGCAAATTACTTTAGCCAGATGTCGCTGCCTGTACGCAATACAGAGAGTATCGTAAAGAGGTTAGAAATTTTACAGATGTCGGTAGTCGCGCATTAGCTCAGTTGGGAGAGCGCTGGCATGGTTAGCCTGAGGTCGCGTGTTCGAGTCCCGGCATGAGTGGAATTTTTAGCTTCTAAATAGTTTTTTTAAATTGTCCTTAGCACGAGTTAGTGCAATTTTTCTATCTAGAATAAAAGCTTAAAACCTCTTGAGAACGACATTCGAGCTGATGATCTTGGGCATCTGACTCTTAATATTCCTAGTGACAATAAAACCATAGCTTACAACATCAATTTCGGGTTTCTAGGTGCAACGGTGCCCTAGATCTGGGTGTTCTTGAGCTGGTCGTCATCAGACGTCCAAATCTTCGACTGTAGAAAATGAAAGTGAAATTAAATAGGTACTTCAGTGAAATCGGCATATTTCTATTTAGAATAGAAGCTTAGAACCTCTCAAGACCGAGATTCAAGCTGATAATCTTGGGCATCTGACTCCTAATATTCCTAGTGTAGCAAGATATAATGAAACTATACATTCCCACTTTAATTCCGGGTTTCAAGGTGCAACGGTGCCCTAGATCTGGGTGTTTTTGAGCTTGTCATCATCAGACGTCCAAATCTTCGGCTGTAGAAAATGACAGTGAAATGAAATACTTTCGTGAAAACGGCATATTTCTATCTGGAATAGAAGCTTAGAACCTCTTAAGACCGACATTCGAGCTGATGATCTTCGAAACAATGCCCACCAGACACCAGAGAAAGAGTTATTGGATGAAAGTATTTGATGAACAAAGTGTTTGTAACATCAAAACTTAACTTAATTTTTTGGTTTAAAATTCTCTATTCCCATATTTGAAAGTCTTCATCAGAACATCACCATATTACCCTGGAACCAATTTTGCGTTATATTTTACGAAACAAATGCATATTACTAATGGATAGGCCTCATCAGGCCTTATTTGCTGCGGTCCATTAAAGAGCTCAGTTCTCCAGCTCTGAAAGTCTACATCAGACCTTCACCAAATTAAAATGGGACCAATGGGACGCTATACCTAATCGAACAAATTTTTTTTTATGGAAATTGGTTAAGATTTGACGAAGTTATGCGAAAACATATTAAAAAAAAGTAATGTACGCGTCGAATTGATAACCTTCTCCTTTTTTGAAGTCGGTTAAAAAGAAAAAAGCGAGTAGAGTGTTCGTTTGAAGAATTTATGAAAATTCGAAGAAATCTTAATACTTTAATTAATAGTAACCTACCTAATTTATTAAATCCGTAAGAGTTTTCCCATCCGTACCTTATTTTTTTCAAAAATACCATAATTTTGAGCGTCTGGTGCCATAATTCAAGAGTTGGCATCTAACATCCCTGGGACAAGCTAAAAAGTGCTAGATTTAGCAAAAGAGGTGCTAGAAAGGGCTAAACAAATACAAAATGCAAAAGTTACCTCGGTTTTTAAAAGGGGCAGTCGGACAAGCTGAAAAGTGGTAGGTAGATATGCAAAAGAGGTGCTGGAAAGAGCTAAACATAAAAACAAATGCAAAGATTAGTATTTATTTTTAAAGGAAACGTATAAGACTGATGAGGGCATCAACTATAGCTCTAGCATTGCGGAAGTTAATTGTTGAAGACCTAGAAACTTTGAAGTTATTACCTTGCGTTCTTCACTCAAATATTTTATAACTACTCCCAACTGTTTTGTGACTGATACATCCGTAGATTCATCAAGGATCATGCTATAAGGTAGACATGTGTAAGTACTGCGAGTTATGCAGTACGCGTAATATAGCCGCTTACAGGCGTGGCCATAGAAGAACCAGAATACTGCTGTCAAAATTAATTTGCTCTGAGCAAAATTTAACAGACGTGCCTGTTCTTGTATGGCCACGGCTGTAAGCGCCATCTATAATGAATTGATTTGTGAACTTGTGCTGAAAACGGCAAATCATGCCCAATTCCAGACCAGCACCGACTCTAAAATTTATTTCTACAATACCTAGATACCTATATGAATTTCGAATTTATAAGCCATATTTGTTTAAATGATATTTTCGTTTTTAGTGCCATAATGTATATAAGTCTTTTTATTTTAAAAAATATGCTTTGATAACACTGGAACAGTACCTGCGTAACCAGTAGCGGCAGTAGCGTGGCAGTGCCTGCAAGCAGGCCCTGCAGATCGGGCTTTGAGTGGGCCGGTTAAAGAAGCAGAAAGTTTGGGTAGGGTTACCAATTTTGCCATAGAAAAACTAAATATATACCGAATGAGTGAACATAAAGCGTGACTGACGAAAAAATTTTCATATCGCTTGAAAAGGGCTAGATTGCTCTTTTCGGGCTAAAGCATGAAAAAACGCGTTCGCCTACTACTGTAGGCGAACTTTTTACTAAAAGTGCTAGATCTAGCCCGAAAAGGGCTAAGGTGGCAACACTAACCTAACATCCGTTTGACATCCTTGAATATTACCTACAGAATATTAACTATAATATTATTCTGAGTTTCTTCCCCAACCACAGACTCAATAGAGAACTGTCTGTTTACCATAGAGTCAATGTGACCATATGTGGCAGTTTCCTGCCTTCTGGGCAGGATTCGACACCTAATTCAACCTCTGGCAGATTTTGTGGCAGTTCATGATTTTTGGCAGTTTTCGGCAGTATTGAACTAAAACCCTATTAAGCAAGGCATAAAATTAAAAGTGGCATGTAACCCTGTTAATAATAAACACATTGATTAGTGCAATGCTTGAAACACTGTACGCGGCCTCTTCTTGGGGACTCCGCCGATATTCACCTTCTTATATTTATAGTTCTAATCTTGGCAGCAGTGACTTTTGTAAAAGTTTTGCTTCCGGAGTTTGCATAGTTCGTTCGTTTTTGTTTTGTCAGGCAGAAATCAGAGTAGGATCTTAGACACCGGCCATCGTTATTCGTTGGTTTTGAGAGTCACTGTTTTATCTAAGAACACGCAGTAAACGAACGAGCGTACCACCCGGAGTGTGAAGAAGATCCATTACTTTCTTCATGGATGTCTAAAGCCAAAGACGATCCAGATGTTGCGTTTTGTAAAGCCTGCAATATCAAATTAGTTACACGACTGTCTGCTCTGAAAGAACATGCAATAACTAACAACATACGACGAATATGTCTAGGTACAGTGGGCAGTCATCGGTGAAATAGTGTACCTAATCATTATTAAAGAAATATAGGTATTATTACACACTGTAAAGTTTTTTTATTTGTTTAATAAAAGTACAATATTCTGTACCTATGTATCTAACAAAATGTTTTCTTTTGTGACCACAAATAAAGAAAGCTATCAGGCCATACGCATCTTCGTAATGGTAGGTAGGTACCTAACTAAAGTTGGCATTTTCTTTGGTGTTGTTGGGCATTTTTTGGCAGGTTTTCAGCTTATGTAAGGCAGGATTCGTATTTTGATGTTAGTCGCACTGCATAGAGTAATTGAACTGTCATAAACAAAGTTTACATTACACGTTCAGACTGGCGTCAGTTCAATCCGTGACTTTGATCAATCTCGAACTGATAACGATGACAGACTGATGAAGCATCAAAATATTCGATTATCCGACTTTCATAGATCAAGGCACAGTGTAACCGTTTTCACGTCTACACGGATCATTTGGCACTTGGATTACATTGACAGGAGGGCGTGGGTGTGAAAGTGGGGCTGCCAGTAATCGAAAACTTCCTTATTTTTAAGGAATTGTAACTGCATATTTGTACGTTAATTGTTTGTAATTCAATTAGCCTAACTTGTAATAAATAGATTTAGAAAAATAGATTTGAAGGCACACTCTTGTAATAACCTCTGTCCATGCAATTGCCCGGAACTATCTTCCGTTCCCCATATCAAGTACTTAGGTATAATCATCGATCGCAATCTCAATTGGAAACGTCAAATAGATTATTTATGTGGTAGAACCAGGAAGCTGATTTGCCTTTTTAAAAAATTAAGGAGTATCGGAGATGTCAGCATTATTAAAGCAATTTATTACTGTCTATGTCAATCCATATTATCATACGGTATTCTTTCCTGGGGTGGTGCTAAAAAATCCAATATGATAAAAATAGAAAGAGCACAAAGAGCAATCCTCAAAATCATTAATTACAAAAAATTTCGCTATCCAACGAAAACCTTATATTCTGAATATTTGGTACTAACGGTTAGACAATTGTATATAAGTGCCATCATTGCAAGGCAACACAAAATTGTACCCCCTCCCCCTATATCAGAGAGACGGAAATATGTTATTTATAAAATTCCACAATGTAGAACTTCATTTGCTCAAAGTTTCACTCACTACAGAGGCCCTTATCTATTTAATAAATTATGTAAATCTTGCGGTGACTTAAGTAAAAAAACCAGATATATCTGCAAACACCTAGTACTAGAATATTTACAGCACCAGGACTATAACTCCACTGAAAATCTATTAAAATGAGCGATGTTTATTTATCATATTTTAATTACATTTTATTTCAATATAATATTATTTAAGATAAACCCATATTAAATATCTATTAAACACTTGAATTTATAGATAGATTCTTTATTATATATTATTATTAAATATTAAATTTAGAATTTAATTACGTAATATTATGATAGTTATGATATTTTAAGTGAATCATTTACTATATGTTTTTATTCCGTTTAAACGCAGGTCTTAAGTACATCTTATTATTAAATTGAACTTTGTATGAAATTTTGAAAATACTACACTACCAACACCTTACCGAAGACCAGGGGCCCGATTCTCGCCCATGCGAATTGAAGGCGTAGACGCAAAATATTCTAAGGCTTATCTATTCTGTCGAATAATGTAACTCAACAGTTTATTTTCTCATTCGAATTCAATGTACCTAGCTTGGCGTTCTGAATACAGATTTTGGCTGTCGGTCGACTTTTTACTTTGAATTCCAAAAGTCATAATATAAGCCTTGGAGTCGTATGCGACTTATTTGCTAATGAAGTGAGAATCGGCACCCTGTAAGAAAAATCCTAACGAATCGGATGTCGCATGCTGGCTTTGTACTTTGTCATATCTGTATTTTTTGCATAGACTACGATTTTTAAATTTAATCGTCCAACTCGCTTGATCTCTGTTTTCCTTAGAACGAAAGTACCGTACGGGTCAACATGAGTGGTCACGTTTGGCGACGACTCCTACTCTGCCGCAACACAGTTTGTTAACTAGCGCGGAGGGTAGTTGTTAGTGTTAAGCTGTTGCCGTTTATTGTGCACCTTTGCGAAATATGTACCTACCATCAAATATTGTTTACACTGTTAACTGTGTTTACATGTTTTACATTGTTAAGTATGTTTAAGTAGGAAACTCAGAACGTTAAGTCTGTGTAACAGTATGACAATAATACTTATACCAAATAAACTATTTGAATTTGAATTTGAATATTTGCAAAATAGCAAGGATTAGGTGATAGACAGGATATAGGTAATTATTGGAAAATAAAATATTTATTTTTTTAAATCTGTTTACTATAATTATGTTCTGCATTAACTATATCAAGAGGTCGCAAAATGTTAAATTCTTCGTCATCTTCACTTGCAGTAATTTCATCGTCACTGCTCTCTTCACTCTCGGAGCATATAAGGATGATGAATGGTTCATCCATATAAAAATATTTTTGCCGATACTCTTCTTCGAGTTTTTTGACGTGGGCACAGTGATTGCGCCATTCATCAACAGAAATGGAATTGAAAGCATTTTCGACCATTTCCGGCATTTGATTGGGTGGCTTTCCAATATTAACAGCAGCTACTTTTTGCTTCATAGATGCCCAGACCATTTCGATGGGATTTAAATCACAATGATATGGTGGTGTACGGGTTATCTGAGAAAAGATAATCAAAATTAAATGTTGGTAGATAATACTTCCTCAATACCGAAAGTAAAATATTGTCTTTAAAATATAATAAAAGCGTAAAACGGTTCAAGAGACATTCAAGCTACAATTACCTTGTGACCCAGTCCTTTTAAAATAGCATCAACAGCATACACTGGTTCGGGTTTGTTTCTGTTAACGATTTCTAACAGCTGTGGTCTTGTGTATTCTTCAGAATATTCTAAGTTATTTACTCGTAACCATTCGATAGTTTAATTTTTTATATTGCCTGTGTTTGGTGGCTTGTTGACACTCGTGTTGTGATATGGAGCGTTGTCCATTACAATTAGACTGGGTTGCTTCAAATTTGGAGCCAATTTTTCTAGAACCCATTTCTGAAAATTGCTGCTGTTCATATCATCGTGGTAGTCACCACTCTTTGTTTGTGACTTGAAAACTAAGCAAGCATTCTTCACAATATCTCCGGCATGAACAATTATAAATCTTTGTCCTTTAGAGATGGGCCCCAATACTCCATCTGAAATTGAATTTTTAAATTATAAAATTATTATTAAAACTGGCAGTATACAATAAGATATAACATTGCTTAGACTTATTGATATTGCAAAATAATTAACTAGTCAATACCCTCATCATCATCATTTTGCCAACATTTCCTAGCTGTATGACCGGAGTGAATATAGGTCTCATCTAAGTAGACTACTGGTAATTTTTCCGTCTCATCATTATGTTTTATAGTCTGAAAGGAAATAAATCTACAGTTAATTTGTGGATTCGTGTGGCAGTTGAATTAATATTGCAATTATTTTTGAATAGATAGTAATTTAAAGACTATTAAAATGCACATAATATACCTGCAGATAGCGAGCGCGCCAAGCAGTTATATCGTTACGTTCCATCAGGACCTTTCTGTTGCTTTTAGTTTTTTTTAATCTAAAACCAATCATTTTTATATGCTGTCTGAGAATTTCTCGACTGCCTGTGAATCCAATCTCTTCTTTAAGCAAATGAAGCAACTTGTTCACCGTTGGTATTTCTTTTTTCAAGGCATAAAATTCGTGGATCTTTCGTCGAAGAACACCAATATCGAAATTGTCCATGACAATTTTATCCTTTCTAGTTCTTCTACTTTTCCCTGGTGAACTGGATGATGCTTCAGCCAGTCTTCCTTAATTTCGAATTCTTGCAACTGTACGTAAAGATATACCTGAAAACGAATTTTCTTTAAATAATTTGAACGAGAAAACAAATTTATAAAACGTACAAAACACATACCTACTTATTAATTAATTTGGTATGAACGGGGAAATAAAATATGACAATTAGGTTAACACTTACCTGTTGCAGCTGCAACGCGCTCATTAACCCTTTCAAATGGAATGATCGGGCCACTAGATTGCTTTTCTTTCATAAAAAAGTCCTTCACTTTTAGCACCATCTCTCTAACACCACTTCTTATAATTTTTGGCATATTTTTAGTAAAATAAAGCACGAAAATTTCTCAACAAACATCAACCTCAGCCGTCTGTCAAAAAGTGACGCTTAGAAAATGGCGGCGTTAGTTCCGATTTTGACCACGTGCCAAAAAATCCTTGTCGCACTATATTTGTTTGTGTCCGTGAATGTTGCCACAGTAAAAGTGAATTGCCATAATGTGGGGTAAAATATATCAGTCGTTCATAGGCCATGAATAAAAATGCAGATTTAGTTTTGAATTTTATTAATCATGCAACATGTCTGACAGTTGTTTGTAAAACGTAGCAAAAGTTTTATAAACAATTGTCATTTTGTATAATTAAAAATACGTTTTATTTTACACGTTTAAATTTTATAAGTTAAGGCGCTTAGGGACGCTATCTAGGACCACCAATTGAAATACAATCATAAACTTAATATTATTAGGTTTTTTTCATATAAAAATTCACCATATAAAAAATCTTTCGAAGGGTACCTCAGACCACCAAAATGTACGTTTTGTCGAAATGTAGAGAGCATATTCGAGCATTTGATGTAGGTGACCAGTTCTCTCTTCTAAATGCTAGCACCCATTTTTCCAGAACAGAAATATTTTGAAGAAATCTGGAATAGAAACATTGCTAATATTAATAAATATTGTAATACATTAAAATATAATAAGTAATAACTTTAGTATTCCTTATTATTCGCGATACTCACACATAGCTGTTGTATATTGAACGGGTCGATTATTTATTAGGAAAATAAGGTAATTACGTTTTACCTACTAAAAAATCGCGGCTAAACGGTATTGTTCGAGATTCATTGATAAAAATTCAAATTTGAATTCTATACTGAATTCAAGGGCACATTGCTTGCGGCAGAATGCACAAAAAAACCGAAAGGGTTCTTGCGATAAATTCGAGTTGACACATTTTCTGCTGAGTGGAATGAAAGCTGAAAAATTATATGGGCAACAAGTCACATAGGAAGGCGATGCAGCTATCTAACATCAGGATATTATATTTGATAATTCAGTGCTGTAGCCGTAATGTTTCTGTGTCTATTGTTTTGATTATAGATTTCGATATCAACCCTTGTATGTCCTTATCCCTGGGGCACGGGTCTCTTCCTGCATCGCAGGAAGGTTAGGCCATACTCTACCGCAGGGGCCAAGCCCGGGTTATAGTTTAAGGTACATTTGATTATTAATAACGACACATTAAGTAATAAAGATTCGTAATATATTTTGATTACGTTTGTAACTTAATATCTGTACAAGGACAAGACGTCGAAGTCTGGGACTTCGAGTTAAGTAATGATCACGCAGCGTTGCCAGATATACGATTTAAATCGTATTCATACGATGTTTTACATTTATGTTGCATGTACGATCCAGGGGTAGAAATCGTACGTAAACACACGACTTTTTTTATATTTAATTCAGCCAAATTACTAATACCAACATAGCACGTCACTATTTATTCTTTTACTTGCTAAGTACCAACCCTTAAGGTAAATCTTACTAATGTAAGACGTTACCGGTTACTCGTTTTTCTGACACAGATTATGAACGCTGCTTCAGTTCAGTCAATCTTATTAAAACAAAGATCCCAAATAGGATGAGCAATGAAACTCTAAACGGCACACTTTTGGCAAAACAACATAATTATTAAGCGCTATGGGTGTTGTGTGGATTTTTCTCAAACAAGAGCAATAATATTAACATTACAGTAAAACCCTTTACGGGGATAAATAGAAACCTAAAAATTGTGTGTTTATTTTTAATCGATTGTTTACTTTAAAGTAATAAAACAAAGGTTTTGAAAACGTACTGTTTTTTTAGCAGCCTTCTTAGGGAATACCAGCCTAGCGCAAGTAGGAACTTTGAATTATTTGTTAGCATGTAGCCCCGTTTTAATGGCGGACATATATTTGTCTCACTCTTTAATACTACTTACTCTTTCTTTGTTGTCAATGTCAAACTGAAAACATAACAAATATGGCGGAACGCGGCACATATTAGAACGTTTTCTAGTTAATTTTTTTGTGTTTTAAGTTTGTTCAATATTTAGCTGTGTGTATCTTGTTGTACAGTGTTTAGTGATTTTCTTTTAATAATGGCATTGATCGGATGGTGTCGAACTTGTGCCATTTGTAAAATAAGATGCAGCCGGTCAAAGGGTACCAAAAGAAAGTTTATGGGTAAAGGAGATTGACCATTTTGGACCAAATGCTGCCCAGACGTGGGAGTAATTTTTTATTTTACCTTACATAAAAGGGTATTTAAGAAAAATTATTAAAAAAAAAAACATCCATGAGGTTGTGTAGTACCTAATAATATTTCTTATGGTTTTTGTAGCACTTTAACTTTTGATATTTCATTTTTTTTATAATATTTACGTTGTTGTTTAATATTATTATCTTATTTATTCTTCCTCTAGTCAGGTCCCGACCTCGCAAGTATCGCTCGAAGCAAGTTTTTTGTATGTTGACAGCTTTGTATAGCGCTGTCTCTTTTTTCAATTCCAAGACAAGTTGATCGAATGGTACGGTACAAAATCACAGCGAGATTTGAGAGAAATTAAAAGTCTCGCTTCCTAATATTCAGATGTGTATGTGTCTGTCTCTTTCGCGCACGGTGAGTGAGAATACCTGTTACTCTGTACCTGCTCGGAACGATCGGCAGTTGTGCTCACGTTGTTTGCCTAGTTTGGTTTTCGGGGTGGGCTAGGCACGAAGACGTTGTAAGGCGGCCTGCTTTATTTTTAGATTCAATAATTATAGATGACGATGAGGATGATTGATTAGGTATCATTAATGTTTACATCATGATCATGTGACGAATAAATGATTGATTTATTATAGCACCATCCTTAGCAAGTGTTATAATAGTAATAAATAATCCATTGTTCACAATATACTGTGTTTTATTTCAAAAAAACAGCTGTTTTTTTGAAATAAGTTTGAAGTTTGTCTTACTGTAGTTTGTGTTTATGTGCCAAATAAAGATTATTCTATTCTATTCTGTTGGTTATGATTTTTCGTCAATGTAAATCCTATGAAAAATATTTTTTTTCTCAGTACTCCTCGGATAGATTCTAAAGCGCTTTGGGTTACAGTCTGGTATTAGTCTAAGGAACATTATGTACCATGTTTCAATGTTGGGCAGCACTTGGTCCAACGTTCATACAAAAATGGTCAATCTCCTTTCCTAGGGATGAAGACCGGTAAGTATTTCTGGCTACAGTTTTTGTCATCTTGCACAAGAGCAAGATCATAAATTATGTTAAATAACGTAATTAATATACTATGAGAAAAATACTATGTTTCAATGTCATAGTGATGTGCCTTACACATATTCAATATCGATAAAAAATATCTGATAAGTACCTTGGTCAGAATTACTACTCAGTGTACGACGGGTGAATTGCTGTAAGCCATAACAATGTTTCAACGATGCACTATTAGTGGCTGCAAAGAATTTTTTTTTTTTTTAGATGCAGACAATGGGTGAAAATTGTGGAAGATCTTATATCGTATATCCCCATCGTATAAATATGTTTGTAGAGATCTGTTTGGGCATTAAAACTACGGTTTGCTGTGATACTAAAAAAAACTCGTTTTATTGCTAAGGTACACATATAAATAATCAAAGATGAGACACAAACATGTTGTGATTTAGAAACTATATAACGCCATCTAGTGAAATTCAAAGTAAAACTATTTATAATTTAAACATATCGCCCCCCAAAGGACGTCAGGCCTTTCAACAATGTAACTAACATAGGAACGAAATTTCAAGTTAGCTCCTAACTCTGAACCATAGAAAAGAAATAAAATTCAAATGCAGGGCTCTGATACAACTCTTAACAATGTAACAAGTAACAACCTTTAACAATGTAACTAACATGGTAACGAAATTTCAAGTTAACTCTTAACTCTAAAAACCATAGAAAAGAAATAAAACTCAAATGCAAGGCTCTAATACAACTCAACTTTTCCTCAAGTATTAAATGATTAAATATCTACTGGTAATAAACAAAGTTTGTGAATGGGCCTCTTCAACACATTATCCTTACATTTTATGCTTACTACTCTTACCAAACCATCACTTCCAGGGTGGGTATCAACAATCCTGCCTAAAAGCCATTTTGATGGAGGTAATCTACTGTCTCTTATAATTACAATACTGTCCTTTTTAAAATTTTCTTGAACACTAGTCCATTTGTGACGTTTTTGTAACTCCACTAAATACTCTTGACTCCATTTTCTCCAAAACAACTGTAACCTTTGTTGAAGATACACCCACCTTTGTAAATAAGGTACCTTAAGGGTTTCCAAGTTCTCATCAGGCACAACAATAGGTATTTCGCCAATCAAAAAATGTCCTGGAGTCAGGACATCATCCGAATCAGCTGACACTGGGGTCAATGGACGAGAGTTCAAGCAACTTTCAATTTGACATAACAGGGTTGAGTACTCTTCATATGTTAACTTAGAATCCTGTAGCAATCTATTTAAGTGAAACTTGGTAGACTTTATGTTGGCCTCCCATAAACCACCCATGTGAGGTGCTCCGGCAGGATTAAATTGCCACTCAGTCCCGTCCTTAGCTAACAAATCTGCTATCTCTAATGGTAGATTGTTACTGGCCTTGTGAAACAAATCCTTGAGTTCCTTACTTGCACCTACAAAGTTTGTTCCACAATCACTTAAAAGCTTGTGGCAGTGGCCTCTTCGTGCTGTGAAGCGCCTAAATGCTGCCAAAAATGCATCGCTACTCAAACCGGTAACTAATTCTAAATGAATAGCTTTTACAGCTGTACAAATAAAAAGAGCAATGTAACCTTTAATAGTAGTTTTTGAACCACGGCCACTGAATGATTTCAAATTGACAGGGCCTGCAAAGTCAACACCGCTGATACTAAATGGTCGTTGAGGTGTAACCCTTTCCTTAGGTAAGTTTCCCATTAACTGTGAACCAAGCTTGGGAGAATGTCTACGACATATTACACATTCATGGATACATGTCTTAACCAGATACTTTACTCCAATTATATGAAATTTGCTCTTAATGAAATTTAACATTAATTGTATACCTCCATGCAAAGTTTTGTAATGAGCATCTCTGGCAACGAGATAAGCTAATCTACAATTTTTAGACAGGATCATAGGGTGTTTTTCATCAATCCTCAAATTACAAAATTCTATTCTCCCACCTACTCTTAATACATTGTCACCATCAACATATGGGTTCAAACATGCAATTTTCTTACCATTATCTAATCTTTTCAACTCATTTAGTTTGCCCTTCTCTTTAATGACTTTTATTTCTTGGATAAAATCTTTCCTTTGAGACATTTTTGTCAAACATTTTAATGAATTGCTTAATTCTGCTGTAGTTAAATATGAAGGAAATTGTAATTTTGTATTTGTGCTCATTTTGTGTTTGCTAATAACTATAAATCTTAATAAGTAAGCTACTATGCGAACAAGTCTGGTAAGCTTAGAGTATCTGTCCATAATATTGTCTGTGTTACACTGATCACTTAGGACACTTCCACTTACACACCGTAACTCATTTATAACAGTACTGCAAATTTTGGTATTTGAAGCCTTCTTCTCTAATTCTGTGGGTTCAACAGTACTGTATTCATGCTTTATAGGCAATTCATTTCTTTCATACAGCCAGGTAGGACCGTTCCACCACAAATGATAATCTGGAAGCTCTGAAGGCGAGGTACCGCGTGAAGCGACATCAGCAGGATTTTCCTGTGAAGTAACATGATGCCATCTTTCTGTATCAACTATATTAGTGATTTCTGTAACTCGATTTGCCACAAATGTAGTCCAGTAGGTGGCCGGTCGCTGTAGCCATGCCAAGACTATTGTAGCATCCGTCCAAGCGTAGATATCTTGTATTGGAATGCTGAGTGCATTTTTTATTCGACTCAACAATTTTGCCAGTAACACAGCTCCACACAATTCTAATCGTGGGAGAGAAATCTGTTTGACTGGTGCCATTTTAGTCTTTGCTTCTATCATAGTAACTGTAATTGTCTCTGGTGTTATAACTCTGCAGTACACCACAGCTGAATATGCTATTGTGGACGCATCTGAGAAGCCATGTAGTTCCACCTTCTGTGTGTCCTCAGTGATACCAATCCATCGTCTCAGTTGTATTGTTGGCATAGTTGTTAATTCTTCACGATAGGTTTGCCATGAGTGTAGTAGATGGTCAGGGAGTACATCATCCCAGTCTAACCTTTCGATCCATAGCTTTTGAAGCATACTCTTTGCAACAACCACAATAGGTGCCAACCAACCAGCGGGATCAAAAATGCTAGCAATATCGCGAAGGACTGCCCTTTTTGTGGGGCGTTCTGTCATTGAAGGAATGTCGATTCTCAGTAGAAAGGCATCGGTGTCTCCATTCCATCTGAGACCAAGTATTTTGCGTTCATCCTGTGGCGCGCCCTCTATTTGTGTGCTATTAGAAGCCCATTTGTGAAGTGAAAATCCTCCCTTTTCTAACAATTTTGTGATTTCTTCCTTAAGATCTATGACCTTGGATATTGAGTGCTGCCCAGTTAGAAGATCATCCATATAAAAATCTCTCAACACAGTGTCTACTACCTTGTCATCAAAGTTCCCTCTCTCATCTTCAGCAAGCTGTTTGAGTGTTTTTATAGCCAAGTAGGGTGCACATGAAGTTCCATAAGATACGGTTGTCAACCTAAAGTGTTTTATTTCTTGCTCAGTGTCAAATCTCCAAACTATTCTTTGATAATCTCTATCTCTTTCATCCATGATCAACCGTCTGAACATCTGACGTATGTCAGCGATAAGTACTACTGGGTATCGTCTCCATCTCAAAGTTACTTCTCTCAAATCATTCTGCAAAGCTGGCTCAATCATGAGGTTATCATTGAGCGACTTGCCATTACTTGTTTTTGCTGAGCTGTCAAAGACTACTCTAAGCTTAGTGGTCAAATGTTGCTCATTTACCACTGCGTGGTGTGGCAGGTAACAGACTGATAAGGATTTTTCATTCTGTGTATCACTTGGTAAGACTGGTTCCATGTGGCCTTGTTGTAAATAGTCTTCCATAAATTCATTGTATTTTGCTCTTAGTTCCGGCTGTCTCTTTAGCTTGCCTTCTAAACTAGCAAACCTTTTTAAGGCTAGTGTGGCTGATTCACCTAAGTCTGGTGGTTGTGTGATAAAAGGCATTCTCACAGTGTAGCGTCCATCCTTTGCTCTTTGATGCGTTTGCTCATAGTAATTTTCACACCTTATCTCTAGATTTGTCAATGTTCTCTTCTCTGTGATTTCTTCTAGCTCCCAGAAATTCCTAAGGAGAGTGTCTAGTTCTACCTTGACATGGTGTATATGAACTCTGCTACATGCATTATTATTTGTTGTAACCTTGCCAGAAATTAACCAACCCAGTGTAGTTTTCTGTGCTATAAGTGTATTATTCTCGTTCTTAAGCGTCATCAACCCTTCTTGTATTATTTCAGCATAAATATCAGCTCCTAGGATGAGATCTATTTGACCTGGATTTAGGTAAGTGGGATCAGCTAAGTCTAACTGTTGCAGCTGTGGCCAATCAACAGTAGCAGTTTTCTCTGGGACATAAGATGTTAAAGAAGGTAATACATATGCTGTAACTCTTGTTCTGGGTTCAGAATTGTCTCTCTTTTTTATCTCAAACTCCACTTTTGCTCTTGTAACAGATTTGGATGACCCAACTCCGGTTACCTCTCCTCGAATGGGTGTACGGTTTAGACCCAGAACTTGGCATGATGCTTCTGTGATAAGGCAGGCTTGTGAACCTTGATCCACTAGGGCTCGGAGTGTATGTGTGGTGTTGTCTCTTTGGGACTGCACTCTCACTAATGCAGTTGTTAATAGAACTCGACTTTGCAGGCTCGAGGTTTCTGTCATAGTATGAGTCATTGTTGTCATTACTGGGGAATCCACTTCTGGTTGTTCATTAACTGATAGCTCACTTGTGACGGTAGCGTTGCCATCCTCATGTATCAAGCTATTGTGTCTTCGGCCACACTTAAAACATTTAGTGGACTGTAAACAGCTTTTGACTAGGTGGCCAGGTTTAAGACAGTTGAAACATAGTTTGCTCCTTTGTATAAAATCTTTCTTATGTTGTAGATCCAGACTACTGAAATCTTGACAATAGTATATTTTGTGATCTCCCTTGCAATACAAACATGTTTGATGTGGAGTGATTCCTGTAGTGAAAGTCTTTGTTGGTGGCACTACTCTTGAATGTGCTGATTCCTTGTATTTTACAGCTTCAAGTGTACGAAATCTATGCTCTAGGAAGGTTGACATATCTTTCCAAGTAGGCAATTGATTATTAGACTCAATTCTTTGCTCAAAAAGTTTGTGTGACTCGTGATCCAGTTTCTGAATTAAGATGTAAACTATCAAGTCGTCCCAGTGTTCAGTAGGTAAGTTTAGTCCTTTCAGTGTAGCTAGGCATTCTGAAGTAACATCTAGTAACTCTCGAATGTTCTTAGAAGACTCTGTTGTAACTCGTCTTTGGTTCAACAGTCTACCAATGTAAAAGTTAACTATGCTACGAGTGTTGTTGTATCTATTCAATAGCATGTTCCATATTATATCATAGTTAGCATCTGAGACCTGGATCTGTTTGACTAAACTTTCTGCTTCACCACGTAAACTTGATTTCAAGTACTGGCACTTGTTCACTTTATTGATACTGACATTTTCATGGACCAACGACTTATACAAGTCGTGGAAAGATAGCCACTCTCTGTAGTCTCCTGAGAATGTAGGTAACTGAACTGGGGGAAGTTTTGCAGTAATGCATGGTTGTTGTTCGACATGATCTACCACTTGTACCACTGATTTTTGCTCTGCCACATGCTCGAGTTTCTCTTTAAGTATGGTTTTTAAGTCTAAATATGCATCCAGGCATTGATCATAAATATTCTCTTCAAAATAATTATGTTTCTCTTTTTGAGGTTGGGTTATAATCATACTATTATGTCTTTCTTGAAAACGCCTCCAAAGGTCCTCTAACATCTCTAGTCTTGTCTCTATATAACCCTTTGTGACCCTATCTTTTCCACACTTTTTGAAGTTGACATGCAGCCTTTTTATTTTCTCAAAACAATCAAGTTGTGCAATTTCGATTTTCTCCATTTTACCTTCTTTGCAATTAAGTCGACAAACACACAAAATTCACTGATAAATGTGATATTTTTAAGATCTTATTTCTACGACTCACGTGTACCAAAATCCATAAAACAGTAATCCTTTGCATAAGGTACTTCAAACACTTCACAATCACAAACTATAGCTCGTTTTTCACTTCACTTTTACAGAATTTCCACATTCAAACTGTTTTCACACTATTTATTTCGTTTTTCCACACAAATTTTTCAATTAAAAATGGCGTCCTTATATTATGTCGCTGCGTTAGCGCCTTTGTTGAATTGATGTCCAACGTTGGATCACTTCTAAGGAATATTGTTTAGTTTTATATTGTTTTATTTTATTATGAACTGTAATGCCCACGGTTTTGTTGTATTTCTATCCGGCGGAGATGGACCAAATGTTTGGGCATTAAAACTACGGTTTGCTGTGATACTAAAAAAAACTCGTTTTATTGCTAAGGTACACATATAAATAATCAAAGATGAGACACAAACATGTTGTGATTTAGAAACTATATAACGCCATCTAGTGAAATTCAAAGTAAAACTATTTATAATTTAAACAAGATCATTTCCGGCCGAAAGATTTTTACAACGATTTTAAAAGGAAGCCGATTAAAGAAATGGTGAGTTGTGTTATAAACTTATAATGTAACACTTACTACATTTCATGAATAATTAAGTAATAAAACACAAAATACGCCTTGCTTTACGTCGAACATTTGAATGTATTTTGCTCCGTCATTTAGAACGCAATATTATTATTACGTCTTAATACATAAATGACATACTTTGATAACATTTTTTTACAGGGCTGTATCTTCTCTACTTATAAATGCGCCTCCTCTTCCTGATTACTAGCTGAGTTTCCTTACCACGTAGCCACGTCGCATCACTTGAAACTGGTTAGTGATTGGAATTACTAAAATATTTTTTTTACTAATTTTTAACTTAAAATATTTTTTTATAAAAATGTATTTGATAGTTACATAGTCAATTATGCAGTTATGTGGTAAACAGGAACAAACTATTTTTGTTTTCGGACTATTCTTGCAATTGTTTATTTTCAGATTCAGCTATACAAAAACCTATTAGTTGTCGAGCTTCACAAAACAACTCTGGTACGTAGACTTTTCATGTATCGCTGAAGTTTTTTGTAACTACAGTTTGTTTACTTTGATAAATTACAAAGTGTTATCATTTTCAGCACCTTGTACAGCAGCCAAAATATCAGCTGTTGCTATTGGTCCAGTAGGGTTTGACCACAATTATTGTGGCCTGGAATCTCAGCATATTTATCAGAACTATCTAGGTAACTAGCATAGTTTACCAACAAATTAATAATCAATAACGACTCAACTTAACTTTTTTTGACGATTTCAGCACCTGAATCCAAACCACCGATTGATGAAGTTCGCTCAGATTGGACACCTCTAAGGAAAAACCAAATAGCTGCTGAAATAAATTCAATAGACCTTGACCACAATTATTGTGATTTGATAATCAATAATAAAATACTAATTTCATTTGTCGTTTTATTAAAAACATTGATTTTTATTAATTTCATTTGGCTAACTGCGGAGCCCCTGGATGAAAATTTATCGATATCGATAAATGTAGTACCAATGTAAGTGGACGTCCCTAATGCACAGACAAGTTGTTATGTTGGTAGCACTTTTGACATTGCATTTTTGCTCTATTGGTTGGTATTGCTAACGGGGCTAAACTCATTACAAAAGCATATAGGGAGGTCCCGTCTCTTAAATCGTAGTGTTTATATGCTCTGTGGGGAATACTACTTTTTATTTACCCATCGTACGATCGCTTATAACGTCCGCCAACACGGTCAAGTAATGATCGGGATTTTCGACATAAACGGATGGCAACATTTTTTTACTCTTCGGTTTTTTAGGTTTTTTAGGTTAATTGAAACTTAAGTAAAATACTCAACATAAGGCAACTTTGGGCATAACAATGATTGAAACACAATCATTACTTACCTATCAAAGGAAACTTCCCCCAAAGCTCTTTCTTAATTTCTGCATACGAGTACACTACAATTCACCATACTTTCTCTATTTAGGTCACTTTTAATATATCATTTCACAAATACACGGTTGCTCTTCGAAACGGCTAGCGTTAAATATGATTACATTTTCAAAATCTTGTCGTTTATTTGCCCCCAGAAACGTCAACTTGACACTGGGGGCAAACAAAAAAAGTAGTTACACTTTTGCTGTTTACTCTAACTCTTTCTCACCCATGATCGCTACGAAGTTTGTTTCATTTAAAACTTGTATGTGTGCGCTGTGGCTTGCTCTTTAGTTTTACTCCCTCTACGATCCGACGGTCCATCAGTCCACTGAAAAGACAATCAGGGTTGGATTTCGTAGTATAATTATACTATTTGTACCATTATTTCATAATGTGTAGTATATAGTATCGTAAGGTCACTATATTACGCGAAAATACCATGGAGGGATTTTATCTCCAGGTCGACCGAGTTATATTGTTTAATATCACAATATCAGGAGTTTTTGTAGCGTGGAAACACCAAATCAGGCATTGACGCTAGGCAGGGATTCCCCACGTAAATATAAAGTTAATTATATAATATAATTAATTAAAAAATATAAAGATGGAAAAAAGACCAGACGTGTTCTGGGCGAAACTAAGCGCTTGGTGTGATTGTCCGGAAACTATCCGTTTAAACAAATCGCCAAATTTGCACTTGATTGCCTTGTTTCACCTCACGCAAACGCTGATTGTGAAAGAGTATTCAGCAAAGTAAACTTGACAAAAACAACACTAAGAAATTAACTCGCAACTCGCTCCATTGACTCCCTGATACTTTCTTGCGGCTGACGGCATGTGGTGCCGTGTCAATGCCAAGGACGAAGTTCCCATTGACGAATTAGCCGAGATCGACGTTTACTTACCTCAATTTGACTAATTTGTGTTTACACTATTTTTATTTTTAATGCACTAACCCGTGCTAAGGAACAAAAATAAAAATAGTGTAATCATTAAAAATAAAAATAGTGTAATCATGTAAGTACAGTGATATCGATCCGATGTTAAAACCTAACTGCAAAGTAGGTAGTCGGGGCAGTAAGTAATGCAATTTGCTTAAGTCAGATGTCGCTGCCTGTACGTAATACAGAGAATATTGTAAAGAGGTTCGAAATTTCACTGATGCCGTGAGTCGCCCATTGGCTCAATTGGTAGAGCGCTGGTACGGATAGCCAGAGGTTGCGGGTTCGAATCCCGGCATGGGTGAAATTTTTAGCCTCTAAATGGGTTTTTAAATTTGTTCCTTAGCACGGGTTAGTGCATTAAAAATAAAAATAGTGTAATCATGTGAGTACAGTGATATCGATCCGATGTTAAAACCTAACTGCAAAGTAGGTAGTCGGGGCAGTAAGTAATGCAATTTGCTTAAGTCAGATGTCGCTGCCTGTACGTAATACAGAGAATATTGTAAAGAGGTTCGAAATTTCACTGATGCCGTGCGTCGCCCTTTGGCTCAATTGGTAGAGCGCTGGTACGGATAGCCAGAGGTTGCGGGTTCGAATCCCGGCATGGGTGAAATTTTTAGCCTCTAAATGGGTTTTTAAATTTGTTCCTTAGCACGGGTTAGTGCATTAAAAATAAAAATAGTGTAATCATGTGAGTACAGTGATATCGATCCGATGTTAAAACCTAACTGCAAAGTAGGTAGTCGGGGCAGTAAGTAATGCAATTTGCTTAAGTCAGATGTCGCTGCCTGTACGTAATACAGAGAATATTGTAAAGAGGTTCGAAATTTCACTGATGCCGTGAGTCGCCCATTGGCTCAATTGGTAGAGCGCTGGTACGGATAGCCAGAGGTTGCGGGTTCGAATCCCGGCATGGGTGAAATTTTTAGCCTCTAAATGGGTTTTTAAATTTGTTCCTTAGCACGGGTTAGTGCATTAAAAATAAAAATAGTGTAATCATGTGAGTACAGTGATATCGATCCGATGTTAAAACCTAACTGCAAAGTAGGTAGTCGGGGCAGTAAGTAATGCAATTTGCTTAAGTCAGATGTCGCTGCCTGTACGTAATACAGAGAATATTGTAAAGAGGTTCGAAATTTCACTGATGCCGTGAGTCGCCCATTGGCTCAATTGGTAGAGCGCTGGTACGGATAGCCAGAGGTTGCGGGTTCGAATCCCGGCATGGGTGAAATTTTTAGCCTCTAAATGGGTTTTTAAATTTGTTCCTTAGCACGGGTTAGTGCATTAAAAATAAAAATAGTGTAATCATGTGAGTACAGTGATATCGATCCGATGTTAAAACCTAACTGCAAAGTAGGTAGTCGGGGCAGTAAGTAATGCAATTTGCTTAAGTCAGATGTCGCTGCCTGTACGTAATACAGAGAATATTGTAAAGAGGTTCGAAATTTCACTGATGCCGTGAGTCGCCCATTGGCTCAATTGGTAGAGCGCTGGTACGGATAGCCAGAGGTTGCGGGTTCGAATCCTGGCATGGGTGAAATGTTTAGCCTCTAAATGGGTTTTTAATTTGTGTTTGTACACAATAAAACAAATTTTCACTTACGAATGAAATTTTATTTAACAAAAGAGCCGAACATCGAAACGTAGTATAATTTTCTGTGATAATTTTGGACAAGTAGTATTATTTTAATTTCCATAGACAATAATTTTCTGAACGTCTGATTGTGGTCTGAATTCAATTCAACCCGAAGACAATCATTCTGTCGTCATCAGTCTAACCAGACACGAACCAGACGCCAGACTGAACGTGTAAGCTCAGTCATAGAAATCCTTGACCAGGCCTTGCTTAGTTTGAGAAAAAAAAAAATTAAAAACAAAGATGGCGTCGTAGTGGGAGAGCGTCGATTTGTTTAGAAGTTTAGAATCGTAGTGATAACATTTTTTTACGATTATGACACCGAAAGCCTATATTTGATTAACAATAGTTGGGTTATGTGGTTGTCCACGGTAGAAAAAACTATAGATGACCGTAAGAGGTAAGTACAGTCCGAAACTGCTGCAATCCCTTGATATTTCAGGATTTGTGAAAAAATATCATGTTTTCATAACACTGGCTGACGCGGGCCGGTTCGGAGATGTTAATCAACAGTGACGATCGTCTCTCCGTACGCCAGGTCTTAGCGGTAGCGGGCAGTAGGTCCCGCGGCGGGCGGCGGGCGGCGGGCACGGGCGGGCGGGCATGGTGCGCGCGGGGGCGCGGCGATGAGCGGCGGCGTGGCGCGCTACGTGTCCGTGTCGGAGCTGTACTCGGCGGACGAGGTGGCGCTGCTGCTGGAGGAGATCCGCGAGCTCGAGCCCACGCCGTGCCGCGGCGAGGAGCTGGCGGACTGCGAGATCGCGGGCAGCGGCGCGGCGCGCTCGCCCGCGCCCACGGAGCGCTCGTGGGACTCGCACGCGCACTACGGGCGCGCGCCGCCGCCGCCGCCGCGGCGCGCCGTGCCGCTGTACTGCGCGCCGCGCGCGCTGGGCTCGGCGCAGGCGCTGCTGGCGCTGCTGGTGGTGGCGTGCGGCGCGGGCGCGTGCGGCTGCGTGTGGGCCGTGACGGGGCTGCGCGGCCGCCTGCCGCTGGACGGGCGCGCGCGGCTGCTGGCGCTGGCGGCGCTCAGCTCGGCGCTGCTGCACGCGGCGCAGCTGGCGGCGCGCGTGACGCGCCTGGCGCTGCTGCTGCCGCTGCCCTGGGAGCGGCTGGCCGTGTGGACCAGCGTGTGGAGCGGCTGCTCGCTGCTGGCGGGCGGCTCGCTCACGCTGCACGCCGTGCTGGCCGAGCCCGAGTACCGTTGGACGCCGGAGCACTTCGCGCGCTTGCTCTACTCGGCTTGCGTGAGTGTTTCCTGCGATTCTACCCTCGAAAGCTGCCGGCGTCCTGTCAAATTTCACAAAAGTGATGTGTCGTTTTGTGTGATCTCCAGGGCCTGGGTATAAGCGGCGCGTGTGCGTCGTTCGCGATAGTGGCGCGCGTGCTGCTGGCGTGCTGCGCGGCGCGCCGCCGGGCGGGCGGCGGGGCGGGGGCGGGGGCGGGCTCGGCGGGCTCGCTGTGCGCCTACCGCGCCGTGCCCGCCGCGCCGCAGCCGGGCACGAGTCGCGACAACGCCTTATAGTGACTGCCCGGCCGCACGGACTTCTAGGCGCTGCCGACGAAAGCCCGTGCCCGACAGTGCGGCACCCCTACGTTAAATGTGGCGGCCTGTCAGTGGATGGATCTTGGAAGACAGTTTTCTTTCATGCCACTTATATGATGTATCCATTATGGGCCCATCGCTCCACTTTTTCATGATACCTGAAATCAAATTCTCAATGATAAAATTTAAAGCAGAAGATTTTGGGCTATGAAACAGAGCTGCCCAGTTTTTAATAATGTATATTACAACTAGTACAAACTAGTACTTTTCTGTGACGCGCCAAGTTAGACACAAGTGCCTCACTGGTGCTTTTCAGTATATTTGTGCTCTGCACAGTGGATATGAAACTAACCAAACTGCCATTGACTTGTCTGAATGTTCGTCCAATAACTTGTCTAGCGTATGATCTCAATTGTTTCCTCACTGTATGTAAAATATTTATTTATCATTTAATGCAAGTCTGATTTGATGCTAGTCTAGTTATTTAGCAGTTAAATAGTAATTTTTCTAGTCATATGCAGAATTTTTCCTCATGCACAAATTAGGTTATTTGATTTACTAAGTACAGTATAGACAGATTCTATAATTATGAAGTTTTTTGTAGTCTTGGATGTTTGTTCAACTGACCCAGCTCATGGATATCCAATCAAAATCTCAACTGAGTCCAGATACATAATGTTATGTATGTACCATTGATTTGGACCATGAATCAAAGTAATTTCTGTTACAGTTATACACAAAAATAAACAAAGGGTAAATGTCTATATAAGATAAGCATTACTGTAGTGAGCTCACTCGGCTTGTAAAGAGTTCCATTGTTTGCAAGACATTATGTAAGATTGTTCATATTAAATGTATTTATAGATAGTTGTAGAACATGTCTGACATACTGCAAGAGCTATGAAGGATATTGGTTTGGGACCGGCCCTTTCTACAGTTATGTAGCTATTTTGTTGTAACATGTTTATTATCATTATATTGTAAGCCAAAGTGGACAGATTCTTACTCCAGACTGTTTCAGTTGACACCGCCATACATATCACAGTACCTTCACTACAAAACATTGTATTTCACTGACCTTATTCATGGACAAATTTTTGAATTTTGTAAATTGCTGTTACCGAATGTTACCTGTTCAGTAATATCTGACCACTACAAGCACTAATCTCACAATGGTGATATACTTCACTTGTTATGGGACACATTTAACATTTCTCTTCCAAAAACTAAACAGTCATCACTTGTGAAGACTTTGGGACATTGTGTGTGATTAAAATGGTTTGAATAAATAGCTTTGTGTGCTGTCTTGTTGTGTACAGTATGTAGGAGTTCAGTGGGAGCTCTGTGAAATTCACTCCATAGTAAATGTGTTCCGAGTATGATCTCCGTTGAAATTGTGCGAAGGATTTTTACTTTAAAATTTTTAATAATAAATTAATATATGGTTTTATACACATTGAATTTTTACTGTATATAGTCATCATGCATTTGCGTTATTCCCCGCATATTGTGTTCAACTGTCAGTTTGTCAACATGCAACAATGTTGACATAAATTGAGTAACTTATTACACTGGTTGACATTGAGAACACTTCTGCACTACCTACCAGCCACTGGGAGATTGAAACAGATTTTTTATGTAAATATGTTTTACTACATAATAAAGAATATCACAATGATTCAGAGACTTCAAAACTTTATAGTACAACCACCTCATAAAAACTATTACACATAGTGGAAGTTTGAGTTCTAGAACAAGTTACAGGTCTATGTCCTTTCCTGTGCTTTGAAGTAATTGTTTAGCACATCCAGCATAGCGGCGGGATGGGGTGCAGCTGCCACACCGGCCGGCTCCACACCGAGGTTCTCAATCTTGTGTGCCGTGGAGTTGCCAATGGCAAAGTGAGGCAGGAATGACAATGAGTTGTTGAACGTCTGCAGCTGTCTGTGGATGTACTCGCAACCCGACGGACTGAAGAATACCATGCAGCGAGGCTTACCCTCGGCGCGGCTCAACTCCATGAGGTCGCTCCGCAGGCGGTCACTCTCCTTGGTCTCGTACACCGTCAGAGCCTCCACTTCCATGCCTTTAGACCGCAACATATCGACCAGAGTCTCAGACCTGAGGTCGCCGCAGGGGAAGAGAAAGGATTCGCCGGGAGGGTGAGTGTCGAGCACGAGGGCGGCGAGCGCGCTCGCGCTGCCGGCCTCCGCGCCGCGCGGCTGCAGGCCCAGCTGGCGGGCCGCGCGCGCCGTGGCCTCGCCCACGCAGTACAGCGGGCGGGCGCGCCACGCCGCCAGCGCTTCCGGCTGCCAGGCGCGCGCCAGCGCGGCGGCGGCGCGCGGGCTGGTGAGCAGCAGCGCGCGGTGGCGCGCCTCGCGCAGCGCCGCCGCCAGCCGCGCCGCGCCCGCCGGCACGGGCTCGAAGCGCAGCGGCGGCACGAACACCGGCTCGTACTGCGCGGCCCCGAAGGCGGCCGCCCACTCCTCCGACTCGCCCTTGAACAGCACCACCTTCTTCATGACACCTCGCCGCTCGAGCGACTAGGACGGTACGTAGTTATAGTCCTTTGTCCCGCGTTAGCTCGGCACATAATAACGCCGACCCTGAGAATACAAGGAAATAAAGTACAAGGCTGGTAAGTTGCGAGGCGTTGAATTAATTAGGCAGAGACTTGAAACTTACCTAAGTTCTGAGAAATGTCTGGTAAATTAATCCTCGGATTAAATAACTAAAGTTCAGCGGAGTTTATGTCTATAACATAGAGGTCTATATTCTAAAAGGATATAGGTATTTGTCTAATTTAATTTTTCGTGCATTTAAGATCTAAGACAGTGTTTAGACAGCAAAACAACCTTTTTAGACCAATGGGAAATGCAGTGTTGCCAGACAGGCCTTGTGAAAAGTCACCGGTTATAGGCAAAAAAGTAACCTTTTGGTGTAAAAAGTCACCTCACCAATAAAAAGGTACTAAAACATACCTAAAACTTGTGAATACTCACATGCCAATTTCAGTGTTTTATCGTACCTTTTATCTACATTGTACCTACATGCTAAGTCGGTTTACCTAAATTTTTTGTTTAATTTTTTTTCTATAGCATCGCTTGCTTTCCCGTGCTCCTTAAATATGTCATGTCATACATAAAACAACTAAATTCAGCCGTCAGTTTCAATACTTGCTTTAACCTGTTAGATTACTAATTTATTAACTAAGGCCTTTGCATCTATTCTAGATGATTTATACAGCATCTAGTGGCACTGTCATCTACACTACGAGTAGATAGATGGGTAAAGTAACCACTAGACGCTGCAGTGCCCGGGACAATAGAATTTATATGTTAGGTATCTGGTCGCGCGAACAAGTAAATAAAATATATATATTACATAAACACTAAATGAAATTAAATAAAAAATAAAATTATCAATAAATTATACCTTTGTCTTCATAAAATTTCATCGATATTTAACTTTAGTTTTTAGCATCAATTTTGAGAGCTCAAATGTTATCGCATTGTTGCATTGTTTCTTTTAGTAGCTATAGGTAAATGCTGATATTGTGTCAATACCAAGCAGAGTCCTGTGATCGGATTTTGAAACTAAAATCAAAAAGACATTATAATACAGCAAAAACACAGAAACGATTAAAAAAAATGTATTTTTCCTGTCAAAACCGTGCTCTCGAGGCCTTGTCTTCATATCTCGTATCCAGACATATCTCGGTCCCATATGTCAAAATTGGTGTCTAAATCCGCCGAAATCATCTCGGCAATGGCGCCATGTTACCCAGTTGTAGAAAACTTTCGGTCGACTCTATCTCGGTCGCGGTAACCTTGTTAGCGTCGAGACATTTCGGGCTCGACAGAGAAATTGACATTTTTTTTTGGGCATTTTTCGAGCGTGGCATGCTACGCGAACTGGATGGAGCAAGCAGACCAAAACAAAGAAAGAGAGAGAGAGAGAGAGACAGGTAGGGAGTAAGTGAGTGAGTTATTCTGAGGAGTGAGTTGAATATTATTAATGAACGAAGAAACGAAACAATGCTGCCAACAAGCAAAAGATCTTTGCGTTCCGTTTTTTCAAAATAAGTAAAAAAAAAACCTTTACATAAAAGTAACCTTTTGTGTCATGTAACCTCAAAGTAACCTGACTTAGTTAAAAATCACCTAAAAGGTTACAAAAGTAACCTTCTGGCAACGCTGGGGAAATGTCAATTCAATTCTGTTAAGGACTCAGTGCACTGATTGTCCAGTAGTACAACTTCGCCAATATTACGTGTTAGACAAGATTATAGCCAATCACAAGCGAACAAGGCTCGGTCAGAATTTTGAGTCAATCAGAACTGTTTGTCTTTTTTTTTCCCCCATATTATTTTTGTACAATTTTGAAAAAACTAAAGTTTGATATCACTGTCTGAAAGAAATTTACCTATAATTTAAACAAGAGGGGTATTTGCCTGGGAGAGGATAAGTTTAAGATTAGTAGGTCGGATAATGTTATCAGGCAGGACATCCATAAGAGAAAACCGGAGATTGCGGCAACTGAAAAGCAGGTGTTCTGCGGAGCCGTCGTCCAAACCACACTCACAAAGGGAGTTGTCTCTCACTCGGATCTTAGCCAGGTGGACCGGTGTGCAGGCATGCCCTAAGCGTAAACGACAAATGGTTGAGGTCACGCGTTTGTCCAAATCACGAAACCTAAAAAACCATGGCTTCAACGGGATGACAGGCTGAATTTCGGCAAAATGTTTGCCTTTAATGGTTTGTGAGAACTTCCAGTCATTATCCCAGGATTTTTTAATCGGAAATATTGGAATCTTAAAAGATTTTTTTATTGTTTGTCTCAGTCTCAATCACACATCACAGCACAGTCTCAATAAAATTGTTCTGTGTTTCTTTCTGTCTGTCTTCCTTAGCAGTATTGCCAGTCTGTTATATATTACCGCGGTTTGCTTGAAAATGTACGATTTTTATTATATAGTGTTATATTATAAAAACCGCACCTAATATAATTTTAAATTTATTAAGTAGCCCAGAGAGCTAGAAAAGAAACGAGCTCAATTGTAAATACTTGATTGCAATTAGTAACCTAAAAAAAGCGTGTCAAGCGTGGCCAAGTGCGTGTCGGGCTACTTGCTTTGTAGGGTTCCGTAGAACTACCTGCGTCTACTCAACAATCAAATTCATCTAAGAGTCATTTCTAACGAGAACATTGAGTTTTCCTTTTTTAAGCTGGTCGATAATTTTTTTTGTTGGATTTTTAACTTGTAAAGCCTACTTAGCACTGCTGTGTTTGTCATGTTTCTACAATCAACCGTTTAGCCAGGAGTGGGAAAGAAGGGGCGCCCTACTCTATCGAAAAATTAAGAAAAAGACAAAAACATTTATAAAAACCTATTTAGAGGCTAAAAACTCCGCCCACGCCGGGACTCGAACCCGCGACCTCCGGCTAACCGTACCATCGCTCTCCCAACTGAGCTAATGGGCAAGTGCCGGCATCAGCGAAATTTCAAACCTCTTTACAATATCCTCTGTATTATTTACAGGCAGCGACGTCTGGCAGAAGTAATTTGCATCACTTGCAGCCTCGAGTACCTACTTTGCAGTTAGGTTTTACATCGTAATGATATCGCTGTACCTACATGACATAAAAACCTTTACACTTTCAATCCAATAATAAATTAAAATGGTCCCAATGGTTACAGATAAAACATAATTATAAACAAATTTAACTCGCGCGCGCGCGCGTTTGTGTGTGTGTGTGTGTGTGTATTGTGGCACCTACCTACGTGAGTTCTTAAAGAAAACGTTATCAAATATGTAAAATCGGTCTTTGTGCTCTACGTGAGTTAAAAGAGTTACGGAAGGTACTTAAACTTAAAGTTACCGTAGAGCTAATTGTTTTTTTTTATATTACTACAAGGCTAGCTATATGCAGCTGGCATCTGGAGTCCATGCTCAACAACCTGGCTTTAGTAAAGTGGAGATAAGAGGAGTGATGTGACTACGTGAGAGAATTTCATAACAGTATGTAATACAGGTGGTGGCAAACTCCTCGCTGTTTATTAGGTTCTTCATATAGTTTAAAAAAGGTTCTTTTGTACGTCACATTGATGTTGTGTTGAATTAATTTGGTTGTCAAGTAGTTAGATTTTCTGCTTATGTGTTTATTTAATTAAAATCATGAAATTTCGGTGATTTTTACGCATCCATGCAGACTGTTAGGTTCCGTCGTTTCAGACATTCTGAATTACGCTTTTAAGCTTTTGCAATCGGTCTAAATCAAAAAATAATTTCCCCACACTCACCACATTTTTAAACGACCAATCCAACGAGAATCCACTATGGTTTAGGAGAGAACATATTGCACCCTTAATTTAGGTGTAGAGATTTATTTTTTTAAAGATTTATCCCGCACGTTTATCGATATCCTCCAAGTTTTTTATTACATGAAACATCACACACAAATATATACAAAACAATCCGTTTTCAATATATATTTTTTTATGCCTCTCAGCAACGAAAATGCTCTAATGTTTCATCAAAAACACGAGCAAGAGACGCGAAGCGGCTTTAGCCAAATTTCAGCCTTCTAGTTGTTGTTGTTTCTGTGCTATACCGTTTACGGACGCATGATATGGTGAAACTATAATGGTTACATGTTTGTAACCTGAATACCTTTAGTTTCAGTATTATTTGTAATCTGAAATACATTTTTATATCACAACAAGCTGGCAAGCGTTGTTTCACTATATTAATTACCCTACGATCTAATCTGAGACCTACCAACTATACTCAAAAAAGTTCATAAAGGATGTCTAAAAGAGAGCATTTTTAGCGATAAGGCCACCGTAAATATTTTAAGAAATATCTGTTTAATTTCCATTTTTATGTAAAACTAGCTGACCCAGCGAAATTTGTACCGCCTTACATTCTTTATTTTTTTTTCTCTCCGTAAGAATCATCCTCGTACTTCAAGGAATATTAAAAAAAAAATTAGCAAATTCGGTTCAGCTGTTCTCGAGATTTGCGCTTACCAATACATTCGGCGATTCGTTTTTATATTTTAGATAGTGTTCTATATAAAAATCGGGGAAGCTTTTTTGGAAGAGTTTGATAACAAACACTTAACAAATTGAGAATATCTTTATTTTAACGCAAAAGGTACTATAATAAACTACTTCTACTACAAAAAAATATACTATAGCGTATATTTTTTCAGCGTATAGGTACTACTTTATTTTATTTTATTTATATGGGACTAAAAACGTTATTGAAACTAATTTACTGTAGTATCAGTATAGTGTCAACGTTGAGTCGTTCGTTATTGACCTTAATTTCGAAAACATGGTAGCATGTAACAAAAGGTACGGTGTGAGACATCGTACAAAAAGGTAGGTACGGCCAAAAGGCAAATAGTACGGTTTTCATACTAAAAGGCACGATCTGGCAACATTGCTTTTTAGTCTGTGTAATCTGATGTACCTCAGAATAAGTTCTTATTTATTTCTGAGTGATCGATCACACGGTGATCACGGATGTTTTGACATCCGTGTGAGTGATGTACTCTCTACTCTCTCTCGTCTCTCGTCGTAGGCACAGAGCAAGAGCATATAAACACTACGTTTTAAGAGACGGGACCTCCCTATATGCTTTTGTATTGAGTCTAACCCCGTTAGCAATACCAACCAATAGAGCAAAAATAAGGAGTGATCGTTGCAAAAACGAACCGTTTTATAAGACCGTTTTGTGTTCCGCGACGATAGGACCGTTTTACGTTTCATTATAAAGCAGTGCCAGAGACTCTAAAGCAGTGCCAGCGTTCGTTCGTCGCGAGACCAGTCCTTAGATTATTTGACGCGGATATGTCCTTTAGTGCTATATTAATAGAGCCTAGAACGTAATGAATAAAGATGGTCAGAGTGGAGTTTTTTTTTCCGCTGCCTTTTTCTTCACTACAATTACGGCCCGAAGGCGGCGGCTTACACTTTACATTGTACATTGACATTCAGCAAACAGAATGTAAATTCTTTACGTTGAAATAAAATTATTTGAATTTGAATTGAATTAATGAGATCATTGCGACGTCGTCGTCGGCTCCTTGCTCGTTCCGTTCGTTTTGGTCTGTGATACAATAAAGTAATCTTTATGTCTATGAGTATACAGTCGAATATCGTGTAAAACAACTTATTTTTTCCGATGTTTCGTGATTTCGTCTCGTTCGCACTCGTTTGACCGTCCTCTGTGACTTGCTCGTTCGCATACAATGAAACCAGTTGCGAACGAGGACCGTTTCGAGGACCTGTTTTCGTTCCAGAAAAAACGGTTGCGTTTCGTCGTCGAAATATCGGACAACGACCCACTCCTAGCAAAAATGCAATGACAAAAGTAAGTGCTACCAACATAACAACTTGTCTGTGCATTAGGGACGTCCACTTACATTACTACATTTATCGATATCGATAAATTATCATCCAGGGGCTCCGCAGTTACCCTAATAAAATCATAATCAATGTATTCAATAAAACAACAAATGAAATTAGTATTTTATTATTTATTATCAAATCACAATAATTGTGGTCAAGGCCTATTGAATTTATTTCAGCAGCTATTTGGTTTTTCTTTAGAGGTGTCCAATCTGAGCGAACTTCATCAATCGGTGGTTTGGATTCAGGTGCTGAAATCGTCAAAAAAAGTTAAGTTGAGTCGTTATTGATTATTAATTTGTTGGTAAACTATGCTACTTACCGGGATAGTTATGATAATTATGCTGAGATTCCAGGCCACAATAATTGTGGTCAAACCCAACTGGACCAATAGCAACAGCTGATATTTTGGCTGCTGTACAAGGTGCTGAAAATGATAACACTTTGTAATTTATCAAAGTAAACAAACACTAGTTACAAAAAACTTCAGCGATACATGAAAAGTCTACGTACCAGAGTTATTTTGTGAAGCTCGACAACTAATAGGTTTTTGTACAGCTGAATCTGAAAATAAACAATTGCAAGAATAGTCCGAAAAAAAAAATAGTAATAGTAATAATAGTAATAGTAGTAATAAATAGTAATAATTCCTGTATACCACATAACTGCATAATTGACTATGTATTTGATAGTTAATCAAATACATTTGTATAAAAAAATGTTTTAAGTTAAAATTAGTAAAAAAATATTTTAGTAATTCCAATCACTAACCAGTTTCAAGTGATGCGACGTGGCTACGTGGCAAGGAAACCCAGCTAGTAAGAATCAGGAAGAGGAGGCGCATTTATAAGTAGAGAAGGTACAGCCCTGTAAAAAAATGTTTATTTAAGTAATGTCCTTAATGTATTAAGACGTAATATTGCGTTCTAAATGACGGAGCAAAATACATTCAAATGTTCGACGTAAAGCAAGGCGTATTTTGTGTTTTATTACATAATTATTCATGAAATGTAGTGAGTGTTACATTATATATAACACAATACACCATTTCTTTAATCGGCTTCCTTTTAAAATCGTTGTTAAAATCTTTCGGCCGGAAATGATCTCTACAAACATATTTATGTTGGTGGAGTTTTTCGATGGGGATATACGCAAGATCTTCCACAATTTTCACCCATTGTCTGCATCTAAAAAAAAAACCACATTCAATGCAGCCACTAATAGTGCATCGTTGAAAAATTGTTATGGCTTACAGCAATTCACCCGTCGTACACTGAGTAGTAATTCTGACCAAGGTACTTATCAGATATTTTTTATCGATATGAATATGTGTACGGCACATCACTATGACATTGAAACATGATAATATTTTTCTCATAGTATATTAATTACGTTATTTAACATAATTTATGATCATGCTCTTGTGCAAGATAACAAAAACTGTAGCCAGAAATACTTACCGGTCTTCATCCCAAGGAAATTTACCCATAAACTTTCTTTTGGTACCCTTTGACCGGCTGCATCTTATTTTACAAATGGCACAAGTTCGACACCATCCGATCAGTGCCCTTATTAAAAGAAAATCACTAAACACTGTACAACAAGATACACACAGCTAGATATTGAAAAAACTTAAAACACAAAAATTTTTAACTAGAAAACTTTCTAATATATGCCGCGTTCCGCCATGACATTTGTTGAGTTTTCAGTTTGACAGCAAAGAAAGAGTTAGTAGTAGTAAAGAGTGAGACAAATATATGTCCGCCATTAAAACGGGGCTAAATGCGAACAAATAATTCAAAGTTCCTACTTGCGCTAGGCTGGTCGTAGGTAGGTACTCTCAGAATAATTATTGTTCTGAGGATAAATGTAAAAATGTTAAGATCACGTTAATTGGAATTCTACAGGTTAAAGCAAGAAGTAATAGGTAGTTTTAGTTTTGCCAATAAGTATCAGGAGTACATGGCATAATCCCAAGGAAAGACATAAGGATCAGAAGGTCGAGCGTGGCAGTGCTTTAGTGAGCATGTCTGCCACTTGGTCAGATGTCCCAATTCTTTGAACTTCAATCGCTCCTTCTGTTACTCTCTCACATAAAAATGTCTCATACGAATGTGCTTCGTTCTTTTATGAAATTTAGGGTTGTGGGCGAGTTTCACTGCAGCTTCATTTTCCACACTTAACGTTGGGTTATGCGTAAGCTCGGTGAGGTCTTTTAAAATCCGTGTCAGCCAGACTAGCTCTCTAGCAGGTTCACTGGCTGCAACAAGCTCAGCTTCTGTCGTCGTGAGGCTCTTGTTCTCGTACCTAATTTGTGTCCCTGTGTTTTTCCAAATATGCAACTTTCGCATAGCGTATCGTCTATGTGTAGGTAAGTCCTTTCCCAATTCTCGCTTCACATAGGCTCTTACATGCTTCTTGTTCTAGTTGGCGAGTCTCTCGTAATATACCTGAGTTATCGAATATGTTACCGCTTTCTGTGGAACGATATTTTTGACTCCTAGTTTGTAGAGACCGCCATTCTAGTTACGTTAGCCAAGAACCTCTATCTCTCCATCGACCGAAATACTGCACTCTTCAGTAAAGTTGACGACGTGAACTTACTGTTCGGATTCTTGTCGTGAGCTAGTAGGACCGAAACAGATTTTTCTTGATGCCGGGAACGTGCCATACATCTTCTAAAGTGATGAGTGCAACTTTTCCGTTAACGCTTGCTTCGATGACGATCGATCTCAGTCCTCCCAGGCTGTCGTTACCGTGTGCGCATCATCGAACGGTTGAAAAGTCGTGAACAGGTCACCTATTAGTGGCTATTAACGGCTGGTTGCACCATTATGTACATACCAGCTGTCCATGTCTAGCTCAATTGTACATACCTCTGTCTATTTTTTGAACTAAAACTTTCGTAAGCACAACACATTGTAGACTTTTAGTCCGGATTTACTTACGGGTGTTGTTATATCGGAAAAGTCCGACCAGGTTTCGCTCAGATTCGCAGAGCTTAATCATGGTGAGCAGAGACGGATTAAGCTCTGCGAATCGGAGCGAAACCTGGTCGGACTTTTCCGATATAACAACACCCGTAAGTAAATCCGGACTAAAAGTCTACAATACCTCTGTCTATGTATACATCACTATCATGTTTACTGCTTGAAGGTGAGAGGTGCAAGTCTTTGGTGGATTTCTGCTCTTCGGTGGTTTGCCATCTTGAACCCACTTTTAGCAGTTCTTGACACGATGAGCGATTTTTGAGCAGTAATTACACCTTATCTTTTTGTCCTTCTTCGCGTCGTGCACCTGTGTCTGAGCATTTGAACTAGTAGCTAGGGCTTCTTGAACAGGTACGGGATTACTTGACAAGTTCCTTTCTAATGCACACAGATGGTTGGTTAAACTCTCGACTTTAAAAACCTATTTAGAGGATAAAAATTCCACCCATGCCGGGATTCGAACCCGCGACCTCTGGCTACCCGTGCCTGCGCTCTTTCCAACTGAGCTAATGGGCGACTCACCGGCATCAGTGAAATTTCGAACCTCTACAATATTCTCTGTATTACGTACAGGCAGCGACCTCTTTTTGGCCTTTAAATAGGTTTTTAAAATTGTTCTTAGCACGGGTTAGTGCATTAAAAATAATATAATCATGTGGATACAGCGATATCATTCCGATGTAAAACCTAACCGCAAAGTAGGTACTCGGGGCTGCAAGTGATGCAAATTACTTCAGCCAGATGTCGTTTTATTTATGGTCTTCCTTTTATTTCTGATAGTATGTTATTTAGCAAAAATAATGCTTACGATGAAGCCTTCCGATCGGTGTAATAAAGCTACAGGGTATTTTTTTTCTCGTGTAGCGGGTTTGATTACCGGTTCAACGGTGTAATTATTTAAAAATCTATGAATGCTGTTTAGATTGTTTTTGAAATTAAATATCTTCTTTCAGTAAAATGTTCCATCTACAATATTAAAGGTACTCTCCCTCCATGTGGCATGGACGTGGGACGCCCTGTATACTTAACATTCGCCACCTAGTACCCATAGTGCAATTTGTATTTCTGTTGTTTATCGCGCGCTTCACCATGACTTGTGTCGCTGAGGAAGTACATACAGTCCATTTTTTTAGGTACTTAAAGAATATAAACAATAGATACGTCTTTTTATAGAAATACACACTTTCTAAATCAAAATCTTTGCACTGTACCAATTCAATCTGAAATTTAGTGTTTGTTATCGTTATCAACCCTTGTACGAGTATGTCCCCACTGCTGGGGCACGGGTCTCTTCCTGCATCGCAGGAAGGTTAGGCCATACTCCACCACGGGGGCCAAGTCCGGGTTGGTGGAGGATTGTAAGACAGTGGCGCGCCTTACTGTCAGAAGTTATCAAGCCGCCCATAAGGCCTCTGACGTTGATTAACGACTGCCATTATACGACAGCCGGCACCAACGGCTTAACGTGCCTTGCGAAGCACGGAAGCGCTCGGAAAAATGCCACTAGCGGTAGTCACGGGACGCTCACCCATCCCGTACCTGACCGCGCCTGTTGTTGCTTAACCAAGTGATTGATTCCAATCACTCGGTTCGCCTAGGCCATGAGCGATACCATCGACTGGGATGGTATTGCTCATGGCCTAGGCGATTGGGCTACCATCCACTCGTTATTAGTTTTGGTGTGAATGTATGTAGGTAATTGTACCTACGCGCGAAATAAAGTAACAGTGATAAAATTAAGTAGCGTAGCTACGCTACTTAATTTTATCACTGTCACTTTATTTCCAGATGTTTGTTGAATGGAGTTACAGAGCTACAGTGGGGCCAGTCAATGTGAGATTCTGCCTTAGTTTTTAAACGAGTCCTCTCAAAATAGACTCTTCATACTTTAAAAATACCATCCTAAGGATCATCCTTAAAAAATCTTACTTTGTGACTTTTTAAAATCTAGTTTTGAGAAAGTTTCTTTAAGTATTCAGGGAGAACTGTACCTACATTGATCTCACAACATGAAATGTTCCATTCAACAAAGAAGGTAGGATACAAAGAAACAAGTTAATGACTTGAATTTATTATCTACCATCATGAGTGACACAAACCATGAGATGGTTGATTAAGTATTATAGTATTAAGTAATTAAATGATTGAGTATTATAGCCGACACAAACCATACTTATTACCTATCTGCTCTAACCATTAAATGGTTGAAATAATTGAATACCGCAGCTAACTAACACAACCCACATAATTATTTAGCTGTTATTGCTATTACCCAATGTTATTGATGGAAACATGCCATCAAACATAATAAAAAGTTGATGCAGGCATTTTTTATTTTACAACGTCACTTATGCAATGTAAGTAACATAGTTATATAACATAGTTACATAGTTATATGTTCTCGTATTTTGCAAGATACTTGTATACTTAATTAAAACAAATCTAGTTAATCCATATGGTAGACTTAACTACAAAGAAAGAAATAGAAGACTAATAAACAAAAAAAAAATAGTTTTGGGGTACAAAGTTACTTCAAGAGTTATTGTAATCGATAGTTTATATTTCGGACAAATTCCACATTGTAATATCTGTAATGGTTCTCTGCCTTTTCGCAGAAACATTTTCGGCCGATTATCATTTGGCAACTAACGTTTCGAAGAAGATTATTTTGCGGAATAATCATTTGCCAACTTTTCTTATAGTTTTTTTTTTATTTCCCAACCTCGTAGTTGCCAACTGTTTGGTTTGCTTTTTATAACGACATCTTTCAAAATGCCAACTTTTAAGTAGCTTATGTTTACGTGTAGTATTCATTCGATCGGCCAAATTTTTTTCTGCAAAAAGGCAGAGGACCTTCGGTCTTACATGTTCAACCTAACACGCTCCTTCGCGCTCCGCTACGCTACGCGCTTCGTCGCACCTATATTTTTGTCGCAGATTGAGACTCGTCGGCCTAGCCATTCCCAGTAATAAATAAAAAATGCATCTAAAAATTTTTTATCACAAAATCAATGTATGAAAAGGGAACTGTTACACTGACGAAACTTTATTCATCTAATAATTGTTTGGCCTAGTAAAAGACTTGACAAACAATAAATTCCCAAAACGTTTTGTGTCATTATAATAATCAGCTTAACAATAATCCTACCAAATGAAACGTGCTTGATACAAAAATTTGTAAATCGTTTGTTGGCAACGTAAAAAATAGGTAAAACGTTGGTTGGCAAGTGATAATCAGCGTAATAATTTTCTGCGAAAAGGCAGGACACCATCTGTAATAGCCTGAGATATTCTAATAAATAATTCAGTAAGGCCCGCAACTGTCTTACAATCCTCCACCAACCCGGACTTTGCCCCCGTGGTGGAGTATGATCTAACCTTCCTGCGATGCAGGAAGAGACCCGGGCCCCAGCAGTGGAGACTGCTGCTTTCATTTGAATCGTTATCAACCCTTGCTGCCCGGGCCCCAGCAAGGGTTGATAACGATTCAAATGAAATCAAATCAATTTATTTCATTTTAAAGAATTTGCATTCTGTTTGCTGAATGTCAATGTATCTGCAATGAAAAATGTAAGCCGCTGCTTTCGGGCCCTATTGTAGTGCAGAAAAAGGCAACGGAAAAAAATCACTTTGACCATCTTTTCTCATGTGATCTTAAACCAAATACATCAGTTGCCTTGCCACCCATACGTATACCTAATAAGATTTTATGATTGCGTCAGGTGAGGTAAGAGGAACACTGGGGGAAGAGGAACTAAAGACCATAGCTAATAATCTATAGAGTTTTACTCTATGGTTCCTCAGTCGATAAAACAGACAAACCGAAATAGTGCAGACGGTTGCTAAGAAATGTCGCCACGATATTACAGCGCGAAAAAAAAAAGAAATATATTTTTTCAGTTTTCAAGTGTGTGATTACGCGGTTACAGTGTGTTTTGGTCTAGCGGAAAACATTTGAAAAAAAGGTGTTGGGGACAATCTTTTCACAAAAATCTTATATGGAAACGGTAACTTATACCTTTTATTAGTTATTTCACGCCAAGGACTACAAATAATACTAGTTTGATAGCAATAAAAATTCTAGCCGCCAAAAACATAAATGGGGAAAGAGGAACAAATACTTCGGTATAAGAGAAACATATGTTCCACTTCCCCCGTGTCAGGGGTAACAAAGCTTTGTAGGTAAATTAATAAAAAAAACTCACTGACAAACCAATAGTAGCATATATTTTCCCAAAACTATGTAAAGTGTGATCACTTTTGTTTTGTCCTTTACAGAAAAAAAAGAAAAATGCCAAAGTTGTTACTAAGTTGTTGGACCACAAGCCCTTACTAGTGGCTGTACAACTATAAAAATAGTTGGGCCACTGGTTTATTACATCTGACTTGAATTATATGTTTCTCTTACCCCAAAATAAAAGTTTACGGGATTTTTTCGAATGCTTACCTTATTTCAATAACTTGAGAGATTAAATTTGATTGCAACCTTTTTACTTAGAACTTCAAACTGCATTTATTCAAATACACATGAATGTATAATAATTATGATGACTGTTCCTCTTACCCCAAAGTCGGGGGAAGAGAAACGTTTGCATAACCTGCACGTTTTTGGCATTATCATAGCAAGTACTCTAATTAGCAAAATAATACTTAAACCAGGAATAGCTAAAACACGAAGACCTGTAATGTGTTTGTTAAAGTTATAATAAGACCTTACCTTTCCTAGCTAGACCTCACGAATTCTGAATTAAAATAAAGTATGTTCCCCTTACCCCACCTGACTGCAGGCCTCGGGGCGCCCGCAGTTGGGTTTGCAACGGAAAATCAAATATATTAAATTAAACTCAAAAATGCATATTCACTTCACGGCTGTATTTTGAAATCTGACAAATAAAGGAAAAAAACTGAAAAGCGTAAAACTAAATTCAAATTACAAAAATCATAAAATAAAATAAAATCCTCTGTAGAGAGCCGCCACAGTACTCCCCCTCTAAATAAGAAAAAATAAATTAATAAAAGAATGGAAGAACCCCTGCTTACCCATAAACACAAAAAAAAAACATCACTGTCACTTAACATATTTACAAAAACGAAACTTTAATTTACCTCAATAATATAAACACCTTATATACAGAGTAACCCCATATACAAGGCAAACTTTCGCTACAAATTAAATCTAACTTTTGGTTTAACTACTCTACCTGACCTTGTGACAGTAGTAGTAGTAGAACCGGTTGTGGTAGTGGGTGTAACAGGATTTGCCAAAACTTCTGAGTATAATTTGCAATTTGTAGGGTTTGATGAAATGTGATGGGGTGAATCTAAAAGAAAAGCAGGCTTCAATCGATCAACCAAAACAACTGAAGTTCGGCCAGGCATTTCCAAAGTGAAATGTTTTTCTGTTTTGTTCAAAACCTTGTATGGGCCGTCATAATTTGGATTTAATGATTTAACTAGTCGATCATTCCTAATAAAAACATGGGTGCATTTCGATAAATGAGGATGTATGAAAATGTTTCGTCGGTCTGTCTGTCTTTTGTCCGGTGAAACTAATGACTGTAATGTATTTTGAAGTTTTTTTACAAAATCTGTTTCGTCTGTGATGGGTTTAGATGGAACCATAAAATCCCCAGGAAGTCTAAACGAAGTGCCATACACCAATTCACTAGGGCTGTGACCGGAGTCTGCTTTTATTGCTAACCTAAGACCTAACAACACTGTGGGCAATTCGTCTGCCCAGTGGATATCGCTACAACGAGCTCTAAATGCATCTTTAAGCACTCGATGCCACCTTTCGACCTGACCATTCGATTGGGGGTGATAAGCGGTGGTGCGCATTTTGTCAATACCTAACAATTTTGTCAATTTGTTAAAAAGTACACTTTCAAATTGTCTACCTTGATCAGTAGTCAATCGAATAGGACAACCAAAACGTGCTATCCACCCTGTATATATTGCTTCAGCTACAGTTTCTGCGGTTATGTCTCTAAGGGGATAGGCTTCTGGCCAAGAAGTGGCTCGGTCTATAACTGTAAGTAAATATTGAAAACCTTTGGATGGAGGTAATGGGCCTACTATATCAACATGTATATGTTCAAACCTGTCTGACTTTGGAAATTTGCCTAAAGGAGAAATAGTGTGTCGATGCACCTTTGCTTTTTGACACGCAACGCAACATTTTGCCCATTCTCCTACATCTAAGTTCATAGATGGCCAAAAATATTTCTGTGCCATCAGTCTACGTGTACCTTTAATACCAGAATGATTTAAATTGTGTACAGCTTTAAATGCTGATACCCTAAACTCTTGTGGTAAAAATGGACGTTGTAACCCTGTTGTTGTTTCACACAGTACTTTGTTGCGTAAGGACGGAATTGTGACCCACTCGAATTTATATTTATCACTACAACTATTTAAAAACTCATTAATTTCTTGGTCCCTACTCTGTAATTCTGCTAACTTATCAAAGTCAAGAGCATTAGGACACTCGATTTCTTCTACCTCTAGCCTAGATAGAGCGTCTGCTACGGGATTTTCGCTACCAGAGATATGTTGTATATCTGTTGTAAATTCACTAATAAAACTAAGTTGTCTGGTTCTCCTGGCGGGTTCAGCTGAAATTTTGGTTGGGTTCTTTGTAAAACTAAAAATTAGTGGTTTATGATCTGTAAATATTGTAAAATCTCGACCCTCGATCAAATATCTAAAATGTTTAATTGCCATGTAAATAGCCAATAATTCTCTATCGAATGTACTGTATTGCCGTTGCGTCTCAGACAATGATTTAGAAAAGTATCCTAGTGGTCGCCAAACACCATTTTGCCACTGCTGAAGCACAGCTCCAGCACAAGTATCGGATGCATCTGTGACTAAACCTATCTGCCCTGTCAGCTGGGGATGCCATAACAAGGCAGCATTCTTTAAACTTTCTTTACATTCATTGAATGACTTTTTAGCCTTATCTGTCCACTGAATTTTAGTTTTGTCTCTTTTTCGAGCACCGTGTAAATAAACATTTAGGTCTCTTTGGTACTCTGCAGCTTTCGGTAAACTGCTGCGAAAGAAATTTATCATGCCCAAAAATCGCCTTAGACTATCCACCGTTTCAGGGAGAGGATAATCTACAATAGCTTGCACTTTGTCTTCGGGAGGCCTTATGCCACTGCCCGAGATGTGATAACCAAGAAAAATAAGTTCGGCCTTACCGAATTCGCACTTTGCTACGTTCAATGATACTCCATAGTTATCTAGCCTCTCGAATACTGCTTTTAGATGTTCCCTGTGTTGTACCTCGTTGTCTGAAAATATCAACACGTCATCAATATATACAAAAACAAACTCTAAACCGTGTAAAACTTTGTGCATAAACCTTTGAAATGTTTGTGCTGCATTTCTTAAACCAAATGGCATTCTCGGGTACTCAAATAGACCAAAAGGGGTTATTAAAGCGGTTTTTTCAATATCCTTTTCTGCAACTGGAATTTGGTGGTATGCTTTACATAAATCCAAACGGGTAAATATAACTTTGTTACCTAATAAACCTGTAAAATCATGTACACGTGGTATGGAATAACAATCGGGTTTGGTGACTGCGTTTAATCGTCGATAGTCACCACAAGGTCTAATTTCTCCACCTTTCTTTGGGACTACGTGAAGTGGCGTGGCCCAAGGGCTCCTAGATGGACGACAGATACCTGTTTCTAACATGAAGTCAAATTCGCGTTTGACGCGCAGATAGCGATCAGGTGCGAGAGGTCGTGCTCGACTACTTAATGGTGGGCCTGTGGTCTCTATATGATGTACTAGATTATGTTTGGGTGGTACCTTTAATGACAATGGTCGGGTGATATTTGGGTAATGGGTTAGTAGTTCATGATATGGATCGGATGTACTCACGGTTCTAATGGTACCACTGTCACAACTTTCTATGCTCAGCCCGTTGATTGACAACTCGGTGACGCTGTCAATTATTCTGCGGTTGTGTAAGTCTACTAGTAACCTGTGGTAATGCAAAAAGTCTGCTCCTACTATAGAAGTTTTTACGTCGGCGATGATAAAAGTCCAATTGAAACTGCGTCGCAAACCAAAGTCCAGGTTTATAGTCCGCTGTCCGTATGTGTCTATGTTCGTATTATTTGCAGCATATAGCTTACATACTTCGCTTGCACGGAATTCTTCTTGCCCCTTGATGCAATCACCGAGATATCTGCGCCGGTGTCTACGAGGAATTTTTCTCTTGTGTTTCTGTCATATAAACATAGGCGGTTGCTAATCACACCGACTTCCGCCATGGTCGATGTCGCCTCTAGTTTTCCTTCTGCCTTTTGGCGCAAGGTTCCTCAAACTTTTGTGCTTTGTCTCCGTAGCGGTGGTGATAATAACATAACCAATTGGGTCCTCCGTAATTGGCATGCCGACGTCCTCGTGAGTTCGACCGTGGCCTTCCCCTGGAGCTTGAGCGGTGTCGGTACGGTCGTCGATCTTGTCCTCGTCGAAGTTCCGCGATCTTGAGCTTCATCTTGCTTATCTCTGTTAGGTGTCGCCGCACACGGGCCACACGCGACAGCCACAAACGCCGCCACGAGAAGCTAGAAGCGGCTACAAAGGTAGCTGAAGCGCGCGACAGCCACTTGTGGCCGGTGGTCGACACTTGCGGTCGGTGGCTGCTACTTTTTTTAACCCTTGCAATGCGTGCAGTATCATAATGGACTCTGACGAAGAAGGTTTAATTGCGCTACTTTTGATAAAAAGACGTCGTCGTAGAAGACGAAACCGTAGTTATTGGATACATCCAGTTTTAACGAATGTACACAAATGCATCGAACATTTCGATAATCTTCTAAACCATTCTTAAAGTTTTTCACACATTTTCGTTTAAGTATAGGTACGTTTTGGGAACTACATGCTCTATTATATGCTGGATTAAAGCACCACGACACCAACATGCCGAAAAGCATCGCACCTGCGGAAAGACTAGCTATCACATTAAGGTAAGTTTCACAACAATTTCAATAAACAATTCGCAGATTTCTTCCCAGGCCTTCACTTTTTCTCCTCTATTACTATAACTATCACTTTTTGAATCCCAAATCTCAGGACGGGATTGTATCCCTGATATAAAATTCTATATCCATATTTATCTACCTATATGAACCATAGACGACCGTGCGTTACCGTCGACTTTACAGCACAGGTTAACTGAGGCAAAGGAGAGAGGGGCGCGGAATCGCGCGAGTGGCGTGTGGCGGCTTTTTGTGTCGACGTTTAGTGGCCGGGGCGAGCCACAAGAAGCAAGCTGCGACGATTTGTAGCGTGTGGCCGCCACCGGCGCCAACCGTGTGCGGCGAGTCCATATAAAATGTATGAAAATTACAGGAAATATGCCAGTGGCGGCGTTTTGTGGTTGTGGCCGGTGGCCCGTGTGCGGTGACCCTAATAGATTTATTATACACCTCTGGTTAATCTGTCGAATCTTCGACATCCGCTGTCTTATACGACGTTTTAGACACAGAGAAAATATGGTTTTAGACAGATGCAAAATAAGTAATAATATGTAGCGTTTCCCAGCGTTTCCTTTCAAGGATCGGTAGAAAACGAAGTAGTCATCTTCATTATTTATCTCGACAGTCGCTCAAGCAAGAAGAAAAAAACTGCTTGGCCTTTAAGACAAAAGTATAATTTTGATAAATATAATTGATTGGATCACATTTTCATATGTTTCACAAGTCGGCGTCGTGCGCTCGGATCCCACCCGGGCGGTGTCGCCGGCTCGGATCGCGGCCGCAGCGCCCGCAGCGGCAGCCCGCATGCCAGTGAGCGGCTGCAGCGGCGCGGGGCTGGCGGCCGGCGCGCTCGCCGCGCTGCTGCTGCTGCCGGCGCCCTACCTGCTGCCGGAGCGGCGCGCACCGCCGCCGCCGCGCGCCTGGCTGCCGCGCCCCGCCGCCCCCGCCCCCGCCGCCGCCGCCGCCGCGCCGCCCGCCGACGCGCTGCTCTCGCTGGCGCTGCTGCTGGCCGCGCTGCTGGCCTACCTGGCCGAGTGGTTGCAGCGCAAGCTCATGGAGCGCCGCGTCGTCCACGTGAGTGCGCCCGAGCCTCTCACCCCACCCCGCCCTTCTCCCGGCGACGCTTACCGCGCCTCGTGTTGCAGCTGAGCGCGTGCCTGGCGGCCAGCGCGGAGCGGCTGCGCGCCTGGGACGCGCGGCGGCAGCAGCTGGAGGGCACGCTGCGGCTGGTGCGCGACGCCGCCACGGAGTACGACCTGCTGCTGTTCCTGCTGCTGCGCCGGCAGCGGCGGCTGCCGCGCGCCCCGCCCCCGCCCCCGACCCCGCCTGCGCCCGCCGCTACCGAACGGCTAGAAAAGAACCTCGGCAGTGACCTCGATTATTTAAAAAGTTCCTAAGTGGTGTGTCGGCTGCGATCTCCACTGTACTTTGTGTTTGGTGAATAGATGTAATGTCTGATTGTTCCTATTGCTTAATTTTGACCCTGTCTCATCCATTAGCGTCACACGCACACCTCGAGGGCCATATAAATAACGACCTGACGATAACGTAATAATTTATTGAACACACCTTCAGTCTACTGGGACTGGGCGCGTCCCGATCCCTGGCGGCACGGTTTTTGTTGCAACACACTTGTCTTGCAAATGATGAAGGACGCTGCCGCCCGCGGGGGCGACCCTCACCTAGGATTGGCCGGTTTCACATTGGACGGTGACTCTACGAATGTCACTGCGATACATCGTTGGACTTAGTATTGATACAAAGTTCGCAAAATAGTCTTAGTTTACGTATGAAACTAGCATCGGACACCTGATGTCGTCTGTTTACGATTATAGTCAAATTTGAAACTGGCCATCAGTTAGGTAGGTACCTAGCTACTAGGGATGTAAGGATGTAAGCTGCATTCCTTTCAATTTGTTTATTGTAGGTGAATCGTAACGGGAATCGTAAATCAGAACGGGAATTTTGAGAAATCTACGTAGTTTAACTAGGAACCTCCTTAATCTCTCCAATCTGATTTTCGCTACTACACTTGTTAACATTACCGACGATATACGATTAGGCATGGAGAATGAACCAGACCACAGTCCTCTCGTCATTGAACTTCAGCGGAGCGTCGTGTCGGTGCCGCATGCCTCTCCTCTTTTCTTTGCAGTTTTTATCAACATTATTTTCAAAAATCTCTCGTATTACTTTATGTAGAAGATCTCCAGATAAATTTGCATACTTCTGTTCATAGTCTGCCTAAGTCAATTGCTGTAACTAACGCTGACCTGGATCGTATTTTAGAATGGATTATGTATCATGGCTTCTGACATGTTACGTTTCCCGGCCACATCGTGTTGTGTTCATCTCGAAAGCAGCTATATACGAGTACCTAGTTAGATATATTTATAACATGCGCCCTAACAACAGCACCTTGATTATTTATCTTTTAACCTAACATCAGCAGAATGTGAATGTTTACTTAGCTGACGAATAGATGTGAAGCGTAATGTATCACACAAGTCACAAATAGTGGATATCGCATTTCAATGGGTATTTGAGGCGGGATAGTGTATTGAGACACATCATTCATTGTATATCAAAGTCCAGTAGATTTTTCGTTTCGTTAAAAGTTACATCATCAAGGCGCAGAATGGTTTCAAGGAAATAGCGAAGATCCATACTCTAATCACGCGGTTATGGGTCGGTAGGAGTATTTAAGGAGGTGACTAGCAATGCAGCTGTTGGTGCCGACTGCTGAGACAAAATATAGCGATCGATATAGGTACATCTTTTTTACGATAAATTAATAAGAAAAGTGGATTTTTCTCCGGATAGAGAGGCGTTTGGCGAGCAATGTGGAATATAAATTAGAGCGAGAACCAGTCCTGAAAGGGATATGATTTAGTGGCAGTTGCACCCCTCATCACCCCCGACGCCCGCCTCCCGCTGCTCCGAGAAGTGGACTTCTTATCGTCTGGTTCTGACAACGAAATACTTAACTGAGACGGCGGCCGCGGTCGCGGTCTACCTACTGAGTAATTACTACTTATGTCAGTTAGTCAACGACGGTACCTACTCTTTTATTTATATACGTAATAAAAAAACCGTTGTTTTGGCGTAAACCCCCTCCTCCCGTCCACAATTTACCCCGAGTTCCAAGGCGCTTAATTAAAGGCTTTTTGTAACGGTTGCATAATTGGAGCAGTTTTTACGCGCCCCAATTAAATTCAAACCCGTGTTTGGCTGGAGAACCCACCCCCTGAACCCGCCGGCCAGCCCGCCGCTACTGCCGCGGCGCGCGGCGGCGGCGCTCGCTCGCGGCCGAGAGCAGAGAGCCGAGTGCAGATCGCACGAGGTCGCTTATTCACATCAGAGTTATATATATAAAGTAGGTAGTGTTACAGTTTGTGAACTGTGAAGGCGCGGTGCTGAGGTGCCTCGTTTGCACCGGCGCAGAAGGTCAGCCATACCCTTGCTTTGGTTCGGTTGATCCGCTATGCATTATAACGAAGTTTGCGAGGGTTTTAAATGGTGACTTCGAACTCGATTACATTCTAATTGTGACTTAAAACATGGAACTTCTTTTATGCATTAACAAAATAAATAAATTTTGCTGCCGATAATTTCTACACAAACAATATCAGGACGAGAAGTAATAAAAATCGAAAACACGCGTCTTATGGTCGGGGCCGTCCGACTTAACTGTCGTCTGTGTGTTAGCGCCGTGCCACACGTACGTGCTACGAGTAGTCCACTGTTTCTCAATCTTTTTCGTGACGCGGCCCGCTTAGTACCTACTTAAAAAATATCGAGCCTCCCGCCACACTATTTTATTTTTTTAAAACATACTAGGGGAGCCCAAATGGGGATTTGGGGATTTCATGAAGCTCGAAAGATTAATAAAATGGGAGGGTACCCTGCACTTTGTTCTGTACCTCCACCTAATATTAGCCCTATATGTATACGGTCGACGGTCTAGTACAGGAGATTAGAATAGTTAAAAGTAATAAATAAAAAAATAAATTACTTGCTAATAAGTTTACAAGTATGCATTGAAATCATCTGACGTAACTTTGCGATTACAATTAAGATTAATATTACGATTTCTCTTACTAAAAATCGTCAGCTAAATCCGGGTCTGCGTCTATATATACTTATATATAAAAAAACTACAACAACTTCTGACGCGCTCGAATATGTTTGTGTGTCTTTTTGTTACGTGAGTCTTTTTTACAAAAAGTAACATTTTGAAAAATCTGTCGACGCTTCCCCCACTACTGTGTATAGTTATATAATTTCATTTATTCCTATTATTTTATTTTCGTAGTCGGACTCCACGACGCTCGAGAAAATACCTATTTTCCCCGTTTAGGCTCTCGTGCAATATAATCGCAAATACAAGCAGATTGAAAAACACTGCTGGTAAACACCAGTGGTAAAATATAAAAATATCAATATGCCGTGATGGACAAAGAGTTTGAAAATCGTTAGCTGAAGCCAAGCTGAGCACAGATTTTATCAAATACATTTTCTGTAAGGGGTTCTGTTCATTTTTAAGCCCCGATCCCGCTTAGCTAAATATTCAGGAGCTATCTAAATAGAGCGCTCCGTAGACTCCGATGCATTGCCCCAGCATCCTCAAGCTGCCTCGCCGGGACTCAGCGCCTACATAACCATTCGCCACTTCCCCACCCTGTATTAGGTACCTTCGTGTATTTCTCGAATTTTCGCTGAGATTCAATGTCGCATACAATAAAAATTAATAGTTTTTCTGCAATACAAGCGAGCGTCTCCTATATGACGTCATCAATCACAGGGACTCATAAAAATGTAGCGTTGTGCCCGGGATGAGGGCCGCGGGGTGCGCGGAGCGGGGTGCCGGACGCGGGGGTGACGCTTGCAGCCCTTTGAGAGTATTGCTTGAAAGCGATAGCATGTTTTGTTCCAACTAGTTCGGGTTCTCCTGAGCTTTCAAGTACATAATGTTTACCTACATCATACATTTTGGATTTTTGCTTACGGAAACGGACCAAACAATTTATAAAAATAGTATAAACAATTAATTTACTATATTTGCTTACTCCGCTCCGCGACCCGAAGTGGGTCTTGTCCACCGGCACAAGAAGTGGCCATTGTCTCTGTCAGTCGCTGGTCGCCCGCGCCCGCCAGCAGCGCGCCAGCTCGTGGCCAGTTGCTCCTTTGGTGTTCGGCCGCCCGTCCTCCGCCCGATCCTCTATCCTCTCCCATCCCTTTTAAGAGACTGTGCCATCGGAGTCTGTGGGATTTCTCCGATGATCATGGTTTCGAAAATCAGTTCTTTTTTTCATTTCCTGGTTCTTTTTAACTCATCAACTACCATCATCCCTCTTCGTTGGACCCAGAATCTTCCTCATAATCCTCCTCTCTGCAACCATTAACTTACCCTTTTCAGTTCTATAATTGATTATTATAACACGTAGTATTTGTTCGTAACTTTACCGAGTTTAGTCGCGCTTCTTTGCAAAGAGAAATAATTGTGACTAGCCTTTTAAATATAAAATAAAATAATTTAATAATACTACTCATAAAACGAATCTTTAACTTAAGTCAACTCTTAAGAATCTATAAAAGTAGGTCTACTGTGAGTAACCTTTTAGTACGAGTATAACCTTTAGCACTTACTTTTTGTTTGAAAATACGAACAGTCGCATACTCGTACAGGTCGACGCGGTGTATACAGGCTTCTGCAAGGACTTTGATAAGGTGGATCACGTCCTCTTGTTGTGAAAAATTGCCTACAATAGTATACGTGGCAATTCACTGCGATGGTTCACCTCTTAACTAATCGTACACAAAGAGTTGTGATCAACGGCTTTTCTTCTTCATTAATTTCAGTAACGTCTGGAGTCCCGCAAAGCACTATTCTGACCGTTACTTTCTGTTTTGTACATGATTGACATAAACACATGTTTCAAAAAATGTGATTTCCTCTTATATGCAGATGACCTAAAAGTTTATCGCAAGATTACAAACAATGAACATTGCATTTCTTAATGATTTGAGATACTCATATATAGTGATATATTAAACGTTACAGTTGCCGAAACGTTGGGACATAAGGTACAGATATTTCAAGTCAGTTGTGCGCGCGGCGCTATGTGTGCGTGCGCTTGTAAATATACAGCTTTCATTTGTGTGGCCGTGACGCGGCAGTCGTCGTCGGAGCAAGGCGTCCGGCGTCGTACGGATGCAGTCGTTGATAATAATGTCTAGTTCTTCACGAAGAAAATGTTTAAGGAGTCAGGTTAATATTTGTTAATTATGAATTTAGATATGAAAGATATTATGATTCTATATACGAAAATATATGTAATAAGTTCATTCATGGAGCAGTTAAAGCAAACGTGTTGCTTTGTAAACAAAGAATTTTATTGACAATTTAATAGCTAACTAATAAATGAACGTTTAAGTCAAATTGATGAACGGATGTGGGGTAATACTTGTCGACATGTACAAAAGAAAGAAGAAGAATACTGTCGACATTTTGACATGGAGGAGGCAGAATTCGTAATTAACCTTGGTGACAGCAGCGATTCTGAAAATTCATCATTTGATTTTTCAAGTAGCGATTCAGAATAATATGTTCAATACATAAACATTACATTACCAATTTTAAAAACCTATTTAGTGGCTAAAAATTCCACCCAAAAAAAGTATCTGTCATCAAAGATCTGGGTGTTTTGCTGAATCGCAACATCACAAACAAAGCCTTTCAGCTTTATGGTTTTATTATGCGAGCCTGTAACAACTTCAAACTCCCCTCTACTTAATTTTACCTTTATACTTCTTTGGTTAGATCGCAGTTGGAGTATGCTACTGTGATATGGAATCCCTACTACAACAAGTATAGTGACCAGATCGAATCAGTACAGCGTAAGTTCCTTCGTACTGTAAATTACAAATGCTACCATAAATGCTTATTGTATATTAATTTACTTGATAAGGTTTCTCCTCGCCTTCATGATTCTCTATAATCATTGCCATAATAGATTTGATACCAATTTGCTAGTTAACCAAATATCGTACCGAGTTCCGAGTGGTTTGCAGTGGATTCGTATCGTACCGAGTTCCGAGTGGTTTGCAGTGGATTCCAGCTCTGAAAGTCTTCATCAGATCTTCACCAAATTGAAATGGGACCAATAGGACGCTGTACCTAATCGAACAAAAAAAATTCATCGAAATCGGTTAATATTTGACGAAGTTATGCGAAAACATAGTCAAAAAATAAAAAAAAAGTAATATACGCGTTGAATTGATAACCTCCTCCTTTTTTGAAGTCGGTTAAAAAAGATTCCGAACTTTTATATATATATAAATATTTCAGATAACATAGATCCATTTGGTTAGTAGTACTTATTAGCTCTTCGTGTAAAATTTTCTGAATTTGGCTCATACCCATTTCCAATAGCCCTCAAATTGTATTATAGGTAATCCACGGGTTTTCTTCAATTAGCCGCCTAACAGTAGCCACATTATTTTCGTTGACGGCAGTTCTCATGTATCATTCTCAAATTCGTCATGTAAAGAAACTCGACCTCTCTCAGATTCAGCATACCATCACCTCACGGTGCTCAAATAAGGTGGAGTTTTGCGGAGAGAGAAAACTTTTAAAATCATAAAAAAATTATCGTTTTAAAATCTTTTCGACTTTATTCTATTTTCGTTGTGTACATAGAACGTTGATGTGTGATAAAAAACAATTGACAAAAGATTTCCCGCCAATTGTTTTTTTTGTACTAAGATGGATGCGACGTTTCAAGAAATATAACATTCGAAATTCAAATAGTTCCGATTAGCTAGAAGTGCAAAACTTTTTGTGTGCCCCATGTAACAGCCTGCGCCGCCGCGGGCTGATATAAAGGCAGTTACGGAGCTTCTCCGCGTGCGCGTGGAGCCGACATTGTTCCAATTTACGCAAACTGATCATAAACGAAATGGACTCGTAAAAGCCCCTAAAACGTCGTTTATGCGTTACTTTTACTTAGTTAAATATTTCCTTCCATTGATATAACAAAGAGCGCGGGTAATGCAAAGCGCAATACGAGCGGCACATTACAGCAATTTATGCGGTTAATTATCGTGTGCGGAATAAAGCGGCCGCCGCCGCGGCTCATTTGCAAACCTGATTATACTGCGTGTAATGCGCGCCCACTACGTTGGCCGCGTAGCAGCGCTCGTAGCGGCCGCGTAGGCCGCTCGTAGCGGACGCGTAGCAGCGCTCGTAGCGGACGCGTAGCAGCGCTGCGACGTGGCTGTTACTACGTAGGGACATTACCCGTAGCAGCATTGCTATGAGCTTAACGTAATTAACGGACCACATCATGAACTATTAAATTATTATACTTATTGACTAACGATTTCTCACTATCTCTTACAATATAGACGATTTTATCGTAAAAACGAGAGGCAAACAGTTGTCCCGTCTATTTTTTTATATGAACGTTTTATACACGGCGCTACCCGAAGGCTAAAAGTATCCAATATGTAGCTCCACCACAAGTAGCGCAGTCTATACTAAGTATAAACGTCATTCTTAGCCGACACGTAGCTTGTCCGCTGGTAGTAGCAGCGAGTATTCTGAAACCGAGTCACTGGCAGTAGTGGCACTGGATGCTCGCAGGCGCAGCCGGCGCGGGCGGTGCTGGCACCGCTAGTAGCACCACCTTGTAAGTGAGGTTGGCTGGAAGAAAATTATACTTAGCATTAAGTAAAACTTTGTACCAAATTCGACGTGTTTTGTGCACTAAAGGATTTTAAAAATATAACAGGTAAGGGGAGTGCATTGAAACATCAGTTGTCGCCGATGCGTAGTCTAACCGCTTCGTAATCGTCATCTCAACGGAGGTTTGGATGTCTCTGAAGCATAAGAAGCTCCATCTTTGGTCTGCAATAAAGAATTGTCTATGTTCTATCAGACTATCAAAATGGGTTTGGAACTCAGATCATAGAAAGAAGGAGATATGGCATGGGGGCGTGGTCCGTGTCGCCTCGATATGATCAAATTGATCATAGCGGCGCGCACCGCTCTTAGCGCAGACCTATTTGTGTGGCAACCGTTGTTGACGCAGGAGCTCCATATTTATTTCGAAATGCCGGTCTGTAGCTTGTTTATTCGTAAAAATCGGAGTACTAAACAAAACTATAAGACATATAATAATAATAATATTCATGGACATATTACACAGATCTCGTTAGCCCTATACTAAGTACAACTAAATGACTTGTGTTATAGGTGCTAACTCGACGATAGATTTAATACAATAAATACAACAAAGACCCAAGACAAACTAGAAAAGTTCGTTTCCTAGTTTGACCCGGCCGGGGATCGAACCCGAGACCTTCGGTGGCATAACATAACATGTGGAATAACATACCACCTTTAAACGCAATTTTAAAGTATTATTTCTATTTTTAATGTATTGTTAAAGATTTCACCCTAAGAAGCTTCAACCTGTCAGTGCAAACACCTTAGGTAGCTTAGAGTGCACGCCGTAGGGCAGTGGCGGTGTGCATGCAATATTATCAATAATTAATCGATATTATTATGGACGGTTGACGGATTATAAAAAAAATTCTTTTTAGATACATATAGCTATTTGCATGACTAACCTGAAATTCAAAAATATCTTCAGATAGACTATTAAGATGTTTTCATGAAATGTTCAAATTAAATTTACTGACGGTCACTGAACTAAACGGTTTCTTTGTCACACATAGGTACATTACACATAATAGATTTATATAATATGAAAACATAAAAAAATAACTATCCCCTCTTCCTTTTTATCCTTAAATTTACTAGGATCAATTTTTTTTTTAAATATAAATAATAGTTTTTTCTTATAAATTACAGGAAAGTCTATAACAAGATAAAGTGTCAGTGGATTTTAAGAAAAAAACTACTTTATAAAAAAAAATGTGATGTGCAGAACCCTTGGAGCGCGAGTCCGATTCGCACTTGGCCAGTTTTATATTTAGTATTACAATACCAGACTTTTTGCTTATTTTTTAGCTATCCTCCCGAACCCAACATAAAAGAAAAATATCCGCTGCAGGAAGATCAGATAGTTGGCTTCTTTCAAAATCCAGTACGTTTTGTTCGGAAAACTTTAAAGACATTTTCAGGAGACAAAAAGGTCACTTATACTTTTCCCATGGGCTGTACCAACGTATTTTTCTGGGAAATCAAACGGAGCAGTGTTAGGGGTATCCAAAATTTGATAAATAATTAGGAAGTTACTTTAATTATAAACCCATGATACATTTCAATCACAGCCATCAACATATTCTATAGTTAATCCTAAGAATCCAAGCATGGCTACTGATTTCCTATATATTGCTGTTACTCAGGCAAGTGGCAATTTCTTCAGAAAAATGGTAGTTTTTCGAGTTTATACATGTGTTTGTTCTATTTTTTATATAGCTAGGTGAATTATTTTCAGAGAATAAGAAAGTAATTGTTCTCTTAAAAAAGTCAGCACTTGATTATTCCACCCAACAAAAGCTACTGTTAATTTACAGACTCCTAACAGAGTTACCAATATAAGCCAATTTGTAAATGGTAATGTAACAGCATTTCACGTTACAGTGGGTATTCATATACTAAATAAAATATCCAAGACCCAGGCACAAATGCGTCCCTTACCGTGGACGTGCTCTTCACACAAATATTAGTAAGTTCTTTTCATTACCAGGATTCAAACCCTGAAGACCTAGCTTTTCAGGCAGCGTCACTACCAAATATGCTTCATTGGTGTTCTGTCCAACAAATTTAACATACCTGTAAACATTTTTAACATACCGTATTAGTAAACAGTACAAGGGTCATCGTCATTATCAAAATAATCAAATTCGACAACAATAGAAAGCCAAGTCTGCGTCTTTATCCTATACTGAAGCCACAAATTCTGTCAAAAAGACAAGAACTTAATAAAGATTTACATTTCACGGGACAATAATAGGATTATTTATTTTAATAATATTGTATTTTCTAAGGTTAACACGAGCACTAGACATAATTAAAATTGTTTTTATACGGATTTATGCTCGTTTATTACATTTTTACAATTTTCCAACGTTTCGGCACTTTTACAGGTGCCGTGGTCTCGGATGACTGAGGTGGTAGGCGTCTTTTTAAATTGTAAAAATGTAATAAACGAGCATAAATCCGTCTATAAACAGTTTAAATTTAATAATATTGTTTTTGTAAATTTAACATGTTCTGTTTTTTGTATCACCCCTACACGAAGTGTATTGTTCATAAGTGAATAACCTCTCATCGCAAATTTTTATCGACAAATGTATTATTTGATACAAGTGTTCCATCCCTAAGAAGTTCACCGACGCTGTTGTGTACGTGTACGAGTGTATTCGTACAATTGTTTTTCATAGTGTGCGAACCGATTAGAAGATTAGAACGCTAGTAGATGACTGGACAGACGTGTGCGTGAACCTAATATTTACAATATTGTGCATGTAATGAAAACGCACACATCTTCAAAAGTGGCGACAGCGGTACCGGACATATTTCGCGGTTAGGGCATATCTCCTTCTTTCTATGATCTGAGGTTTGGAAGAACTTTGATATTATACGTCTACGCCCAATAAATGTAGAAACAATTTAGTTTAGTCGCTTTGCAGCATGACTAGTACGAGTATGAGACTATGGTAAAGTCAATTTATTAAGGAACAAGAACAAGCCTGAGCGTGAGTGAAGTCACGCGATTAAAACTTATGCTGAACTTAGTATTTTACAATATACCCGTACTTACATGCTTTATTTACTTTTATCTAGGGAACGGACAAAGTGCAGAGCAAGTGCAACTCAACTCAACAGTGTTGTAGGTGGCAGGGCGGTGGTTTGCCGGGGCGGAAGAAAAAACAAGATAATTATGTTCAGGTCTTAGTGGAGCACAGTTACATGTTGGAAGATTAATATGTTCCAACATGTAATTTTTTCTACAAGGTAATTTTTTCTATTTATATTTTCCCCGGTGCGCGGCGCTGGCCGTGACTTCCGCCGGCAATTTATGTTTCTCTGTTTATTTTTCCCGCGGAAAGCGTTCAATTTGTCCTTCATTTGTGTTTAAAACTCTCGCTTTCGGCACAATGATTTTGCAAATGGCACACCGAGCGCTCCACTCCGCCCCGTCGCGCCCCTCTCCTCGTTCCCCCGCGGCAACCCGCGCCCGCGGTGACGGCACCAATTAATATAAATAATGAAGCGATATTTCAGAGCGTGGAAGCTGCGTGACGCGTAACGTTTGACGCGTCACAGGCGCGGGCGCGGGGGCTAGATTCTTGTTTGCGACACGTGGCGAGGCTCTGCACTACAAATGGCGTGAGGTGCGCGCTCTGCAATCAATGAGTCAAAGTTTATTTTAATAATGTTTGTGAAGTCGCGCTTTGGATTGATATCTCACAAACGAGTTGATGAGTTCAGCGTCATGAATAATGAATAGGACTCTAATATAGCCATCACCCCGCTCCTCATTCCACACCTGCCCACCCCGCACAGAACCCTTCTTCATCATATTATTTTAATAAAGTTCGCTCCTGATTTGGCTCTCAGTTAGTATATCCGGTTATAGTGCAGGAATGTTAACTTAGCTCTGCCGTATAGGTGTGAGGAGTATTTATCACTCATAGTACCGTATTTGAGCGGATATTTGATACGTGATAGTGATATTGAGCCACATCATTGTACAACAAAGTCTAGTAGATGTTTCCTTTTTGCACACATCTATTCGAGGAATGTTACATAATCAATGGTTTTGTACACTTCCACCACACGCTTAATAGATAGCTAAACATGTTCCTTGCTTCTGCTTTAGGTGACGATACACAGAATCGCACGGCCTGGTGCTGTGTGCCGGGTCCTGGCTGTAACGACCGTCCTTGTCCCGCCTGACACTACCACAACTGCAAATCCACAAAAGTGCCCACATAGTACGGCCGCGGCCTGGCCGCACATGTGGGCACCACCTTTCTGGTTTTTCGTCTATGTCATCTTCATCAGCAGACCAGGGCAACCAACGCGGTTCAAAACTGTATCACGATACTGACCGAATTTTTTTTAACGCACGGCCTAGACAGCTATCGTCATGCTTCGTTTTTCAAAGGATCGTCGATCGTTTTTATTTTATTCTACCTTATATCAATTTATTAAGACCTTCAGCCTAGGTTAATAAATAAATAAATAAATAAATAAATAGGCACGCCTACACGATGTGATAATTGCCAAGCATTATAATCAGTGTAGGTGTAACGCAATGCTTTATCGCGGTAATAGGTGCTAGTGGTAAGCTCATATATTAGGCGCACCAAATCCTGAACGATTCCAATCGTGAAATGGTCAAATCAGTAACATATGATAATAATTGAACGTAACGGTTAGGTTTCTCTTAACTTAAAAATATTTTAACAAGTTGCTGTCGCTCGTTGTGTTGTACCTAACTTTTGAGGGTTAGTACGCATCATATTATTCTAGCCAGCCTGAAGCAGTGCCACATTGGTCACATATTGAAATTCAGCATTGTTATTTCTAGTTCGTTGATCATCTAAATATAAAATTTCAATTAATATCAATTTTGTAAAACAATTTTTTTTTTAATAAATTTACGCATTTATAATAAATTTACATCAATTAATAATGAATAGCTGTGTTACAAAGTTCGCGCTTCAGACCGAGACCAGTCGGCAGCAACGCGCGCGGCCCGTACTGTATACGTGCACAGTGAAATGCGCCTTACGGTCTAACGATACAGGCGGAAATCCTGTGTGGCTTCAAATAAATGCTTTGTACGCACACTGCAATTTGCTTAAGCAAATAGTGGTCCTCGCGATCACTATTTGTAAGAAGAGAATATAGTAGATATATGCTTTATTAGATCGGGGCCAGTCGGCTACAGTCAGCGCTGGCGGTGATTTGAGAAATAACTTCCTCCAGCTGGCCGCGAGCGGCCTTGTCTTAAATCTGTTCTGGCGCATTAATTCCATAATCTCGGGCGCGGGCGGCCCTCGCTCCTCGCTCGCACAGTTTTTTGTTCAGATCAAGCGGTCGGTCCTCCCGCGCGGCGCGAGTTTAATCTGCGACTCTCGGAGGTCGTCAAAGTACTTTCGCGCTCTGAGTTATATGGACTGTGCTTTTTACGATAAATCTCGCTGTGAACAGTCTCAGGATGGCAATTGACACAATCTTAGTGGTACAGACTATTTATATTAGTTTGTTATCGTCCTAGGTACAACTGATACGCGGTATTAGGGTCTTCCTGCCCTTCTATAACGTAAGATTTCGCTCTATCGAGTTACGCATGCAGACGACTCCAGAGTGTCAAAATATGTATGCATTTTATAAGTAAAAATTAACATCACTCAACTCAGCGGATACTTACATAATGAAACCCCTGGATGCAAGCATAGTACGTGACACTTAACGTCAGCTCAATTGGTATAGAACATTACTAAAGTAATACATAAATTAACAGAGTGGTTTTTAAAATGAACATGAGCATAAAATGTCGAACTCCAACGTACTACCCCTGGCGATGAGACCGCCAATTGTATATTACTTAGATTGAAGAAATCGTGGTTGTATTCTTTTTTATGGTTGTGCAATAAAGTGTACTCTATCTATCTATTTATTTCTAGCCCTTCCTGTCACTGTTGGCGGCTCTGACCTCGACCACTGTGTCTACCTGGAAAAAACAGTCCATTAAATTAGTCCAACTTCGAGAAAAAGGTAATTCGTCGAATCCAACTCGGGTGGGCAGCGACGAGTGGACGCGGACGGCACAAGACCAGGGAGCTTCAAAAACAACGAGCGAAGCATGTCCTGTCCAATGGCTGATGGCAATGATAATGATTACTGATGTATGTATACTATCAGTAGATTTCTAAAGTTTATGTTTAAAGATCAGTTAATGCATACAAACTCGTAAGCGCTGTCTCGGCTCTCACTGGTGGCGCGCTGCCGCTGTTCTGCACCTTTACTTTATTGGCTCCCGGTGCTGCGCCGCCATCTATTTCATTTATTGAGCAAATCCGCGAGCCAGTATTTGATTTATCTCGTAAAATATGATTTTTGTACACTCCATTTAGAATAAGTTTAGAATTCAATGGAAAAACCAAATCTATTCTTGAGACTATGCCGTAAGGAGGTTTTGATGATTTTTTTTTTTTGAAAGATTATTAGACATTGTCTTCCACTGCTATTCCATTATTCAATATAACTAAAAAGAAATTATATTTTTACAAACACGTGGGTCGCTTTAGTAAAATTGATATCTTTAAATCTGATTATCAACTCTTATGCTGATTGGTTACTAGTTTTATGCCACACCTGGCAATAAAGTGGCTTTCTGGCCAAGTGTAGACATAACTAGTTTTACCTCGTAGTTTCTATGGTACGAGTATCATATCATAAAATTATAACATTTGTAGGAATAAGTAGATAATGAGACCTCTCAGGACAAAAACGAAAACAATATTGTGGACTTAACAGAGCTCTATCTCAATTGGAAGTACTCTATGACAATCAGTTTGTGAGTGAGTGAGTCATTTGGTGCCGAAAAGTGAAACATTTGGACCCCCGCGTCTAGAAAACTATTCTGTTGCACGAAACAACAATCATTATTATTATACTCTATTGCACACGAAAAACACAATACAGAAGCATCTTAAGAATCATATCAGAGTCGCATTCCTGTGAATATTGCAGGATTTGCAGGACATCGTCTAGCAGTCTCCGCGGCCGCGGTCGTCGCTACACATACATCGTTAACATCATACAGCAGGGGCGCGCCCGCGCGCTGCTTACTCGGGAGGCAGCGGATGCCGCGGACGACGCTCCCTGCTACGGAACATATCCATAGTGTGTGCCTCTAGATAGTTGTTCTTGGAGTTTAACCACTCTACTACTTTAGCACATTAAAGCTTAATTTCAGACACAACGTGTGTTACATTTTGGCTCGGGGCCGCCGTTCCTTAGTCTATTTTTCTATGATCTGGTGGTCTTGCATTGGATGAAATGAAATGACAGATTGGAAAATGAAATGACAGGACCATCATGTGGAGCTCGGTGATTGTTGAGGTCTGTACGTCTGATCCATCTCAGGATGAATCAGACGTACAGACCTCAGTAGGTGCGTCGTTCGGGGAGGCTCGATTTTCGTTCGAGGTTGTGGTGGTTTAATAATCTCTTAAAAAATTCATGGAAGTAGCGACGTCCACTAACGGGTTGGCAGCGAGGGCCGGAGAGTCGTATGCAAGGCGAGGCCAGTAGTGGCGCTAGTACTGGCCGCCCCATCCCTCGCCCGCCTCGACCCCCGCGCTCGCCCCTGACGCTGACAAAGGGAAAGAACCTATTTAGAGGCCAAAAATTACACCCATGCCGGGATCCGAACCCGCGACCACCATTCTCTATATTACGTACAGGCAGCGACATCTGGGTGGAATTTTTGGCCTCTAAATAGGTTTTTAAAATTGTCCTTAGCACGGGTTAGTGCATTAAAAATAAAAATAGTATAAAGGGAAAGAAGTTCTCTCATGCGGAGCGCCCGCCCCCGCCGCCCCCGCCCCCGCCGCCGCCGCGAGCGCGCGTGTGTGCGTGCGGGGGCGCCACCGCACGCCACCGCGTTGAGTGTTAGATTTTCTTTTCATATTGAAATCGTTGTGTGATAGAAAATAATGTATGAGAGAAGCGAGTCGCCCGCACTTGCCGACGATAGTCCGAGCCGCGATGGCCGCCGGTCGCTTAAGATGTTTACCGGATTGATGACGTGTGAACGGGTGGTGAACGGCACATTGCGACTGAGCTTCCGCGACGGGGCGGGGGAACTTTGGCGGGGTTCGGCTCGGCCCCCCCTCGGGCGCTTCTGAATGATTTTACAGAAAAACTGAAAAAAATCCGACCTCGAAAGAAATTAACTAAATGCAGCGGGACCAGATGTTGCTGCGGTACTTAGCGAAATTGTACCATTAGTAATTACAAGGATCCTTTTGCACACAGTGTAGCGTTAATTCCTTATGCATAGAGGCTACAATGACTTGGCACGATTTTCATGTAGTTTTGCAAGTATTTTGCTCGTTGGAATTTTAATTCTTGAACTAAAAGTAAATGGATATTGGATGCAGCGCGGTGTTAGTGCGAGCATCTGCCGGTGACTTTGCAGTGATAATAATAAGGATTCGACTTTTCAGTATTACAGTTATTGTTTGTAACATCCTATGATGTATTCACGATACCTAGTTTTACGTCACGCTATGATCGTTACGTAAAACTAGGTATCGTAAGCTATGATCTATTGATCATAGCTTCTATTTAGAACTTTAATCGATTTCCGCAAAAACCGGCCGTTTTTGCGGAAATCGATTAAAGTCCTTGGTTTCTAGGTTGTAAAAATATATATCACAGTTGATATGATTTCTCAGGTTCACTTTTAATAAAAACGTATTATTAAACAGTTATGATTTTTACCCTTTGACAACTGATATGCTCAACTGGTTGTGCCGTGGGGGCACGTTTGTTTCCCGTCAGCTCAACAGAAATACCAACGACTCAACTCGGACCCATGACGGAACTATTATGCTCAACTGGTTGAATGCCTTAAGTTTTGGAGACAACATTAGCAGTTAGTGCAGTGGTTACAGTCATTTGTTGTGTTGTAAAACAAACGCGATAGATAAAAAGTGACGTTATTAACTGGCTCCGCCGGTATGTTTCCTGAACTTTCAGCAAGGGTCCACTGTACTACGCTCTGAACCAACAGTAAATTTGGTTTATTCACTGAGTTAAAAGGCCTGTGTGAAATAATTTAACTAAGAATAATTATGACGCCACATGTCGCTGCGGTTTTTGGGACAACAGGTATGTGCAGGGCTTGTGAATACTTTGTTGAGGTGGCAAAGACCTCTCAGGATATCCCGCCGCCAGGCAGGCGCGGTGCTGGGCGGCAGTCCAGCGTGCCAGCAGCAGGCACTGAAGCTGCTCTGCAGCAGGCTTCAAGACATCAGTATGCGGCCCGCGCCGCGACGCTCACACGGAATTCGCAAGCGCCACACGCCGCCCGCCGCCTACGCGCTACGCAGCCGCTACGAGCTACGCCGTAGCCATGCTACACGCTACGAAGTGGGATCGTGCGACGAACCTAATGCTCGCATTAAACTGTTATTGCTCGCAAACTGCGCATTATCTATAGAAATATGAGATCGACGGAGAGGTGAATGTGTTTTCATTAAAATATGAGGTGAACGGAGCGACGCAATCTGTTTACATATAAAGGCTGGCTTCTCTAAAAGGTGCAGACGACACGACTGAGAGCACACGCCCGGGTTGAGCGAGGTCGGCTGCTCATTAAGCTATGTAGAGGTACAAAACATAAATAACCTTTCAATAAATCGTTTCAAATTCTTCTTTTCTATGTAGGTCTAGTAAAAAATAATTCAAAACTAACATTAAAGCTAATATTTACAGTGAACTAGAAGGCTACTTTATTTCCATCTGCTACTTTGAAATGCATTTCAGGTATTATAAAATAAAAGTTCCTTAATTAAATATATTTTTATTCATAATAGAAATTAAAATGTTTGTTGGATGAACGTCCATTAGTTCCAAAAATCGGAATAACATAAACATTTGTCAACATCTTGTATTTTTTTATCAATTTAATAAAATCCCTAACTACAATACAATACAAGCCCAGTTTTAGAGTTAAAGCTGTCGGAAATGTTTTGTGTTTCTCAATTAATGAGGTGAGGTGATACCAAGAACGTTTTATCCTTGAGTGATACCGAAACTTACTTTTCTTGTTTGTAAAACGAGATATCGTCGCGCGATGACGTCATAAAAACTTATTGTTTGTTCGCCCACACACACAGGTATGCGGGCCGGCATCCACTACACACCGACGCACGCACACACGCGTGTCTGGGCCGGCACGGTTCTCCGAGCTGAGCGAGCCGAGCGCCACGCCGCCAGCTAACGAGACCTGCACATACATTTCCACATCGACTCCTAAACATATTTCTACAATACCTACACCTCATCATCATCATAGTCAGCGGGTGTCAGTCCACTGCTGGACATGGGCCGGTCCCATGCAAGACACGCCACTGAGCCCGATCTTCGGCTCTCCTCTTCCAGTCACTGCCCACCGCTTTGCGAATGTCGTCGCTCCACCTGGGCCTCGATTCTGTTAGTGCATTATTACAATGACAGATACGTGGTCGGATCACGTGGGATGTTTTTTCATACCATTGACGCCCAAAAGGTTCGATATATGTGCGCGCGCAGACTTGAAGCAGCAATGAAATTAAATCGCCATGTTCATGAAGTTGTCAGTATATCACAATGCATTAGCAAAATCTAGGCCCAGGTCACAGGGCGTCCTACGCTACGTTTGCCGATTTGCGGTCTCCACTCAAGAACTCGACTACCGCAACGGTTATGACCCGCCCACTGCCACGTCAGTTTATTAATCCGTTGAGCTTTGTCGATCACTTTAGTTCTCTGGTAAATAACTTCGTTTCGGATTCAATCCCGCATTCCACCTTTATCTTTAGGGACTGCGGTATATTCGACAAGAAGACTCGACGAAGTTTTCTAAATGCCGCCCAGCCCGCCTGTATTCTTCTGTGGGTTTCCCTCTCCAAATTGTGAAACTACTTCGAGTGGGATTCCGTTTACGGCATTCAGTTCCGGACAATACCTACACACCTAGTTTTCAAACACACCTAGTTTTAGTGGTAATTTTCGTTAAAATTATTTTTGTGTCTTAGTGCTGTATGTAAGTCATTATCTATTTTTATAAAAACATATTGACGATTTTTTATTCTCACCCATGCCAATTGAAAGTGTAGACGCAAAATTTTCACAGGCTTAAGACACTCGTCGCATAAAAATAAGATAAAATTTATTCGACAGATTCATTAGAAATATATTTTTTCATTCGAATTATATGTAGCATTACGTTCAGAATACAGATTTTGGTTGTCGCTCAACTTTTTATGTAGAATTCACAAGTCATAAGCCTTAGAAGCGAATTTCTTCCCCGAATTCAAATATCCGAAAAGCCTTCTTTAAAAGTTTCCTTGATTTCTTTATGATTTCATCACCAGATCATGACTTCGTGACCACGGGACTACTTGTAGAGTCTACCCTTTCCAACCACAAAAGATTTTTTTTCAATACATTCAGCGTCTCCGAGTAATCAGGGAATATACCTACAAAATAAAAAGGAAGATTCTGACGAATTGACAACCTCTTCATTTTGGAAATCGGTTAAAAGTGAACTCTACACCTAACAGGTCCAGATCAATACTTATCGTTGTCGATAAGTAAAAAATAAAACATAAAGATAAAACAATCTGAAATTGTTGTCCGACATTCACAATGTTTTTGAAAACGAGTGTTGTTGTGTTTACCTAGAAGATCACACGTTGACGTGTCACGGCGGTGACGCGGCCGGGTTGCGTAGCACGAGCGCTGCCGGCAATTGAATGAGTCGCTAGCTAAAAATGCAGTCAGGACTTGATTTATTTATATGCACTCAAATATTAACATTCCCTTAATAGGTCACTCCTTACGGTTTCTATACGATCCCGAAAATACTTGAGGAAACCCGGCCGTGAAAAAATCTGTGATATTGTGCTATGTCAATAATTTTTGAAAACAATTAATCATATGATAATAATAACCCTTTGTATGTCCCCACTGGTGGGTAAGGTTAGGCAATACTCCACCACGAGGGCTAAGTCCGGGTTGCTGGAGGATTTTTAAGACAGTGGTGGACCTAACTGCCAAAGTTATAAAGCCGCTCATAAGGCCTCTGACATGGCTTAACGACTGTCATTACATAACAGCCGGCACCAACGGCTTAACGTGCTTACAAAGCACGGAAGCGCTCGAAAAAAATGCCCATAGCGGTAGTGTCTGGATGGTCACGCATCTCACCGCGCCTGTTGTTGCTTAGCCTAAGTGATTGATTCCAATCACTCGGTTTCACTGGGTCACGAGCGCTGATGAAAATAATTCTCTCATCGATACGCGGAAGTAATGTACAGTTCCGATTAAACTAAACGGAGCGTCCCGGCGTCATCTGCTCAATTGGCGGCGTAACTAGGAAAGAACAATTCAGATTTGTGCCTATTATTTACTTTCTTCGTTTCATGGAGATGAATTCTCCTTCGTTCGTTTGTAGATGTTTGTTGGTTACGGCATCGCCTGCACACTTGCCGTGTTCGACATAGGAAAATATTCATAACGATACGACGTCGTTGGACTTGTACTCATACAACATTCACAAAATATGGTAGCATGTTCTGGACCTTAGAACAGCAGTCTGATAATATCGTGCCGTTACCGTTATCGTCCAATGTGAAACCGGCGATTCCCTGGCGCGCGGCGGCCGATACTAGCGGAGCCCAGCACGCAACCGCGCGGAGCGGGCGGCGGGCGACGGGCGGGGGCGGGCGGCAGTCGCGCGCCGCCGCCCGCCTAGCGCGCGCGTGTTAAAGCCGCGAGCACTCCGCGCCGAGCCCCGCGCCCGTGCTGCGCCCGCCGCCGCCCGGCGCTCTCGCCCCACCCGCTGCCTAATCGCGTTCGGCGAATATGACGCCGAACGGCAAGGCCTCCCTCCAAGTAAACCTCAATGTCAAGCGCTGTGAAGTGATTTAGACGTGAAACATGAATATATTTTACGTTACCTACCCTTATAAATATCGGCTCGAGAGCACTGAAAGAAGTAGTGCATCAATTGAGGGATAATGATAATCGGGTATTTCATGTTGGGACACCTTTAATAAAAAAGTAGATGCCGAAAAATAATTAGAACCACTTAGGTCATCACGAAAATAGTGTGCAGTGCAGTTGAAGTGTCGGCGTGAGAGCAGGCGAGGTGCGGCGCTCGCGCGGCATGGCGGCGCGGCTGCTGGTGGCGGCGGCGCTGGCGTGGGCGGGCGGCGCGGGGCAGGAGGCGGGGGAGGAGGCGTGGCGCGCGCTGTGGGCGGGCGCGCTGCTCGCGCTGCAGCCGCCGCTGAACGCGTCGCGCGCCGCCGTGCACGCGCAGCTCGGCGCCGCCGCCTTCCTGCACTGCCCCGCGCGCGACCTCGGCGACCGCGGGGTGCGCGCCCCCTACCACTAGCAGCTTTCACATGATCACTTAACGTGATAACCGTTCAAACATGATAGAAAACTTGCACTAAGTATATTTAATATAATAGGAGACGCCATGATAAGAAATAAATAACCGTGATATTTAGTTTTCTCTACGACTAATAGATACTTTTCATAATATAATCCTGTCGACAAGTCAATATAGTCACATGGTGCAAAAATGCATTAAATTATTTGGCTAACTTTCTTGCCGCTATTCTTGAGATCCCGAAACCCCGAAAATAATTTGTCTAAAGACAACTCTCACCATCTAGCGGCATTAGGTATACACAATCTTCACCACAGCGCCATTGATGTTGATTTCAACAGATGGCGCTGTTCCCGATGATATTTATTTTGTCTTGCTCTGTATCTTCCTGTCTCTTGGGAACAAACGGCTGCACAATAAACTCATGTCTCGCGAATAGAATCTTGTTTAAATACTTACACGCATCCTGGATCCCTGAAATGTATACGGTGATAAATATTTTTATGATTTTATTTATATTTTTCCTAAGCTGTTATTTTTTTCTATAGAATCAAACCAACTTCACTCTAAGCTAGGCGTAAAGTCCTCATGACGCCATTAAACTGATCTATACTACTTATATGTTGCTCGCTTCTCGTCTTCACATCATTCGTGGTTTCTCATAGTGGTAAGCAACTTCTTGTTCAAACGCGCACTGCTTAAAGTTATTAAGCTCAAACCTTTTAGGTGCTCTACACTGAACCTTCAAAGCGTATGTAACGTCTTAATGTTAAATCGTGCATCGCTCCCCGCACCCCGAAAAACAGAGTCTGAAATGCTTTTTACTCTCAAATATACCACCACCAGTAAATAAAATATTTTCAAAGTTGACTAGTGGCCTAGCAGAAATATTAAAAGAGTGTAGAACCTTAAACACTCTGGCGCGGTGAAAAAGATCGCATAGTAAAGGCGCTATCGGTCATAACGTATCTATGTGTGAAATTATATCTTGGTTGATTGTGTCTCGACTAAGCCTACTAATTCAGTGCCTACTTATAATCTAAGATACATAAATAAAGGTATACCTTTTTTCGTAAACATTTATTCGCTCGAGTGCGAATGAATGTTTTTGTTATTTTATTTAACTTTGATTGTAAAATTTAGTAGGTACCTTATATGCTTATATGGTAACAGTTGGCACGGGCGGTGCGGGCGCTGCGACTAATAAACGAAACTGACTAACAAGCGGAAACACCTACGTATTTAAAGGAAGGCCAATGAGACGAGATAAAGAATGTAAACAAAGTTTCAGGGGTTCTAAACATTTTTATTTGAACAAATTATAGTTATACAAATTTCGGATTTCTTATTCTAATCGCGGTCGTCTGTATTGGTCAAACATGATTCACCGGAAGAGTCCTAGGCTGTCTAGAGCCGCCAGGCTGTGATTCCATAGTTAAATCCAACAACTAATTACATTAACAGCAAAAATCAACAAATAAACTAACAGTAACGGAATAATAAACACAATAAACTTAGTAAATACGGAAACGAAAAAATATGTATCACTTCGAACGCAATCTAAACAGGAATGAACTATTATAGTTCACAAAATAGTGGATGACACCAAATGTTGCCAACTGCCGTACTGAAAGTTTTCCTGTACCACGAAATACGCAAAGACAGCTGTCGTCGATCAAATGACGCCATAACCGCATACGTATGACAAGGACAGAGATAATAATCGCTCACTATCGCCATGTAACTCAGTAACGGCCCGTTTGTTTACATTCTTTATCTCGGCTCATTGGCCTTCCTTTAGTTATTATGAGGTTAAAGACCAATATAAATGTGGTGAGAGCGTGTGCGGGTGTGTTGCAGGTGTCGTGGGTGCGGCGCCGCGACTGGCACATCATCAGCTCCGGGCTCTTCATGTACACCAACGACGAGCGCTTCCAGGTGCGCCCGCTAGGTGGCGCAACTCAGCACGAGGCGCACATGTCGCAGGGTCCATTTCCACTGAGCCATGCTGCTCGGCTGTGCCGGGCTTTGATAAAGAAAGAAATAAATATTTATGGACATATTACACAGATCTCGATAGCCCTATACTAAGTACAACTAAATGACTTGTATTATAGGTGCTAACTTGACGATACATTTAATACAATACAATAAATACATAAACATAAATACAATACATCCAAGACCCGAGACAAACTAGAGAAGTTAGTTTCCTAGTTTGACCCGGCCGGGAATCGAACCCGAGACCTTCGGTTTTACAGTCAGCGTGCCAAACCGCTGAGCCACCGAGGCCGTGATGTTTAAATATACACCATTTTTTCTTGTCCTTCTCTTGGGGAAAAACAACATTATCCTAAATCGTTGTAAAATGTTTAACTAGTTTATTTAAGTTCAAGGGGTAGGCAGGTCTTATAAGTAGAGCGTCTATATCCTTTTTTAGATACTTTTTCTGTTTGTGATGTTCTTGCCCAACCCACTAAACAAATATGTTTATGAACCGGACAATACGTAGGCAGAAAGTGATTGTGTGGTGTGGCCGACTTTTACAAATAACAAGTAAATGCTAATACTTAACTCTTTTTTGGCATACAAGTGTAGGTACATAGGTGTGCTCATATGCTTTGATGTCGCTTAGTTGTAATACACATATTTTATCCATATTATTTTATAACTTTACATTTACATAATACTTACTCATTATTTGTAGTATAAGACTTTTTGCCAAATTTTACAGTTCCGGATCAATGCAAGTAAATTGTAAATTTTAATTGTCTTGATTGTTGCAGCGTAGACGTTCTGAACTTACATGTTATATTTTTTCACCACTTCAAGGGATCTCTTCATTTAGGGTTACATTCCAGTCCGTAGGCGTCCCATTGGTCGGAGTGGATCTTTTTCTCACTGTTCCACCGTTCCACTACAACTCGACCGGACAACAGCAATTATAATAACATTGTACATTGACACTCAACAACCAGAATGTAAGTTCTTTACGTTGAAATAAATTATGATTTATGATTACTGCAGGAGACACGCTCTCTCTCTGTGAGCGCTGAACACCTACTTGCGCTGAGTATTTGGTCTTAATTAACATAGGGCCGAGTTTCTGAAAACTACAGTTCTATAACAATTCGAAGTACACTGCGTAGCTTCTGCTACTTTTCTAAGTATTGTTAAATTGCACACAGAATAGACATAGTAGGTAGACCATGAATGAGTGAACAGGCCAGATTGCTATGAAACTTCCAATAACTTTAAAGGACACAAATCGAGTTTTATTGTTTTTAGAATCGATATCAACACTAGTAAGTCCCCACTGCTGGGGCACCGGTCTCTTCCTGCATCGAAGGAAGGTTAGGCCATACTCGACCACCGCGGCCAAGTCCGGGTTGGTGGAGGATTGTAAGGCACACACGGGTTTTACTGTCAGAAGTTATCTTTATTCTAAACCGTACGTCCGTGCGGCGTAAAGATAAGCGATTATTAATGACATCTCTTTTCGAATGAGTTTATTTTATTTTATTTATTCAACAGAAATCCACAGCAATACAATTAAACTTTCCGTCGTAAGGTTGTCTGGAAGAAATTGCTTTTAGCAATAAGGCCGCCAATTGTACTTTGTATATTTATATGTTTTATAATATGTGCTCTGGTGTACAATAAATAATATTCTTATCTTATCTTAAAATAAAAAATAGTTACCCTGCGATTACATGACAGCCGGCATCAACGGCTTTACGTGCCTTGCGAAGTACGGAAGCGCTCGGAAAAATGCCACTAGCGGTTGTCACGGGACGGTCACCCATCTTGCACCTGACCGCGCCTGTTGTTGCTTAACTCAAGTGATTGATTCCAATCAGTTCGCCCAGGCCTCGAGCGCTTCAATAATTAGTATATGCAGTCAATGATGGATTTTACTATGTAGTTCACAAATATATATTGCAGTCTAATTCTAAAACTCAAATTTTTATTAATCTAAGTACATCAATATCATTACGGTGTCGATGCCTAACAGTGGACAATCACGGGCAAATCGATTGTGAAATAAACTTTCTTTTATGAAGGTAAGTATATTTTATTATCTTCTATAGTATAAAAATGAATCGCTGAATGTGTTGGTAAGCGCAAATATCGAGATCAGCTGAACCGATTTCGCTAATTCTTTTTTTAGAATATGCCTTGAAGTACGAGGATGGTTCTTACGGAGAGAAAAAATTTTAAGAATCGACTGTTAAGCGGTACGAAGTTCGCTGGGTCAGCTAGTTTCGAATAAATTCATATTGGTACAGTTTTGACACAGCTTTACACTTTTGACGCGACTTTATACGAGTCGCGCTCGTTTCGTTCATTCAATGCTGTCCTTACAATAATATTTTAACGCAAATAATTGTGCATTAAATTAGTAACTTTTTCGAATAACAAGAACACATTATACGAAAATTTCAAAGATATTTTTCGAAAACGCCTATCTTGAGGCCGTGGGCGCTAGGCAACCGCTGTTTTTAAGCGCGAAGGAACAACGTGAATACACATTCAGGTTTTCTTGCCTTCGTTGTTTAATCCACCGTTAACAGCATTCTTAGAATGTTCCATATTTACAGTGGAAATTACTAAGTATAGCTCACACAGTCTCTCTAAGGAAAGCATGTGCCCGGCAATGAGGTGTTTGCAGCTTGTACCACACAAAACACCTGTCCGAGTGTGTCTTGTAAATATCTGTCTGTATGCGTAGGTGCTGCACAACGAGGGCTCGGACGACTGGACGCTGCAGATCAAGTACGTGCAGAAGCGCGACAACGGGACCTACGAGTGCCAGGTGCGTCGAGCGCGCCAAATGTCGAATGGATGGGTGACTTTAGCCGTCCGCTTATTACGATAGGTCACGCTTCTGACGCGGTTCTTGGCGGCAGGTGTCGACGCCGCGCGGCGTGCTGGCGCGGCAGGTGGCGCTGCACGTGGCGGTGCCCGAGGCCTTCATCCTCGGCGGCGACGAGCACCACGTGGACGCCGGCTCCGACCTCAGCCTCGTCTGCATCATCGAGAAGGTGCGGCAGCCCTTCCCACCCCTCCCCTCCACCCCGCCCCGGCGCGAGCGCTCCATGCTGATCGTGTTGTGCCCCGCAGAGCCCGGTGCCGCCGCAGTACGTGTTCTGGTACCACAACGAGCGCATGATCAACTACGACGCGGCGCGCGGCGTCAGCGTGCGCACGGAGCCGGGCGCCAAGACGCAGAGCACGCTGGCGGTGCGCGCCGCGCGCGCGCGCCACAGCGGCAACTACACCTGCCGCGCCGCCAACACCGAGCCCGCCACCATCGCCGTCTACGTCGCCGCCGGCAGTGAGTGCTCCGCTCCTGAGTGTCGCCGCTGACCGCCTGTCCCGGTTCACCGCTCACCGCTCCCGCTGTTGCAGGCGACAAGATGGCCGCCACGCTGGCGCGCAGCGCGGCGCCCCCCTCCCCCCGCCCCGCGCCGGCCGCGCTGCTGCCGCTGCTGCTGCTGCTGCGGCTGCTGCTGCGAGCGCTCCCCCCCGCCCCCGCGGCGGCCGTCACCTAGAGGGCGGCGAGTGCGCCCCACGCCAGAGCGTTCTGTGCGTCCGAAGAGCACGCGGACAGCTTGTGACACAAATGTGATCTACTCTGTGAAGAGGCACTTTTAACTTAAGAATTGTGAAAATAGCACTTCTATAAATTTAATCTTGAGTTGAATTAAATGGAACCGTCATGTGTCTAGTCAGAGAGTTAGACCTGTGCTATAGAATGAATTAAATCTAAGAGTAAGAACAATTTAAAACACTGCAGTTCCTCAACCTTAGATACAGATCACCCTGAGGGCCTGAGATAACACGCGAAATAACGGTTACAACATAAAGTTCAAAATGTACTTCCCTAAAATCAATAAAAAAAAGTAGTTCTAAGCAACTAGTAGTCAAATTCCACTTTTATAACGATGAGCATGCTAGCCATAGGGTTGAAGGTTTTCAATTTGGCAAAGCTTTTTGAGTAGCCTTCCCCCCTTGGTAACATGCAATCGGCTCACATAATTATGTATTTCTTACTTATTGTACATAACAGACACCTAATTTATATTGTCATTCATTACGAATCTTCATGCCTTCCATCGATCGACTGTTTCAATTAAATCGATTTCAAATTTCTGACTGTTATTTCCAAAACTTCATAGCTGATTTTTTGTTGTGGGCCTGAATCATTAGATGATTATTTTGTTTCTGGTTTCTCAACAAGAAAAAATCGTTAGTTATTAATTTATTTGGAAAAAAACCCCGCTTTGCCATCGAAACCGAAATTTACAGGTATGTAGCGCTTACTTTATTATAACCGTAGATGTATTGTAGCACATTTCCACGCAAAATAAACCGTGTTATGTTCGTCTCACTCACCGCAGCCTGACAGGCCCTCGAGGAGTGTATGCGATAGAAATTAAACACTAACATTTGGGGCAGGGTCATGAGGTTTTTTTTTTTTTATTACACTTTTTTTTTTTTCATCGTGTCTTAATCTAACATAAGTATAAGTTACCTTGACCGAGGGATCTTTCCATTTCTAGATTAACTACTTATCTATTTAATCAAATTAAGCTACATTACATTCCTATCCAAAAATTTTGCTTCCATTTCATTACCTACCTTTCCTTCTATCTATGACATTTCAATAAATTTCTGTTCTCAAACTATGCTATTCTTTTCTTACTTTCACATTCCAAAAGAAGTAATCCTTAATTTTACAATTGACACTAGTTTTATAAATATCTATTATTAGGGCCCTAAAGTCAGATCTTCATTTGTGACACAGCTTTTTCTTAGCCCTACCTATTTCTTTTCACCACACATCCCATTATTCTGTTCAAATAATTTAGCAAAATAACCCTTTTTTGTTTGTCCACCATAATGGTTGGCAGGTTTTCCTTATTAAAATTTGTGTCCGTCTCGACCTCCAGGTCCAGCCTCCATCTTCCGAATCTCGGACAGTCGAACATTACATGCCACACCGTCTCCTCCACGTCGGGGTCGCATACGCAGGATGGACTGTCCTTCACTTTGAACCTGTGCAGGTACGAGGCGAGGCCCCCGTGTCCTGTTAGGGCCTGGACGTGGAGGGGCGACAGTTTTGTGTTCCTTAATATGTCGTGGGCCACGGCGACATTTGGGAGGAAGGCCTTCGTTACTTCTCCTGTATCGGACGCCTCGTACCTCCTCTGCCAGGTACGGACAGTCTCCTCGCGTATCGCCCGTTTTATGTAGGAGAGCGGTATGGCATCGTAGTCCGCCGACGATTTCTTATGGAGGGCGGCGTTCTTTGCGAGTTCGTCCGCCCGCTCGTTACCAGGTGTACCGGCGTGCGCTCTGAGCCAGAATAGTCTGACGTCACGGCCCTCCCGACGGATCTGCTCCACGCACCGCGCAACACCGTGTGCCAGGGGATGTTGCATTCCGTGCTGGCTTCGGAGCAGGTCCAGTGACGATCTGGAGTCGCTCAAAATGTTGACGAGCGGCTCCTTAGTCCTCTGAACCTGCTCTACGGCCCTGCGCAGCGCGTACATCTCCGACTGGAAGACCGTGCAGTAAGACTCCAGGCGGAACTTCGAGTGCCTGGTTTCGCAATCCCCCGTCCACCACGTGAGCGCCGCGCCCACCCTCCCCTGTATCTTACTGCCATCAGTGTAGATACAGGGGCCGGCGATACGGTGAGCCTCCACGGTGCCGGGTTCTAGATCTTCCAAGCACTCGAAGTCCAGCGCCTGTTGTTCCGCCGGATGCGGGTTGTCCGAAAAGGGCACCCTCCTTTCAATCGGCCTGTCCGCTGGGATTTGCGCCATTTCTTCTCCTCGCTTTGCCCTGTACAAGGCGGCGGCCTCCTGGACCCTGAGGTCAAGGGGGAGCACATCTGCCAGTACGAGTGCCGATGACAGAGACACCGTGCGGTAAGCCTTACACAACTTTTGTGCGAACCCCCGCTGCAAGGAATCTAGCTGATTTTTTATCATCAGCTTCTTCGCAGCCGGGGCCCACACACTGGCCGCATACAGCACGATAGGCTCTATCACCGACATATATATCGTCCTGATGACCTCCGGGGTCAGACCCCAGCTCACCCTGGCCGCGCACGCCAGCTGCCTGTAGATGTCAGTGACTTTCGCACAGACAGCCGACACGTGAGCGTTGAAGGTGAGTTTGTTGTCTATGACAACACCCAACAGGCGGATTTGCTGCACTAGCGGCAGTATCACTCCGTCCATGCTGATGGCTGGGGCCTCGAGCTTCAGCTTCCGCGTCAATACCATCGCAAAAGTTTTTTGCGGTGCGAATTTCAGCTTATTTCTGAGGCCCCAGTCCAGCACTTTCTGGAGGGCCGCATTGGCTCTCGCCTGCAGGGGGGGCGTAGTGAGCCCGGAGAACACCAGGACGACATCGTCTGCGTACGCCTGGCAGTGTACCCCATCCTGCTCAAGTTCTACAAGCAGGGTGTTGAGGATTAGGTTCCAAAAGAGGGGTCCAGCTATCGAACCCTGAACACACCCCTTATTGGTTCCCTTTTCCCAACTTTCCCTCGCGTAGTGGACCTTTATGGTCCGATCTCGAAGGTAGGAGGCTACCAGCCCGTAGATATTTGCAGGGCAATTGTGCGCGAGGAGTTCCGTTTTTAACGCCGGCCACCAAGCGTTGTCAAATGCTCCCTCTATGTCCAGCGAGATCATGACAACGATCTTCTTGCGATCCATTTCGGATCTTACATGGCTCATCAGGTCATAGAGGGAGTCTTCCGTGCCTCTCTGGGGCATAAAGCCGTGCTGCTTGGTGGACAGAGAAGGCAGTATATGCCATCTTATTCGGCATACCAGAAGCTTTTCCACAGTCTTGCCCATAACAGATAGGAGCCCTATGGGTCTGTACGCTTTCGGCTTGGTATAGTCGTCCCTCCCCGGTTTGCGCAGTATGCATACGTGGGCGGACTTCCATCTCGTCGGGAAGTGTTCTAGCGCCAAGCATTTGTTGGCGATCCCCAGGAACACCTCCCTCCGAGTCCGGATTGCCCTCCCACATAAGTCCGCCGTCCACCCATCCGGCCCCGGAGCTTTTTTCGGGTTGAGTTGCCTCAGCACTGACTCCAGCTCCGCGCCGGTAAAGGGCGGATCGTCGGGTTTCAGACGCTCGCGGAGAAGTTCGACCGGTGCCGCTGAGTTTACTCGCACAAGCCTCTGTATGGGAGTCTCGTCGTCCACAGAGTCATCCGGGTAGAACGTGAGAGCCAGGAGCTTGGCCGACTCTTCCGGACTTAGCGTTCCGGTTGAGTCACATAGCAGTTGATCCTCTTGTCTCCTGACAGTTCCCCTGATAACTCTGTAGACGCCGTCCCACAGGCTTTCCCCGTCCTGCTTTGAGCAAAACTGCTTCCAGCTGGAGGTCTGCGCCTCTTGCGCTGCCTCCGTATATCGCTGTTTTGCCTCTAAGTATTGGTCAACGACGTACTGTCTTCTGCACGCTGCCGCATTTCTGATGCGCCGCTTCTTGGTTGTAACGTCTCTTTTGAGACGCCCCAGAGCGGCGTTCCACCACGGCAGCGGCTTTCTTTCCTTTTGGACTCCCACCATCGGTATATTCTCTTCGCAAGCGTGAGAGATTTCCGATAGGTAGGAGTCTAGGAAGGTCTCCAGCTCCCTAGGTGTTTCAATGGCCTCCACTTCCGAGGCGGTCAGGTTGCTCTCATCAAGCCGGGCACGGAGGGAGCGGTCGAAATCCGACCACCTAGCCTTGCTTGTGTTGTACACACGCGTCGTCTGTGGTTTAAGAACCTCGAGCTCCTTGCCCAGACGCACGTGGTAGGTAATAGCATTGTGGTCCGAGGTGGTCAGATCGCGATCCACTCTCCATCCGTCCATCTTCACTAAGAGCGGGAGGCTGCATGCCGTAACGTCTACAATGCTCGTGCACATGCGACCTCCTCTGTGCACCTCGAAAGTGGGGACATTGCCCGTGTTCAGGATCTGAAGATCCATTTCCTCTAGGAAAGAGCTGTAGACAGCGCCCCTGTGGTCTTCGGAATTGCTTCCCCACCACGGGCTCCACGCGTTGACGTCCCCTGCCAAGATGACATTCCCGGACTGCAGCTTCGAGCAGACATGGCGTATACGGTCGAGGTAGGGATCCAGGTCTTCGTCCCCCTCCAGGTAGATGGACAGCACGGCCAGTTTGAGGTCTCCTGCCTTCAGCAAGACGGCGGCAATGTTCTCCGTGACGAGTTGTGGGTCGTGAATAACCTCCAACTCGCCACCGAAGACGACCACCGCTGCCTTGACAGGCTTTTGGCGAGCCGCGGTAAGCTGAATGACTCTCGTGTCCGGGTATTGTTTGAGTTCACCCTTGGAGCCAACGTAAGGTTCTTGGACAAGGGCGATCGATACCCGACTCGAGAAGGCTTTCTCCATCAGCTCCGCAGTGGCCAATCGGGATCGCTGCAAATTAGCCTGGATGATGTGCAGTTTGCCATCCCTCGTCTTGCCCGGGGGTTGGACGTTTCCGCCGCCGGCCAAGGGGCCCTCAGCAGTACGCCACGCGAGACCTCGCTATTGAGTCCCACTTTTGTCTGATCGGGCATTCGCCATTAAAGGCATGATGTACCCGGTCGACCTCAGAAACTTTCGCCCTCCTGCAATTTATACAGTCTGCCGGCAAAGACTTCGCCGGACAGGCTACATACATGTGTGCCCCACCGCAGTGACTGCACGAGATGTCCTTGGCCGTGCATCCTTTCTTCGTGTGGCCATATTCAAGGCATCCCGTGCACTGCACCAGAGGTGTCTGGTCCTCGATGGGGCACCGCTGGAGGCCTAAGTACAGTTTGCCAGCCTCCACAAACCGCTTCCAGAGGGAGGGAGTCAGTTCCAGGATGATGTGGCACTCTAGGGGGTTTCGCGTTTTCCGGCGGTATGCTACTCGGAGGGTTTCCTGCTTCAAGTCCACTCCTCGCAGAAGATGGTTGTTCTGCTTTAGGAGAGACTCCGTTACGTCTTGATCAGTATGGTATGTCAAGACGTTTCGCAGGCGGGCCAGTGGCATCCTGTTCCTGGCCTCCGTGACCGTCAATCCCTGTCCGCTCGAGTCGATGCTGGAGGATATCTTTTTAGCATCTTCTTCACTTCTGCAGCCCAGTACCGCCTTCCTGTTTGCGGCCTTCCTACACCGGTCCACCCGTATTCCGGACGATTTGACATCCAGCGCCAGCTCTAATTTTTTCACGACCTGATCCCCTGTCAACTGCGGGTCGGTTGATGTGACTATCAAATTGTGCGCTGGTCTGTCTTGACCCGGCTTTTTCAGTTTTTCCGCATATGTCTGCGGGGTTTCCCTGCTCAAAACCTCATTTTTCAGTTCGCAGATTGCCTCTTTTACGTCGGTGAGAGCCAGCTCCAGGTTGAGGTTTGGTGGTGGGACCTGCGTCCTCTCACACGCCTCACCCATGGCCTTCACGTCAGAGCCAACCTGCTCGATGCTCCTCAGCATAGGGTTCATGAGGTCCCGCAGATCCTGCTCGCTGACTGGGGCCGCCTGCTCGACCCGGCATGGAGGCCTTTTATCGATATTTTCGACCAGAGACCTCACGACGGCTAGCGTCTCGCAGATGTCCCCAAGCCTTGGGTCTGGAATCGCCGTTTTTGGAGGGGACCGGGCCCCACGTATGTCCACCTTCACTCCCTTCTCGGATTCCTCCAGCTGACGCCTCAGCGAGTCAAGCTGGCCAGAGACCGCCGCCACCCTGCCCGACAGGGTAGCGAGCTCTTTTAAAAGGGCTGTGTCGGGCTTTTGTGGTTGGGCGACGGGAGACCCGCCGCACTTCGCCGTCTCCGTCAGCCGGAGGACCCTGTCCCTGATCTGTTCGATTGCTTGTAGGGGGCCGTCCATCTCAAATCCGAGCCACGCTCTGATCGATTTGGACTCGGCGAGTGTGCTCGAGATGTCGGCCCTTGCCTCTTTGAGCTCGACCGCATGTGTGGAGTGGAGTTCGCTCATCTGTTTTGTATGCGCACGCTCCACGAGCACCAGTTCTCTTGCGTGTCGAGCTTTCTCTTTCTCGAGACTGACAATGTGTCTCGAACGGGAGTCCGACAGGGACAGCACCGTCTCGTAGAGGTGCTCGAAGCACTCGAGGGCCTCAACCTTCAGCTCTCTCTTCATGTTGAGGGACTTTTCGAGAGCTTCTTTTCCTCTCAGGAGCAGGTCATTGGCCTGTATTGTGGCCAAGTCCATGGAAGCGCCAGGTGTCTTCCTGCTTCTGGATAGAAGCAGGCTCAGTCGCCCTGTAGTATTTTGAGTGCCGCCCGAGGCGTCCGACACAGTGTCAATATCCTCATTGAAGACCGCCTCGATGTCGGACGCCTCGGAGGGTGCCGGGGAACTGACCAACACGAGAGGTTTGGTTACCCCTATACTGGCGCCGGCCTTGAGCACCTCTTTTCTTAGCTGGCCTGGTGAGCCCGGTGCTTTGAGCGTGGATGCGGACCTAGGCTTCGCTTTGGCACTCGAGCCGGCGGACGTCGCAGACGTCCTGGAAGTCGCTGACTTAACGGATTTAGTGGACATATTGGGATGTGGGCTATCAAACCGATGAATCCCAGAAGAGGGTAAATTGCAATTGACCAGATAATCGCCGACGCAAACTGTATATAGCCACAATAAAATTTCAAATTCTTTTATAAATTTTTAAATAATCAAGTCTTTTATGCATTAATTTATCAAATTATATTAAGTAAGTTATGTCAAACTATTAAATCATCCAGTTATCCAATTAATAGCTCATTAAATTATTGTTGAATTATTATTATTGAATTATTAAATTATCAATCATAAAATTATCAAACTATTGAAATATTAAGTCATTAAATAATCGATTTATCGAGTCAACAATTAAGTTCAAAATAATATCAATTCACAATTCAATTCCGGCACACTATAATACAATACGATTGACAATTGAACAATGAACCCAAACAATTTCAACGATTAGAACTGTATTATAAGATTCTTCGGTGTTCAAAGCTTTGTAAGGTATTGTTATTCAAATTGTAGCTGTAAATAAATTCAGGGTAACCGCTGACATGAAATTGTATAAGTTTCTAACCTCAATTGCTGTAGAATAAATTTAAATATTCAACAATTGATTAAAATCATCCTAACCTAACCATGATGCAATAAAACAAATAATAAACAATAAAATAAAAGAACTCAAGCAATGTTAACAGTTAAAATACAAGCGGGGTTATTCGATTTACAATGATTCATTATTTGATTTACAATAAGGTGACCATGTAAATACAAATATTACAGTTCAAAATTCAATGACAAATTGAATTGTCGCATGAAAAAGCCTAGTAAGCAATGCGGTAAATTTTTGCTTAGTTCTTTCGTGTATAACTTACAAACTAAAGCAGCTTCCTCCAATAAGTCTTCGGATCCCGATAGCGTCGCTCGTGGCGCTTCCAATGAGGAGCCACACCACCAGGTAGCCGCGATACACGGCCGAGAATTTAAATATATATGTCGGATTTTGGCTAAAAATCTAGTTTTTAATGAATTTTGGGCCCTTCCCTATTTCGGACCCCAACGCAGCGTAAAAAGACTACGTGGAGCTCGAAAAGACGAAGCGAACGCCGAAAACCGCAACCCAGTACGACCCTCCGTTCCCGAGATATTCAAGAAAAACGAATTTTCAACGCCCTGCGAAGACCTCAAGGTAAGGGCATCGACAAAGGGTCGGTGGGGTGGGGCGGCGGCAAAAAAAAATCGACGCGGGGCGGTCCCCCGATGCGATTGGTGTGACTCCGGTCGGGATCCGAGGTCCGGGCGAGAAGTTATGGGGCTTTAAGTAAATTCCCTAAAATTAGTACTGGGACGCGAAAACTGAAAAACGTCGCAGCTCCCCGGGAGCGGTGTCTATCGACGCGGGGGCGCTCCTGCATGCCCGCTGTGCGATTTCCGAAGGGATGACGTCGCCGGATACGAAGCTAGGGGCTCACCAAATTTTACTTATTTGTAGGGAATTTTGTATGAAAAAGCTGAAATTTTCAAAGGGGTCGTAGCTCGACGGGAGGGGTGTCTATCGACGCGGGGCGGAGCCGCGATGCCAACTGCGCGATTCCTAGGCCGATCGAAGCTACGATTGAAAAGTTATGGGCGATTGAAATTTGTACTGAAAATATATTGAAGTAAAGCTCTTATTGCTGCTGTGTATCGCTAGACTGACCTTAGAATAGCTGGCTGTGCCCGAGGGACGTCGGCTGGTGTAATGTGGCACTCAGTAACTTAGAATAGCTGGCTGTGCCCGAGGGACGTCGGCTGGTGTAATGTGGCACTCAGTAACTGCACAACAAAGAAAGGAAACTGCTGGTTAGGTTAGGTTAGGTTAGGTTGTGAATGTGAACGGGGGGCGGTAAAGTGCGGTGAGGTGCGCCCTGGCGCGACCGGCGCTTGCGCAGCTTGGGTGCGCTGCCCCGTGTCTGCGGCGAAGAAGGTCCTCGCGGCGGGCCGCCTCTCAGTCGGATGGGGCATGGCCCGAGTAGAGCTGCTGACGGCGCGCCCACTGCGCTGCTACAGGTGCTTGGAGCCTGGCCACACGCGTGCGCTATGCCCGTCGACGGAGGACCGCAGTGATCTGTGTTATCGCTGCGGTGAGCCCGGCCACAAGGCCGGCGCCTGCCACGCCACGCCGCGCTGCACCCTGTGCGCGGCGGCGGGTAGGCCTTCTGAGCACACGTGCGGCAGCAAAGCCTGCCCTGCACCGAGGAGAGCGCCGGCGGCGAGTCTGGGCCCACAGGCCCCTCCCCAGCCACAGCGCCAGCCGACCCCCGGTGCAGGGGCGGCTACTGCGGAGGCTGACATGGACACTGCCGCGTAAATGGCCACGTGCAGATTCCTGCAGGCCAATCTGAACCATTGCGCGAGAGCACAGGACTTGCTGATCCAGAGCCTTGCGCAGTGGCAGATACACGTGGCGGTTGTCGCTGAGCCTTACCGGGTTCCGGCGCACGCCGGCTGGGCGGGTGACGACGACGGCACTGTCGCATTGGTCGTGAGGACGGGCGCTGGGGCACCACCGTTGGAGCGGCTGTCGAAGGGGCGCGGGTGGGTCGCGGGGGAGGTCGATGGCACGATGATCGTCGCCGTGTACTTCTCTCCGAACGGCTCACTTGCGCAGTTCGAGCGATACCTCCGCCAGCTCGAAGTGTTGGTGGCCGGGCGCCGTCCTCGCCACGTACTCGTCGCTGGGGACCTCAACGCCAAGTCACCGATGTGGGAGTCCACGGTGACAAACGCGCGAGGCAGGGAGGCGGAGGACTGGGCCGTTGCGGGAGGATACACGGCACTGAACAGGGGAGGGGTGCACACTTGTGTACGACACGAGGGAGGATCGGTCGTGGACGTCACGTTTGCGACACACTCCCTTGCGCGCCGCGTCACGGGTTGGGAAGTCTTGGAGGAGGTAGAAACTCTGTCGGACCACCGATACATTCGGTTCGATGTGACGGCCCTCTCTACGGCTCCGACCGACCTGTGGCACCCTCTGCCGGGAGAGCCCCCGCGCTGGGCTGTCAAACAGCTGGACAGGGAGCTGCTGCACGAGGCTGCCGAGGTTGAGGCCTGGGTCAAGGGCTCCGCCGCCAGCCCCGAGGATATAGACGTTTCGGCCGAGGTTGAGTGGCTTCGTGGGGCGCTAACGCGAGCCTGTGACGTCGCGATGCCCCGTCTTCGGCCTGGTGCCCCCTTTCGCCGCGTGCACTGGTGGTCATTGGAGATCGCGGAACTGCGGCTCGCCTGCGTGCGCGCTAGGCGTGCACACGCCCGCAGCCGCCGGCGGCGACTCCGCGATCCCGAGGAGGAGGACCGCCTGCTTGCGGCATACAGGGAGAGCAAGACTGCTCTGTCGACAGCCATTGCGGCGGCAAAGGACGCCGGATTTGCAGAAATGCTGGCCTCCCTTGACGCAGACCCGTGGGGCCGTCCGTACCGAATGGTGCGAGACAAGCTCCGCCCGTTTGCGCCGCCGCTCACCCGGAGCATGAGGCCGGAGACGGTGGACACTGTGGTCGCCGGCCTATTTCCACCCGCGAATGGACTTACGCCTCCCCCGATGGGACTACCGGATGGGACGGCCGAAACCGAAGCGCCGGAAGTGACGGCGGCAGAGCTCGGTGCCGCTATGCAGCGCCTTCGCGGCCGCAGAAAGGCCCCGGGCTTGGACGGGATCCCGGGGCGCGCGTTGATCATCGCCCTGGACCCTCTGGAGGAGAGGTTCAGGGCCTTGCTCACCGCGTGCCTCGTGCGGGGCCAGTTTCCCCAGCCGTGGAAGGTGGGTAAACTTGTCCTGCTGAGGAAGGAGGGCCGACCGGCGGACTTGCCATCAGGCTACCGCCCGCTCGTTCTCTTGGATGAGGTGGGGAAGCTGTTCGAGCGCATCCTGGTGGCCCGACTCGTGCGGCACATGGAGACGGTGGGGCCGGACCTTTCCGAGGCCCAATTTGGATTCCGGCACTTCCGGTCCACCGTCGACGCGATCCGCAGAGTGAAGGGGATGGCGGAGGAGGCGCTGGCGGGACGCGATATGTTACTCGCTGTTTCGCTCGACATAGCGAACGCGTTTAACACCCTCCCCTGGGCCTGCATTGAGGAGGCGCTCCAGTACCACGGCTTCCCGGAGCACATGCGCCGCATCATCGGAGCTTACCTCTCCGAGAGGGAGATCCGGTATCCGGCGCGGGACGAGTGGGCGGCGAAACCCATGTCACGCGGCGTTCCGCAGGGTTCGGCCCTTGGCCCTACGCTGTGGAACATCGGCTTCGACTGGGTGCTGCGGGGTGCGCTACCGGAGGGGGCCGGCGTGACCTGCTATGCGGATGACACGCTGGTCACCTCCCGCGGCGCTAACTTTAGCGAAGCGGCCGCGCTCGCTACCGCGAGTGTAGAGGAGGTGCTTCAGCGCATCCGAGGACTGGGGCTGGAGGTGGCGCTCCACAAATGCGAGGCCCTGTGCATTCATGGGCCGCGGAGGGGGCCGCCGAATGGGGCTCGAGTGACGGTGGATGGGGTGGGGATCGATGTCGGGTCGGCCATGCGCTACCTCGGCATCGTTCTGGACTCGCGTCTGACGTTTTGCGAGCACTTCCGACGGCTCGCGCCGCGACTCATGGCCGCGTGCAGTGCCCTCGGCCGCCTGCTGCCGAACGTCGGTGGGCCGAATGCGGCTTGCCGGCGGCTTTACGCGCTGGTGGTGCGGTCGATGGCGCTGTACGGAGCACCCGTGTGGGAGGACTCCCTGGGGCGGGCGAACAGGGCCCTGCTGCACCGTCCGCAGAGGGCTATTTGCCTGCGAATGGTGCACGGCTACCGCACCGTCTCTTACGAGGCGGCGTGTGTGCTGGCTGCTTGCCTGCCCTGGGAGATGGATGCACGTGTGCTCACGCTGGTGTACGACCGCGTCGCCGAGTGCCGGGCCGCGGGGGAGCCCCCGTCGAGGGAGGAGATGCTGCGTTGGCGCATGCGAGCTCGCAGACGTCTGCTCATCAGATGGCTGCGCGCACTCGAGGAGCCTACGGCGGGCCACGACACTATCGCCGCGGTGAGGCCGGTTCTCGAGCGTTGGCTGACGAGGAGGCACGGAGTCCTCTCCTTCCACCTTACGCAGCTCCTCTCGGGGCACGGTTGCTTCGGGAGATATCTGTGGAGGGTGGCGGGAGCGGAACCCACACCCGAGTGCCACCACTGCGGTCACGACGAGGACACGGCACATCACACGTTGGTGGAGTGCCCGGCGTGGGCGGACGAGAGGGCGGCGCTGACTGTCGTGATAGGGGTGGACCTGTCGCTGCCGGCCGTCGTGCGCTCGATGGTCGACAGCGAGGTAGCTTGGCGGGCCGTCCAGGACTTCGCTGAGGCAGTCATGACTGCTAAAGAGGAGGCTGAGAGGCAGCGCGAGCGTGACCCCGAGGCACGGCGCGGAAGGCGGGAGCGCAGAAGGCGCAGAGCGGGTGTCGGTCAGAGGGTGCAAGACCCGGGGTAGGTCTTGCGCCTGAATGACGAAGTGTCGGTCGGCGCCGTGTCTAGTGTCCCTGACACGGCGGTCGGCAAGATAGAGGGATGAAAGTGATTTCATGAATGAGGATTAATTTATGGGGCGGCGGGCACCAGCCGCGCCGCCCGCGCACGCGAGGAGTGCGTGAGTAAATGTGATGGATGAACGGTGCAGAGGTCGTGCTGAATCTGGAGTTGTGATCTGGGTAGCATGACCGGCACATAAGACGAGGAGAGGGATGGCGCTCAGGTCGTGCCTGCTGGCTGGCGCGGAGCGCTCGTCACTGACCTGCGACCCGCGTCTAGTACGGTACGATCAGCGACAGAAGAAGAATGAATGGCTCGTTATACATGCCGGACCGCGGGCCGGGCGTTACCACGCGCTTGCCCCGCGATCCGAATGGTGTGCCGAGCAGATATACCAGGTGATGGATGAGTGGTGCTCGGATCGTGCTAGATCGACGTGGAGCGGGCGCCACCACACGTGCGACCCACGATCGTAACTGGTGCGACCGTCACATAAGACGAGGAGAGGGATGGCGCTCAGATCGTGCCTTCCGGCTGGCGCGGAGCGCTCGTCACTGACCTGCGACCCGCGTCTAGTACGGTACGATCAGTGACAGAAGATGAATGAATGGCTCGTTATACATGCCAGACCGCAGGCCGGGCGTCACCACGCGCTTGCCCCGCGATCGGAATGGTGTGCCGAGCAGAAACACAAGGTGATGGAAGAGTGGTGCTAGGTACGTGCTAGATCGACGTGGAGCGGGCGCCACCACACGTGCGACCCACGATCGTAACTGGTGCGACCAGCACAACAAACAAGATATGATGGATGCTATGATGAAGAGAATGGGGGTAGCGGAGCGCCTATGGCTCCTCCACCGCTACCCTATGCGGAAACGCAAAAGGTGGGGACGGGGTCGCCAGCCGAGTTGCGGAGGTGTCTTTGCGAATCACGTAGCTCGGTGTGAATGGCGAGAGACGGAACACCGGAGGGGTTTTAGTGGGTGCGAGCCCCACATAACTCGGCGTTTTCCCCGAGACGCCGGGTATCTGTCAGAGATTTCCCCTCCGAAAAAAAAAAAAAAAAAAAAAAAAAAAAAAAAAAAAAAAAAAAAAAAAAAAAAAAAAAAGGTTAGGTTAGGTTAGGTTTTTTTTTTTTGGTAACGCGGGGGAATGCATTTACGCACTTCACCACTCTGCTGTCAGGGGACAACAGAGCGGCTTCGTGTGGGACTCCCAGCCCGAGGGCTGGACTACCCACTAAACCCCCGCGGTGATCCTCCTCTCCTCTACCGGGTCGTGGGGTAGGCCAAAGGTTAAGTCACCGCGACCCGGCAAGAGGTCGCCCCTCCACGTGAGGGGCTCGACTAGTGGGGGAGCCAGAGTGGCTCCCCAGCGGCGCCCCCTGCCCCATCGCTACGACGGGGCAAGGAAACGCCGCGTCTCCTCGGGGGGGCCATAAAGGCCCCCATACGCTCCAATGCGCCGCCCCCCCACATCACATTGCTAAAACAATGGGACTAGAGGGGGCGGCGCATCGCTGCGAGGCCCGTCGCGTCGCTCACCAGCGCTTCTCTGAGAACAGAGAAGGTGGAGAGCGAGCGCGCGGGCCCTCTCTGTGCCGGAAGGCACCCCCGGATCACGCAGGGGCGCCTTCCGGCCCGCCGTGTTAGAGGCGGAGAGTCCCCTGACCCCCCGCCCACGGCACTGATCCGACTGGTACGAGGCGCCCGGAGGCGCCCCCCCCAGCCGGACCTCCTCCTCTTGGTCGCTTGGGTCCCACTCCACGGTGTGAAGCAGGGCCCAAGCGACTAAACGGTCGCGGTGCTGCCCACACAGCACCGCCACCTACTGACCGCTCAACTCGCAAGCGAGGAGCGGTCCCTCCGCGGTTGCTCTTTGTTTCACCGTGGTCCCGCAACCACGGCTACTAAAGCCCCCTCGCCACGACAAGGCGGCAACCGTCGAGGGGGAGGTTAGGTTAGGTTAGGTTAGGTTTTTTTTTTTTTTTGGTAACGCGGGGGAATGCATTTACGCACTTCACCACTCTGCTGTCAGGGGACAACAGAGCGGCTTCGTGTGGGACTCCCAGCCCGAGGGCTGGACTACCCACTAAACCCCCGCGGTGATCCTCCTCTCCTCTACCGGGTCGCGGGGTAGGCCAAAGGTTAAATCACCGCGACCCGGCAAGAGGTCGCCCCTCCGCGTGAGGGGCTCGACTGGTGGGGGAGCCAGAGTGGCTCCCCAGCGGCGCCCCCTGCCCCATCGCAACGCCTCATACGATGGGGCAAGGAAACGCCGCGTCTCCTCGGGGGGGCCCTATAGGCCCCCATACGCTCCAACGCGCCGCCCTCCCCCGACCCATTGCTCATACAATAGGACAAGAGGAGGGCGGCGCATCGCTGCGAGGCCCGTCGCGTCGCTCACCAGCGCTTCTCTGATGAAGCAGAGAAGGTGGAGAGCGAGCGCGCGGGCCCTCTCTGTGCTGGAAGGCACCCCCGGATCACGCAGGGGCGCCCTCCGGCCCGCCGTGTTAGAGGCTGAGGGTCCCCTGACCCTCCGCCCACGGCACTGGTCCGACTGGTACGAGGCGCTCGGACGCCCCCCCCAGCCGGACCTCCTCCTCTTGGTCGCTTGGGTCCCACTCCACAATGTGAAGCAGGGCCCAAGCGACTAAACGGTCGCAGGGGATAGGGAGAGAGGCGCACCGCAATACCAGCACTCCTCTTCCCCTGCGACCCCACCGCGTCCGCCATCAACCGGTGGCGGCCCCGGTAAGGCCGCGGCAGGCAGGGAGAGCGGCGCACCGTAATACCGGCACTCCTCTCCCGCCGCGGCCTCCTCCTTACGGCTGCGATGCCGCCCATACGGCATCGCAGCCCGCCTCAGTGGCGGTGCTGCCCATACAGCACCGCCACCTACTGACCGCTCGACTCGCAAGCGAGGAGCGGTCCCTCCGCGGTTGCTCTTGGTTTCACCGTGGCGGTCCTGAACCACGGCTACTTAGCCCCCTCGCCACGACAAGGCGGCAACCGTCGAGGGGGAGGTTAGGTTAGGTTAGGTTTTTTTTTTTTTTTTTGGTAACGCGGGGGAATGCATTTACGCACTTCACGACTCTGCTGTCAGGGGACAACAGAGCGGCTTCGTGTGGGACTCCCAGCCCGAGGGCTGGACTACCCACTAAACCCCCGCGGTGATCCTCCTCTCCTCTACCGGGTCGCGGGGTAGGCCAGAGGTTAAGTCACCGCGACCCGGCAAGAGGTCGCCCCCTCCACATGAGGGGCTCGACTGGTGGGGGAGCCAAAGTGGCTCCCCAGCGGCGCCCCCTGCCCCATCGCTACGACGGGGCAAGGAAACGCCGCGTCTCCTCGGGGGGGCCATATAGGCCCCCATACGCTCCAATGCGCCGCCACCCCTCATCCCCCGAGTAGAGGGGAGGCGGCGCATCGCTGCGAGGCCCGTCGCGTCGCTCACCAGCGCTTCTCTGAGAGCAGAGAAGGTGGAGAGCGAGCGCGCGGGCCCTCTCTGTGCCGGAAGGCACCCCCGGATCACGCAGGGGCGCCTTCCGGCCCGCCGTGTTAGAGGCGGAGAGTCCCCTGACCCTCCGCCCACGGCCCTGGTCCGACTGGTACGAGGCGCACAAGGCGCCCCCCCCAGCCGGACCTCCTCCTCTTGGTCGCCCGGGTCCCGCTCCACAGTGTGAAACAGGGCCCAGGCGACTAGACGGTCGCAGGGGATAGGGAGAGAGGCGCACCGTAATACCAGCACTCCTCCTCCCCTGCGACCCCACCGCGTCCGCCATCAACCGGTGGCGGCCCCGGTAAGGCCGCGGCAGGCAGGGAGAGCGGCGCACCGTAATACCGGCACTCCTCTCCCGCCGCGGCCTCCTCCTTACGGCTGCGATGCCGCCCATACGGCATCGCAGCCCGCCTCAGTGGCGGTGCTGCCCATACAGCACCGCCACCTACTGACCGCTCGACTCGCAAGCGAGGAGCGGTCCCTCCGCGGTTGCTCTTGGTTTCACCGTGGGTGTGTTCCCGCCCGTAGGCCCCCACGGCTACTTCGCCCCCTCGCCACGACAAGGCGGCAACCGTCGAGGGGGAGGTTTTTTTTTTTTTTTTTTTTTTTTTTTTTTTTTTTTTTTTTTTTTTTTTTTTTCTTCTACCTCCAACATAATCGGAGTCTATTTTTAACTTCCGCATTCATTCCAGTTCAGTCTTTTATGCCTCTCGTACTTTCATTCTTCATACAGGTTCTTTCTTGCGTTCATCATCTTTCATTCTAATGGGTGGGACTCCCATTTCTACATCCCTATTCTAATCTATCTATCTATTTAACTTACTTATTTATTTCTACTTTGTTTCCACTTTGGGATTTAGGGGTTACAACAACAACACAAGGGTGTTTTATTTCATTTACGATGTAACAGTACACGAGCACAATTTAACAGCAGTTTCTTCAATATCTAACAATTTTATATATACAGTTTTGTTTCCTTACATTAATAACTTATATCTAGGCTTATCTATTTCTTATTTCAACAAATTAACAAATTCCTTAATCTACTTCTTATATTCTAGCGCATTTGTACATTCTTATTTATTACTCTAATTATATTATGTTGTACCCTATATATTCACTATATAATTACAACATAATTTTACTTTGTCTTGTTTCTTTCTATGACTCTCTTGGCAATTTTCACGCTGTATTCTAAAAACTTTTCCAAGCCCTTGCTCTTCATTACCTCCTTTACATTTTCACTTGTCAACTGTATATTCAGTTCCTGCTCGATTTCGTATCGTTCCCTGGCGTACACAGGGCAGTCAAGCAGCAGATGCGGGACTGTCTCATTGCATTCCGCGTCGCAGATGCACGATGGGCTCCCCTTACACTTGAAACGGTTCAAGTATTCTGAGAACCCACCGTGCCCCGTCATAATCTGCGTTTTGATGCCCGTTGCTTCGAACCTCCTAACAATCCTGTACGCCGCCACCGCATCCGGGAAGAACAGCTTCGTTATTGACGCGGTTTCACCCTGAGTGTACCTTTGGTTCCATTCTTCAAGCGTCGCCGTACGTATGCTACGCTTGACGAATGAAACCGGGCACAGGTCATAATCCGGCACCTTCCTCGACTTCGTGGCGGCCTCCTTTGCCAAGAAGTCAGCCCTCTCATTCCCCATCAGTCCTGCGTGGGCTTTTATCCAGAAGAGAGACACAGCTTTGTTCTGGCGAGATGCGGATGTTAAATTATCTCTAGTTTCCACTGCCAGGGGATGGAGACAGCCGTAGTTCTGGACGGTTTGGAGGGCCGCCATCGAGTCGCTGAATATGCCGAACGATGAGGCCTTGTGCTTCCGAATCTCCCTGGTTGCCACGCATATCGCCAGCAACTCGGCTGGCGTTTTTTTTTTTTTTTTTTTGGTAACGCGGGGGAATGCATTTACGCACTTCACCGCTCTGCTGTCAGGGGACAACAGAGCGGCTTCGTGTGGGACTCCCAGCGACACGGAGCTGGCATAACCTCCGTGACGACTGGACTACCCACTAAACCCCCGCGGTGATCCTCCTCTCCTCTACCGGGTCGCGGGGTAGGCCATAGGCTAAATCACCGCGACCCGGCAAGAGGTCGCCCCGTGAGGGGCTCGACTGGTGGGGGAGCCAGAGTGGCTCCCCAGCGGCGCCCCCCGCCCCATCGCAACGCCTCATACGATGGGGCAAGGAAACGCCGCGTCTCCTCAGGGGGGCCCTATAGGCCCCCATACGCTCCAACGCGCCGCCCCCCCCCGACCCATTGCCCAAACAATAGGACAAGAGGAGGGCGGCGCATCGCTGCGAGGCCCGTCGCGTCGCTCACCAGCGCTTCTCTGATGAAGCAGAGAAGGTGGAGAGCGAGCGCGCGGGCCCTCTCTGTGCTGGAAGGCACCCCCGGATCACGCAGGGGCGCCTTCCAGCCCGCCGTGTTAGAGGCAGAGGGTCCCCTGACCCTCCGCCCACGGCCCTCTGGTCCGACTGGTACGAGGCGCACGAGGCGCCCCCCCCAGCCGGACCTCCTACTCTTGGTCGCCTGGGTCCCGCTCCACGGTGTGAAGCAGGGCCCAAGCGACGCCACCTCCGACCGCTCCAAGGAGCGGTCCCTCCGTGGTTGCTCTTAGTTTCACCGTGGGTGGCCGTCCAACACCCACGGCTACTTAGCCCCCTCGCCACGACAAGGCGGCAACCATCGAGGGGGAACTCGGCTGGCGTTAGGTTAGGTTAGGTTTATTTTTTTTTTTTTTGTGATACTTCTGTTTCCACAGACTCTGGGTCCGTGCCTTTTTTCTGTGCATTACATTATTTATTTTTCCCATGGTACTCTATCTCTCTGAGCTACATTATCTTGCGTACTGTTGTTGTCGTACTACACACACACTTATTCTAGCCTATAGTAACTTAAGTAACTTATATATATATATTTTTTTTTTGTTTTTTTTTTTTTTTTACTTATTTTTTTTTTTATTTTTTTTTTTTTATTTTTTTTTTATTTTTTATTTTTTTTTTATATATACAATCATGCTTTTTTTTTTTTTTTATAACTCTTTTATAAAATCCTGCAATTTTCTATTCCCTTATTTTCATTGTATTTTTTTTTTTTTTGCTATTTAACCTTATCTTTACCTGTGATTACATTATTACATTACTTGTTTTTAGATTACCTATATGTGTTCCGTGATTGTGTTTGAGCAGGTCGGCCGCGGCGCGTCTATTTCGTTCAGGTGGTTTTGGACGATCGACATGTCTCGGGATTTCAGTGCCATTTTGAGGTTGTAGTCCGTTATTTTCTTCGAGGCTGTTTCCGCCGCTTGCTTTGCAAAACTGCCGACCGCGTCCATTCTGCTGTCGGTGTAATAAGTGCAGCTATCGGTGTGCCGTGATATTGCCACTACTGCATGTGGGACGCTCTCGAACAGCTTGTGCGATTTGGTCTGCGTTCGGACGATTATCACCGACTCGTAGGTTAGACCCTGAGCTTCGTGGATTGTTAGTACGCACGACCCGTAGCCTATACCGTATCCCTGGCTGGTTAGGGATTTCTTTTCCTCCTGTGTATGGGTGAGGAAAAGGGTTTTCGGTTGGCTTTTTGGTATTTGTGCGCCGCTAAATTTTTTCAGCTCGATGGAATGTACCCGAGTTCTTGACGAGTACATTCCTGGGTAAACTTCTCTGAGAGCGTACGCCACGTCCATCGGGTTTCGGTGCGTGCATAGCAGCTCCTGATCGATGGTCGCCATCAGGCTAGGGCGGCTGTAGCGCATCTCGAACAGATTTTCACGGTCGATGTATGGTAGTTGGTTGACATCTCCAACGAGGACGATCTCGCCCGCCTTTGACAGTCGGGCGGCCATTACTATAGCCCCAAAGTGGTTCATGAGAGCCTCGTCGACCAACAAGCGTTTGATCTTAACGGGCTCCCTGAATCCATTTGGGTTTTTTTTTTTTTTGGTAACGCGGGGGAATGCATTTACGCACTTCACCGCTCTGCTGTCAGGGGACAACAGAGCGGCTTCGTGTGGGACTCCCAGCGACACGGAGCTGGCATAACCTCCGTGACGACTGGACTACCCACTAAACCCCCGCGGTGATCCTCCTCTCCTCTACCGGGTCGCGGGGTAGGCCATAGGCTAAATCACCGCGACCCGGCAAGAGGTCGCCCCTCCGCGTGAGGGGCTCGACTGGTGGGGGAGCCAGAGTGGCTCCCCAGCGGCGCCCCCTGCCCCATCGCAACGCCTCATACGATGGGGCAAGGAAACGCCGCGTCTCCTCAGGGGGGCCGTATAGGCCCCCATACGCTCCAACGCGCCGCCCTCCCCCGACCCATTGCCCATACAATAGGACAAGAGGAGGGCGGCGCATCGCTGCGAGGCCCGTCGCGTCGCTCACCAGCGCTTTTCTGATGAAACAGAGAAGGTGGAGAGCGAGCGCGCGGGCCCTCTCTGTGCTGGAAGGCACCCCCGGATCACGCAGGGGCGCCTTCCAGCCCGCCGTGTTAGAGGCGGAGGGTCCCCTGACCCTCCGCCCACGGCCCTCTGGTCCGACTGGTACGAGGCGCACGAGGCGCCCCCCCCAGCCGGACCTCCTACTCTTGGTCGCCTGGGTCCCGCTCCACGGTGTGAAGCAGGGCCCAAGCGACGCCACCTTCGACCGCTCCAAGGAGCGGTCCCTCCGTGGTTGCTCTTAGTTTCACCGTGGGTGGCCGTCCAACACCCACGGCTACTTAGCCCCCTCGCCACGACAAGGCGGCAACCGTCGAGGGGGGAATCCATTTGGGTTAGGTTAGGTTAGGTTTTTTTTTTTTTTTTGGTAACGCGGGGGAATGCATTTACGCACTTCACCACTCTGCTGTCAGGGGACAACAGAGCGGCTTCGTGTGGGACTCCCAGCCCGAGGGCTGGACTACCCACTAAACCCCCGCGGTGATCCTCCTCTCCTCTACCGGGTCGCGGGGTAGGCCAAAGGTTAAGTCACCGCGACCCGGCAAGAGGTCGCCCCTCCACGTGAGGGGCTCGACTGGTGGGGGAGCCAGAGTGGCTCCCCAGCGGTGCCCCCTGCCCCATCGCTACGACGGGGCAAGGAAACGCCGCGTCTCCTCGGGGGGGCCATGTAGGCCCCCATACGCTCCAATGCGCCGCCCCCCCACATCCCATTGCTAAAACAATGGGACTAGAGGGGGCGGCGCATCGCTGCGAGGCCCGTCGCGTCGCTCACCAGCGCCTCTCTGATGAAGCAGAGAAGGTGGAGAGCGAGCGCGCGGGCCCTCTCTGTGCTGGAAGGCACCCCCGGATCACGCAGGGGCGCCTTCCGGCCCGCCGTGTTAGAGGCTGAGGGTCCCCTGACCCTCCGCCCACGGCACTGGTCCGACTGGTACGAGGCGCTCGGACGCCCCCCCCAGCCGGACCTCCTCCTCTTGGTCGCTTGGGTCCCACTCCACGGTGTGAAGCAGGGCCCAAGCGACTAAACAGTCGCAGGGGATAGGGAGAGAGGCGCACCGCAATACCAGCACTCCTCTTCCCCTGCGACCCCACCGCGTCCGCCATCAACCGGTGGCGGCCCCGGTAAGGCCGCGGCAGGCAGGGAGAGCGGCGCACCGCAATACCGGCACTCCTCTCCCACCGCGGCCTCCTCCCTTCGGCTGCGATGCCGCCCATACGACATCGCAGCCCGCCTCAGTGGCGGTGCTGCCCATACAGCACCGCCACCTACTGACCGCTCAACTCGCGAGCGAGGAGCGGTCCCTCCTGGGTTGCTCTTAGTTTCACCGTGGCGGTCCTGAACCACGGCTACTTAGCCCCCTCGCCACGACAAGGCGGCAACCGTCGAGGGGGAGGGGGAGGTTAGGTTTTTTTTTTTTTTTTGGTAACGCGGGGGGAATGCATTTACGCACTTCACCACTCTGCTGTCAGGGGACAACAGAGCGGCTTCGTGTGGGACTCCCAGCCCGAGGGCTGGACTACCCACTAAACCCCCGCGGTGATCCTCCTCTCCTCTACCGGGTCGCGGGGTAGGCCATAGGTTAAGTCACCGCGACCCGGCAAGAGGTCGCCCCACTGGAGGGGCTCGACTGGTGGGGGAGCCAGAGTGGCTCCCCAGCGGCGCCCCCTGCCCCATCGCAACGACGGAGCAAGGGAACGCCGCGTCTCCTCAGGGGGGCCATATAGGCCCCCATACGCTCCAATGCGCCGCCCCCCCACATCACATTGCTAAAACAATGGGACTAGAGGGGGCGGCGCATCGCTGCGAGGCCCGTCGCGTCGCTCACCAGCGCTTCTCTGAGAACAGAGAAGGTGGAGAGCGAGCGCGCGGGCCCTCTCTGTGCCGGAAGGCACCCCCGGATCACGCAGGGGCGCCTTCCGGCCCGCCGTGTTAGAGGCTGAGGGTCCCCTGACCCTCCGCCCACGGCCTTGGTCCGACTGGTACGAGGCGCACAAGGCGCCCCCCCCAGCCGGACCTCCTCCTCTTGGTCGCTTGGGTCCCACTCCACGGTGTGAAGCAGGGCCCAAGCGACTAAACGGTCGCAGGGGATAGGGAGAGAGGCGCACCGCAATACCAGCACTCCTCCTCCCCTGCGACCCCACCGCGTCCGCCATCAGCCGGTGGCGGCCCCGGTAAGGCCGCGGCAGGCAGGGAGAGCGGCGCACCGTAATACCGGCACTCCTCTCCCGCCGCGGCCTCCTCCGTACGGCTGCGATGCCGCCCATACGGCATCGCAGCCCGCCTCAGTGGCGGTGCTGCCCATACAGCACCGCCACCTACTGACCGCTCGACTCGCAAGCGAGGAGCGGTCCCTCCGCGGTTGCTCTTGGTTTCACCGTGGGTGTGTTCCCGCCCGTAGGCCCCCACGGCTACTTAGCCCCCTCGCCACGACAAGGCGGCAACCGTCGAGGGGGAGGGGGGAGGTTAGGTTTTTTTTTTTTTTTTTGGTAACGCGGGGGAATGCATTTACGCACTTCACCACTCTGCTGTCAGGGGACAACAGAGCGGCTTCGTGTGGGACTCCCAGCCCGAGGGCTGGACTACCCACTAAACCCCCGCGGTGATCCTCCTCTCCTCTACCGGGTCGCGGGGTAGGCCAAAGGTTAAATCACCGCGACCCGGCAAGAGGTCGCCCCTCCACGTGAGGGGCTCGACTGGTGGGGGAGCCAGAGTGGCTCCCCAGCGGCGCCCCCTGCCCCATCGCTACGACGGGGCAAGGAAACGCCGCGTCTCCTCGGGGGGGCCATATAGGCCCCCATTCGCTCCAATGCGCCGCCCCCCCCCATCCCATTGCTAAAACAATGGGACTAGAGGGGGCGGCGCATCGCTGCGAGGCCCGTCGCGTCGCTCACCAGCGCTTCTCTGAGAACAGAGAAGGTGGAGAGCGAGCGCGCGGGCCCTCTCTGTGCTGGAAGGCACCCCCGGATCACGCAGGGGTGCCTTCCGGCCCGCCGTGTTAGAGGCGGAGAGTCCCCTGACCCCCCGCCCACGGCACTGATCCGACTGGTACGAGGCGCACAAGGCGCCCCCCCCCAGCCAGACCTCCTCCTCTTGGTCGCCCGGGTCCCGCTCCACAGTGTGAAACAGGGCCCAGGCGACTAGACGGTCGCAGGGGATAGGGAGAGAGGCGCACCGCAATACCAGCACTCCTCCTCCCCTGCGACCCCACCGCGTCCGCCATCAACCGGTGGCGGCCCCGGTAAGGCCGCGGCAGGCAGGGAGAGCGGCGCACCGTAATACCGGCACTCCTCTCCCGCCGCGGCCTCCTCCCTTCGGCTGCGATGCCGCCCATACGACATCGCAGCCCGCCTCAGTGGCGGTGCTGCCCATACAGCACCGCCACCTACTGACCGCTCGACTCGCAAGCGAGGAGCGGTCCCTCCGCGGTTGCTCTTGGTTTCACCGTGGGTGTGTTCCCGCCCGTAGGCCCCCACGGCTACTTAGCCCCCTCGCCACGACAAGGCGGCAACCGTCGAGGGGGAGGGGGGAGGTTAGGTTTTTTTTTTTTTTTGGTTACGCGGGGGAATGCATTTACGCACTTCACCGCTCTGCTGTCAGGGGACAACAGAGCGGCTTCGTGTGGGACTCCCAGCGACACGGAGCTGGCATAACCTCCGTGACGACTGGACTACCCACTAAACCCCCGCGGTGATCCTCCTCTCCTCTACCGGGTCGCGGGGTAGGCCATAGGCTAAATCACCGCGACCCGGCAAGAGGTCGCCCCGTGAGGGGCTCGACTGGTGGGGGAGCCAGAGTGACTCCCCAGCGGCGCCCCCTGCCCCATCGCAACGCCTCATACGATGGGGCAAGGAAACGCCGCGTCTCCTCAGGGGGGCCCTATAGGCCCCCATACGCTCCAACGCGCCGCCCCCCCCCGACCCATTGCCCATACAATAGGACAGGAGGAGGGCGGCGCATCGCTGCGAGGCCCGTCGCGTCGCTCACCAGCGCTTCTCTGATGAAGCAGAGAAGGTGGAGAGCGAGCGCGCGGGCCCTCTCTGTGCTGGAAGGCACCCCCGGATCACGCAGGGGCGCCTTCCAGCCCGCCGTGTTAGAGGCGGAGGGTCCCCTGACCCTCCGCCCACGGCCCTCTGATCCGACTGGTACGAGGCGCACGAGGCGCCCCCCCCAGCCGGACCTCCTACTCTTGGTCGCCTGGGTCCCGCTCCACGGTGTGAAGCAGGGCCCAAGCGACGCCACCTCCGACCGCTCCAAGGAGCGGTCCCTCCGTGGTTGCTCTTAGTTTCACCGTGGGTGGCCGTCTAACACCCACGGCTACTTAGCCCCCTCGCCACGACAAGGCGGCAACCGTCGAGGGGGGGGGGGAGGTTTTTTTTTTTTTTTTTTGGTAACGCGGGGGAATGCATTTACGCACTTCACCACTCTGCTGTCAGGGGACAACAGAGCAGCTTCGTGTGGGACTCCCAGCCCGAGGGCTGGACTACCCACTAAACCCCCGCGGTGATCCTCCTCTCCTCTACCGGGTCGCGGGGTAGGCCAAAGGTTAAGTCACCGCGACCCGGCAAGAGGTCGCCCCTCCACGTGAGGGGCTCGACTGGTGGGGGAGCCAAAGTGGCTCCCCAGCGGCGCCCCCTGCCCCATCGCTACGACGGGGCAAGGAAACGCCGCGTCTCCTCGGGGGGGCCATATAGGCCCCCATTCGCTCCAATGCGCCGCCCCCCCCCCATCCCATTGCTAAAACAATGGGACTAGAGGGGGCGGCGCATCGCTGCGAGGCCCGTCGCGTCGCTCACCAGCACTTCTCTGAGAACAGAGAAGGTGGAGAGCGAGCGCGCGGGCCCTCTCTGTGCTGGAAGGCACCCCCGGATCACGCAGGGGCGCCTTCCGGCCCGCCGTGTTAGAGGCTGAGGGTCCCCTGACCCTCCGCCCACGGCCCTGGTCCGACTGGTACGAGGCGCACAAGGCGCCCCCCCCAGCCGGACCTCCTCCTCTTGGTCGCCCGGGTCCCGCTCCACAGTGTGAAACAGGGCCCAGGCGACTAGACGGTCGCAGGGGATAGGGAGAGAGGCGCACCGCTATACCAACACTCCTCCTAGGGGGGGGGGGAGGTTTTTTTTTTTTTTTTTTTGGTAACGCGGGGGAATGCATTTACGCACTTCACCACTCTGCTGTCAGGGGACAACAGAGCGGCTTCGTGTGGGACTCCCAGCCCGAGGGCTGGACTACCCACTAAACCCCCGCGGTGATCCTCCTCTCCTCTACCGGGTCGCGGGGTAGGCCATAGGTTAAATCACCGCGACCCGGCAAGAGGTCGCCCCTCCACTAGAGGGGCTCGACTGGTGGGGGAGCCAAAGTGGCTCCCCAGCGGCGCCCCCTGCCCCATCGCTACGACGGGGCAAGGAAACGCCGCGTCTCCTCGGGGGGGCCATATAGGCCCCCATTCGCTCCAATGCGCCGCCCCCCCCCATCCCATTGCTAAAACAATGGGACTAGAGGGGGCGGCGCATCGCTGCGAGGCCCGTCGCGTCGCTCACCAGCACCTCTCTGAGAACAGAGAAGGTGGAGAGCGAGCGCGCGGGCCCTCTCTGTGCTGGAAGGCACCCCCGGATCACGCAGGGGCGCCTTCCGGCCCGCCGTGTTAGAGGCGGCGGGTCCCCTGACCCTCCGCCCACGGCCCTGGTCCGACTGGTACGAGGCGCACAAGGCGCCCCCCCCCAGCCGGACCTCCTCCTCTTGGTCGCCCGGGTCCCGCTCCACAGTGTGAAACAGGGCCCAGGCGACTAGACGGTCGCAGGGGATAGGGAGAGAGGCGCACCGCTATACCAACAATCCTCTTCCCCTGCGACCCCACCGCGTCCGCCATCAGCCGGTGGCGGCCCCGGTAAGGCCGCGGCAGGCAGGGAGAGCGGCGCACCGTAATACCGGCACTCCTCTCCCGCCGCGGCCTCCTCCCTTCGGCTGCGATGCCGCCCATACGACATCGCAGCCCGCCTCAGTGGCGGTGCTGCCCATACAGCACCGCCACCTACTGACCGCTCAACTCGCAAGCGAGGAGCGGTCCCTCCGCGGTTGCTCTTGGTTTCACCGTGGGTGTGTTCCCGCCCGTAGGCCCCCACGGCTACTTAGCCCCCTCGCCACGACAAGGCGGCAACCGTCGAGGGGGAGGGGGGGGGGAGGTTAGGTTAGGTTAGGTTTTTTTTTTTTTTTTGGTAACGCGGGGGAATGCATTTACGCACTTCACCACTCTGCTGTCAGGGGACAACAGAGCGGCTTCGTGTGGGACTCCCAGCCCGAGGGCTGGACTACCCACTAAACCCCCGCGGTGATCCTCCTCTCCTCTACCGGGTCGCGGGGTAGGCCAAAGGTTAAATCACCGCGACCCGGCAAGAGGTCGCCCCTCCACGTGAGGGGCTCGACTGGTGGGGGAGCCAAAGTGGCTCCCCAGCGGCGCCCCCTGCCCCATCGCTACGACGGGGCAAGGAAACGCCGCGTCTCCTCGGGGGGGCCATATAGGCCCCCATACGCTCCAATGCGCCGCCCTCCCCCCAGCCCCCGGACTAGAGGGGGGGAGGTTAGGTTTTTTTTTTTTTAGGTAACGCGGGGGAATGCATTTACGCATTTCACCACTCTGCTGTCAGGGGACAACAGAGCGGCTTCGTGTGGGACTCCCAGCCGGAGGGCTGGACTACCCACTAAACCCCCGCGGTGATCCTCCTCTCCTCTACCGGGTCGCGGGGTAGGCCAAAGGTTAAATCACCGCGACCCGGCAAGAGGTCGCCCCTCCACGTGAGGGGCTCGACTGGTGGGGGAGCCAAAGTGGCTCCCCAGCGGCGCCCCCTGCCCCATCGCTACGACGGGGCAAGGAAACGCCGCGTCTCCTCGGGGGGGCCATATAGGCCCCCATACGCTCCAATGCGCCGCCCCCCCCCATCCCATTGCTAAAACAATGGGACTAGAGGGGGCGGCGCATCGCTGCGAGGCCCGTCGCGTCGCTCACCAGCGCTTCTCTGATGAAGCAGAGAAGGTGGAGAGCGAGCGCGCGGGCCCTCTCTGTGCCGGAAGGCACCCCCGGATCACGCAGGGGCGCCTTCCGGCCCGCCGTGTTACAGGAGGAGAGTCCCCTGACCCTCCGCCCACGGCCCTGGTCCGACTGGTACGAGGCGCACAAGGCGCCCCCCCCAGCCGGACCTCCTCCTCTTGGTCGCCCGGGTCCCGCTCCACAGTGTGAAACAGGGCCCAGGCGACTAGACGGTCGCAGGGGATAGGGAGAGAGGCGCACCGCTATACCAGCACTCCTCTTCCCCTGCGACCCCACCGCGTCCGCCATCAACCGGTGGCGGCCCCGGTAAGGCCGCGGCAGGCAGGGAGAGCGGCGCACCGTAATACCGGCACTCCTCTCCCGCCGCGGCCTCCTCCCTTCGGCTGCGATGCCGCCCATACGACATCGCAGCCCGCCTCAGTGGCGGTGCTGCCCATACAGCACCGCCACCTACTGACCGCTCAACTCGCGAGCGAGGAGCGGTCCCTCCTGGGTTGCTCTTAGTTTCACCGTGGCGGTCCTGAACCACGGCTACTTAGCCCCCTCGCCACGACAAGGCGGCAACCGTCGAGGGGGGGGGAGGTTAGGTTTTTTTTTTTTTTTTTTGGTTACGCGGGGGAATGCATTTACGCACTTCGGCGCCCTGTTGCCGGGGGACAACAAGGCGCCTTTGTGTGGGACTCCCAGCCCGGAGGCTGGACTACCCACTAAACCCCCGCGGTGTTCCTCCTCTACTCTACCGGGTCACGGGATATGCCAGAGGTTAAGTCACCGTGACCCGGCGAGAGGGCGTCCCATAGGACTCTCCTTGTGAGGGGGGGCCGCACGGACCCCCCCTGCGCTATGAAAGCGTCGACTTGCCCGCACGCCCGCCCCCCGGGGCTCCTCTGTATTCAGAGGAGGCCGTGGGCGGGCGCGCGGGCACCCTATGTTTTGCCGGAAGGCACCCCGGAACACGCGAAGGCGCCTTCCGGCTCGCCGTGATGGTGGGCGGGGGGTCCCCCGACCCTCCGCCCACGGCCGCTCTAGTCGGGGGTGCGCGCATATCCCGCGCGGCGCCGCCCCCTATTTGGACGGCGGGGCGGGAGCGTGAGCCCTGCCCGCTCCCGTTCCCGCAGCTCCTCTCGTTTGGCCGCCATCACCTCGCTAGCGAACGTGGCGACGGCGGCCCAACTCTCTTGGCTGCCGGCCATTTGCGGGATAATGGCCGGCAGCGACAGGTCGGCCCCCACAACGGCCATGAGGGAGGTCCGCTGCGCGCTCCAGGCGGAGCACACAGCTAGCGTGTGCTCCGCCGTATCCTCCTCGTTGGACGCGCAGTACCGGCACTCGGGGCCCGACTCTATCCCTACCACCTCCCACAGGTACTTGGCAAAGCAGCCGTGACCTGTGAGGAGTTGGGTCAGGTGATAGGTCGACGCCCCGTGCGCCCGCTCCACCCATGGCCGCAGGACCGGCCGGACCGCCTCCACGAGTCTCCGACTCGCGGAGGGGTCCTCCAACCTCAGGGCCCACCTTCGGAAGAGATCGTCGCGAGCCTCCTGCCTCCAACGTACGATCTCTGCCGGGGTGGGCCACCCTCCACTGTTCCGCATCAGGGCACTCCGCTCGTACACCTCCCTGAGGACTCCCGCCTCGAGGTCCCAGGGGAGACTCGCCGCTAACAAACACGCCGCCTCGTAGGAGACGGTGTGGTACGCTCTTGCAGCCCTCTGCGCTATTACCCGTTGCGGGCGGCGCAACAAAGCTATGTTGCTAGCGCAGAGGGCCTCCGCCCATATGGGCGCTCCATACAGTGCTTTGGAGCGCACCACACCGTCGTAGAGGCGGCGACAAGAGCTCCCCGGACCACCGCTGTTAGGCAGCAACCTCGCGAGCCTCCCGGCATACGACACCAGCTTTGGCGTCAGCTGCCGGAAGTGCTCGCGGAAACTCCACCGACTGTCGAGGACCAGTCCCAGGTACTTCATGGTACCCCCGACAGCGATGGAGGCGCCACCAACGGTGATCTCGGAACCTCGAGGCGGCCTCATCCGAGGCCCATAAAAGAACATGGCCTCGGACTTCTCGAGGGCGACCGTGAGCCCTAGTGCCCTGATGCGGCGCACGACCTGCGCTACTCCCGCCGTAGCCAGGACCTTGGCGTCCCGGAAAGTGGGTCCTCGCGCGGTGACCAGGGTGTCGTCGGCGTAACAGAGTACGCCGACTCCCCGAAGAGTGGTACCGCGCAGGACCCAGTCGTACCCGACGTTCCACAGGAGCGGCCCGAGCACCGACCCCTGTGGAACACCGCAGGACATCTCCCTGCGGACCACTTCCGACCGGGACGGGTAACACACGGCCCGGTCTACGAAGTAGTCCGCAAGGACCCGCCTGAGGTACCACGGCACTTCGTGGTACCCCAGGGCCTCCGCTATGGCCTGCCAGGGGAGGGTATTGAAGGCGTTGGAGATGTCTAAAGAGACAGCCAACAACACCTCCCCCCGGCCAGTCACCTCCACGACGCTGTCTCTGAGACGGGAGATGGCGTCCAACGTCGATCTCCCGCGACGGAAGCCGAATTGGTCGCCGCTCAAGTTGGGCCCCGCCCCCTCCAGGTGCCGGACGAGACGCGCAGCGAGGGGGGAGGTTAGGTTAGGTTAGGTTAGGTTAGGTTTTTTTTTTTTTTTTTTTGGTAACGCGGGGGAATGCATTTACGCACTTCACCACTCTGCTGTCAGGGGACAACAGAGCGGCTTCGTGTGGGACTCCCAGCCCAAGGGCTGGACTACCCACTAAACCCCCGCGGTGATCCTCCTCTCCTCTACCGGGTCGCGGGGTAGGCCAAAGGTTAAATCACCGCGACCCGGCAAGAGGTCGCCCCACTGGAGGGGCTCGACTGGTGGGGGAGCCAGAGTGGCTCCCCAGCGGCGCCCCTTGCCCCATCGCAACGACGGAGCAAGGGAACGCCGCGTCTCCTCAGGGGGGCCATATAGGCCCCCATACGCTCCAATGCGCCGCCCCCCCCCATCCCATTGCTAAAACAATGGGACTAGAGGGGGCGGCGCATCGCTGCGAGGCCCGTCGCGTCGCTCACCAGCGCTTCTCTGAGAACAGAGAAGGTGGAGAGCGAGCGCGCGGGCCCTCTCTGTGCTGGAAGGCACCCCCGGATCACGCAGGGGCGCCTTCCGGCCCGCCGTGTTAGAGGCGGAGAGTCCCCTGACCCCCCGCCCACGGCACTGATCCGACTGGTACGAGGCGCCCGGAGGCGCCCCCCCCCAGCCGGACCTCCTCCTCTTGGTCGCTTGGGTCCCACTCCACGGTGTGAAGCAGGGCCCAAGCGACTAAACGGTCGCAGGGGACAGGGAGAGAGGCGCACCGCAATACCAGCACTCCTCCTCCCCTGCGACCCCACCGCGTCCGCCATCAACCGGTGGCGGCCCCGGTAAGGCCGCGGCAGGCAGGGAGAGCGGCGCACCGTAATACCGGCACTCCTCTCCCGCCGCGGCCTCCTCCCTTCGGCTGCGATGCCGCCCATACGGCATCGCAGCCCGCCTCAGTGGCGGTGCTGCCCATACAGCACCGCCACCTACTGACCGCTCGACTCGCAAGCGAGGAGCGGTCCCTCCGCGGTTGCTCTTGGTTTCACCGTGGGTGTGTTCCCGCCCGTAGGCCCCCACGGCTACTTAGCCCCCTCGCCACGACAAGGCGGCAACCGTCGAGGGGGAGGTTTTTTTTTTTTTTTTTGGTTACGCGGGGGAATGCATTTACGCACTTCACCGCTCTGCTGTCAGGGGACAACAGAGCGGCTTCGTGTGGGACTCCCAGCGACACGGAGCTGGCATAACCTCGGTGACGACTGGACTACCCACTAAACCCCCGCGGTGATCCTCCTCTCCTCTACCGGGTCGCGGGGTAGGCCATAGGCTAAATCACCGCGACCCGGCAAGAGGTCGCCCCGTGAGGGGCTCGACTGGTGGGGGAGCCAGAGTGGCTCCCCAGCGGCGCCCCCTGCCCCATCGCAACGCCTCATACGATGGGGCAAGGAAACGCCGCGTCTCCTCAGGGGGGCCCTATAGGCCCCCATACGCTCCAACGCGCCGCCCCCCCCCGACCCATTGCCCATACAATAGGACAAGAGGAGGGCGGCGCATCGCTGCGAGGCCCGTCGCGTCGCTCACCAGCGCTTCTCTGATGAAGCAGAGAAGGTGGAGAGCGAGCGCGCGGGCCCTCTCTGTGCTGGAAGGCACCCCCGGATCACGCAGGGGCGCCTTCCAGCCCGCCGTGCTAGAGGCAGAGGGTCCCCTGACCCTCCGCCCACGGCCCTCTGGTCCGACTGGTACGAGGCGCACGAGGCGCCCCCCCCAGCCGGACCTCCTACTCTTGGTCGCCTGGGTCCCGCTCCACGGTGTGAAGCAGGGCCCAAGCGACGCCACCTCCGACCGCTCCAAGGAGCGGTCCCTCCGTGGTTGCTCTTAGTTTCACCGTGGGTGGCCGTCCAACACCCACGGCTACTTAGCCCCCTCGCCACGACAAGGCGGCAACCGTCGAGGGGGGTCGAGGGGGAGGTTAGGTTAGGTTTTTTTTTTTTTTTTTTTCGCGTTGGAGGAGGGGAATACTCATGTATACCACCGAACCCGTGCTCGGTGGCATGCCCGACTCTACTGGGAATTTCTCCCAGCAGCCTACGGACTAAACCCCTCCCCCTGTTAGTTCCTGTCGCTATTTATTATGCGACAACTTTTGTCACTGCAATGTTAAAATGCTGATACACAATTTTCCCTTTCATATTTCTTATCCTATATTACATAATTACACAGCAATTACACAGCAAGAATACATTTATCCTTGCACATAATTATAATCGTTTGCACTTAATTAATCTTTTTTTTTTTTTTTGAGTCTATTCTTACACTAGGTTAGATACTATTTACAGTCTTGTCTTAATCTGACTTAAAATAAACATGTATGACATAATCTGACTTAAAATAAACATGTGGATATGGGTGTGGACGTGGAGCGGTCGCTTCCTATTTAGTCAAAGCAAATACTACCGTTATTTTTGTTAGCCCGCATCGCGATTTGTTCCGCATAATCGAGGAATGTCTCCCTATATTTGTCGTTATTGACTAATATAGCGTAATTATCATTGCAAATCTTTATCCCTAATTTCTGTTCAATGTCCAATCTTTGTTTACCGTAAACCACGCATTCGTTTAATAAGTGGGGTACATCCTGGGGGCTGCTTCCGTCACAATCACAATATGGATGGTCTTTGATTTTAAATCTGTACAAGTATGCGCCAAAACCACCATGCCCGGTAAGTATTTGTGATCTTAGATTGTACATTTCCATTTTTGTGAGTGTTTTGTAGGCCTGTCTCACGTCCGGGAAGAATAATTTGGTTACGGCTCCTGTGCTTCCGCTGCTGTACTCTTGTTGCCAATCGCAGATTGTGCTTGTTCTGAGGCTGTACTTTAAGTATGATATAGGGACCCCGTCGTAGACAGCTCTCTGCTTATTTTTTAACGCTGCTTGCTTAGCAAGTTCGTCTGCTCTCTCATTTCCTGGGATTCCGGCGTGGGCTTTAATCCAGTACAACTTGATGTGGCCTCCGTTACTCTCTAGTGAGCTCAAGTCCTCGTGTGCTTTTACCACGAGCGGGTGGGTACTAGTGGGGTCTTTTATAGCCTCAAGCGCCGATCTGGAATCGCTGATGATGTTGGCTTTCTTGCCTCTGTCTTCCCGTGCCATTTTTATTGCGCAGATGATTGCAGTCAGTTCAGCCTGGTACACTGTGCAATAATTTTCAAGCCTGCAACCTCGCTTTTTGACTTCTTTGCCGTCTTCCCACCAAGATACAGCTGCACCGACCCTGCCTTCAATTTTGCTCCCGTCCGTGTAGATCTGCGGCCAGCCGTTGCTGATCTTGTCAACGTCACTGGCATGGTTGATGATGTCGAACCCTGGCCCCTTACGTTCGGCTGGATGCGGAAGGTGGAAGACACTCACTCTCTTCTCGATGGTTCGCCCCGGAAGCTCCTCAATTGGTTTCCCTCGCTTCATCCCGTATAGTGCTGCTGCCTCTTTCAGTCTGAGGTCTAGGGGAATTATTCTTGCAAGTGTGGAGCTTGACGCGAGAGAAGCGGTCTTGTGTGTCTTTGCAGACCTTATAGCGAACATACGTGTTAGCTTATCTAACCATCGTTTGACGTTCTTATTATCTATAGCTGGAGCCCAAACGCTAGCGGCGTAGAGAACAATCGGTTCGATGACAGCTGTATATATTGTTCTCACAATGTCCGCGTTTAGGCCCCAGGTTGCTCTTGCAGCTTTGGATACTGCTCTGTAAATGTTGGTAACCTTTACTGCTATTTTCTTGAGGTGCGGTATGAAGTTCAAGTGTTTGTCAATAGTTAATCCTAGCACCATTATTTCGTCGGACAACATGATGTCGGTACCGTTCATTTTAAAATCTGGTTTATCGTATTTCAGCTTCTTTGTCACTATCATGGCTTGTGTTTTGTGGGCCGCAAAATTCAGCTTGTTTTCGCCGCCAAAAGCTGATATGTCGTTCAGCGTTTTGTTTACTATGGCCGTAAGATCTCGAGTATTGTCGGAGTACGCGATCAGCAGCAGATCATCGGCAGGTTAGGTTAGGTTAGGTTAGGTTTTTTTTTTTTTTTTTTTGGTTACGCGGGGGAATGCATTTACGCACTTCACCGCTCTGCTGTCAGGGGACAACAGAGCGGCTTCGTGTGGGACTCCCAGCGACACGGAGCTGGCATAACCTCCGTGACGACTGGACTACCCACTAAACCCCCGCGGTGATCCTCCTCTCCTCTACCGGGTCGCGGGGTAGGCCATAGGCTAAATCACCGCGACCCGGCAAGAGGTCGCCCCGTGAGGGGCTCGACTGGTGGGGGAGCCAGAGTGGCTCCCCAGCGGCGCCCCCTGCCCCATCGCAACGCCTCATACGATGGGGCAAGGAAACGCCGCGTCTCCTCAGGGGGGCCCTATAGGCCCCCATACGCTCCAACGCGCCGCCCCCCCCCGACCCATTGCCCATACAATAGGACAAGAGGAGGGCGGCGCATCGCTGCGAGGCCCGTCGCGTCGCTCACCAGCGCTTCTCTGATGAAGCAGAGAAGGTGGAGAGCGAGCGCGCGGGCCCTCTCTGTGCTGGAAGGCACCCCCGGATCACGCAGGGGCGCCTTCCAGCCCGCCGTGCTAGAGGCAGAGGGTCCCCTGACCCTCCGCCCACGGCCCTCTGGTCCGACTGGTACGAGGCGCACGAGGCGCCCCCCCCAGCCGGACCTCCTACTCTTGGTCGCCTGGGTCCCGCTCCACGGTGTGAAGCAGGGCCCAAGCGACGCCACCTCCGACCGCTCCAAGGAGCGGTCCCTCCGTGGTTGCTCTTAGTTTCACCGTGGGTGGCCGTCCAACACCCACGGCTACTTAGCCCCCTCGCCACGACAAGGCGGCAACCGTCGAGGGGGAGGTTAGGTTAGGTTAGGTTAGGTTAGGTTTTTTTTTTTTTTTTGGTAACGCGGGGGAATGCATTTACGCACTTCACCACTCTGCTGTCAGGGGACAACAGAGCGGCTTCGTGTGGGACTCCCAGCCCGAGGGCTGGACTACCCACTAAACCCCCGCGGTGATCCTCCTCTCCTCTACCGGGTCGCGGGGTAGGCCAAAGGTTAAATCACCGCGACCCGGCAAGAGGTCGCCCCTCCACGAGGGGCTCGACTGGTGGGGGAGCCAGAGTGGCTCCCCAGCGGCGCCCCCTGCCCCATCGCTACGACGGGGCAAGGAAACGCCGCGTCTCCTCGGGGGGGCCATATAGGCCCCCATACGCTCCAATGCGCCGCCCCCCCCCATCCTAGACTAGAGGGGGCGGCGCATCGCTGCGAGGCCCGTCGCGTCGCTCACCAGCGCCTCTCTGATGAAGCAGAGAAGGTGGAGAGCGAGCGCGCGGGCCCTCTCTTTGCCGGAAGGCACCCCCGGATCACGCAGGGGCGCCTTCCGGCCCGCCGTGTTAGAGGCGGAGAGTCCCCTGACCCTCCGCCCACGGCCCTGATCCGACTGGTACGAGGCGCACAAGGCGCCCCCCCCAGCCGGACCTCCTCCTCTTGGTCGCCCGGGTCCCGCTCCACAGTGTGAAACAGGGCCCAGGCGACTAAACGGTCGCAGGGGATAGGGAGAGAGGCGCACCGTAATACCGGCACTCCTCTCCCGCCGCGGCCTCCTCCGTACGGCTGCGATGCCGCCCATACGGCATCGCAGCCCGCCTCAGTGGCGGTGCTGCCCATACAGCACCGCCACCTACTGACCGCTCGACTCGCAAGCGAGGAGCGGTCCCTCCGCGGTTGCTCTTGGTTTCACCGTGGCGGTCCTGAACCACGGCTACTTAGCCCCCTCGCCACGACAAGGCGGCAACCGTCGAGGGGGAGGTTTTTTTTTTTTTTTTGGTAACGCGGGGGAATGCATTTACGCACTTCACCACTCTGCTGTCAGGGGACAACAGAGCGGCTTCGTGTGGGACTCCCAGCCAGAGGGCTGGACTACCCACTAAACCCCCGCGGTGATCCTCCTCTCCTCTACCGGGTCGCGGGGTAGGCCAAAGGTTAAATCACCGCGACCCGGCAAGAGGTCGCCCCTCCACGTGAGGGGCTCGACTGGTGGGGGAGCCAAAGTGGCTCCCCAGCGGCGCCCCCTGCCCCATCGCTACGACGGGGCAAGGAAACGCCGCGTCTCCTCGGGGGGGCCATATAGGCCCCCATACGCTCCAATGCGCCGCCCCCCCCCATCCCATTGCTAAAACAATGGGACTAGAGGGGGCGGCGCATCGCTGCGAGGCACGTCGCGTCGCTCACCAGCGCTTCTCTGATGAAGCAGAGAAGGTGGAGAGCGAGCGCGCGGGCCCTCTCTGTGCCGGAAGGCACCCCCGGATCACGCAGGGGCGCCTTCCGGCCCGCCGTGTTACAGGAGGAGAGTCCCCTGACCCTCCGCCCACGGCCCTGGTCCGACTGGTACGAGGCGCACAAGGCGCCCCCCCCAGCCGGACCTCCTCCTCTTGGTCGCCCGGGTCCCGCTCCACAGTGTGAAACAGGGCCCAGGCGACTAGACGGTCGCAGGGGATAGGGAGAGAGGCGCACCGCTATACCAGCACTCCTCTTCCCCTGCGACCCCACCGCGTCCGCCATCAACCGGTGGCGGCCCCGGTAAGGCCGCGGCAGGCAGGGAGAGCGGCGCACCGTAATACCGGCACTCCTCTCCCGCCGCGGCCTCCTCCCTTCGGCTGCGATGCCGCCCATACGACATCGCAGCCCGCCTCAGTGGCGGTGCTGCCCATACAGCACCGCCACCTACTGACCGCTCAACTCGCGAGCGAGGAGCGGTCCCTCCTGGGTTGCTCTTAGTTTCACCGTGGCGGTCCTGAACCACGGCTACTTAGCCCCCTCGCCACGACAAGGCGGCAACCGTCGAGGGGGGTCGAGGGGGAGGTTTTTTTTTTTTTTTTTGGTAACGCGGGGGAATGCATTTACGCACTTCACCACTCTGCTGTCAGGGGACAACAGAGCGGCTTCGTGTGGGACTCCCAGCCCGAGGGCTGGACTACCCACTAAACCCCCGCGGTGATCCTCCTCTCCTCTACCGGGTCGCGGGGTAGGCCATAGGTTAAATCACCGCGACCCGGCAAGAGGTCGCCCCTCCACTAGAGGGGCTCGACTGGTGGGGGAGCCAAAGTGGCTCCCCAGCGGCGCCCCCTGCCCCATCGCTACGACGGGGCAAGGAAACGCCGCGTCTCCTCGGGGGTGTAAGGACGGGTGTTTGTATACAATAAAACGTTCTGACTGCTCGAGAATAACTGTCTCATTTATTCGGATACACAATCTTAAATAGGAGTCACATACGTATTGGTTATAGATTTCTTATACTATTACACCTTACCCGAAAAAGTAAAATAAAATAACCATAAGTTAATTTTATTTTAGTACTATACAATAAATGCAACTTAACTAGGTTGATTATATAATTTTGTTCTATTTTTATGAACTAAATCTATTTTACCGTGTTTTGCAATTTCGACGTTTGGAGCTACATCTTTAATAACTTCGTAAGGTCCATTATAAATTCTCTGTAGTTTGTTACCAGTTTCATTTTTTACTAAAATCAAATCTCCTTTATTGTATGTTACGCTATTGCTATTTTGGTCATATTTCAGTTTTCTTTTTATTTTACTGTCTACTAAATTTTGTCGTGCTTCCTTTTGAGCTGTTTGAATTCTGTACTTTAATTCTAGCGGGTAATTATCACAATTGTAAAGTGGATCTACTTTATCTTTAGTTAAATTTGATGGAATGTTGCATTTCTTGCCAAAAACTAGTTCAAAAGGGGTATACTGTGTCACTGTATGAACTGAAGTGTTATAAGAAAAACACCAAAAGGAAAGCCACGTGCTCCATGATCCCATGTGATTATCTGCCTGCATCCGTAAGTAGTTACCTAAATTTTTGTGTGTATTTTCTAGAGAACCAATAGTTTGATGATGATACGCTGTAGAGTTAAGTGTAGTAATATTTAATAATTTACATACCTCCTTGAAGATTGATGATAAAAACTCCGTCCCTCTGTCTGTTGTGATTTTCTCAGGAATACCAAATCTTAGTATAAAATTACTTACAAATGTTCTGGCTACTTCCTCTGCTGACTTACTTACCATTGCATAAGCTTCCACATATTTGCTTAACTCGCATTGTATAGTTAATATATAACTAAAATTGTTATCATCTCTATCCAATGGTCCAACAACGTCCAGAAAAACAGTTTGCATCGCCGAAGTTGCGGTCGATGTAATCGTCATTGGTTCTTTTACGTAATGACTACTGTGTTTAAATTTTTGACATTTATCACATTTTTTAATAAAATCCTTAACATCCTTCTCTAAACCTGGCCAAAAGTAATTTTGTTTGATATTGTTGTACATTCTTCTGATACCAGCGTGGCCACTTGTTGGTAACAGATGAAAATCATTCAAAATTACTCTTCGGTCATCTTTATTCTCTATTCTTTTTATATTATTTAATATACATAGTCGTGGTCCGGACCAATCTTTATTTTTCTTTATTTCTTTTACTATCTCTTTAGTAAAATTATCATATTTTATATTCCTTTCAAATATTAATTCGTGCACGTTTATTTTTTCACAAAAACTCTTCAGTTCCCTCACAAAAGCGTCTGGCGTCAGTTGCGATTGGGATACTGGGTTTATAAATAATATCATTCTCCTAGGAGCAAAACAAAATACTTTATTTTCTATTTCTATCTCTTTTTCACTTTTTAATTTATTTAAAATTTCTCTATCCGTAAATCTCAATTCAACAGATATTTTAGGTTTACTATAAATTTCTACAACTTTCGGTTGCGCAGGCCGATCGTCCGTAGTAACTATAGCACTCCTAGAAATCTGATCCTCTTCATTTTTTCTAAGTTGGGAACGAGTCATAACATTTACACTTCCATTCATCTCTTTCAATTCTTGTGACGTAATACGAAGGCGTGACATCGCGTCAGCTATAATATTTTCTTTTCCTTTTATATATTCAATCTCAAAATCGTATTCTTCCAAGATAATTCTAAATTTCATTAATCTGCTTGATGGATCTCTCATTCCAAATAAATACATTAACGGCTTATGATCAGTTTGGATTAAAAATTTTCTACCATAAAGATAAGGTCGAAAATGTTTGACAGCCCATACTATTGCCAAAAGTTCCTTCTCTATCGTCGGATAGTTTAACTCTGATTTGTTCATATTTCTGCTTGCAAACGCTATCGGCCTTTTATCTTCATTACATATCACCGCTCCTAAAGAGTAATTTGATGCATCTGTTTGTAATATGAATTTTTTATTCTCTCTAAAGTCCGGATATTGTAATATAGGGGATGACACTATTTTCGCTTTTAGATCTTCAAAGCATTTTTGACAATTTTCGTCCCAATTAAATTGCATATTCTTTTTAGTTAATCGTGTTAAATAATAAGCTGATTTTGCAAAATTTTTAATGAATTTCCTGTAATAATTTGCGAAAGCTACAAATCTGACAACTTCCACAACATTTTTCGGAACGGGCCAATTTTTTAGTGCCTGAATTTTTTCTGGGTCTGGTAAGACACCATCTCCGGAAATAACATGTCCTAAATACAAAATATTTTGTTTTAGAAAATCGCATTTAAATGGATTTAATTTTAAGTTAACCTCTCGTAGCCTTCCAAAAACATCTAGTAAATTTTTATTATGGTCTGATAATGATTTTCCGAAAATTATTAAGTCGTCCAAATACACTAAGCATTTTTCGTACGTGAGTCCCGACATTGCGATTGTCATCATTTTTGAAAATGAATTCGGACTAGTCTTTAACCCCATAGGCATTCTAGTCATTTGATACTGACCTGAAAGTGATGCTTTACAATTTTGACTGTCATTTTCAGAAACTCTATATTGGCCTGAACAAAATGCGGTATATTTACGACATTCTGGGTCAAGTTCGCATTGATAATAGCCGCTAGAAAGGTCAAGTGTCGTAAAATAGATAGAACCTGAGAGAGAATCTAAAATTTCATTTATGTTTGGCAAAGGAAATTTATCATCCTGTATAATGTTGTTAAGTTTTCGATAGTCAATGACTAATCGCCATTTTTTTTCTCCAGAAATGTCATTCATTTTTTTTTTTTTGAACCAACAGTATTGGACTCGCCCATTCACTCTGACAGGGTTCGATAATACCTTCATTCAATAAATTACTTATTTGTTTATTTATTTCAGATTTCTGTGAATACGGTAATCTGTAAGGCTTGGTGTATACTGGCTCTACATTTGGCTTTAATGTTATTCGGTGGTTATAAATGTTAGTGGTCGTTAATTTATCTCCTGGTAGTAAAAATATATCAGAATATTTAGCACAAATATTTTCGATTGTTTCCTTCTCCTCACTATTCAAGTGTTTAAGCTGTAATAACTCAAATAATTTCTTTACCCGATCAGCACTAATCTTGTCACATTTATCAAAAGAGCAAATATCGTACTCATTAATTTGGCAAAAGGTTGGTTGTATTTTATCCAAACATATTTCCTTTTCTGTTGTGTTAAGTACCAGAATAGGTATCATACCATTTTTAGGCTTTACTAATGTACTAGCAAGAAAAACTCCTTCATATAACTCAGTCGCACAAATAAGGCACTCTTCAGACATATCCGTTTTGATATAATGAATTGTCTCTGATCTTGATGGTAATATAAAAACTTGTTTAATTCCTTCTTTCTTTTTGTCTATCGGCATTGTAATAATATTACCTGCACTGTTACATAATGATATTGAATCTGATTTAAAATTAATAATTGCTTTATGCTTTTTTAGAAAATCACGTCCTAATATTCCGTTAAAGGGCAGTGATTCGAAAACATAGAATTTGTTTTCTTGCAATTGATCCGAGGTATTTAATGAAGTACCTAATGTTAAATAAACGTATCCAATAGCTTCAAGTTTACCGCCAATACCATTTATACAATACGGCTCTCTATGGATCGGAATGTTTAGCTGAGAAACATGTTTATACTCTATAGCAGAAACTGATGCCCCTGTATCAATTAGGAATTGTTGCCAATAACAATCAAGACGTAACTGGATGCAGCACATGTTGTCGCTAGCATAAAACATGTTGTTATTATTATTAGTCACGAAAAAACTTATGCTCCTCCGTAGAAGGCGCGGTCTCGATTTCGCTCGTGTTGCTGTCTCCGCTCATTGTGTTTATCTGTCCGTTTCGTCCTGAATGTTGGTAGGTATTTCTGTCAAAATTCGTGTACCTACCTCTGAACGGTGAAGACTGACCTCGTCCATACTGCTGATTACCACCTCGGCCACGATGGAACGTGGACGAACCACCGCGATGAAACCGGTTTTGGTAGTTATGGTAACCTCTTCCACGAACTGGGGCGTTGTATGCACGGCTACTGCATCCTCGGCGCGAACCTCTGAAACTTTTTTGTCCTCTATGAAAAGTCATAATATTACCAGTTGGTGTTGCCGTTGTGTCCTCGTCGATTGCTACCTGAATAGCATCTCTTAATGAGTCAAAATTTCGGGCAGCTATTATTGTACCTAGTCTCCTATTACGTAATCCGTCAGCGAATCGCTTGATCGCCTGTTTTTCATTTAGAGGCTGTAAAATATTGAGACTTTCCACTTTTCCGTCTGCTTGAGAAATAGTGAGGTCCATAAACAACTCTGAAAGTTCCTTACCAAACTCGTCTATTGACCTTTGATCTTGACGCAAGGTTTGTAGTTTATTCTGCAATGCTACTGGGCTCTTTTTAGGCAAAAGAATACTCCGCATATCCGATATCAGTTCCTGAACAGTATTGTAACTGGTTTTTAACTTCAATTTTGCAGCCTGACTCAGTCTACTTTTCAAAACAAAATTAATCAAATTTGTCTTGCATTGCTGGCTACTCAAAATAGATGCGTAATATTCCACCCCGTCAATAAGTTGTTTAGTAGTCGCGTCGTCATTGTTCAAAACTGGCAATAAACTAAGTGCAGTTTTTAAATCAAACTCCATTTTGGACTTTTCACTGTGACTCAATTTTAAATCTGATGTGCTCGCTTCCCTATAGGTTTTGTTACAAAAATCTCTTATAAAATTAATTAACTCTTTTACCCTCTCACAATATTTTTTTATCAATGTTAAATTTTCCCCACTTAATTTCTTACTAGCTATTTGTTTTTCAATTTCTATAATCAACAATTTATATTCCTCATACACTGTATTAGCCTCATTTAGCTTTCCTCGTAAACGTTCGAGTGTCCTTTTTTCATAACTCAACTTCACTAAATTATCTCTTATCGATTTTAACTTTACTAATATAATACTAAGATCTTCGGCCATAGCCCATTATTACTCGTAAAATTTTATTTTATGTTTCCAATAGCATAATAAGACTATAATATAACCATACCTCAATTAAGTTCCTTTAACACTTGAACAATAATACCTTCACATACTATTTTTTAATTTTACACACTTTGGTTACACTTCGTTACACTTTGGTTACACTCATGGTTTCATCTGTAGATCGTCTCCGGACCGTGGATTGTTGCCGCATGAAGAACAAGTCACTGGCGGTGCACTAGTTCGATGCACGGAGAACGAACGTCGCAGGTTTTGGCGAAGCATTTGGTTGTTAATCCAAGTATGGTGGCAGTTTCTGTAGCACTTGTAGAAGAAGAAGATGGCCGCGATAAGAAGTAGAGCGAGGATTATCATCATCACGGTGCTGATAGCTGAGATATGGTATTGCAGCTGTTCTGTGCTCGCTGAATTGCCGGCTCCATTCTGGTTGATGAAGACTTCTTCCTTTCTTTCGGTTTTTGAGTTGCACATTTTTGATTCAGTTGCAAACGGGTATTACGGTATTTACATTATTTTACTGCGTTACTAATAGTCGAGGAGCGCGAGCGCGGATCCAAATCCGAATATGGCAAAGGGTCGCCATGTAAGGACGGGTGTTTGTATACAATAAAACGTTCTGACTGCTCGAGAATAACTGTCTCATTTATTCGGATACACAATCTTAAATAGGAGTCACATACGTATTGGTTATAGATTTCTTATACTATTACACCGTAATACCGGCACTCCTCTCCCGCCGCGGCCTCCTCCCTTCGGCTGCGATGCCGCCCATACGACATCGCAGCCCGCCTCAGTGGCGGTGCTGCCCATACAGCACCGCCACCTACTGACCGCTCAACTCGCAAGCGAGGAGCGGTCCCTCCGCGGTTGCTCTTGGTTTCACCGTGGGTGTGTTCCCGCCCGTAGGCCCCCACGGCTACTTAGCCCCCTCGCCACGACAAGGCGGCAACCGTCGAGGGGGTCGAGGGGGAGGTTAGGTTAGGTTTTTTTTTTTTTTTTGGTAACGCGGGGGAATGCATTTACGCACTTCACCACTCTGCTGTCAGGGGACAACAGAGCGGCTTCGTGTGGGACTCCCAGCCCGAGGGCTGGACTACCCACTAAACCCCCGCGGTGATCCTCCTCTCCTCTACCGGGTCGCGGGGTAGGCCAAAGGTTAAATCACCGCGACCCGGCAAGAGGTCGCCCCTCCACGTGAGGGGCTCGACTGGTGGGGGAGCCAAAGTGGCTCCCCAGCGGCGCACCCTGCCCCATCGCTACGACGGGGCAAGGAAACGCCGCGTCTCCTCGGGGGGGCCATATAGGCCCCCATACGCTCCAATGCGCCGCCCCCCCCCATCCCATTGCTAAAACAATGGGACTAGAGGGGGCGGCGCATCGCTGCGAGGCCCGTCGCGTCGCTCACCAGCGCCTCTCTGATGAAGCAGAGAAGGTGGAGAGCGAGCGCGCGGGCCCTCTCTGTGCTGGAAGGCACCCCCGGATCACGCAGGGGCGCCTTCCGGCCCGCCGTGTTAGAAGCTGAGGGTCCCCTGACCCTCCGCCCACGGCACTGGTCCGACTGGAACGAGGCGCTCGGACGCCCCCCCCAGCCGGACCTCCTCCTCTTGGTCGCTTGGGTCCCACTCCACGGTGTGAAGCAGGGCCCAAGCGACTAAACGGTCGCAGGGGATAGGGAGAGAGGCGCACCGCAATACCAGCACTCCTCTTCCCCTGCGACCCCACCGCGTCCGCCATCAACCGGTGGCGGCCCCGGTAAGGCCGCGGCAGGCAGGGAGAGCGGCGCACCGTAATACCGGCACTCCTCTCCCGCCGCGGCCTCCTCCCTTCGGCTGCGATGCCGCCCATACGACATCGCAGCCCGCCTCAGTGGCGGTGCTGCCCATACAGCACCGCCACCTACTGACCGCTCGACTCGCAAGCGAGGAGCGGTCCCTCCGCGGTTGCTCTTGGTTTCACCGTGGCGGTCCTGAACCACGGCTACTTAGCCCCCTCGCCACGACAAGGCGGCAACCGTCGAGGGGGAGGTTTTTTTTTTTTTTTTTCACCGCTCTGCTGTCAGGGGACAACAGAGCGGCTTCGTGTGGGACTCCCAGCGACACGGAGCTGGCATAACCTCCGTGACGACTGGACTACCCACTAAACCCCCGCGGTGATCCTCCTCTCCTCTACCGGGTCGCGGGGTAGGCCATAGGCTAAATCACCGCGACCCGGCAAGAGGTCGCCCCTCCGCGTGAGGGGCTCGACTGGTGGGGGAGCCAGAGTGGCTCCCCAGCGGCGCCCCCTGCCCCATCGCAACGCCTCATACGATGGGGCAAGGAAACGCCGCGTCTCCTCAGGGGGGCCGTACAGGCCCCCATACGCTCCAACGCGCCGCCCTCCCCCGACCCATTGCCCATACAATAGGACAAGAGGAGGGCGGCGCATCGCTGCGAGGCCCGTCGCGTCGCTCACCAGCGCTTCTCTGATGAAACAGAGAAGGTGGAGAGCGAGCGCGCGGGCCCTCTCTGTAATGAAATGAAATGAAATGAAATGAAATGAAATGAAATGAAATGAAATGAAAATGAAATGAAAAGGTTTTATTCAAAGTAGCGCAGATACTGCGGCTTAATGAACGTTACAAGTTAAACTAGGTGTCCATTTCAAAATCTGGATCATTTTGGAGAAAAAATGGACAAAAAAACTCCAAACTTAGTCTTTTCAAATTCCTTAATTAACAGAATTTACACAGATACTACAAAACTCGTGAATTTTACATGCTTGAATTCCAGACATCATTGTCATCTAAATAATCCTTAATATTATAGTAGCTCTTTTGGCACAAAGTGTACTTTACACATTTTTTGAACCGCGCTTCAGTCAAACTTAATATATCTTCAGGGATTTTATTGTAGAAGCGTATACAATGCCCCATGAAGGATGTATTAACTTTTGCCAGCCTAAATCTTGGGATCAAAAGTTTATGTTTATTTCTAGTATTTACATTATGTTGGCTACCTGCAGTTTTAAAGTTGCTAATATTTTTCCTGACATACATAATATTTTCATAGATATACTGACTGGCAACTGTCAGGATGTTTGTTTCTTTAAAGAATTCTCTTAACGAGTCTCTACTGCCTAGCTTATAGATGAATCTGATCGCTCTTTTCTGCAAGACGAAGATGGTCTCAATGTCCGCTGCCCGTCCCCACAGTAGTATGCCGTAGGACATGATACTATGGAAGTAACTAAAATAAACGAGCCTGGCAGTTGCGACGTCAGTTAGTTCCCTAATTCTTTTAACAGCATATGCTGCAGAGCTAAGCCTATTTGCCAATTTTTCTATATGAGGACCCCATTGAAGCTTTGCATCAATTGTGATACCTAAAAATACAGTTTCTTCGACAAGGTCTAGTTTGTCCCTTCCCAATATAACTTTGCTGTCAACTACTTTGACATTTGGTAGAGTGAACTTTATACATTTTGTCTTTTTTGAATTTAACAATAAGTTATTAGACGTAAACCAGTTTAGTACCTGAGAGAGAGCAGCATTAGTATTGTCAAGGTCATCTTCTTGTCTCTTAATTTTGAAAATAAGTGACGTGTCATCTGCAAATAGTACTATCTCTGACATATTTTGAACCATGAACGGCAAATCATTTACATATACGAGGAAGAGGAACGGCCCCAAAATCGATCCCTGTGGTACTCCTATCCTGACCTCTGACCCTGAAGATTTAGTTCTATTTATATCAGCTCTTTGAATTCTTCCTTCTAAATATGATGTCATAAGTTTTAGGCTATTCCCGTTTATACCATAGTGCTTTAATTTTAAAAGAAGTGTTTTATGGTCAACGCAATCAAATGCTTTTGACAAGTCACAGAATACGCCTATAGCATCCTTGCGATCTTCCCATGCACTAAATATATGTTTAACTAACATGACGCCGGCGTCCGTTGTAGAGCGCCCTTGCGTAAAGCCGAATTGCTGACCATGGAGAAGTTGATAGTCATTGAAGTGTGTAAGCAGTTGACCTAGAACTATCTTCTCGAATATTTTACTCAAAACGGGTAGAACCGAGACTGGTCTGAAATTTGAAGGATCTTGCTTATCACCACTTTTAAATAAAGGAACGAGCCTACTATATTTCATTAGATCTGGGAATATACCCTCATCTAGACATTTGTTAAAGATTCTGGCTAAATAGGGTGCTAGGGTGTCGATTACTGAGCTAACTACTGTTACTGACATACCCCACAAATCTTCAGTTTTTTTAAGCTTTAGCTTTTTAAACGATTTAATCACGGTATGAGCTTCAATATAATCAAACGAAAAATCGTGATCGCATAGGGGGACATTGTCTTTCAAAATAGTTTCTGCAAGAGCTGGAGAAGAGTCTAAAGGAGCTGTCGTTATAATTGGAACATTTGTAAAGAACTGTTCAAAAGCCGCAGCAATGTCTTCATTTGAGGTTATTAATTTATTATTTATTTTAAGTGCAAATTCGCGATCTCCCAATTTGGATTTACCAGTTTCCTTATTTATAATAGCCCAAATTGTTTTAGATTTATTAGAAGATTGAAGGATTTTTGATTTTATATACTCGCATTTTGCTTTGTGGCAGACGGCCTTAAATAATTTTGAATATAGTTTTACATACTGTATAAAACTGGGGTTGTATGTATATGTTTTTTTCTCATACAGTGAATAAAGTGTGTCCCTACTTTTTCGGATGCCGGCAGTGGCCCATTCACTAAATTGTAATTTATTTTGTTTGCAGGATATCTGTTTTAATTTAAAAACTTTTTCAAAACTATCTGAAACAGCCTTGAAGAAATCTCGATAGAGAACATTAGCATCTTGAGTTTTATTTTTTTGAATAGGTAATCTTTTTTTTAAGTCAAGTTTAAACAATTCTAGTTTTTTATTTGTTATCACCCTGCAGAGTACATCTTGCTCTATTTTTTTTAAATCTGCTTTAAAATGTACAATTTGACCACTGTGGTCTGATTTAAGACAATTCACTGTAGAATAATGGGAAAATTCACAGTCACAGTATACGTTGTCAAGGCAGGTGGCGGTGGTTTCGGTAATCCTGGTGGGCTCTAAGAAAATATTCATCAAATTAAAAGACTTAAAAATAAGTTTTAATTTAGCACTCGAAGGGGAATCTACAAGCAGGTTTACATTAAAATCACCACAGACTATAACCTTCTTATTATTACTGCAGGCTACTTTTAATACATCCTCTAATACAGATTCGAATACACTGTAATCACTGGTGGGGGGCCTGTATACGCTTACTACAATGTGTGACGATAATTCAACACAAGATAGTTCAATTATTTTTTCAACAGAAAGCCTGCAAATATCTTTCCTTTCTTTAAATTTTAAACCATCCTTTACTAGTATTAAAGATCCCCCATGCAATGCTAACTTTCTATTGTAGCAACTGGCTAACTGATAATTATGTACAGAAAAATTCATATGAGATTCTAATAGCCAGTGCTCCGTAACACAAAGTATGTCAATCTCATGTTGCTCTAAGAACAATTCTAACTCTAGTAGCTTTCCAGAAAAACCACCCTGTATGTTCTGATTAGCTAAAGTGATTTTTTTTAAGAGGGGCTTTTCTGTGGTCTGCGCTGACAGTTTAAATCAGCAGTCAAGCTTAACTTATTTATGTTAGGTTTTTTTAAAGCCTCTGAGTACAGAGGTTTACTAGTAGAACTTTTTCTACAGTTTTTATTTACTAATGGTACCTGTTTTATTGTCGTAACAATAATAGGGTCATAAATATTGAATGCCAACAATTTGGCAATCTGTCGTTTTGAACGAAGGGGCACATACATTGTGTCCCTAGTCAATATAAAATTTCGAATAAAGTTATTCGTATCAAAATAAAAAACTTGATCTCTATGACCAAATGTCATGTTATATAACAGACGGTTAAGTTTACCTATCCGTGCATTCTGTGTCTCTGACAATGTTTTTGAATAGGGAAAAGCACAGATAATGATTTTCCTTACATTTAAAGCTATTATGGACTCATAGTAATTTATCAATTCACTTTCTTGAATCCCTGTGCTGTTCCCCATTAATAATACAATAGTAGTATTTCTATCATACTGTTTGCTGAGCAGAGCGTTGATTAATTGCATGTAAGAGGCATTTGGCATACATATGTTTTCTACATGCTGTTTTAAATGGATCTGCAGCCTGGTTCCTAGACCTACACCTATTTTGTCTGAGAAAATTATTGTCTTGTAAGGGGCACCATTGAATGGAACTGAACTGCTCGTTGGCCTGGTTGTCGGTTGTCTGTCCAGTACTGCATTCCGGGTCGATGGCGCACTGGTCTCCGCTATCGCATTTGATGGTGCAGGCTGTCTGTTTGGCTCGCCTTCATGCTGTTGTGCCCGATCCAGCGGTAAAGGGGCTGGTGTGTTGGGCAAGCTGCACGGCGGTGACAAGCATGGCTTCTGACTGCCTGTTGAGTTCAGCTGTGGAAGGGCTGGGTCTTCAAGCACATTATTCGGTGGCTGCAGGGGTAACCAGCTTGGTTTGTCTTCTGAGTCTTCTGATTCATGGATGAAGGTGGACTCAACACGTTCCAGGTTGCTTTTGCCAAGAGAAATCAACCCATTCACAGTTGAAATGCAGTCATTGTACTGAGTTTGCATAGCCGAGTACTTGCAGGTGATGTCTAGTAATTGAAACTGCAAATCTTCCACTTGTAATTGCAGTTCAGCCATCGCTAGCTCATGGTCCACATTACTAGCAAATAATTCTTTCTGGCATTCGGCCATTTCCGTTTCTAACTGTAGTTTTTGACGAAGAATTGGTACACTTTCTATACTTTTTCTGTTTCGTTTTATCAATTTCTGTACCTTCTGAATGTATTTATTTGTTTTAATATACTTCTTTATGGTTTTCACGCTGTTCATTTTGATACTACTGGTATTCCCCATAGCGCAGGACTTATCGCTGGCTGTGGTTAGGTCGACTGTTAGTATTCCGGCTTCACTCATCACTTCACTATACAAATCCATGGTTCTAGCGCTATCTTTTTGTTGTTCTTGTTCACTGATTTGCTGAAGCTCCTGGTGCGCCTCAGCAAGCTGGTGTTCAAGCGAGCGTATTCGTTGCAGTGCTACACCATGGACATCATGGCACTGGTTGAACGAGTTGACTTGCTGTTGCAGCTCATCCCGTTGGGCACTTAGATCTTGGCATTGTATGTCCAATTCACTGAGCTCTGCTTTAAGCGCTGAGTTGGTTTTATTCTGTTTATGAATCTCCTCTTCACTTTCCTCTCGTTCTTGTAGAAGTGTGTCGCACAACTCTTTGGTCTTTTTGAGCTCAAGCAGCGTGGCTTTCAGTTTCAGCTCCATGTCTCGCACAGTCACCTTGCTTCGGGTGAACATACTGGTGTCACCTGGAAAATAACCGGGAATCGGTGTCAGTGTGTGACCACTTAAAATGTTATTGGCTGATAAAGAGTTGGTGGTACGTTATAGATGTTGAGTGAGCGTGTTATGTTGACTGAGGCTAGTGCTGGAAGGCACCCCCGGATCACGCAGGGGCGCCTTCCAGCCCGCCGTGTTAGAGGCGGAGGGTCCCCTGACCCTCCGCCCACGGCCCTCTGGTCCGACTGGTACGAGGCGCACGAGGCGCCCCCCCCAGCCGGACCTCCTACTCTTGGTCGCCTGGGTCCCGCTCCACGGTGTGAAGCAGGGCCCAAGCGACGCCACCTCCGACCGCTCCAAGGAGCGGTCCCTCCGTGGTTGCTCTTAGTTTCACCGTGGGTGGCCGTCCAACACCCACGGCTACTTAGCCCCCTCGCCACGACAAGGCGGCAACCGTCGAGGGGGTCGAGGGGGAGGTTAGGTTTTTTTTTTTTTTTTTTGGTAACGCGGGGAATGCATTTACGCACTTCACCGCTCTGCTGTCAGGGGACAACAGAGCGGCTTCGTGTGGGACTCCCAGCCCGAGGGCTGGACTACCCACTAAACCCCCGCGGTGATCCTCCTCTCCTCTACCGGGTCGCGGGGTAGGCCAAAGGTTAAATCACCGCGACCCGGCAAGAGGTCGCCCCTCCACGTGAGGGGCTCGACTAGTGGGGGAGCCGAAGTGGCTCCCCAGCGGCGCCCCCTGCCCCATCGCTACGACGGGGCAAGGAAACGCCGCGTCTCCTCGGGGGGGCCATAAAGGCCCCCATACGCTCCAATGCGCCGCCCCCCCACATCACATTGCTAAAACAATGGGACTAGAGGGGGCGGCGCATCGCTGCGAGGCCCGTCGCGTCGCTCACCAGCGCTTCTCTGAGAACAGAGAAGGTGGAGAGCGAGCGCGCGGGCCCTCTCTGTGCCGGAAGGCACCCCCGGATCACGCAGGGGCGCCTTCCGGCCCGCCGTGTTAGAGGCGGAGAGTCCCCTGACCCCCCGCCCACGGCACTGATCCGACTGGTACGAGGCGCCCGGAGGCGCCCCCCCAGCCGGACCTCCTCCTCTTGGTCGCTTGGGTCCCACTCCACGGTGTGAAGCAGGGCCCAAGCGACTAAACGGTCGCAGGGGACAGGGAGAGAGGCGCACCGCAATACCAGCACTCCTCTTCCCCTGCGACCCCACCGCGTCCGCCATCAACCGGTGGCGGCCCCGGTAAGGCCGCGGCAGGCAGGGAGAGCGGCGCACCGTAATACCGGCACTCCTCTCCCGCCGCGGCCTCCTCCTTACGGCTGCGATGCCGCCCATACGGCATCGCAGCCCGCCTCAGTGGCGGTGCTGCCCATACAGCACCGCCACCTACTGACCGCTCGACTCGCAAGCGAGGAGCGGTCCCTCCGCGGTTGCTCTTGGTTTCACCGTGGGTGTGTTCCCGCCCGTAGGCCCCCACGGCTACTTAGCCCCCTCGCCACGACAAGGCGGCAACCGTCGAGGGGGGGGGAGGTTTTTTTTTTTTTTGGTAACGCGGGGGAATGCATTTACGCACTTCACCACTCTGCTGTCAGGGGACAACAGAGCGGCTTCGTGTGGGACTCCCAGCCCGAGGGCTGGACTACCCACTAAACCCCCGCGGTGATCCTCCTCTCCTCTACCGGGTCGCGGGGTAGGCCAAAGGTTAAATCACCGCGACCCGGCAAGAGGTCGCCCCTCCACGTGAGGGGCTCGACTAGTGGGGGAGCCAAAGTGGCTCCCCAGCGGCGCCCCCTGCCCCATCGCTACGACGGGGCAAGGAAACGCCGCGTCTCCTCGGGGGGGCCATAAAGGTCCCCATACGCTCCAATGCGCCGCCCCCCCACATCACATTGCTAAAACAATGGGACTAGAGGGGGCGGCGCATCGCTGCGAGGCCCGTCGCGTCGCTCACCAGCGCTTCTCTGAGGACAGAGAAGGCGGAGAGCGAGCGCGCGGGCCCTCTCTGTGCCGGAAGGCACCCCCGGATCACGCAGGGGCGCCTTCCGGCCCGCCGTGTTAGAGGCGGAGAGTCCCCTGACCCCCCGCCCACGGCCCTGATCCGACTGGTACGAGGCGCCCGGAGGCGCCCCCCCCCAGCCGGACCTCCTCCTCTTGGTCGCTTGGGTCCCACTCCACGGTGTGAAGCAGGGCCCAAGCGACTAAACGGTCGCGGTGCTGCCCACACAGCACCGCCACCTACTGACCGCTCAACTCGCAAGCGAGGAGCGGTCCCTCCGCGGTTGCTCTTTGTTTCACCGTGGTCCCGCAACCACGGCTACTAAAGCCCCCTCGCCACGACAAGGCGGCAACCGTCGAGGGGGGAGGGGGGGGGAGGTTAGGTTAGGTTAGGTTAGGTTAGGTTAGGTTGGGGTGCGATGCCAGATTACCTTCCCGTGTGCCCTTCCGCTTCCTTTCCTACTGATTCATCTTGAACCAGTAGGAGGGGTAGGTGGCAAGGGCCGGTGCACCCTGGGCGCTGGTCAGTAACTTCTCTTTATGGGATCTTGCTGGCCAGCGGCGAAAAATCTGGCGGGAGGGGTCGCGTGGGCCCTGTTTCACTTTGTGGAGCGGGACCCAGGCGACCAACCGAATGAAGGACCGACTGGGGGGGGCGCCGCTGCGCGGAAGCGCGTGCGCCTCGTACCAGTCGGACCAGAGTGGCCGCCGGGACGCGGAGGGTCGGGGGACTCTCTGCGTCCATCACGGCGGGCCGGAAGGCGCCCTTGCGTGTTCCGAGGGTGCCTTCTGGCACGGAGGGGGCCCGCGCGGTCGCTCACCGCCTTCTTTGCTTTCAGAGAAGTGCTGGTGGGTGACGTGACGGGCCTCACGTGTGGGGCGTGTGGGGACCGGGACGCTTGGGCCCCCACGCGCCTCAACGAGGAGGTGCGCCGCCCTCCCCGTCTCATCGACCGGGTTGCGATGGGATGGAGGGGGCGGCGCGTTGGGGCGTATGGGGGCCAAGATCATACGCACTTGACCCCTATGCGCTCCAACGAAGAGATGCGGCGTTTTCTAGCCCCGTCGTCGAGCACCGACGGGGCAGAAGCGCCGCCGAAGGAGTGCCCGAAAGGGCGCCCGCAGACGGGGTCGCGGAAGTGTGCGCAAGCGTTCCCGTGGCCCCGTCCTTTGCGGTGCGGAGGAACACCCCAGGAGTTTTAGTCGGTATACCGCCCTTTTCAGGGCGGGGAGTCCGACATAACCACTGTGCTCCCCCGAGCCGGTGGTACCCGTAATTGGGGTTTCTCCTGGGTGAAAAAAAAAAAAAAAAAAAAAAAAAAAAAAAAAAAAAAAAAAAAGGTTAGGTTAGGTTAGGTTAGGTTGGGGTGCGATGCCAGATTACCTTCCCGTGTGCCCTTCCGCTTCCTTTCCTACTGATTCATCTTGAACCAGTAGGAGGGGTAGGTGGCAAGGGCCGGTGCACCCTGGGCGCTGGTCAGTAACTTCTCTTTATGGGATCTTGCTGGCCAGCGGCGAAAAATCTGGCGGGAGGGGTCGCGTGGGCCCTGTTTCACTTTGTGGAGCGGGACCCAGGCGACCAACCGAATGAAGGACCGACTGGGGGGGGCGCCGCTGCGCGGAAGCGCGTGCGCCTCGTACCAGTCGGACCAGAGTGGCCGCCGGGACGCGGAGGGTCGGGGGACTCTCTGCGTCCATCACGGCGGGCCGGAAGGCGCCCTTGCGTGTTCCGAGGGTGCCTTCTGGCACGGAGGGGGCCCGCGCGGTCGCTCACCGCCTTCTCTACTTTCAGAGAAGTGCTGGTGGGCGACGTGACGGGCCTCACGTGTGGGGCGTGTGGGGACCGGGACGCTTGGGCCCCCACGCGCCTCAACGAGGAGGTGCGCCGCCCTGCCCGTCTCATCGACCGGCTTGCGATGGGATGGAGGGGGCGGCGCGTTGGGGCGTATGGGGGCCAAGATCATACGCACTTGGCCCCTATGCGCTCCAACGAAGAGATGCGGCGTTTTCTAGCCCCGTCGTCGAGCACCGACGGGGCAGAAGCGCCGCCGAAGGAGTGCCCGAAAGGGCGCCCGCAGACGGGGTCGCGGAAGTGTGCGCAAGCGTTCCCGTGGCCCCGTCCTTTGCGGTGCGGAGGAACACCCCAGGAGTTTTAGTCGGTATACCGCCCTTTTCAGGGCGGGGAGTCCGACATAACCACTGTGCTCCCCCGAGCCGGTGGTACCCGTAAGTGGGGTTTCTCCTGGGTGAAAAAAAAAAAAAAAAAAAAGGTTAGGTTAGGTTAGGTTTTTTTTTTTTTTCTGGACATCCGGTGAAAAATCCATCATGGACGCCAGGGAAGGGGACCCTGGCAGTGTCGGACTCCTACCGACTAAAAAACACCGAATGCCCATCATCTTTTTTCCCTCTAACAGGAGTCAGAGTCCTTGCATATCTTTTGACTTTCTTTGGCTTTCTTTTTATTCTTTTCTTTTTCCATGTTTTTTTTTTTTTTTGCAATGTTCTTAAATTTAGTACATAGTATTAAATTATATGCTAATTCTCATTTGTCACACATTAGGTCACATATTATATATACTCATATATATTTCTATATACTAATCTATACACAACAGTGTACCTACTTTATTTATTCCTATTGCCTACTCTTAATACTATCTTTTTACAGTACTCCAAGAACTTGTCTCTTACATTATTGTCTTGCATAATTTCGTACAGGTTTTCTTTCCTTATCACTATACCTAATTCTATTTCTATATCTAGCCTATACCTACCGTACGCAGGACAGTCCGTTACCACATGGATGGAGCTCTCTGCGACGTTTGGGTCGCAGATGCACGCCGGGTTCTCCTTGCACTTGAATCGGTTCAAGTACTCGGAGAACCCGCCGTGCCCCGTCAATAGCTGTGTCGCAAGGTGGTCGGTAGTAAGCTTTTTTATTATTGGGTATGCCCTTACTGCATCCGGGAAGAACTTTTTCGTTGTTGTCGCTGTTTCTCCACCCTTATACCGCTCATTCCATTCGTCAAGCGACAACATCCGGATCTGTCGCTTGGCGAATGAGACGGGGCATTTATCGTAGTCTGTCTTTCGCTTCAGTTTTAAGGCAGCTTCCTTCGCAAGCTCGTCTGCCCTCTCATTTCCCTCTAATCCCGCATGAGCCTTTATCCAATATAGCTTTATTTCTTTTCCTTGCTGGTGAAGCCTGGTGATGTTGTTCCTTATATTCAAAGCTAATGGATGGAGGGAGACATTGTTTGTTACTGTTTCCAGGGCTGATCTTGAGTCGCAGAAGAAATTGCAGCTTTGCTGCGTCGCTTGCAGGGCCTGCGTCGTGGCCTCCAGGAGAGCGAGCAGCTCCGCCTGGTAGACCGTGCAGAAGTGGTCGAGTTTTAACTTCTTGTTTTTTATTTCGACACCATCAAGCCAGATTGAAATTGCGGCCCCGACCTTTCCCTCTATCTTGCTTCCGTCGGTATATATTTTAAGGCCGCCCCTGTCATGCTCTTCCACTTGTGCACGGTCCGCCAGACAGGTAAACTGCAGTTCCACCATATGTGCCGGGTGTGGTGCTTCGGTGAACAGGACGGGTCTCTCCATCTCTCGGTCTCCCACTACCCCCCGGGAATAACCTTTCCTTGCACAGTAAAGTGAGGCCGCTTCCCGGATCCTTATGTCCAAGGGAAGCAACCCAGCGAGTAGTAGGGCCGAGTTCAGGGAGACCGTTCGATACGCCTTTGTGATTTTTTGAGCAAATCCCCTCTGCACCGTGTTTAACTGTTTTTGGACGCCTAGTTTGTTTGTAGCTGGCGCCCACGCACTGGCCGCGTACATGACGACAGGCTCCACCACTGCCGTGTATATGGCTCCGATCACCTCGGGATTCAGACCCCAGTGGATTTTAGCTGCCCTCGCTAGCTGTTTATAGAGACCAAGTGCCTTACGGCAGACATTGGCCACATGTGCGTTGAAAGTTAGCTTGTCATCCACTGTGAGTCCTAAGATTTTGATCTCCCGGGACAGTTCAATGTCCACCCCGCCCATGCTCAGCCGTGGGGAGTCGTACTTCAATTTCTTTGTAATTACCATTGCCTTGGTCTTGTGTGGTGCAAAGTTAAGCTTGTTTCTGACTCCCCACTTCCGGACATGCGCGAGGGCGGCATCGGCCTGCCCCTGAATATCAATGGCCGTATCTCCCGAGAAGATCAGAACCACATCATCAGCAAACGCTTGGCAGTAGTGACCCCTGCCCTCCAGATCTTTTAGGAGAGGATCCAGCAGCAGGTTCCAGAACGTTGGCCCCCCTATGGAGCCCTGGACGCACCCCTTACTGGTCGTTCTCTTGTGTTCTGCTCCCGCGTATCTGACTCTAACTTTTCTGTCGGACAGGTAGGAGTCAACCAGACGTCTGAGATTCACCGGACATGTCGTCTCGGCCAATCTGCATCGTATGGCGGGCCACCACGCGTTGTCGAAGGCTCCCTCTATGTCAAGTGAAACCACTGTTACAATCTTTTTATCTTCCACTTTTGATCGTATGTACTCAATCATGACATAGAGGGAGTCCTCGGTGCCACGCTGTGGTGTGAACCCGAACTGCCTCTCGCTCATGCCCGGCAGAACGTGGAACCTGATCCTTCTGACCATCATCTTTTCCAGTATCTTCCCAAATACAGGCAACAGTCCGATAGGCCGGTAAGACTTGGCATGGGTATAGTCTTCTTTTCCTGGTTTTCTCAGAACTGCTATGACGGCCTCCTTCCAATCACCGGGGAAGTGACTGAGGGCCAAGCATTTGTTGGCGAGTGCCAATAGGACTTGCGGATCATGATCGACGACAGCCCCGCATATGTCGGCCGTGAATCCATCGAGTCCCGGGGCCTTTTTGGGGTTGAAACTCGACGCGGCCCACTGCAGCTCCGCCATGGTAAATGGAGGATCACATGTTTCACCATGTCCCCTCTCATTTACCATGTCGGCCTTAGCCCGCACTTGCATGTGGTCCACACTATCGGTTCGAGTTTCATCCTCCGGGTAGAAAGTGTCGGCCAGCAACTTGGCCGACTCTTCGTTATCAAGCGCCTCCCCGTTACTGACCAGAACAACATCTTCCTCCCGTTTGGTGATGCGCCCTATGACTCGATAGATTCCGTCCCACATACTCTCCCTGTCCTGCTTTTCGCAGAACGTTTTCCAACTGGAGGTCTGAGCCCTCCTCGCCTCAGTTTCGTAGGCTTCCTTTGCCCGGAGGTACTGAGCTACCACCCATGCTCGGCGAGTGGGTGCCGCACAGCGTATTCTTCTCTTTTTGGTCATGACCTCCCTTTTAAGCTGTGTAAGTTCCTCGGTCCACCAAGGCAACCGTCCTTGCTTTCGGTCAGTGACTTTTGGAATTGATTCATCGCAAGCTATTTTAACAGTTTTTATAAATTTTTCTACCACTTTTTCTAATTTTTCTGTATTTTCTATCCCGTCTATTGCTTCTTTACTAATCTTTTCCTTTTCCCAAAATTGATCCAATTTCTTATGAAACAGACCCCATTTTGCCTTCCTTGTGTTGTATGTCCTTGTTGTTCTTTTGATGTCAATTCCAACTGCCTTTTCTAGACTGATGTCAAACACTATTGCCCTGTGGTCCGAGCTGGTCACATCCTCCGAGACCTTCCAGTTCTCCACCCGACCGAGCATATCCTCCGAGCAAATGGTCACATCGACACAGCTTGTGTAACGTTTGCCTCCCCTGATGGTGTCGAATGTGGGCCCTGTACCTTGGTTAAGTATGTGCCAGTCGAGTTCGCCGATCATGCCCGCAATTGCCTCTCCTCTATGGTCCACTCGCTCGCTACCCCACCATGTGTTCCACGCGTTAACGTCTCCACCCAGCAGCAGACACGCAGTGCCAATCTCATTTGCCACCTTCTCTAACCATTCGATGTAGGGTTCAATTGGGCTATCACCTTCCAGGTACATTGACACCACTCCTATTTGTGTTGCCCCTGTCTTCAACTTAATGACGGTAATGTTAGGGGTCGTAAGTGTTGGGCAATGTGTGATGTCGAGATTCCTGTCGAAAAGCACAATCGCGGACTTGTTTACTTTGGCGGCGTTGTTGTCGCACTGCACCACTCTTGTACCTGGATAAGTTTTGAGCCTCCCAGTGTTCCCAACATATGGTTCCTGTACAATGGCGAGAGCCACCTTCCTTTTAACTGCCTCTACCATCAACTCAGCAGTGGCTAGCTTGCTCCTTTGCAGGTTGGCTTGTATCACTGCAAATCTGCTGCCGGATGGGGTGTTTTCGCCAGGGACGCCTTTAGCAGTAGCAGTAGGACCGAGCAAACATATATATGTGGGAATGGAACGTTGATGGACTGAGTAGAATGGAATGCAAGATGTGAGCGAGAGATAAGTGTGAGAGCGGGATAAAAGACTAAGATGGGGATTGTCTGTAACTGGGTTGGGCTCTGAGAGAAGACGAATAAAAATTAAAGAAATTCACTGAGCTTTATTATTTTGCTCAAAAACACATCCCTACATTTTTGGGGGCTCGTCCGGGATGTGGGCAGAATAAAGGAGGCAAGTGATTACGACGTAAAACGAAGATACGACGACGACGACGAACGACACCGCGTGTCGGTGAAGACGGAAGACGCCATTACCCGGTGCATTGCACTACGAAGACGAACTACGACGTGTGCGCATGGCCGAGAACTTAAAATCCACCCAAACGACGACGACGACTACAGCTACTACGAGTAATACGACGCAACAAACGACGAGTCGACTCATTATGATTGAAGCAACCATGGACCCCACGTGCGGAATCGCTAAGTACAGCTCGGACGATCCGACATATTCTGCGTCTAAATGGGCCCAGGATATTGAGGATAATGCGGAAATATTCAACTGGACGCCTCAACAAAAGCTAATTATAGCGCGAAGATCTATCACGGGCACGGCAGAACTGTGGCTCAGGACAGAAAAGGTGCACAAGTCATTCGAAGAGCTCAAGACGGCCATTTTGAAGGAATTTCCAGAAGCCTTGAATTCCAAAGAAATGCACGAAGCAATGGCAGCGCGTGTGAAGAGACGTGATGAATCGTACTATCAGTACATGCTCATTATGAAAGAGATGGGAAAAAGAGCTAAATTTCCTGACTACGTTTCAATCCAGTATATCATAGATGGAATCCTGGATACAGAGGTAAACAAGATGGTACTTTATGGAACTACAACATATCCTGTCCTCAAGGAGAAACTTACACTTTATGAAAAGATTAAAGAAAAGACAGTGCATCAGGTCACCCGGAACCGTACAGAAACTAAGAAGCATCAACCCAGCGTCAACAAACGGTGCTACAATTGCGGCGAGGCTAATCATGTGGCTACAATGTGTCGCAATGGAATTAAATGTTTTCGCTGCAACAAATTCGGCCATAAGGGCAATGAGTGCAACGAACCGGCGGCCACAGGCGGCAGCGGCAGACCGTCGGTAATGCAGCAACATAGTTCGGCGGGTGGCGCCACCGCATACAAACCCGCGAGTCAGTCGGCAAAGCAGCGCTCCGCCATGTTTGGAAACACAGCCAATCAGGACAGCGGAACGGAAATTCACGATGGCGGCCAAATGTCATCGAGTGACAGCACTGGAGAGGTTATGCAGGTCGTAAACAAGACGGAATCGACAAACAAAGCGGTAAAATCAGTGATTTTAGATGGAAAAACTGTTAGTGCGTTGATCGATACGGGAAGCGACTTAAATTTAATGGCGGATAACTTCTACAACGAACTCTCGATTGCGAAACAAAACGAAGATATGGTGTTAACAGGAATTGGACTGACAAAAATAAGATCGAGTGGTAAATGTACTGTAAGTGTTTACATCGACGACCATGAATACAACGAGGTTACATTCCATATTGTTCCGCAAAGCTGTATGCCTTATAGGTTAATTATTGGGCAAGAATTTCTTCATAATATCTTTATGGTTATGTCTGAGGGTTCTATTTGTTTGATGCCACAAGAGGAAGAATGGTTGATGAGAGTGAACTGTTGTATGAGTAATGAGGATGTTGCAGGTTCGATCGCAGACCCCATAGTTAAAGGTGAGGTGCAGAAGCTTGTCGAAGAGTATACTCCGACTGGCACAAAGGAGTCGCCAATTGAGATGAAGATTATCCTGAAAGATGAAATCCCTGTAGCCCAGCGGCCAAGACGGGTGTCGCTAGGTGAGCAAAGGCTTATTGAAGAGCAGGTGAGGGAGTGGCTAGCCAATGGAATAATTCAGGTAAGCTATTCTGAATATTCTAGTCCATTAGTGTTGGTTAAGAAAAAAGATGGATCTACGAGAGTGTGTGTTGACTATCGCTTGTTAAATAAAAAGATTATCAAAGATGAATTCCCACTTCCCTTGATTGATGACTTGATAGATAAATTGAGACATGCTACTGTTTTTAGTGTCCTGGACTTAAAGAATGGATTTTTCCACCTGAAAGTAAGCAAAGAATCGGTGCAATACACATCGTTTGTCACACACAATGGACAGTTCGAGTTCCTACGTGCGCCTTTCGGTCTGTGTTTGTCCCCTAAGTATTTCATGAGATTCATTACAGTTATTTTTAGAGAACTGATAGCTGCAAATGTTATGATGATTTTCATTGATGACATAATCATTCCAGCTACCAATGAAAAAGAAGCAGTGGATAAACTACGTGTGGTACTGAATGTGGCCTCACAGCATGGCTTAGAGATAAATTGGAAGAAAGCCAGACTCATAACGCCTGAGATAGAATACCTAGGTCATCTCATTAAAGACGGAGAAGTACGACCAAGCCCGGCAAAGATAGAAGCAGTAAAGAAGTATCCGGAGCCTAAGAATGCAAAGCAAGTAATGAGTTTTATAGGTCTCACGTCTTACTTCAGAAAGTATATTCCACATTATGCAATGATCGCCAAGCCTTTGTCCGACCTGTTAAAGAAGGATGTTGTGTTTACTTTTGACGAAGAACAAAGGCAAGCCTTTAACACACTTAAAGAAAGACTGACGAGTGACCCTGTGCTAAAGATATACGATCCTAAGCTACCGACTGAGCTACACACAGATGCATCAAGCCAAGCACTAGCTGCAATACTCCTACAGGAGCAAGAAGATGGTAACTTGCATCCGGTACATTATATGAGTCATAAAACAAGTGAATCAGAAAGTAGATATTCCAGCTATGAGTTAGAAGCATTGGCCGTGGTTCAGGGAGTAAAGAAATTCCGGCATTATCTATATGGAATACACTTTAAAATAGTAACAGATTGTAAAGCATTTGAATTGACTCTAAAGAAGAAAGATCTTACCGCAAAAGTGGCCCGATGGGCACTAATTCTAGATGAGTTTGATTATGTAATTGAACATCGATCTGGTACAAGAATGCGCCATGCAGATGCACTAAGCCGCTACCCGTTTGTAGCAGCTGTAACAAGTCTAAGTGAGGATGTGAAACAAGCACAGAAGAGAGATGAGGAGCTTAATGCTATACGACAGCTAGTAGAAAAGGACGGAAGTTACCAAGATTTCTGGATGGATAATGGTATCCTTTACAGAGGCAACCAGAAACAGATGATGGTCCCGAGGTCAATGGAAAAAGAAATTGTTAGGAGAGTGCATCAGAAAGGGCATTTCTCAACAAAGAAGATGAAAGAAGCAATAAGTAAAGATTACTACATAAGAAGTCTTGATAAAATTATAGAAGAAGCAATACTAAGTTGCATTCCATGTCTTTTAGCAACCAGGAAAGAAGGCAAGCAGGAAGGCTACTTAAATCCAATAGAAAAGGAAGGAACGCCACTGCATACTCTGCACTTGGATCACATAGGGCCTTTAACAGAAACAAGAAAGCAGTACAACTACATACTTACAATGGTGGATGCATTTACAAAGTTTGTATGGCTTTTTCCTACCAAATCAACTTCTAGTGCTGAGGTGCTGAATAAGCTTCGTGTTCACCAGCAGACTTTTGGTAATCCCTCCAGGATCATAACTGACAGAGGAACAGCATTTACGAGCGGAGATTTTAAAAGCTTTTGTAAAGAAGAGAACATTCAACATGTGACAATTACCACTGGAATACCAAGAGGCAATGGACAAGTGGAAAGAATTCATCGTATACTAATTCCAATGCTAACCAAGCTATGTCTCGAAGATAAGTCTTTATGGTTCAAGCATGTCAGTCGTGTACAAAGAGCTATAAATAGCACATACCAGAGAAGCATTGATATGTCACCATTTGAGCTGCTAGTAGGCATCAAGATGAAATGCAAGGAAGATGTGGCAATTATGGAGTTATTACAGAAAGAAGTTAGTCAGAATTTCCAAGAAGAGCGAGAAAAACTAAGACAGTCTGCTAAACAGCAAATACAGAAAATTCAAGAAGAAAATAAGAAGAGTTATTACAGGAAAAGAAAGCCAAGTAACAAGTATGAGCTTAATGACTTAGTGGCAATCAAAAGGACTCAGTTTGGCCCCGGTCTTAAGTTAAAACCACACTTTCTAGGACCCTATCAGGTGGTAAAAGTAAAACGGAACGATCGCTATGATGTAGAGAAACTTTATGATGACACTGAAGGTCCGAAGAAAACTTCCAGTGCTGCAGACTTAATGAAAAAGTGGCCCAGTGAAAATATTGACTAGGTGAGTGATCAGATTGAATGAGGATGAAAGTGATTTTGAATGTCAGAATGAAGAATGAATGGCTAAACCAATTTGTACTAATTGCATTTCTCTTACGTGTCATTTCACTTAGATTCCTCAGCATAACCTAGGACTAGATCTACGTATTTCTTTAAGATTGTCTGCCTAAAATCATAGTGAGTAGGTTGTTAATTGTAAAACGGGTGTTTACTCAATAGAATTTAAGTTTGAAATTTACTTTAATTAACTTAAAGTGTATGAATTATGTCTTGAATAAGAACCTAGAGTGTTAAACGAATTATTATTAAGATAATTACCTACGTGTTTTCTAAATTCGATTGTTAAAATTACATTGGAGCTAATATAGTGCTATGAATGTTGATATGTTGATATTGTGTTAATAATGGTAAGGTAAAGTGGTACATATTGTTTATTTACTTAGTTTTTGGTTGAGCATTGACCTGTTATAAGGCTGTTGAACTTTATGTTGAATATTTTGGATGGTTGTTAGAGATTTCTATGTTTATTTCATGCTATGTCTTAAGTTGTGTTTAGATGTTAAGTAGATTTAAGAGGAGAATAGGGGCAGCATATCTGTGGACAGATATGAAAGTAGGATGGCCGAATGTGGGAATGGAACGTTGATGGACTGAGTAGAATGGAATGCAAGATGTGAGCGAGAGATAAGTGTGAGAGCGGGATAAAAGACTAAGATGGGGATTGTCTGTAACTGGGTTGGGCTCTGAGAGAAGACGAATAAAAATTAAAGAAATTCACTGAGCTTTATTATTTTGCTCAAAAACACATCCCTACATATATATATATTATTATTATTATTTTTTTTTTTTAATTAGGGGCATCTGCCACACTTGGGCTACACCCTGCCCCCATTCGCCCTTGCGGCCGCGCGCGTTACCCCCAGGGCGAAGGCAAGGAAGGTTTCTCGACTCTTGGAGTCGGCCATAAAGGCGGCGAACGCCTCGCACCTCACCGCTCTTCCCAGGCGTATCTCGCAATCGGCCCTTGCAGCTCCGAAACGGGGACACTCCTCCAGCAGGTGCTCCAGCGTTTCGGGAGTCTCGTCATCACAGATGCAGGACGGACTCCCCGCGAGCTTGAACCTGTGGAGGTACGCTCGAAAGCCGCCGTGCCCCGTAAGGAGCTGCGCCTTGGCATTGCACATTGTGAATTTGCCAAGGACTTTGTGGGCCGATGCGACGTCCGGGAAGAACAGCGAGGTGACGCGGCCTGTGGCAGACTCGCTGTAGCGAGCCTGCCACTTTGCCACTGTCTCCCGTCTCACCTGCAGTTTTGCGTGTGAGACGGGATACAGGTCATAGGCTGCCGCGTCTTTGCGAGACAACGCCGCCCTCTTGGCCAACTCGTCCGCGCGTTCGTTGCCGGGGATCCCGACGTGGGCCTTGATCCAGTAAAACCGGATCAGGCCCCCGTTTTCCTGAATGTGCGCCAGCTGGCCGTGGATCTTCACGGCCAGCGGGTGTGTGGGCGAGGTACTCCTGAGCAACTCCAGAGCGGATCTGGAGTCGCTCAGAACACTCGCCCTGATGGGAGCGGGACCCCCGGCAACGAGGTCGAGAGCCTTAGAGATCGCCACCATCTCCGCTTGGAAGACGGAGGCGAATCTCTCCAGCCTGAACCCCCTAGTGCGGACCTCAGCGCCGCTCTTCCACAGTGTGACCGCTCCCCCCACCTTGCCCTCGATCTTACTGCCGTCCGTGTAGGCCCTGGGCCAGTCGTCGGGCACCTTACTGAGCTCCTCCACGCTGGCCACCTCCTCAAACTCCACAGGAGTTCTAAGAGCGGGGTGTGCCAGCGTGAACGGGCTGCATCGGTGCTCGACTTCCCGGCCCGGGAGCGGGGCGAAGGGCCTCCCCCTCTTCAGCTCATAGAGTTGAAGGGCCTCCTCGGCCCTTAGGTCGAGGGGGAGGATCCTCGCCAGGAGGACGGCAGCAGTGAGGGAGGTGGTGCGATGGGCCTTAGCGATGCGGATCGCGAAGGCCCTGGTCACCCTGTCGAGCACGGCCCTGGGGCCCGCACGATGCGCGACAGGCGCCCAGACGTTGGCCGCATAGAGGATGGTAGGCTCGATGACGGTAGTGTAGAGCAGCCGGACGATATCGGCATTTAAGCCCCAAGTCGCCCTGGCCGCTCTAGACACCATCTGGAACCTAGCCATAGCTTTGCCGCAGACCCTGTTGAGGTGGCTAAGAAAATTGAGGTTCTTGTCGATCGTCAGACCCAGTACGGTGATCTCATCCGAGAACGCGATGTCTTCCCCCCCAAGACTCAGTTTGGGCGGGATTACATCGCGCTTCTTGGTGACCACCATAGCTTGGGTCTTTCGAGCGGCGAACCTCATCTTAGCCGCCTCTCCCCACTCAGACACGGCTTCCAGCGCGGCGTTGAGGATCCCCTCAAGCTCACCCGCAGTCTGCGCCGCGGCGATAATCAAAATATCGTCCGCGAACGCCTGCAGGTGAGCTCTCAGGTCCTCGCCGCGCCGGAGCAAAGGGTCGAGTAGCAGGTTCCACAGCAGGGGACCGCACGTCGAGCCTTGGATGCAACCCTTCGAAGTAGGTCTGTCTACTTGTGCTCCAGCGTACCTGACTGTGACCTGTCTTTCGCTCAGGTAGCTGCACAGAAGTTGGTAGACAGACTGGTCGCATCCAGTGGCCAGGATCTGGTGTTTTATTCCGGGCCACCACGCATTGTCGAAGGCCCCCTCGATATCGAGGGAGACTACTCCGACAATGCGTTTCTGCCCGACGTGATCTCTTATGAGCTGGACAGCATCATACAAAGCGTCCTCCGTGCTGCGCTGCGGCATAAAGCCATATTGGCGCGGGCTCAGTCCTCCGCCCAACCCGAGCTGCCAGAGCAGCCTCCCGGCCATCATCTTCTCCAGGATCTTCCCCAGGACGGACAGGAGCCCAATTGGCCTGTATGACTTAGGCCGCGTGTAGTCATCTCTGCTGGGCTTAGGCAGGATTTTGACTACAGCGGCCTTCCAGTCCTTAGGGAAGTAACCTAGAGAGAGGCAGGCGTTCATCAGGGCAACAAATAAATCATTTCTTGCCCTGATGGCCGCACTGCAGATGTCGGCCGTGAGGCCGTCCCCCCCGGGCGCCTTTTTAGGGTGGATGCCCTTCAAGACGCCCGAGAGCTCGTGCTGGGAGAAGGGAATAAACTCCCGCGGCTTGGCACTGGCTTCATCCTCCATGCGGGCAACTGCCTGCCTGACGCGGGCATGAGTGTCTAACTCGGACTGAAGATCGTCAGCTGGGTAGAATGTATCAGCTATGAGAGCTGTGGAACCCTCGGCATCCAGGGTGCGTCCATCCGCGCCGCTGAGGAGGGTGTCCTCCTTCCGACGAGCGGCGCATCTTAGCACCCTATAGATGCCGTCCCACACGCTCTCATGCTCCTGCTTTGTGCAGAATTCCACCCAGCTGGCGGTCTTGGCCGCCTCTATGGCGGCCTTGTAGTCCTCCTTGGCCACCAGATACTCCTCAACTACCCTATCCCTTCTGCGGCGATTCGCGTGCCGGATTCGACCCCTCAACGTGATGAGGTTGCGCTTCTTGGCCTGCAACTCAGGGCTCCACCAAATCACCCGTTTGGGTGCCTTTGGTGGAGCCAGAAGAGGGATCGAATCCTCGCACGCACCGTGAATCGCCTCCTTGTCCCGCAGCTCTCCCATGACGTCGAACGAGATCAGGTCCCGTGCTGCCTTTACGTCTTTCTTAATCTCCCCAAGGTCCTTGGCGATTGACGGTGGCACCGCGCCCGCGGCCAACCCCTCCAGGCAAGCCGCGTGGGCCGCCTCGCGTCTGGCCACGTCCGCGGCGAACTCCGCCTTGGCGGCCTCCATCCTCAGGCAGAGAGTCTGCCTGGACTCGCCCAGCCGAAGAACCATCTGGTAAAGTTCGCCGAGCGAGCCCACGACAAACTCCCTCGTCTCCCTTTTTAAATTGCCCGAGGATTCCAGCCTCTCCTTCGCCGCCAGCATTACGTCGTTGGCCATCCTCGGGAGGTTGGCCAGTGTTCCGGTCACTGACCCTCCCGAGGATGACCTGCCGATCTGGGGCGACTGAGAGGCCGGTAGGAGGCCACCGGGGACAATAAGGTCCGTCGCCGCGGTCTCGTTGGCGTTGGGGAGCGGTATGGTTGGTGGCGCGGCGCCGGCAGAAGTAGGCCCCGCGGCCCTGGCTCCCTCCATCGGGGCTTTCTTAGTTATCACCTTTACAGGCGGGGTTCCGCGGGACCCCTTAGTGAGCAGGGCGCCCGCTGCCCTCCCGGACGGCTGGCTCTTGGCCTCCGCCGTGGCCGCAGATTTGCGCTGCCTGGCATCCATTAAAATTGTGTCGAGATAGGGGGCCGATTAAGCGATGTCCAAACCCCTTTGGTCAAGCCGAGCGAGATAGGCGGGTTTACGGTAATATTGTACGGCAAAAGGGCCGAGTCAACAGTAAAATATTTAAAATTGTATCTGTAAAACTTAACCTAGTGCAAAAGGGCAATTGTAAAATAACTTAAATCTAAGCCAAGATGGGCGGTTCTGTCATCAGATTTAAAAATTTAAAATTAATCAAAATTAATAATATGCCAAAAGGCCACGTCAATAAATAGTTAAAAATTAATATCTAGGCCAAAAGGGGCAACAATGTCAAGAAAACATAAAAAATATTTGGAATGATTGAGGGTAAAATTAAATTTGTAAAAGTTGTAGATAAGGTAAATTAGAGTAAAATAATGAAATTGTGTGATAAAATTGTAAAGTGAAATTGTATATAATATGATGATTGGATTAAATTGTGTTTAACTTTATAAAATTATCCCAGTAAAAGCAGTAAAAGAACTAATTCACAATGATATCACAGCTTGTCAATTGAGAGTAAAATGTGGTCCCTGCCCCCTTGTGACCGAATGTCCTGCGCTTTTTTTTTTTTTTTTTTTTTTTTTTTTTTTTTTTTTTTTTTTTTTTTTTTCTTCAAAGTAGTCTAGCAAGATCCGGTGCTCGTCGGCAATCTCAGCGGTGAAAACCGCAGCTCACCACGACCACGCGTTCCGAAGTTATCCTACTTTGAACAAAATAAAGATGGCGGCCAAGATGGCGGCTATTTCCTATCTCGGTAACGGAGAAGCGCAGGTAGGTCGTGTTTGGGTTCAAAAGTTTCGTCTTTTTAAGACGATTACAACGGTAAGTGGATAATAATTTTAACTTCAACGGTTTACAATTAATTTAACAAAAACACTTACTTATTTCTAAAAACGTCGATTTCTCCTAAACTACCCAATGGAATTTAATTTTAAAAGCAATGTACAGTATAATGCGGAAGTTCTAATGATATTCTAATGATAATTTTTTATTATTTCTATTTTTAAGTAAGTTCGTTAAAATAATTTTATAAAATTTTTAATAAATCAAGCTTGGTATATGTGAAAAATCCAAAAATTTGCACAGTAATACTTAAAAATAGAGCGAACCTTGTCAACAAATAAAAACAGTAGGTCGTCGCTTTAGATTTTTAGTAATTTAATGTTAAAGTCCAAATTTTTTATAATATGCAGTCTTCTGACCTTTTCTCCGGCTGTAGTTGCTGTAGCGACGAGATCTAAACGGCGGGTAGTTGGGATTTTATCCTGCGTCCGATGGTGTAACGATCTTGAACCGCAGACGTCTGGTTTCCAAAAACCGTGCCACGTGGTTTTTGTTTTTTTGCGTGGTTTCGGTCGAAACCGTGGCCGAAGATATCGGTGTGATATATCACTGGATGCGGCTTTTGAAGGCGCACAAGATGGTCGTAAAAAATGTATGGGGTACCGCGATAAATCACGAGAAATTTGCAAAAAACTTGGTGATTTTTTCGTGAAAAACGGTTTTATCACTACACTTGCTCGGATTGTAGTCTCCGGCTAAAATTTTTTGTTGCAACGTGTCGGGCTCACTTTTGCGCACGTTTTGGTATATAGCACGTCACTGTAGCACTAAAATTTCCCACTCAAAAGAATTTTCGAGCGCGGAGCTTGAGGCAAAAGCAGCTTACCGAGGGGCTCTCGGGGCGGGACTCTGGTTAGGTTTTTTTTTTTTTTTTGGTAACGCGGGGGAATGCATTTACGCACTTCACCACTCTGCTGTCAGGGGACAACAGAGCGGCTTCGTGTGGGACTCCCAGCGACACGGAGCTGGCATAACCTCCGTGACGACTGGACTACCCACTAAACCCCCGCGGTGATCCTCCTCTCCTCTACCGGGTCGCGGGGTAGGCCATAGGCTAAATCACCGCGACCCGGCAAGAGGTCGCCCCTCCACGTGAGGGGCTCGACTGGTGGGGGAGCCAGAGTGGCTCCCCAGCGGCGCCCCCCGCCCCATCGCAACGCCTCATACGATGGGGCAAGGAAACGCCGCGTCTCCTCGGGGGGGCCCTATAGGCCCCCATACGCTCCAACGCGCCGCCCTCCCCCGACCCATTGCCCATACAATAGGACAAGAGGAGGGCGGCGCATCGCTGCGAGGCCCGTCGCGTCGCTCCCCAGCGCTTCTCTGATGAAGCAGAGAAGGTGGAGAGCGAGCGCGCGGGCCCTCTCTGTGCTGGAAGGCACCCCCGGATCACGCAGGGGCGCCTTCCGGCCCGCCGTGTTAGAGGCGGAGGGTCCCCTGACCCTCCGCCCACGGCCCTCTGGTCCGACTGGTACGAGACGCACGAAGGCGCCCCCCCCAGCCGGACCTCCTACTCTTGGTCGCCAGGGTCCCGCTCCACGGTGTGAAGCAGGGCCCAAGCGACGCCACCTCCGACCGCTCCAAGGAGCGGTCCCTCCTTGGTTGCTCTTGGTTTCACCGTGGGTGCTACCGGCCCGTAGGCCCCCACGGCTACTTAGCCCCCTCGCCACGACAAGGCGGCAACCGTCGAGGGGGACTCTGGTTAGGTTAGGTTAGGTTAGGTTTTTTTTTTTTTTTGGTAACGCGGGGGAATGCATTTACGCACTTCACCACTCTGCTGTCAGGGGACAACAGAGCGGCTTCGTGTGGGACTCCCAGCCCGAGGGCTGGACTACCCACTAAACCCCCGCGGTGATCCTCCTCTCCTCTACCGGGTCGCGGGGTAGGCCAAAGGTTAAATCACCGCGACCCGGCAAGAGGTCGCCCCTCCACGTGAGGGGCTCGACTAGTGGGGGAGCCAAAGTGGCTCCCCAGCGGCGCCCCCTGCCCCATCACTACGACGGGGCAAGGAAACGCCGCGTCTCCTCGGGGGGGCCATAAAGGCCCCCATACGCTCCAATGCGCCGCCCCCCCACATCACACTGCTAAAACAATGGGACTAGAGGGGGCGGCGCATCGCTGCGAGGCCCGTCGCATCGCTCACCAGCGCTTCTCTGAGAACAGAGAAGGTGGAGAGCGAGCGCGCGGGCCCTCTCTGTGCCGGAAGGCACCCCCGGATCACGCAGGGGCGCCTTCCGGCCCGCCGTGTTAGAGGCGGAGAGTCCCCTGACCCCCCGCCCACGGCACTGATCCGACTGGTACGAAGCGCCCGGAGGCGCCCCCCCCAGCCGGACCTCCTCCTCTTGGTCGCTTGGGTCCCACTCCACGGTGTGAAGCAGGGCCCAAGCGACTAAACGGTCGCGGTGCTGCCCAAACAGCACCGCCACCTACTGACCGCTCAACTCGCAAGCGAGGAGCGGTCCCTCCGCGGTTGCTCTTTGTTTCACCGTGGTCCCGCAACCACGGCTACTAAAGCCCCCTCGCCACGACAAGGCGGCAACCGTCGAGGGGGAGGTTAGGTTTTTTTTTTTTTTTTGGTAACGCGGGGGAATGCATTTACGCACTTCGGCGCCCTGCTGTCGGGGGACAACAAGGCGCCTTTGTGTGGGACTCCCAGCCCCAAGGCTGGACTACCCACTAAACCCCCGCGGTGTTCCTCCTCTACTCTACCGGGTCACGGGATATGCCAGAGGTTAAGTCACCGCGACCCGGCGAGAGGGTGTCCCATAGGACTCTCCTTGTGAGGGGGGGGGCCGCACGGACCCCCCCTGCGCTATGAAAGCGTCGACTTGCCCGCACGCCCGCCCCCCGGGGCTCCTCTGTATTCAGAGGAGGCCGTGGGCGGGCGCGCGGACACTCTATGTTTCGCCGGAAGGCACCCCGGAACACACGAGGGCGCCTTCCGGCTCGCCGTGATGGTGAGCGGGGGGTCCCCCGACCCTCCGCCCACGGCCGCTCTAGTCGGGGGCGCGCGCATATCCCGCGCGGCGCCGCCCCCTATTTGGACGGCGGGGCGGGAGCGTGAGCCCTGCCCGCTCCCGTTCCCGCAGCTCCTCTCGTTTGGCCGCCATCACCTCGCCAGCGAACGTGGCGACGGCGGCCCAACTCTCTTGACTGCCGGCCATTTGCGGGATAATGGCCGGCAGCGACAGGTCGGCCCCTACAACGGCCATGAGGGAGGTCCGCTGCGCGCTCCAGGCGGAGCACACAGCTAGCGTGTGCTCCGCCGTGTCCTCCGCGTTGGACGCGCAGTACCGGCACTCGGGGCCCGACTCTATCCCTACCACCTCCCACAGGTACTTGGCAAAACAGCCGTGACCTGTGAGGAGTTGGGTCAGGTGATAGGTCAGCGCCCCGTGCGCCCGCTCCACCCATGGCCGCAGGAGGGGGAGGTTTTTTTTTTTTTTTTTGGTAACGCGGGGGAATGCATTTACGCACTTCACCACTCTGCTGTCAGGGGACAACAGAGCGGCTTCGTGTGGGACTCCCAGCCCGAGGGCTGGACTACCCACTAAACCCCCGCGGTGATCCTCCTCTCCTCTACCGGGTCGCGGGGTAGGCCAAAGGTTAAATCACCGCGACCCGGCAAGAGGTCGCCCCTCCGCGTGAGGGGCTCGACTGGTGGGGGAGCCAAAGTGGCTCCCCAGCGGCGCCCCCTGCCCCATCGCTACGACGAGGCAAGGAAACGCCGCGTCTCCTCGGGGGGGCCATATAGGCCCCCATACGCTCCAATGCGCCGCCCCCCCCCATCCCATTGCTAAAACAATGGGACTAGAGGGGGCGGCGCATCGCTGCGAGGCCCGTCGCGTCGCTCACCAGCGCTTCTCTGAGAACAGAGAAGGTGGAGAGCGAGCGCGCGGGCCCTCTCTGTGCTGGAAGGCACCCCCGGATCACGCAGGGGCGCCTTCCGGCCCGCCGTGTTAGAGGCGGAGAGTCCCCTGACCCCCCGCCCACGGCCCTAATCCGACTGGTACGAGGCGCTCGGAGGCGCCCCCCCCAGCCGGACCTCCTCCTCTTGGTCGCTTGGGTCCCACTCCACGGTGTGAAGCAGGGCCCAAGCGACTAAACGGTCGCAGGGGACAGGGAGAGAGGCGCACCGCAATACCAGCACTCCTCTTCCCCTGCGACCCCACCGCGTCCGCCATCAACCGGTGGCGGCCCCGGTAAGGCCGCGGCAGGCAGGGAGAGCGGCGCACCGTAATACCGGCACTCCTCTCCTGCCGCGGCCTCCTCCCTTCGGCTGCGATGCCGCCCATACGACATCGCAGCCCGCCTCAGTGGCGGTGCTGCCCATACAGCACCGCCACCTACTGACCGCTCGACTCGCAAGCGAGGAGCGGTCCCTCCGCGGTTGCTCTTGGTTTCACCGTGGGTGTGTTCCCGCCCGTAGGCCCCCACGGCTACTTAGCCCCCTCGCCACGACAAGGCGGCAACCGTCGAGGGGGAGGAGGGGGAGGTTAGGTTAGGTTTTTTTTTTTTTTTTTTGGTAACGCGGGGGAATGCATTTACGCACTTCACCACTCTGCTGTCAGGGGACAACAGAGCGGCTTCGTGTGGGACTCCCAGCCCGAGGGCTGGACTACCCACTAAACCCCCGCGGTGATCCTCCTCTCCTCTACCGGGTCGCGGGGTAGGCCATAGGTTAAATCACCGCGACCCGGCAAGAGGTCGCCCCTCCACTAGAGGGGCTCGACTGGTGGGGGAGCCAAAGTGGCTCCCCAGCGGCGCCCCCTGCCCCATCGCTACGACGGGGCAAGGAAACGCCGCGTCTCCTCGGGGGGGCCATATAGGCCCCCATTCGCTCCAATGCGCCGCCCCCCCCCATCCCATTGCTAAAACAATGGGACTAGAGGGGGCGGCGCATCGCTGCGAGGCCCGTCGCGTCGCTCACCAGCACCTCTCTGAGAACAGAGAAGGTGGAGAGCGAGCGCGCGGGCCCTCTCTGTGCTGGAAGGCACCCCCGGATCACGCAGGGGCGCCTTCCGGCCCGCCGTGTTAGAGGCGGAGAGTCCCCTGACCCCCCGCCCACGGCCCTAATCCGACTGGTACGAGGCGCTCGGAGGCGCCCCCCCCAGCCGGACCTCCTCCTCTTGGTCGCTTGGGTCCCACTCCACGGTGTGAAGCAGGGCCCAAGCGACTAAACGGTCGCAGGGGACAGGGAGAGAGGCGCACCGCAATACCAGCACTCCTCTTCCCCTGCGACCCCACCGCGTCCGCCATCAACCGGTGGCGGCCCCGGTAAGGCCGCGGCAGGCAGGGAGAGCGGCGCACCGTAATACCGGCACTCCTCTCCTGCCGCGGCCTCCTCCCTTCGGCTGCGATGCCGCCCATACGACATCGCAGCCCGCCTCAGTGGCGGTGCTGCCCATACAGCACCGCCACCTACTGACCGCTCGACTCGCAAGCGAGGAGCGGTCCCTCCGCGGTTGCTCTTGGTTTCACCGTGGGTGTGTTCCCGCCCGTAGGCCCCCACGGCTACTTAGCCCCCTCGCCACGACAAGGCGGCAACCGTCGAGGGGGAGGAGGGGGAGGTTAGGTTAGGTTTTTTTTTTTTTTTTTGGTAACGCGGGGGAATGCATTTACGCACTTCACCACTCTGCTGTCAGGGGACAACAGAGCGGCTTCGTGTGGGACTCCCAGCCCGAGGGCTGGACTACCCACTAAACCCCCGCGGTGATCCTCCTCTCCTCTACCGGGTCGCGGGGTAGGCCATAGGTTAAATCACCGCGACCCGGCAAGAGGTCGCCCCTCCACTAGAGGGGCTCGACTGGTGGGGGAGCCAAAGTGGCTCCCCAGCGGCGCCCCCTGCCCCATCGCTACGACGGGGCAAGGAAACGCCGCGTCTCCTCGGGGGGGCCATATAGGCCCCCATTCGCTCCAATGCGCCGCCCCCCCCCATCCCATTGCTAAAACAATGGGACTAGAGGGGGCGGCGCATCGCTGCGAGGCCCGTCGCGTCGCTCACCAGCACCTCTCTGAGAACAGAGAAGGTGGAGAGCGAGCGCGCGGGCCCTCTCTGTGCTGGAAGGCACCCCCGGATCACGCAGGGGCGCCTTCCGGCCCGCCGTGTTAGAGGCGGCGGGTCCCCTGACCCTCCGCCCACGGCCCTGGTCCGACTGGTACGAGGCGCACAAGGCGCCCCCCCCAGCCGGACCTCCTCCTCTTGGTCGCCCGGGTCCCGCTCCACAGTGTGAAACAGGGCCCAGGCGACTAGACGGTCGCAGGGGATAGGGAGAGAGGCGCACCGCTATACCAACAATCCTCCTCCCCTGCGACCCCACCGCGTCCGCCATCAGCCGGTGGCGGCCCCGGTAAGGCCGCGGCAGGCAGGGAGAGCGGCGCACCGTAATACCGGCACTCCTCTCCCGCCGCGGCCTCCTCCCTTCGGCTGCGATGCCGCCCATACGACATCGCAGCCCGCCTCAGTGGCGGTGCTGCCCATACAGCACCGCCACCTACTGACCGCTCAACTCGCGAGCGAGGAGCGGTCCCTCCGCGGTTGCTCTTGGTTTCACCGTGGGTGTGTTCCCGCCCGTAGGCCCCCACGGCTACTTAGCCCCCTCGCCACGACAAGGCGGCAACCGTCGAGGGGGAGGTTTTTTTTTTTTTTTTTGGTAACGCGGGGGAATGCATTTACGCACTTCCCCACTCTGCTGTCAGGGGACAACAGAGCGGCTTCGTGTGGGACTCCCAGCGACACGGAGCTGGCATAACCTCCGTGACGACTGGACTACCCACTAAACCCCCGCGGTGATCCTCCTCTCCTCTACCGGGTCGCGGGGTAGGCCATAGGCTAAATCACCGCGACCCGGCAAGAGGTCGCCCCTCCAAGTGAGGGGCTCGACTGGTGGGGGAGCCAGAGTGGCTCCCCAGCGGCGCCCCCCGCCCCATCGCAACGCCTCATACGATGGGGCAAGGAAACGCCGCGTCTCCTCGGGGGGGCCCTATAGGCCCCCATACGCTCCAACGCGCCGCCCCCCCCCCGACCCATTGCCCATACAATAGGACAAGAGGAGGGCGGCGCATCGCTGCGAGGCCCGTCGCGTCGCTCCCCAGCGCTTCTCTGATGAAGCAGAGAAGGTGGAGAGCGAGCGCGCGGGCCCTCTCTGTGCTGGAAGGCACCCCCGGATCACGCAGGGGCGCCTTCCGGCCCGCCGTGTTAGAGGCGGAGGGTCCCCTGACCCTCCGCCCACGGCCCTCTGGTCCGACTGGTACGAGACGCACGAAGGCGCCCCCCCCCAGCCGGACCTCCTACTCTTGGTCGCCTGGGTCCCGCTCCACGGTGTGAAGCAGGGCCCAAGCGACGCCACCTCCGACCGCTCCAAGGAGCGGTCCCTCCGTGGTTGCTCTTGGTTTCACCGTGGGTGCTACCGGCCCGTAGGCCCCCACGGCTACTTAGCCCCCTCGCCACGACAAGGCGGCAACCGTCGAGGGGGTCGAGGGGGAGGTTAGGTTAGGTTTTTTTTTTTTTGGTAACGCGGGGGAATGCATTTACGCACTTCACCACTCTGCTGTCAGGGGACAACAGAGCGGCTTCGTGTGGGACTCCCAGCCAGAGGGCTGGACTACCCACTAAACCCCCGCGGTGATCCTCCTCTCCTCTACCGGGTCGCGGGGTAGGCCAAAGGTTAAATCACCGCGACCCGGCAAGAGGTCGCCCCTCCACGTGAGGGGCTCGACTGGTGGGGGAGCCAAAGTGGCTCCCCAGCGGCGCCCCCTGCCCCATCGCTACGACGGGGCAAGGAAACGCCGCGTCTCCTCGGGGGGGCCATATAGGCCCCCATACGCTCCAATGCGCCGCCCCCCCCCATCCCATTGCTAAAACAATGGGACTAGAGGGGGCGGCGCATCGCTGCGAGGCCCGTCGCGTCGCTCACCAGCGCTTCTCTGATGAAGCAGAGAAGGTGGAGAGCGAGCGCGCGGGCCCTCTCTGTGCCGGAAGGCACCCCCGGATCACGCAGGGGCGCCTTCCGGCCCGCCGTGTTACAGGAGGAGAGTCCCCTGACCCTCCGCCCACGGCCCTGGTCCGACTGGTACGAGGCGCACAAGGCGCCCCCCCCAGCCGGACCTCCTCCTCTTGGTCGCCCGGGTCCCGCTCCACAGTGTGAAACAGGGCCCAGGCGACTAGACGGTCGCAGGGGATAGGGAGAGAGGCGCACCGCTATACCAGCACTCCTCTTCCCCTGCGACCCCACCGCGTCCGCCATCAACCGGTGGCGGCCCCGGTAAGGCCGCGGCAGGCAGGGAGAGCGGCGCACCGTAATACCGGCACTCCTCTCCCGCCGCGGCCTCCTCCCTTCGGCTGCGATGCCGCCCATACGACATCGCAGCCCGCCTCAGTGGCGGTGCTGCCCATACAGCACCGCCACCTACTGACCGCTCAACTCGCGAGCGAGGAGCGGTCCCTCCTGGGTTGCTCTTAGTTTCACCGTGGCGGTCCTGAACCACGGCTACTTAGCCCCCTCGCCACGACAAGGCGGCAACCGTCGAGGGGGAGGTTAGGTTAGGTTAGGTTAGGTTAGGTTAGGTTAGGTTAGGTTAGGTTGGGGTGGGGTGCGATGCAAGATTACCTTCCCGTGTGCCCTTCCGCTTCCGTTCCTACTGATTCATCTTGAACCAGTAGGAAGGGTAAGTGGCAAGGGCCGGTGCACCCTGGGCGCTGGTCAGTAACTTCTCTTTATGGGATCTTGCTGGCCAGCGGCGAAAAATCTGGCGGGAGGGGTCGCGTGGGCCCTGTTTCACTTTGTGGAGCGGGACCCAGGCGACCAACCGAATGAAGGACCGACTGGGGGGGGCGCCGCTGCGCGGAAGCGCGCGCGCCTCGTACCAGTCGGACCAGAGTGGCCGCCGGGACGCGGAGGGTCGGGGGACTCTCCGCGTCCATCACGGCGGGCCGGAAGGCGCCCTTGCGTGTTCCGAGGGTGCCTTCTGGCACGGAGGGGGCCCGCGCGGTCGCTCACCGCCTTCTCTGCTTTCAGAGAAGTGCTGGTGGGCGACGTGACGGGCCTCACGTGTGGGGCGTGTGGGGACCGGGACGCTTGGGCCCCCACGCGCCTCAACGAGGAGGTGCGCCGCCCTCCCCGTCTCATCGACCGGCTTGCGATGGGATGGAGGGGGCGGCGCGTTGGGGCGTATGGGGGCCAAGATCATACGCACTTGGCCCCTATGCGCTCCAACGAAGAGATGCGGCGTTTTCTAGCCCCGTCGTCGAGCACCGACGGGGCAAAAGCGCCGCCGAAGGAGTGCCCGAAAGGGCGCCCGCAGACGGGGTCGCGGAAGTGTGCGCAAGCGTTCCCGTGGCCCCGTCCTTTGCGGTGCGGAGGAACACCCCAGGAGTTTTAGTCGGTATACCGCCCTTTTCAGGGCGGGGAGTCCGACATAACCACTGTGCTCCCCCGAGCCGGTGGTACCCGTAAGTGGGGTTTCTCCTGGGTGAAAAAAAAAAAAAAAAAAAAAAAGGTTAGGTTGGGGTGCGATGCCAGATTACCTCCCCGTGTGCCCTTCCGCTTCCGTTCCTACTGATTCATTTTGAACCAGTGGGAAGGGTAAGTGGCAAGGGCCGGTGCACCCTGGGCGCTGGTCAGTAACTTCTCTTTATGGGATCTTGCTGGCCAGCGGCGAAAAATCTGGCGGGAGGGGTCGCGTGGGCCCTGTTTCACTTTGTGGAGCGGGACCCAGGCGACCAACCGAATGAAGGACCGACTGGGGGGGGCGCCGCTGCGCGGAAGCGCGCGCGCCTCGTACCAGTCGGACCAGAGTGGCCGCCGGGACGCGGAGGGTCGGGGGACTCTCCGCGTCCATCACGGCGGGCCGGAAGGCGCCCTTGCGTGTTCCGAGGGTGCCTTCTGGCACGGAGGGGGCCCGCGCGGTCGCTCACCGCCTTCTCTGCTTTCAGAGAAGTGCTGGTGGGCGACGTGACGGGCCTCACGTGTGGGGCGTGTGGGGACCGGGACGCTTGGGCCCCCACGCGCCTCAACGAGGAGGTGCGCCGCCCTCCCCGTCTCATCGACCGGGTTGCGATGGGATGGAGGGGGCGGCGCGTTGGGGCGTATGGGGGCCAAGATCATACGCACTTGGCCCCTATGCGCTCCAACGAAGAGATGCGGCGTTTTCTAACCCCGTCGTCGAGCACCGACGGGGCAGAAGCGCCGCCGAAGGAGTGCCCGAAAGGGCGCCCGCAGACGGGGTCGCGGAAGTGTGCGCAAGCGTTCCCGTGGCCCCGTCCTTTGCGGTGCGGAGGAACACCCCAGGAGTTTTAGTCGGTATACCGCCCTTTTCAGGGCGGGGAGTCCGACATAACCACTGTGCTCCCCCGAGCCGGTGGTACCCGTAATTGGGGTTTCTCCTGGGTGAAAAAAAAAAAAAAAAAAAAGGTTAGGTTAGGTTAGGTTAGGTTAGGTTAGGTTTTTTTTTTTTTAATAAATTGAGGCTTCATTTGTGCTCGCAGTGCTAATGGGTTACACCGCGAGCGCACTGAATGTTTAAATTGGGTGATTTATGAGAGTGTGTTGCGACATGTATTGTTGAACTGTTTTAGATTTTGGACTATGTATGTAATGAAGTTATGGAAGGAGTTAAGCGTTGATTCTTTACTGATGATTTGAGACAAGTTGAAAGGATGAATGTTATTTATTTGTGATGTTATAGTGTGGGAGAGTCTTTTAGTAGCGAATCTGGGGCAAGATTTTAGAAGATGGTCCCAGGTCTGAGAGGTTTGATCGTCGCAGGGACATTTGTCATCTGCGACGATATGGAACCGGTTGAGGTATGCCTTATGGTAGGCGTGGTTAGTGAGGAACTGAGTAATAGGGAAGTTGGGTTTGACGACATCTAAATAGTTACTCAGTTCCTCATGAGTGGGCAGGAGCGTTCGCGTGTAAGCGCAAGAGCCAGGGTCAGCGTACAGGGCTGAGGCAGCCTCTGCAGCTTTCACTTTGTTGAGGTATTTTACGTGGCTGATTGGGACAGCAAGATAGTCAGGCGTCCGATGCAGCGATGCGGCCGCCTTCGCTGCAGCGTCAGCCGCCTCATTTCCGGTAAAGCCGACGTGGGCCTTGATCCACGCGAAATCGACGGTGAGCCCAGATGAGCGGGCCTGATAAATGAGGTGGTGTATACGCACAGCAAAGGGGTTGCTGCTGTTGGGATTTCCGAGTTCGGTCAATCCGGATTTGCTGTCCGAAAGAACGAGGCAGGGTGAGAGTAGGTGTTTATTTATATGCTCGCATGTCATTTGAAGCGCGAGCATTTCCGCCTGAAAAACAGAGCAATAGTCGTGGAGTTTTAACTTTACCACCGCAGCCTGCTCCCCAGACGGTGTGTAGGTGATGAAAGCGGCGCCGACTCCGTCCTCATGCTTGCTTCCGTCTGTATATATTTGCCAGGTGTTATTGGCAGTATTCTGCGCGAAGTCAGAGGCGGAGGAAATTTCCTTAAACTCAACGCCTATTCGCGCTGAAGGGTGTAGAAGTTCCGACGGAGAACAGAGGCGCTCGACAGGGATGTCCTCAAGAAGTAACGAAGACTTTCCCGTGAGTTTGGTTCGCTCAATGTCAGCAACGGCGGCGACCTTGGCTGGTAGTGGAGTTAATTGGGCAAGCGAGATTGAGGCAGCCGTGCTGACAGTGCGGAAGCCTCGGATGATTTTTATGCCGAAGATGCGTTGGAGTTGGAGGAGCTTTTTGTAGGCACATTTATACTTCAAGGCGCCGGACCAGATTCCAGCACCGTAACAGACTATGGGCTCTATGACCTGAAGATAGATGGTTTTAATGTTGTCAGAGTGTACGCCCCAGGTGGGACGAACGAAGAGTGTAAGTTTATGGAAGAGCTTTTTGCATTTTTCGGTAATGGAGTTGACGTGTTGGATGAAGCGAAGTTTACGGTCTATGGTGATGCCTAAGTAACAGATATGGTTGACAAAGGTAAGGGACTGATTGTTGACGCGGATATGACATTTCGTAGCTTTGTCGGTGAAGGCGATGATCTGGGTTTTGGAGGGGCCGAACTCAAGCTTGACACCCTCACCCCAGTTAAAGATTTTCTCCAGTGCGTCGCAGACAATGATTTCGAGCTGAATGTGTGACTTGTGGTGGGCTATGAGGAGGACGTCGTCCGCATAGGCCTGCAGGCTGCAACCATCTGGCAGTGGTGCCCCGAGGAGCTCATCAAGGATGAGGTTCCAGAGCATGGGACCGACGACGGAGCCCTGGATGCAGCCGCGAGACATGGATTTGCGGACCTCGCAATCAGCAAACCGGATGAGGACTTCTCGGTCCTCCACATAGCTCAGAAGTAGACGGTACAAATTTCCAGGACAATTAACTTCGCGAAGGCGCATAAAAATCGCAGGCCACCAGGCTCTATCAAATGCCGCTTTAATGTCCAGGGAGACGGCGATGACTTGTTCTCCCCGAGATTTAGCGGTCTTGATTGCATGAAGTGCGTTGGCGATGGCGTGGACGGCGGAGGTCTGGCATTTAAAGCCGTATTGTCTGTCGGAGCTGCAGTTATTTAAATTAAGATGGTAGGTGAGGCGATTTACAATGAGACGCTCTAGGAGCTTCCCAAAGACATTGATAAGTCCTATCGGCCTAAAGCTGGACAGGCTGGTGTAGTCGGATTTGCTAGGTTTGGGTATGATTTTTGCAGTGGCTCTCTTCCATATTACGGGAAAATGATTAAGGCGCAGACTGGCATTCATGATGCCGATCACTTCATCAGGAAACCAGGTGGCGACTCGCAAGCATATGTCGGCTGTTAGGTGGTCAAGGCCGGGTGCTCTCTTGTGATTCATACCACTGAGACCCTCGAGGATCTCATGCAGTGCGAAGGAAGGTTCGGGCGGGGTATCAATAGCGCTGTGCATTGCATTGCGGAGCCTATAGTGCTTGGAAGTGAGATCCTGAGAGTCATCTGGGTAGAATTGGTGGAGGAGGGCCTGGGCGGTGTCCAACGAATCGGAGGTGTAAGAGCCATCATCTAATTTTAGGGTGGCCGGGGCTTGGGTGATAGGCCGGGTTTTGATGAGGCGATTGGTGACGGACCAGACGTCCTCCTTCTTCTGGCGGCTGCAGAACTCTCGGAAATGTTCCGAGGAGGCCGCACAAAAGGCATCGGAGTACGCACGTCTAGCGCGCTCGCGCTTCGCAAGGAGTTCCTCGAGGGGGCGCTGGCGTCGCGCAGCCCTGCTGAGATCATGATGGCTCTTGATGGTGGCCCGTTTTAGTTGTTCAAGCTCATCGCTCCACCAGGGGACGCGACGAGGAGGGCCAGTGGCCTTAGGCAGCAATCGGTCACAGGTTCTCTGCACTGCTGTTGTAAAATTGGCAGTGTACAGGTCCAGCTGATGAGGTGAGAGCTCGTCAAAGTTGGGAGTAGGCGGCAGATGGTTGGCCATTTCATGTTCGAAGTTGGGTCGAAGGTTGTCCCATTTAACATGTGAGGAGTTATAACGATAAGTCGTTTGCCTGCGGGTGGTAGTAGGCTTGAAGCTCCCAAGAAGTGCCCGGAACGTAATTGAGTTATGGTCGGAGGAGGCACAAATATCTGTATCGACCGACCAATTGGCGAGGGAGATACTGTTTGTGTCGCTTATAAGAGTGAGGTCTATTATCGAGTTGCAGGGTCGCCGGTGTGTGACGGTGTTGAACGTCGGAGTGTCGCCGACGTTGCATATTGTCAGGTTGTGGATAACAGCGAGATCATACACAGCATCACCCCTGGAGTTATTGTCGGGGGAGCCCCAACTGTTGTGGTGCCCATTGAAGTCCCCGCAGATCAGGTGAGTGGACCCGGCTGTTCTAGTAAGGAACAGCTCGAGTTTCCTGTAGACGTTGTGCGGGTCACTGCGGGGTTCAATGTACACCGAGATGAGGTAAAATTTATGACCGGTTTGGTTTCTGACGAGAATGACACTGAGGTTGGAATCAGAGTATTCCGCCATGCCAATAGCACACAAAGCTTTGTTGCGCACAAGGATAGCCGACTTGATTGGCCGATCAGTTTTGAACTGATGGGTGGAGTAGCCGTCAACAGGCTTAAGGACGTCCGTGTTGGAGAGATAGGGTTCCTGAATGAAGGCAACGTCGACTCCGGCGTCAGCTATATGACGGTGAAATTCGTGCAGGGCATTCCTGCTCCTGCCAAGGTTGACCTGCAGACACTGTAGTGTGACGTTATGTGGATGGTTTGCTGCCGACCGTAACCTACTGTGGACCATAGTCGGTGCGCGAACGGATTTTATTTATTGCGGAGGTCATTCGAGGACAATTGAGGGACGTGGCGCTATGGCCAACATTAGCACGAGAGTCGGTAGCCTTCGCATGTTGCGTGCAATTATAGCACTGTAAGGCTTCGGAGTCTTTATTTAGAGGGCAGGTCTGGTAGTCATGGTGAGGTGCCGCGCAGTGGGAGCAGATGGCGCTCTCAGCAGTGCAGCGAGCCTTGGTGTGTCCATACTGCAGGCATTTGAAACACTGCAGAACGGGCACATAGTCCTCGGCATGAACCCTCTGGTGGTCGAGGTTCAGCTTCACCTGTTTGGTCACAGCCTTCCACACGGTGGGTGAGGTTATAAAAACGGCGTTGTACAAAGCTTTGTTGCGGTTGGCACGTTTGAAGCGGAAGGAGAAATCGTCCTTGGATTGGATGGCGGATTTGAGCGTCTCGTTTTGACCGACAAGAATGTCGACCAGCTCTTCGGCGGGGATTTCCCCTGAGATTCCTTTAAAGATCACCATAGGGCGCAGGGTTTTCGAGACCTCGGCACGAACAGGGCAGTCGGGCTTGTCAAGTTTCTTAAGGGCAACATCACGGTGAGCGACGGAGTCAAACTCTACCCGGATCTTATTATTTGACACGTACTTAACCGCTGCCGGTGTAAAGTTGGTGTCTTTGAAGGAGATAGAGCTCTTCCAAGTTTTCAGAGTCTCTTCGGGGTTAAGCACGGCTTTCGTGGAGGCGACGATGATTGCGGGTTTAGTTTTCGGGGGAGCCAGTTTGGGTTTAGTAGCGGCGGTCTGTTGTGACCGGACTACGCTAGCGAATGTCGGAGCCGGGGTTGGACTGGGGATGTTGATCTTTGAGATCTCTTCCCGGATTGTGCGTCGGACGTCGTCAACGGTAAGTGCATTGGGGTTTTGATAGCAAGGAGCGATGTCCGGAGAGGTAGTAAGTAGCTTTCGGATGGCCGCGGAATTCTCCAGCATTGTCTTTTTGTTGGGGCGTTTAATATTCCCACAATCCTTGACAGCATCCTCGATGCCTTTAAGCAGCTCGAGGACCTGGAGGAGTACGGGATTAGCTTCCAGTGCCCGTGAGGTGGATGGTGGAGTAGACGTGCTGTTTTCGGAGTCTTCACTTCCGTATCGGAGCGGGGCAAGCAAACCTGAGCTGTCCAGATCATCGCTGGTTCGTGAGCGGGACATCGACCCTATCGGCGACCTCAGCATCCTTATAAAACGACAACAAACACTAAATATGCACTTTTAGTTTTGTAACGTTTTATAACGTAAGATAACTATGAGGGAGGGACAGAATTTAACCGTAGCAGCTCAAGTGGGGTATCAATCGACGCGTAGGAGGCCCACAAAGCGAAGAGTGGTGGTTCGGGTGAAGTCTGACGGAAATTAAGAAAGTTGTAGCAAGAAAACTCGAAAAATTTAAAATTTGCGGTAAAATGCTAGAGTTTTATTTTATATTCCTGAATCTACTGAATTTAATATTATTTTCCTTTCAGATCCGGAGTGCTGATGATGGGGCGCTTCTAAAAAGGTGCGACACGAGTAGGTAGGGGCAACGAGTGCGCGGCAAATACAAAAGAAAGAATTTAATCACCTAGAAAAAGTGTAGGACTTAGAAAAATCCGGGGAGGGTCGGTGGGGCGGGGGGGTGGGGTGGGTGGCGGGCAAAAAAATGGGACGATTGCCCGGTGCGAACCGTGGCAGTTAAAACGGGTTTGAGGGGGAATTTAAGGATTTATTTAAGAAAATGTGTGTTTTTAGTAGGAAAATCGTAGTTTTAACGGTTTTTTAAGAAAACTATAAGAGCTAAATTTATTCTTTTTGCAGATTCGCGAAGCCGGCGACGAGACGCGTCCAACGAGGTGCGGCAAGAGTAGGTGGGAGCAAAAACCAAAATGAGTTTATACGTGATGTATGAAAATGTCGGTGCCCTAAGGTAGACTTTAGAGACTAGGTGGAAATCGATAAAACGGCGATAAAACGCAAGATATTCCACGTAGCGGGCTGGGAGAGGTGTCCAAAGAAATGGGACGATTGCCCGGTGCGAACCGTGGCAGTTAAAACGGGTTTGAGGGGGAATTTAAGGATTTATTTAAGAAAATGTGTGTTTTTAGTAGGAAAATCGTAGTTTTAACGGTTTTTTAAGAAAACTATAAGAGCTAAATTTATTCTTTTTGCAGATTCGCGAAGCCGGCGACGAGACGCGTCCAACGAGGTGCGGCAAGAGTAGGTGGGAGCAAAAACCAAAATGAGTTTATACGTGATGTATGAAAATGTCGGTGCCCTAAGGTAGACTTTAGAGACTAGGTGGAAATCGATAAAACGGCGATAAAACGCAAGATATTCCACGTAGCGGGCTGGGAGAGGTGTCCAAAGAAATGGGACGATTGCCCGGTGCGAACCGTGGCAGTTAAAACGGGTTTGAGGGGGAATTTAAGGATTTATTTAAGAAAATGTGTGTTTTTAGTAGGAAAATCGTAGTTTTAACGGTTTTTTAAGAAAACTATAAGAGCTAAATTTATTCTTTTTGCAGATTCGCGAAGCCGGCGACGAGACGCGTCCAACGAGGTGCGGCAAGAGTAGGTGGGAGCAAAAACCAAAATGAGTTTATACGTGATGTATGAAAATGTCGGTGCCCTAAGGTAGACTTTAGAGACTAGGTGGAAATCGATAAAACGGCGATAAAACGCAAGATATTCCACGTAGCGGGCTGGGAGAGGTGTCCAAAGAAATGGGACGATTGCCCGGTGCGAACCGTGGCAGTTAAAACGGGTTTGAGGGGGAATTTAAGGATTTATTTAAGAAAATGTGTGTTTTTAGTAGGAAAATCGTAGTTTTAACGGTTTTTTAAGAAAACTATAAGAGCTAAATTTATTCTTTTTGCAGATTCGCGAAGCCGGCGACGAGACGCGTCCAACGAGGTGCGGCAAGAGTAGGTGGGAGCAAAAACCAAAATGAGTTTATACGTGATGTATGAAAATGTCGGTGCCCTAAGGTAGACTTTAGAGACTAGGTGGAAATCGATAAAACGGCGATAAAACGCAAGATATTCCACGTAGCGGGCTGGGAGAGGTGTCCAAAGAAATGGGACGATTGCCCGGTGCGAACCGTGGCAGTTAAAACGGGTTTGAGGGGGAATTTAAGGATTTATTTAAGAAAATGTGTGTTTTTAGTAGGAAAATCGTAGTTTTAACGGTTTTTTAAGAAAACTATAAGAGCTAAATTTATTCTTTTTGCAGATTCGCGAAGCCGGCGACGAGACGCGTCCAACGAGGTGCGGCAAGAGTAGGTGGGAGCAAAAACCAAAATGAGTTTATACGTGATGTATGAAAATGTCGGTGCCCTAAGGTAGACTTTAGAGACTAGGTGGAAATCGATAAAACGGCGATAAAACGCAAGATATTCCACGTAGCGGGCTGGGAGAGGTGTCCAAAGAAATGGGACGATTGCCCGGTGCGAACCGTGGCAGTTAAAACGGGTTTGAGGGGGAATTTAAGGATTTATTTAAGAAAATGTGTGTTTTTAGTAGGAAAATCGTAGTTTTAACGGTTTTTTAAGAAAACTATAAGAGCTAAATTTATTCTTTTTGCAGATTCGCGAAGCCGGCGACGAGACGCGTCCAACGAGGTGCGGCAAGAGTAGGTGGGAGCAAAAACCAAAATGAGTTTATACGTGATGTATGAAAATGTCGGTGCCCTAAGGTAGACTTTAGAGACTAGGTGGAAATCGATAAAACGGCGATAAAACGCAAGATATTCCACGTAGCGGGCTGGGAGAGGTGTCCAAAGAAATGGGACGATTGCCCGGTGCGAACCGTGGCAGTTAAAACGGGTTTGAGGGGGAATTTAAGGATTTATTTAAGAAAATGTGTGTTTTTAGTAGGAAAATCGTAGTTTTAACGGTTTTTTAAGAAAACTATAAGAGCTAAATTTATTCTTTTTGCAGATTCGCGAAGCCGGCGACGAGACGCGTCCAACGAGGTGCGGCAAGAGTAGGTGGGAGCAAAAACCAAAATGAGTTTATACGTGATGTATGAAAATGTCGGTGCCCTAAGGTAGACTTTAGAGACTAGGTGGAAATCGATAAAACGGCGATAAAACGCAAGATATTCCACGTAGCGGGCTGGGAGAGGTGTCCAAAGAAATGGGACGATTGCCCGGTGCGAACCGTGGCAGTTAAAACGGGTTTGAGGGGGAATTTAAGGATTTATTTAAGAAAATGTGTGTTTTTAGTAGGAAAATCGTAGTTTTAACGGTTTTTTAAGAAAACTATAAGAGCTAAATTTATTCTTTTTGCAGATTCGCGAAGCCGGCGACGAGACGCGTCCAACGAGGTGCGGCAAGAGTAGGTGGGAGCAAAAACCAAAATGAGTTTATACGTGATGTATGAAAATGTCGGTGCCCTAAGGTAGACTTTAGAGACTAGGTGGAAATCGATAAAACGGCGATAAAACGCAAGATATTCCACGTAGCGGGCTGGGAGAGGTGTCCAAAGAAATGGGACGATTGCCCGGTGCGAACCGTGGCAGTTAAAACGGGTTTGAGGGGGAATTTAAGGATTTATTTAAGAAAATGTGTGTTTTTAGTAGGAAAATCGTAGTTTTAACGGTTTTTTAAGAAAACTATAAGAGCTAAATTTATTCTTTTTGCAGATTCGCGAAGCCGGCGACGAGACGCGTCCAACGAGGTGCGGCAAGAGTAGGTGGGAGCAAAAACCAAAATGAGTTTATACGTGATGTATGAAAATGTCGGTGCCCTAAGGTAGACTTTAGAGACTAGGTGGAAATCGATAAAACGGCGATAAAACGCAAGATATTCCACGTAGCGGGCTGGGAGAGGTGTCCAAAGAAATGGGACGATTGCCCGGTGCGAACCGTGGCAGTTAAAACGGGTTTGAGGGGGAATTTAAGGATTTATTTAAGAAAATGTGTGTTTTTAGTAGGAAAATCGTAGTTTTAACGGTTTTTTAAGAAAACTATAAGAGCTAAATTTATTCTTTTTGCAGATTCGCGAAGCCGGCGACGAGACGCGTCCAACGAGGTGCGGCAAGAGTAGGTGGGAGCAAAAACCAAAATGAGTTTATACGTGATGTATGAAAATGTCGGTGCCCTAAGGTAGACTTTAGAGACTAGGTGGAAATCGATAAAACGGCGATAAAACGCAAGATATTCCACGTAGCGGGCTGGGAGAGGTGTCCAAAGAAATGGGACGATTGCCCGGTGCGAACCGTGGCAGTTAAAACGGGTTTGAGGGGGAATTTAAGGATTTATTTAAGAAAATGTGTGTTTTTAGTAGGAAAATCGTAGTTTTAACGGTTTTTTAAGAAAACTATAAGAGCTAAATTTATTCTTTTTGCAGATTCGCGAAGCCGGCGACGAGACGCGTCCAACGAGGTGCGGCAAGAGTAGGTGGGAGCAAAAACCAAAATGAGTTTATACGTGATGTATGAAAATGTCGGTGCCCTAAGGTAGACTTTAGAGACTAGGTGGAAATCGATAAAACGGCGATAAAACGCAAGATATTCCACGTAGCGGGCTGGGAGAGGTGTCCAAAGAAATGGGACGATTGCCCGGTGCGAACCGTGGCAGTTAAAACGGGTTTGAGGGGGAATTTAAGGATTTATTTAAGAAAATGTGTGTTTTTAGTAGGAAAATCGTAGTTTTAACGGTTTTTTAAGAAAACTATAAGAGCTAAATTTATTCTTTTTGCAGATTCGCGAAGCCGGCGACGAGACGCGTCCAACGAGGTGCGGCAAGAGTAGGTGGGAGCAAAAACCAAAATGAGTTTATACGTGATGTATGAAAATGTCGGTGCCCTAAGGTAGACTTTAGAGACTAGGTGGAAATCGATAAAACGGCGATAAAACGCAAGATATTCCACGTAGCGGGCTGGGAGAGGTGTCCAAAGAAATGGGACGATTGCCCGGTGCGAACCGTGGCAGTTAAAACGGGTTTGAGGGGGAATTTAAGGATTTATTTAAGAAAATGTGTGTTTTTAGTAGGAAAATCGTAGTTTTAACGGTTTTTTAAGAAAACTATAAGAGCTAAATTTATTCTTTTTGCAGATTCGCGAAGCCGGCGACGAGACGCGTCCAACGAGGTGCGGCAAGAGTAGGTGGGAGCAAAAACCAAAATGAGTTTATACGTGATGTATGAAAATGTCGGTGCCCTAAGGTAGACTTTAGAGACTAGGTGGAAATCGATAAAACGGCGATAAAACGCAAGATATTCCACGTAGCGGGCTGGGAGAGGTGTCCAAAGAAATGGGACGATTGCCCGGTGCGAACCGTGGCAGTTAAAACGGGTTTGAGGGGGAATTTAAGGATTTATTTAAGAAAATGTGTGTTTTTAGTAGGAAAATCGTAGTTTTAACGGTTTTTTAAGAAAACTATAAGAGCTAAATTTATTCTTTTTGCAGATTCGCGAAGCCGGCGACGAGACGCGTCCAACGAGGTGCGGCAAGAGTAGGTGGGAGCAAAAACCAAAATGAGTTTATACGTGATGTATGAAAATGTCGGTGCCCTAAGGTAGACTTTAGAGACTAGGTGGAAATCGATAAAACGGCGATAAAACGCAAGATATTCCACGTAGCGGGCTGGGAGAGGTGTCCAAAGAAATGGGACGATTGCCCGGTGCGAACCGTGGCAGTTAAAACGGGTTTGAGGGGGAATTTAAGGATTTATTTAAGAAAATGTGTGTTTTTAGTAGGAAAATCGTAGTTTTAACGGTTTTTTAAGAAAACTATAAGAGCTAAATTTATTCTTTTTGCAGATTCGCGAAGCCGGCGACGAGACGCGTCCAACGAGGTGCGGCAAGAGTAGGTGGGAGCAAAAACCAAAATGAGTTTATACGTGATGTATGAAAATGTCGGTGCCCTAAGGTAGACTTTAGAGACTAGGTGGAAATCGATAAAACGGCGATAAAACGCAAGATATTCCACGTAGCGGGCTGGGAGAGGTGTCCAAAGAAATGGGACGATTGCCCGGTGCGAACCGTGGCAGTTAAAACGGGTTTGAGGGGGAATTTAAGGATTTATTTAAGAAAATGTGTGTTTTTAGTAGGAAAATCGTAGTTTTAACGGTTTTTTAAGAAAACTATAAGAGCTAAATTTATTCTTTTTGCAGATTCGCGAAGCCGGCGACGAGACGCGTCCAACGAGGTGCGGCAAGAGTAGGTGGGAGCAAAAACCAAAATGAGTTTATACGTGATGTATGAAAATGTCGGTGCCCTAAGGTAGACTTTAGAGACTAGGTGGAAATCGATAAAACGGCGATAAAACGCAAGATATTCCACGTAGCGGGCTGGGAGAGGTGTCCAAAGAAATGGGACGATTGCCCGGTGCGAACCGTGGCAGTTAAAACGGGTTTGAGGGGGAATTTAAGGATTTATTTAAGAAAATGTGTGTTTTTAGTAGGAAAATCGTAGTTTTAACGGTTTTTTAAGAAAACTATAAGAGCTAAATTTATTCTTTTTGCAGATTCGCGAAGCCGGCGACGAGACGCGTCCAACGAGGTGCGGCAAGAGTAGGTGGGAGCAAAAACCAAAATGAGTTTATACGTGATGTATGAAAATGTCGGTGCCCTAAGGTAGACTTTAGAGACTAGGTGGAAATCGATAAAACGGCGATAAAACGCAAGATATTCCACGTAGCGGGCTGGGAGAGGTGTCCAAAGAAATGGGACGATTGCCCGGTGCGAACCGTGGCAGTTAAAACGGGTTTGAGGGGGAATTTAAGGATTTATTTAAGAAAATGTGTGTTTTTAGTAGGAAAATCGTAGTTTTAACGGTTTTTTAAGAAAACTATAAGAGCTAAATTTATTCTTTTTGCAGATTCGCGAAGCCGGCGACGAGACGCGTCCAACGAGGTGCGGCAAGAGTAGGTGGGAGCAAAAACCAAAATGAGTTTATACGTGATGTATGAAAATGTCGGTGCCCTAAGGTAGACTTTAGAGACTAGGTGGAAATCGATAAAACGGCGATAAAACGCAAGATATTCCACGTAGCGGGCTGGGAGAGGTGTCCAAAGAAATGGGACGATTGCCCGGTGCGAACCGTGGCAGTTAAAACGGGTTTGAGGGGGAATTTAAGGATTTATTTAAGAAAATGTGTGTTTTTAGTAGGAAAATCGTAGTTTTAACGGTTTTTTAAGAAAACTATAAGAGCTAAATTTATTCTTTTTGCAGATTCGCGAAGCCGGCGACGAGACGCGTCCAACGAGGTGCGGCAAGAGTAGGTGGGAGCAAAAACCAAAATGAGTTTATACGTGATGTATGAAAATGTCGGTGCCCTAAGGTAGACTTTAGAGACTAGGTGGAAATCGATAAAACGGCGATAAAACGCAAGATATTCCACGTAGCGGGCTGGGAGAGGTGTCCAAAGAAATGGGACGATTGCCCGGTGCGAACCGTGGCAGTTAAAACGGGTTTGAGGGGGAATTTAAGGATTTATTTAAGAAAATGTGTGTTTTTAGTAGGAAAATCGTAGTTTTAACGGTTTTTTAAGAAAACTATAAGAGCTAAATTTATTCTTTTTGCAGATTCGCGAAGCCGGCGACGAGACGCGTCCAACGAGGTGCGGCAAGAGTAGGTGGGAGCAAAAACCAAAATGAGTTTATACGTGATGTATGAAAATGTCGGTGCCCTAAGGTAGACTTTAGAGACTAGGTGGAAATCGATAAAACGGCGATAAAACGCAAGATATTCCACGTAGCGGGCTGGGAGAGGTGTCCAAAGAAATGGGACGATTGCCCGGTGCGAACCGTGGCAGTTAAAACGGGTTTGAGGGGGAATTTAAGGATTTATTTAAGAAAATGTGTGTTTTTAGTAGGAAAATCGTAGTTTTAACGGTTTTTTAAGAAAACTATAAGAGCTAAATTTATTCTTTTTGCAGATTCGCGAAGCCGGCGACGAGACGCGTCCAACGAGGTGCGGCAAGAGTAGGTGGGAGCAAAAACCAAAATGAGTTTATACGTGATGTATGAAAATGTCGGTGCCCTAAGGTAGACTTTAGAGACTAGGTGGAAATCGATAAAACGGCGATAAAACGCAAGATATTCCACGTAGCGGGCTGGGAGAGGTGTCCAAAGAAATGGGACGATTGCCCGGTGCGAACCGTGGCAGTTAAAACGGGTTTGAGGGGGAATTTAAGGATTTATTTAAGAAAATGTGTGTTTTTAGTAGGAAAATCGTAGTTTTAACGGTTTTTTAAGAAAACTATAAGAGCTAAATTTATTCTTTTTGCAGATTCGCGAAGCCGGCGACGAGACGCGTCCAACGAGGTGCGGCAAGAGTAGGTGGGAGCAAAAACCAAAATGAGTTTATACGTGATGTATGAAAATGTCGGTGCCCTAAGGTAGACTTTAGAGACTAGGTGGAAATCGATAAAACGGCGATAAAACGCAAGATATTCCACGTAGCGGGCTGGGAGAGGTGTCCAAAGAAATGGGACGATTGCCCGGTGCGAACCGTGGCAGTTAAAACGGGTTTGAGGGGGAATTTAAGGATTTATTTAAGAAAATGTGTGTTTTTAGTAGGAAAATCGTAGTTTTAACGGTTTTTTAAGAAAACTATAAGAGCTAAATTTATTCTTTTTGCAGATTCGCGAAGCCGGCGACGAGACGCGTCCAACGAGGTGCGGCAAGAGTAGGTGGGAGCAAAAACCAAAATGAGTTTATACGTGATGTATGAAAATGTCGGTGCCCTAAGGTAGACTTTAGAGACTAGGTGGAAATCGATAAAACGGCGATAAAACGCAAGATATTCCACGTAGCGGGCTGGGAGAGGTGTCCAAAGAAATGGGACGATTGCCCGGTGCGAACCGTGGCAGTTAAAACGGGTTTGAGGGGGAATTTAAGGATTTATTTAAGAAAATGTGTGTTTTTAGTAGGAAAATCGTAGTTTTAACGGTTTTTTAAGAAAACTATAAGAGCTAAATTTATTCTTTTTGCAGATTCGCGAAGCCGGCGACGAGACGCGTCCAACGAGGTGCGGCAAGAGTAGGTGGGAGCAAAAACCAAAATGAGTTTATACGTGATGTATGAAAATGTCGGTGCCCTAAGGTAGACTTTAGAGACTAGGTGGAAATCGATAAAACGGCGATAAAACGCAAGATATTCCACGTAGCGGGCTGGGAGAGGTGTCCAAAGAAATGGGACGATTGCCCGGTGCGAACCGTGGCAGTTAAAACGGGTTTGAGGGGGAATTTAAGGATTTATTTAAGAAAATGTGTGTTTTTAGTAGGAAAATCGTAGTTTTAACGGTTTTTTAAGAAAACTATAAGAGCTAAATTTATTCTTTTTGCAGATTCGCGAAGCCGGCGACGAGACGCGTCCAACGAGGTGCGGCAAGAGTAGGTGGGAGCAAAAACCAAAATGAGTTTATACGTGATGTATGAAAATGTCGGTGCCCTAAGGTAGACTTTAGAGACTAGGTGGAAATCGATAAAACGGCGATAAAACGCAAGATATTCCACGTAGCGGGCTGGGAGAGGTGTCCAAAGAAATGGGACGATTGCCCGGTGCGAACCGTGGCAGTTAAAACGGGTTTGAGGGGGAATTTAAGGATTTATTTAAGAAAATGTGTGTTTTTAGTAGGAAAATCGTAGTTTTAACGGTTTTTTAAGAAAACTATAAGAGCTAAATTTATTCTTTTTGCAGATTCGCGAAGCCGGCGACGAGACGCGTCCAACGAGGTGCGGCAAGAGTAGGTGGGAGCAAAAACCAAAATGAGTTTATACGTGATGTATGAAAATGTCGGTGCCCTAAGGTAGACTTTAGAGACTAGGTGGAAATCGATAAAACGGCGATAAAACGCAAGATATTCCACGTAGCGGGCTGGGAGAGGTGTCCAAAGAAATGGGACGATTGCCCGGTGCGAACCGTGGCAGTTAAAACGGGTTTGAGGGGGAATTTAAGGATTTATTTAAGAAAATGTGTGTTTTTAGTAGGAAAATCGTAGTTTTAACGGTTTTTTAAGAAAACTATAAGAGCTAAATTTATTCTTTTTGCAGATTCGCGAAGCCGGCGACGAGACGCGTCCAACGAGGTGCGGCAAGAGTAGGTGGGAGCAAAAACCAAAATGAGTTTATACGTGATGTATGAAAATGTCGGTGCCCTAAGGTAGACTTTAGAGACTAGGTGGAAATCGATAAAACGGCGATAAAACGCAAGATATTCCACGTAGCGGGCTGGGAGAGGTGTCCAAAGAAATGGGACGATTGCCCGGTGCGAACCGTGGCAGTTAAAACGGGTTTGAGGGGGAATTTAAGGATTTATTTAAGAAAATGTGTGTTTTTAGTAGGAAAATCGTAGTTTTAACGGTTTTTTAAGAAAACTATAAGAGCTAAATTTATTCTTTTTGCAGATTCGCGAAGCCGGCGACGAGACGCGTCCAACGAGGTGCGGCAAGAGTAGGTGGGAGCAAAAACCAAAATGAGTTTATACGTGATGTATGAAAATGTCGGTGCCCTAAGGTAGACTTTAGAGACTAGGTGGAAATCGATAAAACGGCGATAAAACGCAAGATATTCCACGTAGCGGGCTGGGAGAGGTGTCCAAAGAAATGGGACGATTGCCCGGTGCGAACCGTGGCAGTTAAAACGGGTTTGAGGGGGAATTTAAGGATTTATTTAAGAAAATGTGTGTTTTTAGTAGGAAAATCGTAGTTTTAACGGTTTTTTAAGAAAACTATAAGAGCTAAATTTATTCTTTTTGCAGATTCGCGAAGCCGGCGACGAGACGCGTCCAACGAGGTGCGGCAAGAGTAGGTGGGAGCAAAAACCAAAATGAGTTTATACGTGATGTATGAAAATGTCGGTGCCCTAAGGTAGACTTTAGAGACTAGGTGGAAATCGATAAAACGGCGATAAAACGCAAGATATTCCACGTAGCGGGCTGGGAGAGGTGTCCAAAGAAATGGGACGATTGCCCGGTGCGAACCGTGGCAGTTAAAACGGGTTTGAGGGGGAATTTAAGGATTTATTTAAGAAAATGTGTGTTTTTAGTAGGAAAATCGTAGTTTTAACGGTTTTTTAAGAAAACTATAAGAGCTAAATTTATTCTTTTTGCAGATTCGCGAAGCCGGCGACGAGACGCGTCCAACGAGGTGCGGCAAGAGTAGGTGGGAGCAAAAACCAAAATGAGTTTATACGTGATGTATGAAAATGTCGGTGCCCTAAGGTAGACTTTAGAGACTAGGTGGAAATCGATAAAACGGCGATAAAACGCAAGATATTCCACGTAGCGGGCTGGGAGAGGTGTCCAAAGAAATGGGACGATTGCCCGGTGCGAACCGTGGCAGTTAAAACGGGTTTGAGGGGGAATTTAAGGATTTATTTAAGAAAATGTGTGTTTTTAGTAGGAAAATCGTAGTTTTAACGGTTTTTTAAGAAAACTATAAGAGCTAAATTTATTCTTTTTGCAGATTCGCGAAGCCGGCGACGAGACGCGTCCAACGAGGTGCGGCAAGAGTAGGTGGGAGCAAAAACCAAAATGAGTTTATACGTGATGTATGAAAATGTCGGTGCCCTAAGGTAGACTTTAGAGACTAGGTGGAAATCGATAAAACGGCGATAAAACGCAAGATATTCCACGTAGCGGGCTGGGAGAGGTGTCCAAAGAAATGGGACGATTGCCCGGTGCGAACCGTGGCAGTTAAAACGGGTTTGAGGGGGAATTTAAGGATTTATTTAAGAAAATGTGTGTTTTTAGTAGGAAAATCGTAGTTTTAACGGTTTTTTAAGAAAACTATAAGAGCTAAATTTATTCTTTTTGCAGATTCGCGAAGCCGGCGACGAGACGCGTCCAACGAGGTGCGGCAAGAGTAGGTGGGAGCAAAAACCAAAATGAGTTTATACGTGATGTATGAAAATGTCGGTGCCCTAAGGTAGACTTTAGAGACTAGGTGGAAATCGATAAAACGGCGATAAAACGCAAGATATTCCACGTAGCGGGCTGGGAGAGGTGTCCAAAGAAATGGGACGATTGCCCGGTGCGAACCGTGGCAGTTAAAACGGGTTTGAGGGGGAATTTAAGGATTTATTTAAGAAAATGTGTGTTTTTAGTAGGAAAATCGTAGTTTTAACGGTTTTTTAAGAAAACTATAAGAGCTAAATTTATTCTTTTTGCAGATTCGCGAAGCCGGCGACGAGACGCGTCCAACGAGGTGCGGCAAGAGTAGGTGGGAGCAAAAACCAAAATGAGTTTATACGTGATGTATGAAAATGTCGGTGCCCTAAGGTAGACTTTAGAGACTAGGTGGAAATCGATAAAACGGCGATAAAACGCAAGATATTCCACGTAGCGGGCTGGGAGAGGTGTCCAAAGAAATGGGACGATTGCCCGGTGCGAACCGTGGCAGTTAAAACGGGTTTGAGGGGGAATTTAAGGATTTATTTAAGAAAATGTGTGTTTTTAGTAGGAAAATCGTAGTTTTAACGGTTTTTTAAGAAAACTATAAGAGCTAAATTTATTCTTTTTGCAGATTCGCGAAGCCGGCGACGAGACGCGTCCAACGAGGTGCGGCAAGAGTAGGTGGGAGCAAAAACCAAAATGAGTTTATACGTGATGTATGAAAATGTCGGTGCCCTAAGGTAGACTTTAGAGACTAGGTGGAAATCGATAAAACGGCGATAAAACGCAAGATATTCCACGTAGCGGGCTGGGAGAGGTGTCCAAAGAAATGGGACGATTGCCCGGTGCGAACCGTGGCAGTTAAAACGGGTTTGAGGGGGAATTTAAGGATTTATTTAAGAAAATGTGTGTTTTTAGTAGGAAAATCGTAGTTTTAACGGTTTTTTAAGAAAACTATAAGAGCTAAATTTATTCTTTTTGCAGATTCGCGAAGCCGGCGACGAGACGCGTCCAACGAGGTGCGGCAAGAGTAGGTGGGAGCAAAAACCAAAATGAGTTTATACGTGATGTATGAAAATGTCGGTGCCCTAAGGTAGACTTTAGAGACTAGGTGGAAATCGATAAAACGGCGATAAAACGCAAGATATTCCACGTAGCGGGCTGGGAGAGGTGTCCAAAGAAATGGGACGATTGCCCGGTGCGAACCGTGGCAGTTAAAACGGGTTTGAGGGGGAATTTAAGGATTTATTTAAGAAAATGTGTGTTTTTAGTAGGAAAATCGTAGTTTTAACGGTTTTTTAAGAAAACTATAAGAGCTAAATTTATTCTTTTTGCAGATTCGCGAAGCCGGCGACGAGACGCGTCCAACGAGGTGCGGCAAGAGTAGGTGGGAGCAAAAACCAAAATGAGTTTATACGTGATGTATGAAAATGTCGGTGCCCTAAGGTAGACTTTAGAGACTAGGTGGAAATCGATAAAACGGCGATAAAACGCAAGATATTCCACGTAGCGGGCTGGGAGAGGTGTCCAAAGAAATGGGACGATTGCCCGGTGCGAACCGTGGCAGTTAAAACGGGTTTGAGGGGGAATTTAAGGATTTATTTAAGAAAATGTGTGTTTTTAGTAGGAAAATCGTAGTTTTAACGGTTTTTTAAGAAAACTATAAGAGCTAAATTTATTCTTTTTGCAGATTCGCGAAGCCGGCGACGAGACGCGTCCAACGAGGTGCGGCAAGAGTAGGTGGGAGCAAAAACCAAAATGAGTTTATACGTGATGTATGAAAATGTCGGTGCCCTAAGGTAGACTTTAGAGACTAGGTGGAAATCGATAAAACGGCGATAAAACGCAAGATATTCCACGTAGCGGGCTGGGAGAGGTGTCCAAAGAAATGGGACGATTGCCCGGTGCGAACCGTGGCAGTTAAAACGGGTTTGAGGGGGAATTTAAGGATTTATTTAAGAAAATGTGTGTTTTTAGTAGGAAAATCGTAGTTTTAACGGTTTTTTAAGAAAACTATAAGAGCTAAATTTATTCTTTTTGCAGATTCGCGAAGCCGGCGACGAGACGCGTCCAACGAGGTGCGGCAAGAGTAGGTGGGAGCAAAAACCAAAATGAGTTTATACGTGATGTATGAAAATGTCGGTGCCCTAAGGTAGACTTTAGAGACTAGGTGGAAATCGATAAAACGGCGATAAAACGCAAGATATTCCACGTAGCGGGCTGGGAGAGGTGTCCAAAGAAATGGGACGATTGCCCGGTGCGAACCGTGGCAGTTAAAACGGGTTTGAGGGGGAATTTAAGGATTTATTTAAGAAAATGTGTGTTTTTAGTAGGAAAATCGTAGTTTTAACGGTTTTTTAAGAAAACTATAAGAGCTAAATTTATTCTTTTTGCAGATTCGCGAAGCCGGCGACGAGACGCGTCCAACGAGGTGCGGCAAGAGTAGGTGGGAGCAAAAACCAAAATGAGTTTATACGTGATGTATGAAAATGTCGGTGCCCTAAGGTAGACTTTAGAGACTAGGTGGAAATCGATAAAACGGCGATAAAACGCAAGATATTCCACGTAGCGGGCTGGGAGAGGTGTCCAAAGAAATGGGACGATTGCCCGGTGCGAACCGTGGCAGTTAAAACGGGTTTGAGGGGGAATTTAAGGATTTATTTAAGAAAATGTGTGTTTTTAGTAGGAAAATCGTAGTTTTAACGGTTTTTTAAGAAAACTATAAGAGCTAAATTTATTCTTTTTGCAGATTCGCGAAGCCGGCGACGAGACGCGTCCAACGAGGTGCGGCAAGAGTAGGTGGGAGCAAAAACCAAAATGAGTTTATACGTGATGTATGAAAATGTCGGTGCCCTAAGGTAGACTTTAGAGACTAGGTGGAAATCGATAAAACGGCGATAAAACGCAAGATATTCCACGTAGCGGGCTGGGAGAGGTGTCCAAAGAAATGGGACGATTGCCCGGTGCGAACCGTGGCAGTTAAAACGGGTTTGAGGGGGAATTTAAGGATTTATTTAAGAAAATGTGTGTTTTTAGTAGGAAAATCGTAGTTTTAACGGTTTTTTAAGAAAACTATAAGAGCTAAATTTATTCTTTTTGCAGATTCGCGAAGCCGGCGACGAGACGCGTCCAACGAGGTGCGGCAAGAGTAGGTGGGAGCAAAAACCAAAATGAGTTTATACGTGATGTATGAAAATGTCGGTGCCCTAAGGTAGACTTTAGAGACTAGGTGGAAATCGATAAAACGGCGATAAAACGCAAGATATTCCACGTAGCGGGCTGGGAGAGGTGTCCAAAGAAATGGGACGATTGCCCGGTGCGAACCGTGGCAGTTAAAACGGGTTTGAGGGGGAATTTAAGGATTTATTTAAGAAAATGTGTGTTTTTAGTAGGAAAATCGTAGTTTTAACGGTTTTTTAAGAAAACTATAAGAGCTAAATTTATTCTTTTTGCAGATTCGCGAAGCCGGCGACGAGACGCGTCCAACGAGGTGCGGCAAGAGTAGGTGGGAGCAAAAACCAAAATGAGTTTATACGTGATGTATGAAAATGTCGGTGCCCTAAGGTAGACTTTAGAGACTAGGTGGAAATCGATAAAACGGCGATAAAACGCAAGATATTCCACGTAGCGGGCTGGGAGAGGTGTCCAAAGAAATGGGACGATTGCCCGGTGCGAACCGTGGCAGTTAAAACGGGTTTGAGGGGGAATTTAAGGATTTATTTAAGAAAATGTGTGTTTTTAGTAGGAAAATCGTAGTTTTAACGGTTTTTTAAGAAAACTATAAGAGCTAAATTTATTCTTTTTGCAGATTCGCGAAGCCGGCGACGAGACGCGTCCAACGAGGTGCGGCAAGAGTAGGTGGGAGCAAAAACCAAAATGAGTTTATACGTGATGTATGAAAATGTCGGTGCCCTAAGGTAGACTTTAGAGACTAGGTGGAAATCGATAAAACGGCGATAAAACGCAAGATATTCCACGTAGCGGGCTGGGAGAGGTGTCCAAAGAAATGGGACGATTGCCCGGTGCGAACCGTGGCAGTTAAAACGGGTTTGAGGGGGAATTTAAGGATTTATTTAAGAAAATGTGTGTTTTTAGTAGGAAAATCGTAGTTTTAACGGTTTTTTAAGAAAACTATAAGAGCTAAATTTATTCTTTTTGCAGATTCGCGAAGCCGGCGACGAGACGCGTCCAACGAGGTGCGGCAAGAGTAGGTGGGAGCAAAAACCAAAATGAGTTTATACGTGATGTATGAAAATGTCGGTGCCCTAAGGTAGACTTTAGAGACTAGGTGGAAATCGATAAAACGGCGATAAAACGCAAGATATTCCACGTAGCGGGCTGGGAGAGGTGTCCAAAGAAATGGGACGATTGCCCGGTGCGAACCGTGGCAGTTAAAACGGGTTTGAGGGGGAATTTAAGGATTTATTTAAGAAAATGTGTGTTTTTAGTAGGAAAATCGTAGTTTTAACGGTTTTTTAAGAAAACTATAAGAGCTAAATTTATTCTTTTTGCAGATTCGCGAAGCCGGCGACGAGACGCGTCCAACGAGGTGCGGCAAGAGTAGGTGGGAGCAAAAACCAAAATGAGTTTATACGTGATGTATGAAAATGTCGGTGCCCTAAGGTAGACTTTAGAGACTAGGTGGAAATCGATAAAACGGCGATAAAACGCAAGATATTCCACGTAGCGGGCTGGGAGAGGTGTCCAAAGAAATGGGACGATTGCCCGGTGCGAACCGTGGCAGTTAAAACGGGTTTGAGGGGGAATTTAAGGATTTATTTAAGAAAATGTGTGTTTTTAGTAGGAAAATCGTAGTTTTAACGGTTTTTTAAGAAAACTATAAGAGCTAAATTTATTCTTTTTGCAGATTCGCGAAGCCGGCGACGAGACGCGTCCAACGAGGTGCGGCAAGAGTAGGTGGGAGCAAAAACCAAAATGAGTTTATACGTGATGTATGAAAATGTCGGTGCCCTAAGGTAGACTTTAGAGACTAGGTGGAAATCGATAAAACGGCGATAAAACGCAAGATATTCCACGTAGCGGGCTGGGAGAGGTGTCCAAAGAAATGGGACGATTGCCCGGTGCGAACCGTGGCAGTTAAAACGGGTTTGAGGGGGAATTTAAGGATTTATTTAAGAAAATGTGTGTTTTTAGTAGGAAAATCGTAGTTTTAACGGTTTTTTAAGAAAACTATAAGAGCTAAATTTATTCTTTTTGCAGATTCGCGAAGCCGGCGACGAGACGCGTCCAACGAGGTGCGGCAAGAGTAGGTGGGAGCAAAAACCAAAATGAGTTTATACGTGATGTATGAAAATGTCGGTGCCCTAAGGTAGACTTTAGAGACTAGGTGGAAATCGATAAAACGGCGATAAAACGCAAGATATTCCACGTAGCGGGCTGGGAGAGGTGTCCAAAGAAATGGGACGATTGCCCGGTGCGAACCGTGGCAGTTAAAACGGGTTTGAGGGGGAATTTAAGGATTTATTTAAGAAAATGTGTGTTTTTAGTAGGAAAATCGTAGTTTTAACGGTTTTTTAAGAAAACTATAAGAGCTAAATTTATTCTTTTTGCAGATTCGCGAAGCCGGCGACGAGACGCGTCCAACGAGGTGCGGCAAGAGTAGGTGGGAGCAAAAACCAAAATGAGTTTATACGTGATGTATGAAAATGTCGGTGCCCTAAGGTAGACTTTAGAGACTAGGTGGAAATCGATAAAACGGCGATAAAACGCAAGATATTCCACGTAGCGGGCTGGGAGAGGTGTCCAAAGAAATGGGACGATTGCCCGGTGCGAACCGTGGCAGTTAAAACGGGTTTGAGGGGGAATTTAAGGATTTATTTAAGAAAATGTGTGTTTTTAGTAGGAAAATCGTAGTTTTAACGGTTTTTTAAGAAAACTATAAGAGCTAAATTTATTCTTTTTGCAGATTCGCGAAGCCGGCGACGAGACGCGTCCAACGAGGTGCGGCAAGAGTAGGTGGGAGCAAAAACCAAAATGAGTTTATACGTGATGTATGAAAATGTCGGTGCC